>CM029632.1:13065013-13665013 GCA_017311315.1 Dendrocalamus latiflorus | reverse complement strand
TCAACGTTGCCAGATGGAGCAACGGGAGGAACAACCACATTATCAGGAATGTTTCCTGCATCATAAGCATGACAACGATGGGATTGAGACAAAATAAAGGAATGACGGGAAAAGGCTAAAGTGTTGCTCGACACTTACTGGGATGATTCTGGGTCAATCCCATCTCCTGAGGGGCCGCCACGACATCATCAGTCCGACATTCAACTCGAACTGGTTGAGAAATCTGAACCTCGTTCGGGGCAGATAGAGCATCGGGCACCTCAGGCACTTCTTCCACATCCACCGCAAGGTCCGGTAACGGAGGGTCAAAGGGTGCCTGATCACCTAGTTCTGGTGAATAACCGTGAGGGGTGGGATCAATGGACACCTTCCGCACAACAAGGCCCAAACATTGAAACTCATTCCTCATAACCAATTTGACATATTTGTCCCACTGATCCTCACAACCAATTAAGATCAACCGCCTTAGAATTGTGTCTTTCGAACCGAAGTGAAGTAACCCCTCAACTGTGATACTCTCCTCGTTTGCATGACAATGTAGCTCCTCCCGGGCCCTAGCAACCAACTCACTAAACGACGGCTGTTCACCGAATATCAGAGGCACCCTTTGCATTTCAACAAATCGAACATTTCCATAATCATCACTTGTCACACTGCCTCCATGATATAGGGTGATTAGGTTGTCCATCTAGTTCATACAGAAAACCAAACTAATAAGAACCTTTAATTGAAATCGGATACTACATAGTAACTAATAAGTACCTAGTCACTAACTAAATGCTACCTTTATTCGAAATTGATGCTAATTAACTAACTAAATTGCATAGTCAATTGCATACCCAAAGATAAACATTCCTTTTGTTCGTGATTTGCTTGACTCGTTGTGGCAAACATTTCTATAGCACTAACTAAATTGCATAGTCAATTGCATAGTCAATTACATCACAGCAACACAACACATTTTTATAGCACTAGTCCTCTGGTCGCAAAATAATCAACTTGACTTATAGCGAGCCATATTGCCGACTCCAATACGCCACACAATCCTTCCATTCTACGACACCATTGCCCAAGCGACAGTGATAAATAAGGGATAAACAGCCTACTCGACATTCATAGCACCACACATTAGACATTCATAGCACCACACATCAGCCCACTCGACATCACATCCTCAAAAACTAGCTAAAAAATATCCTCGACATCACATCTGAGCGCCAAGAATGAACATTTTGGAGGAGAAGTCATCACCTTGAGGCACTTGTAGCGGTCGCTCTGGGGCCTCTCGACAGCAGCGGCGGGAAGGACGGCCGGGCGGGAAGCACGTCGGACGGGCGGCCGGCCGAGGACGCGCGTGCGGGGAGGGGAGGGGAGGCGCGCGGGCGGCCGCGGCGGGGAGGACGTCGGACGGGCGGCCGAGGACGCGCGTGCGGGGAGGACGGGTGGCCGCGGCGGGGAGGACCTCGGACGGGCGGCCGCGGCGTGGAGGACGTCGGATGGGCGGCCGAGGCGGTCGAGGAGGGGTGGCGGGCGGCCGCGGCGGGGAGGACGCGCGTGCGGGGAGGGGAGGCGCGCGGGCGGCCGAGGCGGTCGACGAGGGGAGGCCGGCGGCCGCGGCGGGGAGGGGACGGGAGGCGGCGGCACCACTGGGCGGCGGCGGGGCCAGAGGGAGGAGGAGTTGCGAATGAACGAGGCCCGCGTGCTCGGTGCCGTTTCAGAAGCCGCATGCTCGGCGCCAAGATCCACGGCGCCGAGCTCGGCGCCACGAGCCACGGTGCCGAGCTGCCTGCCACGTCGGCCACCACGCTGGCGCGGGTCTGGCACCTCAGCGCCGTGGGTCACGGCGCCGAGCTATTGGTCCAAAAACGGAATTAAAACTACCAGGGGTCTAAATGTAAATATTTTTCAAAAAAAATGGCTAAAATGCAAAAAATTCGGCGGCGTAGACCCACACGAGATGCACCAACCAGAGGCAAAAGTGGCAGAATTTATCTTCTTCGCTGAGGTAGGTGAAGAACGGGTTGGTTGTTCAGGACTTCCACTTGTCGCAGCCGCTCAAGGTCTCGAAGGTTTCATACTACCACAGCTAACAAGACTATGGAAGACAATACCTCCTAAAGGTCACTGTTACACGACGGGCGCTACGACGAATAAACGTTTCGTACCAAGTTGATTCCGTAACGGCTCTACCTGCCTCTGCCAGCAAACAAGCATACATTGAGAGCACCACCACCACAGACGACTTCAGCATCACACCGCACAAGGCTACACTTATTCAGACCACATCAGATACTCAAAGCCAAGGTTCCAAAAACTGGAACCGGAAGAAATCCTGGCCAGCGGTTGGTAATGGTAATCAGTTGGTTATCGGAAAAACCGGTCACAATTTGAAAATCAAAACTTAAATTTTGAGATGTTTTGAAACCGGTAACCAGGAAAACCAGCTGGTAACCAGAAAAAACCAGCTAAAATTCAAAAATCAAAAATTGATACCGACCGATTTTTCAGTTACCGGTCTCTATGGGTAAAAACAGTTACCAGTCGGTTACCGCCGAGATTTTAAACCCTGCTCAAAGCCACCTTTTCACACCGCACTCACTATTGAACCATCCAAAGCACACCCCCCCTGAGACTGAACATGGAACCTCATCGAGCTTATAACACTACCCAAACAACTACCTCGGAGAACACCAGCCCCATAAAAACACCACCATCAACACAGGTTAGCAACCGTAACCATTATGCTGCCATCTCCTCTGTTCTCAGATTTACAAACTGCAGATAATTTTATTCCTATTCTTCACAACCTGCAGATGATCCCAAAAGAACAAGACCCCGATGATCCTGCAGGCAACACAAGGTTATCCTTTCATGGCTATTCAAATACCCATTACTATTATACTTGCTTCCAGTGAATTACTTCCTCATTATTTTCATTGCAACAATTGTTCCCAGCGCTCACCAACAAAAGCCTCCAACCAAGAGACGACTGTTCCAGGATAGCTCACCAAACTAGCCTTCGCAAAGATATCGCAGGTCCGTTCAGGAGAGAAGCCAACCGACAAACAGCACGAAACAACATTGTGCTTGCAGTGTTTTGCGTGCTCACGGTATGCCATACACAGATACACTTGGAATCATGCCGCCTGACATCCTGACGTTTCCCTATTTTGTTACCTTCCATGCTACCATATAACAACGAAGCCCCTTTGATGTCTGCTCAAGGATAGCACTGTATAATACCGCATGCTACATGTCAGGAATCAGCCCTGCAGCACATTCTACCTGTATATTCGGTCATCGTCACAGATATATGTACCTACCTGTTATGGACCCGCTTGGTACCCATCTGAAACAATGTACTAAAATAGACGCAGTCCTATCTAATATGATGATGCTACTACCGTTCAACTTGTTTGCATCTGCTTACCTTAAGTACCAGAACAACTATTCCTGTATACGAGAGCATTACTTTCGTCGTCTCAACAACACTGTTAACACGTTTAACCACAGCGAAATTTCTCCACAGCAGATGCCCTCATCCAAGCAAACAAAGACTAGGATTCTTAGTTTACATGCCATTTGATTTATATGTTCAGAACGATATAACTACATCGATTGCCCATCGTTTCCCTCAACAAACAACACAAAGGTCACAGAACAAAACTACACACTTGACGCATTCATCTGCACAACTCGTGCCACAATCGATAAAATGTTCAGCACCCAGACACATACACCGTGAACAAAACATCACCGATATCGGCTCTACCCATAACTCCGATCCTATCCAGCCCGGCGCAGCGTAGTGCGCGAGTCCTCCTAGTAGGTAGGCATGGTGAGACAAACTTCAGGCAGATGAGCCAAGTACAGGGAATCCATCCAGAGAAAACTTAATCAAACGTGAATGACTGTATAGTAAGGGCTTTTGAGTTAAGCCCTAATGGCTAGATTCTTTAGGCCTTATCTGCTTGGCATCTTGAACTCAGTAACAGCGCAATGACGGTGTATTTTCTCTTCGCTTTCTCGAGGTATTTGGCCACATTGCACGCAAATCTTGAGAAAAGCACATCTAGTACAGATTCCCCGAAATGGCTAGCAAACATGCACTCCATCACCGCTCTTAGGCTCTTCGCAATGTTCAACCCACTCTCGATAGGGTTGAGCACGTCGTCTCCTTCGGAGTCATCGTAGGGATCCCAGTTCGACTCAAAGAGTTGGATGTGATCGATATTGAACAACTTGTTCCGAGTGATCACTGTTTTCACTTCACGGACTGATGGTCCGTACAACGGCAGATTGAAGTAGTCAAGGTTTGCCTTCTCCACGAGGCCCTGTTGGGATCGAAAGTGAAAGTAAGTACTTTTAGTATTACAGCTTTCATATGCACCAAAATAAAAATAAAACTGTGCGATAGTGGTATGAAACTAATTATACAGTGAATAACATAGACTTGTAGACCTCCGTAACAAGAGATTGCAATGCTTGTGCAATTAATCCATAAAGATCATTTAGCTCTCCATCAAATACATCCTCGTTCTTCCTTCCAAGAAAAGTGAGCAGCATCTGACCACCAGACACAAGTTCCTTGGAGCGCAACTCGAGAAAGTTAGAGAGATCATTTTGAAATAGTTCTTGGTATAGCTTCACCACTGACATGGGTGTAGTCATCGCGATATAAATGTTTCCTTCATTTAGGAATTCTTTTTTATTGCTCTCCTCAAACATCTGCACACACACAAAAACAGTGCAAGATAAGGACACACAATGTTGGTACTCAGTACAATTAAAGGGTAGTGGCAAAATCCCCTTATGTGTCACTTTGAGTTTGGAGAACACCGCTATAATTTAATTTTTTATGCTTGCACGCTCATAATTTGTAATACCATCAAAATGCAAAGGAGAAGAAAAACGAGAAAGGATGACAATCTAAGGGAGAATAAAGGAAATAAAGTAGAGTTTTGACATCAGACCCATCGGCTTTAGAATGCCGAATAAAAGTAACGCTCACAGAGGTTCCCAGACCGTTCGAAACCGGTTGGCACCGTCTCGCGTTTGGGTTCTCATCATCCGGCAGGAAATTCCATTCTTATCTTTTACCGACTTACCTGCCGCAGTAGAAAAGCCCCAAATAGAGTAGAGTTGCCTTTGGACCAAAGGGTCCATGAGGCACATAACCAGCCAAGGCTAAAATGGGAAGGGCATAAATGGCAATGCACAGCAAGAGAGCAATCCACTCCCCATTTCTTTTTCATTGCCAAGGCCGAGAGCCAGTTCTACTTATAAGCCAAAACCACTCAGCAAGTGAAGGCCTTTCTTTCCCATCTCCTTCTTCTCTACCAAGACAAAGAGCAAGTAGAGCTCATCCACAAAGCCAACCGAGAGTGAGCCTCAAAGCCAAGCACGGCTAAACCAGCTAGAGCAACACAGAGAGGAAGTGAGGGAGAGAGAAGCAAAGGAGAGGAGCTTGGGGAGTTGGGGGTAGTTCGATGATGTGAGGACGGCATCCATGGCAACCATAAGCCGCCTAGGACCACCGGAACCACGCCGAACCAGATCGGGACAAGGAGGAGGTGAGAACGGCCAACAAAAATGAGTGGAGAGCATTGTCGCCACCATGGCCATCGTCATCGCCTTCTCATCCCCCACCCAACATGAGACAAGTAAGGATTACCTTCCCCAACCATGCGAGTGAAGAGTAGGGCAAATCAAAGCTAGAAGCTAAATCATAATGCGTTAAACAAGAGAGGATCAGATGGACCGTCTGGTGAAGTAATAGAGTAGAGGTGCCCAGGCCAAGCTCAGGCACCTTGGCCAAAGCCATGGCCAAGGGGAACACCCGGTGGCCATCTGGCGGTGCAGCCACGGCTGAGGATGGCCAGACAGGGGACACCACGACCGGAGAGGCAGCATCGGGAGACGGAAGTCTGGGGCCTTGGCATGGGGGCTCAACACGGCAACACGAGAGCGATGGCCAAAGGCCGTGCCGACCGAGCGGCGGTGCCCAGTGCCTCACCGCCATGTATGCACAGGGGAGGCGACGGATCCGGTCTTGGTTGGCTAGATCTGAGGCGAAGACCGAGAGGAAGCCCTGGCCAGCTGGATCTGAAGGTGGGAGAGAGTGGGAGAGGGGGAAAGGTTGGGGCGGTGGAGAAGCCATTGGTGGCGAGCTCCGAGTCGGTGATGCCCGAGCTCGGCCACACGCCGATGCCACAGCGCCTGGAGTTGCCAAGCCGTTCGGCCGAGAGAAGTGAGGAGGAAGAGGAGAAAAGGAGAGGTCGGTTCAGCCAAGTAAGGAGATAAAGGGAAGAGAGAAAGAAAAGAGAAAGGGAGAGAAAAAAAGAAGAGGAGAGAAGAAAAGGAAGGATAAAAAGAAAGAAAAGAAAATAGGGGTTTGGTACCTGCGCGATGGGTCCTTAACCCCGTGCATTTTATGCCAGAGTCCAGATATGCACATAGAGTCATTGCTGCTCGCTTAAGCACTAGTTTCGATATCATGTGTTGAGTCAGGTTGACGTTGTACAGGTGGAGGTCCTGGGTTGGAGCCGTCCACGCATCATCCTCGAGGTTAACCAGGCAAGTACCTGGTAAAGCGGTGAATTCGGGTAGTGATTGCTGTTAGATGAATATTAGTGCATTAATTACCATGCTATAGTGAGTTGACTATTTCTGGATACATGTTAAGGAATGAAGAATAATAGT
The DNA here is from genome assembly GCA_017311315.1 of Dendrocalamus latiflorus. NCBI lineage: Eukaryota > Viridiplantae > Streptophyta > Magnoliopsida > Poales > Poaceae > Dendrocalamus > Dendrocalamus latiflorus. The sequence goes on along the minus strand of CM029632.1, from coordinate 13,658,311 downwards.
TATTGAAACATGATATGTCGATATGCTTAAATGGAGAATTTGTATTGCATGCATTCATGTCATGAAAAATAGATAGTTTTGTGGTATCATGGTCCACTTTGTGTGGGCACTTCACGGGAGTGGAGATTGAGGTCTCTGTATGAAAAAGGATAGGCACTCCACTATAACCTTTTTACTAGGGGTGAAAACAGATCGGATAGTTTCCGCCGGATCCGGACGGATACGGATACGGATTATGTCGGATCGGATTTTTTTCGGATAGTTCTCGAATCGGATACGGATACGGATTTTTTTATCGGATACGGATACGAATACAGTAAGCCTAGTATCCATCGAATACGGATACGGATTATCCGGATAATACAAAAACGGATATCCGAGGGGAGGGGAGAGACTTTAATTTTTATTTTAGATTTTTGGATTTCAGAAAAGCCTGGGAAATTCATTTAAGCTCAGAAAAATATGAAATAAACTCCAAAAATTCACAGAAGTTCCTGGTGACATTTTGGACTTAATAAAAATATTTCCAACTAATGTTGGTATTTCATTTTCATACTTAAAAATACTTTTTAATTTCAAAAATAGACCTTTAAACTCCAGAAAATCCAGGAAACCAAATAAAAGCCAAATGACTCCAAATAATTAATTTAAAGTAGGATTTTTATAGAAAATCAAAATATCATTTTATTTAATGTCTATTTTTTTGGTTTTCACTTAGTTTACTTTTTGAATCAGGGTTTTTCAAAAACAGAAAATCCAAGGCAAAACCCAAAAATAAAATTTAGGCAGCAAAAATACTTATTTTAATTTTAATTTTATTTTAATTAATGTTTATTTATTTATTTTATTTTAATAAAACCTGGGCTGTTACAACTTGATGGATGAAATGGAGGAATGAAATGTTCTTATGTTTGTTCAAATTGCTATCATGTCATCATGTGTATTCCATGAATTGCACGTTGTTGTTACTTATGTAGCTATGTTATGATCGACTATTGGGTATATTTTCATTGTGGATGAAAAGACTATGCTTGTTTATATTTCATGAATGTTTTGACAAGATGAACTATTTACGTATTTTCGTTAATTTTGGATGTATAGTTTAAGAGGTTTCCATGTTCTGATAAATATTCGTAACCGTATTCATTTTGATTTGTATTCGATCCGTATCTGTATTCGATATTATTCGTATTTGTATTCGTATTCGAGTTATCCATATTCGTATCCGCATCCGAAAAAAATATGAAAACAAATATGGTAGAGGCATTATCCGTCCGTATATGATCCGTTTTCACCCCTACTTTTTACAATGCAGATTTTTGAAGTGACTATAGCAGCATGCACTACCACAGAAATAGTCATCACAGATGATTCAGAACCGTCATCACAGACGGTTCCTTGAACCATCTGACTTCATGGGTCAATGATAATAGCAGTTATTCACAGACGGTTTTTGAATCGTTTGTGAAAACCGTATCACAGATGGTTCGAAACTAGAACCATCTGTGATAGTCTGTTATTACAGACGGTTCAAAACTAGAACCATCTGTAATAGTCTATTATCAAAGATGGTTCTTGATAAAAAAAATCGTCTGTGATGTGCAAATATCACATAAAAACCGTCTGTGATGTGTGAGTATAATAGACAGTTTTTGGTTCAAGCCGTCTATGATAGTCCTTCACAGACAGTTTATACCACAAAACTCTATGTGATAGTTCATTTTATACCTAAAATTTTTTCTGTTTTTCGACTAGCATCTAGAAATGTTAACTATGCCCTTTAAAAATAAGCAAATGCAGCAGCAAACATAGCGGCACATTCCATCTCTATTAAGATTAGAATCCACCATTAAAACATCACAAGGTAACGAGCAGGTTACCCATCAAACATAGCAAGAATATGACAATAACACATCTATGCCTAAGCCCTCTCGTAATGCAGCGTGTATACAATAGAAGATGCAGCGCATGAGTTGGATGTCCTTGATGCCCGTCGTCGCTGATTTGAGCGCTGTCTTGGTAGCTAGCTACTTCCGCGGCACCTTGCTTCCCGTAGACTTACGTGCCATCTACTTCATAAGAGCCATCGGGATCGGGGTCAAGGAGGAGGATGGTGAGGAGGCTGGAGAGATTTTGGGCGACGGTAGGTAGGGGATGGATTTAGGTGAGTATTTATAAAAGAGGGAGAGGCAGGAGTAAGAAAACTTTTGGTGGAATAGGCACAGAGATGGAGAGGTGGAGCTGTGATCTGTGGGGTGGGGGTTGGTGGGGTTTCTATTAGCTGGGATTGGGCTGAGGAGGATCGACGAGCCCAATGGTCAGAGACATAATTATCACAAACGGTTCTATTACCATCCGCCTGTGATACTCACCCATCACACACAGTTGGTAGCGAGAACCATCTGTGATATGCGAGTATCATAGACAGTTCTATATACCAACCGTTTGTGAATTATGATATAGAGCACAAAAACAATATATATATATATATATATATATATATATATATATATATATATATATATTGGTGCAATGTAAACAGCTAGTCTCAAAAGATAAAATAGTAAAGTTTTATATGGCTTATATATGCTCATTTGAAAGGTCTTGACGAGATCTACAACTTTACAGTTTAGGCGAACCCCAAATTCCAAAGGGAAGATCAAAAATTTTGGCAAAACAGAAACCGAAAACTTGTAATGCAAATTTAGAGCTAAAGATGGCCGATTTTAGGGGTCTTATAGTGTGACTAGTGGGAGTAAGCTATTTTTTTTGGATCAGGCCCATCGTTAGCTTTCCAACGAGTACAAGAACGTCGAAAACAGATACCATATGCAAAAGTTATGCCTGTTTTACTAAAAGTGTATCGGAACGGAATCCTACTCGAACTTGAATTCATCTTAAGTTCAAATTAAAACTGCTATATCTTTCAATCCCGTGGACTAATATTGCTGAATTTTTTTTGTGAAAGTGTGTGGCTATATGTAGGACTCCACCAATTTTTATTGGATTTGGTATAAATTTGGCACGCTTTTCAATTTTTGGGAAGGTAGACACATTTTGGAAAGCTCTACATGACAAAATTGGAAAAACAACCACACTGGATTTGGATTTTAGGAGATCCAATAACTTAAGCAAGGTAAGAGGATTTGGATTTTCAAATGATTTTTAATTGCAACATCACATACGATTTTTAATTCAAACCGTTTGTAATAATTCTAGACATCATAGACGATTCTTAACAAGAACCGTCTGTGAATTCTCACAGACGGTTCTCATTAAAAATTATTTTAGTGATAATTGTAGACATCACAGACGGTTTTTAATCCGAACCGTCTGTGATAATTATGTATCACAAACGGTTCTAGCCATCGCTAGTAATATAGACGGTTACGTTTGTAAAACCGTCAGTAATAATTATAACACAGACAGTTCTAAGGAACCTTCTGTGATGAGACGTCTAGTATAGCGTTTTTTTTATAGTAGTAATGTTTAGCATTTATCTTTAGTGTGCATGGTTCGAGTATATACTATGGAAAAGTACATCCTGCACCCATGACTACAAATGGATCTTGCTACCTAATTACCAGTTAAGAATTTATAATCTTTCGTAGTTAGTTTCAATGTAACTCCAATGGGAATAGTACCATCTACAGGACCAGTTTGATTACATTTGTATTCTTTTCTTTCTACAATAACATATTACAAACTTCACATATATAAACTTATTTTTATCATGTAAGATATATTCCATTGCTAATTGTCGAAGTTTTTTAGTAAATTCATAACAACATTAAAAATATAAGTTATCTAGAATTATCAAACTTTTAGCAAAATTTAGATTATGTACTCTCACATTAATCACAAGATTTGTTTCTTATACAGAATCCTAGCAAATTTCAAGGTCTAAGAAGTATATAACATATGTTGTAGCATTCAGAACAATTTTTTGAAACTTAATTAAATCATATCTGGTATAAAAACCCAAATACCAAATGACTTGCTGCCTGATTGCACTCTTTCCATTCAAAATTGCTCCACCTAAACTCACAATGGGATAAGTTTTCTGATTACCTGAGGGCGCCAATGGAGGGAATACATCGAATGGAACAGGTGAACACTCCGGTTGGGGAAAAGCCTAGTGTAGTATGAACCCGGCAATCCAACAACATAGTACGGAGGTAGTGTTACTGCTTGTCCGTTGTGATCCATAGCAACCGATTTATGCAGCTGTTCTAAAGATTTAAATAGGTGATTGAAGTCATTGCTAGGTAGATCATTTAGGAAGAACTGAATATCCTCGGGGTGTCGAGCTATCTTGTCGCAATGTTCGCCGATCGCTTTGATCACCTCGGAGATGAATATTAGTGTATTTGGCCCTGAAGAGCAGCCCAGGTCAGCAACAACTATGGTCTGGGGGAGAAGAGCACTACACACTTCTTCTATGGCCTTCTCAATCATCAGCTTAGTCTCGAGCAAAGCTTTTTCCTAACATATGCACACATTAAAACAAATTAAATCGGATTTAATTAACAAAGGAAAACGCATTAAATCGGATTTAATTAACAAAGGAAAACGCATAGTAGAAGGTGCTGACCATATGTTTTTTTCTTGTTGGGATAGTAACTTGAATATCTTTTGATTGTACAGCTTCCGTTAATCCAAAGGCAACTCAATTCTGAGTTAGTTAGATCAGATATTTTTGGAGGGTAATACGGTAGAATTATAACTAACCTATACCTAGTCTACACACCGTCCATCCCTGGCTGAGATCCTTACTTGAATTAACACGGTTCAACTACCACGTTTTGCTATCACATGAATAAGGCTACCAGGGTACTCTGTGTAGCAACGAATGAAGTTTCGAGCTGTCAAGAAGTTCAGACCTATGTTAATGCAGCTTTCTATTTGTATAGTTCAAGAATCATTGAGCTGGATCCACGCATTCTAAAATGCACTGAATATTTAGGCCCAAAAGCTATATGTTTCGAACAGGGTTTGCCGAGTCTAATGATATTTTTGTTGGGATTTTATATGGCTTTCAATATTTATTGTGTTTATTGTCTGTCTAATTTAATGTGGACTATTTATATTTATTGATGCAAGTGATAGAAAATATTTTGATACGGAATTTAACTCAAGATGCCGAGAATGGCTATACTAGAATAGGTTTGGCATATTTATTGAGATCGAGTTTACTAGAATTTAATATACATGCATATGTTTAACCCGGATATAGCACAAGACGAAATAGCTGGATTTGTTTTGTAGGATCGGCTCTGTAGGCTGTTGACCCACACGATCAGATTAGAATTGATCTCATAAATAATCTGATCATAACACATGGCTCACACTTGTATGTTAAGGATTACTATATTTTAGACTTGTAAACTTGCCTGTCTGATCGTAGTTAGTGATATGGTTCAGAGTCTCATGTGTACCGGAAAATAAGTAGGTCATTTTATAACACCTGAAAATGAAGTCTATAAATAGATCTCTACTATCTAACCTCATATGTAATTATAAGCGACACCACAGAAAAAGCAGAGGAACAAAGAATAGATCAGAAAACCCCTATAAAATCAATCTAGTGTTTATAAAAATCCATCAATTTCTTTGTTCAGTTTGAGATGTATATGACCAGTCACATAATATATCACTAGATTAACTATGCCAAATTGTGTTGTGTACATATATATGGAGGTTTCATGTATGGCCGTACGGGTATCCTGAATTTATAAATTCTTGTACTAGAATTATTGCTCCTTCCCCTGGACTAGAATTTCTGAAGTTGGTGTACAAACCTGAAGCCTGGAGTTGTTGGCATAGCTTGTCTCTCCCTCCCCTTGAGCCATATGGAAGTCACGTTCCATCTTCATGGCTACCAATAGCTCTCTAGGCCTAGTTCGATTTGTTGGTCTGCACAGTAGGAATCAAAACACACGCGAGGTCAGAGTGCAACTGTTGCAAGGGCTAGCTACATATAAATCAGAGGCCATGCTTTGCCGTCCCGTTGAATTTACATTCCCGATTCAGAGGGTGGGAATTGCATGTTCAAAAGTAATCAATGCAAGAATTCCAGATTTGGAAGATAAGGAAAGATATTCAGCTCCACAGGCATTTTTCACTTTTTTTATATGGAGCTGTAGATCTGTGAGAAATGGCGTCGCTACAAAAATGTCATAAACTCGTAAGTTTGAAGAAGGGGAAATGTCATGGTATAGCTTACAAACCACATATTGTAATAAAAAGAATTTATTAGACAGCCGCAGTGATATAGATAAGATGCCTTCGCATTTTTATACCGATCTTACAAGATTTGCACTATTATCTAATGTTATCCTTGAACGTGATACTCCTCTCTCACCACCATTTCAGTAGATCCAACCGATACAGGGTCCAAGAAATCGTTGAACGTGATGGGGGAACTCGATCGTTGAGCGTGTTGTCGATCAGCGTTCTGCAAGCATGCGGGCAACTCATCTGAGGGTGTCGATGCAGGTTTTTACCGGAGGTAACAACATTAGTTAATGAATTATTATTTATTTTAGTCAATAGAACATCGCTCTAACAAATAATAAGTCCATCAGATTATTGCAACAGAATAATAATTAGAGACAGACTACACTATTACAAGAACATATCCATGCAGGGTCAAAACTTATTATAAGGCCATGAGGGCTCGAATACTGCATTATTTAATGAAGATACTCTAATCATATGTTCAAACAAATTCTTGTCTTGACTTTAACCATAAATTCGAATTAAGGTAGAATCAAGTGAAGTCCTTCCCAAAGCTCAGATTGTCGCTTGCAATTAAATACGTTGGCTACGACTTAATTTAAGGAAATATAATAAAATGTGAGGCGCCGATGTGTTTGTGCTCCTAGGGTGAAGCTTTGCTCAATTTAACCTAGTCATGGTAATCATAATTAATTTATATTCTATACTGGTAGTTTGACGTTATTTTCCTAGCGTGACTCCCCCTTCTCTGGCTCCCTCCAGCGCCGGCCACTGCGCCTAGCTCCCAAACCGACGCCCTATTGTCCTTGCACCTCCGGGCGCAGCCCTGCAGCCCGGCCGCCCTACCTATGCCCTTGGGCCTAGCCCCGGCCATCGCCCTAGCTCCGACCACCCCTTTTTGAAATATGTTTTGATTTTGGGATTCGAGGGTGGTGCTACTGTGGCTGCTACAGCGGGGCTCAAGACCATTCCATTCGTCAAGGAGTTCAGAGTGGTTGTCAGGTGTGTGTGGCTTGCCTGTCACCATGGTAACATTGCCCATCGCTACCTTCCTCTCTTCTCTACTGTCTTACTGCTCTACATGATGATTTATGATGCTCTCGGTCGTGTCTTGTGATGCCTAGCGAGGTTTCAGGTGAATGCTATGTTATGCTAGGTCATATATGTTTACTTAGTACTTGTGTGGCCTACCTTCATCAGATGATTGTTGGTTGTATTTGTGGTGGGGATGGAGAGGGTTGCGGTGGCTGCCTTTTTGTGTCGGTTGTGCTGATTCTTGCTTGGGGAAGATTGTGGCTGTCTCCTCCTAGGACATGCCCCCTTGCTCACTTGGCTCTTTGCTCTCTGATGGCTTGTTGTGAGCTTCCCCTTGTGCTTGCCGGCTTGCTTGAGAGCTGGGGGAAATGGCGATGGGGTGTTGGCTTTAGTCCATGGTTGGCTATTTGGTCATTGCTCAAATGCTTCCTGTCTCCTCTGAAGCTTCGCTGGCTCATCCTTATCTTTGTCCTGTGGGTTCCTAAGCTCTCCTGGGACAATGCTGTGGGGGATGAGTTGAGATATTTTGTGGGCTGGCTTATACAGTGGTTCTTCAGGGAAAATAAATCAGTTTTGTTTTTATTGCCAAATGGTGATCTAATGGCTGAGAGAGGTGCCGACTGGCCCCTCATGTCAGGTATCTCTATGACCAAAATGCCCTGCTCAAAATTAAATTTTAGGGCTATGACGGCCTATGTTGCATGGACACGGACACGTGTGTCCGACACGACACGACATGGACATGGGGACTTGAAATTTTCCCAAAAACACTGACACAGGGACACGGCTACATATATATTAATAAAAATAATATGGCATATGTATATAAATACAAGAGAATGAAATATTGAGGTGTAAGTTACAAATGTAAGAATTTAATCATGGAAAATTACAATATGTACATTATGCTCTTAGGTTAGGATGAATGAATGAAGCATTGAACACCTTATGCTCTTGCAAATGAATGAAGCAACTAGCAGTTAGTAATTCAGCATAGAACCAGCAAGCTTGAGTATAGAATCCAATATCAGCCATCAATAATCAGTCATCATCAATCAAAAAATTAATACAATGCTAGATAGAAAATTAATACAACAAACATGCTATATACTGAATCAGCCACCCCAAATGGGAAGGTAAGTCTCATTTACAGCACTATCCAGGGCGTGATAGAACAAACCACAAAATACCTAATTGATGTTCCTAAAATCGAAGGCAACTGAGAACTGACACAATGTTTCGGGCAAGACATAAAACTTGCAACAAAACAAGCACTAAAAGCATGAATTGATTCACATCCTTCATCATAATTGAGTTTTAGGAACATATGCACTTATTTCTACCTTTTTCATTTACCACATATTCTTCTTTGTACATGAACTTAAACCATGTTTAGTTGTTGCAACAAACTTTACATCAGTAAATGCCACCTTTCTAGTGTGTGTTTGCTGCCAATGAACTATGTATGCCTCAAAAGTTTAGCTCATAAGGTGAGTTCACACATCTAATTGATTCACACATCGCACAAAAGCATGAAACTAACTACATGGAAATTGAAGAAACAAACACAAATTAACTGCAGTTAAGTTGGGACCTTGGACCTTAGCCGGCCACCGAGGAAGGATCTGGCCGCCACTTGCTGAGGAAGGACCTGGGGAGCTGCCGCTAGGAGGAGAGAGGAGCTGGAGGATAGAGGAGGTGAGGACCACGTGAAGTGGAGGGTTGGAGCCTGGAGGAGCAGCACCTGGAGGAGAGACGAGGCAACGAGGTAGGCCGTCGACCGTTAGGGAAGGCTCCGCCTGCTAGGATCTGGAAGCCAGCTGCGGTGCCGCCTGGCCACCTAGAGGAGAGGGGACATGGAGAGAGGAGGCGACGAGGGCTAGAGGCGCACGGGCTGGATGATTAGGGTTATTTTTATACTTGATGCAATAATTACAACAGACTAAACAATTATTGATTGCAATGAGTTGTAATTATTTTGTTTTTGAGATGGTCATTTGGTTGAGACTGGAAATTGTTATTTCGTTGTAATTCGTACTATGTAATATGAGTTGTAATATCTTTATTTGACTTGATGTAAATTATAATTGTCGCTCGATGGATGTAATTGATTTACAGCATAAGGATTGTAATTAATTAACTGTTGTACTACGGGCTGATATACATATACATATACATATATGTAAATATATACGTATATATACACATACACACACATATACATACATACATACATATATATATACATATATATATTAATTGAGTTGAACGCTTTTACTTGTCGCATAATTAAATTTTGTTTCTCACTCTAGTCTATACAAATTGTTTTTGTCTTCGTTGATGAAATTGTGGAAGCAACGTAATTGTTTATCGCTCGCCGGTTTCAAATTGGACGAATACATAGAAAAGTTTAAATTCCTCCATATTTTAGATCATTAGTTATGTAATTAATTCTGCTTAATGTCATAACTCACCACTTATAGTTAACTGAAAATGTGGAGCCTTACGCACTTGTCTCCAACCACTAGTGCGTGGCAAGCAAAGCGACAGTGTAGAAGGCATCATGTATTCATGTGACTATTGTTGATAGGAGTTTGTTGTACGTGGTTTGGATTGAAGCCCATGGTTGCTAAATTTTGGTTGAACTAGTCGAATTTGGCATCGGTTTGGTTTGCCACCTAAATTTGGCACGATTCTGTTCAGATTGGCATCTTATTTTTAACTAGCCGATTGGTCCACGTAATAGCGTGATTGGGTACAGTGCAGTATAACTTTATGCAATTCTAAATTTCAAAATGTATATTTTGTAATCTAAATTTGAATTTAGGGCTCTGATGGCAATTTTTTCTTTTAATTCTATTCTTTTGTTCGGTCTTTTTAGTATCTTTAAATTCACTCTTCTCGCAATTGAAATCACTGCTATTTTGGAAATTAGGTAATTAGCAACTGTTGTATGAAATGATATACTTGTAATCTATATTCTCCACAGTTTCCGAGTAATTGTAATTGTATGAGTAGCGCCTACTGTAAAGTTTATTTTTATATTTGATGTAATAACTACAACGGACTGTACAATTATTGATTGCAATGAGTTGTAATTATTTTGTTTTTGAGATGGTCATTTGGTTGAGACCAGGAATTGTTATTTCGCTGTAATTCGTACTGTCGTTAATATGTAATGCGAGTTGTCATATTTTTACTTGACTTAAATTCTAATTGTCGCTCGATGGATGTAATAGATTTACTGCATAAGGATTGTAATTAATTAACTGTTGTACTACAAACTGGTGCTAATGAGCATGTGCATGTACTGTGTGCATCAGTTTGTGCACCGGAAAGTTACTACCTTTTGTGAAGAAAGTTACTATCAAATACATGGAGAGCTACTACCCTGTTGTGTATTGTGAGTGTTTGGCAGTAACTTCACTCGCTACCGATAGTAACATCATTCACAAATAATAGTATCTTTTTGGCACGCATTTTACACCTGCATGCTGATTAGTAATTCTATATATATATATATATATATATATATATATATATATATATATATATATATATACACACACACACATACATATATATGTATATGTATACACACATACACACACACACACACATATATATATATATATATATATATATATATATATATATATATATATATATATATACACATACATATACATATACATATAGGGGAAATATCAGGTGCATAAGACCAAATTCGTGCACATATGTACAAACTCACTCAGGACTATTTGATATAATCTGGATGGCCCATATGCAAGGTGGGAGCCCCTGTAACATCCCAAAAATTTGAATGTTCAAAAATGAGAAAAATTTTTAAAACTTTTTATTGCATAGTGTTGTCATTCGAATTTCTTCTGGAATTTTAATTGGATTTTCTAAATTTCATGCTATATAAATAAATAACGGGGATAATTCCCATATACAAGTGACAACCATAAAAATAAAAATAAATAATAAAGTAAGAGGTGTGGAAAAATCTAAAACAATGAAATGAGAATTCAGAATCCAAAAACTTAATTCATTAAGTCAAAACGCGATTTAAATATCCAAGAGGAGAAAATATTTGAACTAAGAAACTTACCTTGAAACTAAAATCTAAAAATGTCGAACTCTCCAAAATATCAACAAGAGGAAATTTAAATTTAAATTTAAGTTGATTTCCAAAAATCTAAACTATAAATTTCCCATTCGGGCTCACTCATTTAGCCACTGAACTTAAACTCCTAATCCATTTTCCTTCCCCTCAGCGCACCAACTAGTCTCCTCCCCTCCTCTCTATTCTCCTGACTCGGCCGTGTGCCACACTAATGCCTGTCGCCACTGCCCACATGACCTGCTTCTGTCGCCCTCACCACACCATGCCTGTCCTTGTCCACGTCTGCCATAGCCCCCACCTACCTCGCCTCAGCACGCGCGCGTCCTCCCTTCCCCTCCCCTGGCCCCTTCTTCTCCCCTTTCCTTTTCACGGCCATGCGTAGCACCAACGTGCCATTCCCCATTGTTCTATGGCTGCACTGCTCCCCCTGCTGCCTGACACCAAAATGGCACCCCTGCTTCTGGCCGTGCTCCGCTTGTGCCATTGTCCACATCTGCCGTGGTCCGGCCCTACACCCCGCCTACATGCTGCGTGAATCCCGGTTGTGCCCACACCCTGGTGCAGCCGTCGCCTCGCCATCGCTTCACCATGCGCTCACATGGCCCTGCCGCTCGCACGTCGGTGCCATGCCCTGCGACAGTGGTCGTCTCGACACTGGAGTGACCATGTCTTGCCCTGTGCTTCGGTCAACCCCAATAACACCAGTGTAGCTCCTCTCCTTCGTGCTATAAAGGCCCCTGTTCTCTACCTCCCCTTGTAGTCCCCTCCTTCATTTCTCCCTCAAGCCGAACCTGACTTCGCCCGTGCTCTAGCCGCCGTCTCCCCTCCAGCATTCCGGCCACCTCGGCCTTTCTTCTCCAAGTGCGACCGCGTCACGGCGTGTTCCCAAAGATCTTCTACCTCCTCTCCGGCTTAATTGGAAAACCTCGTGTCATGCTTGTCGAAGTGGCATTTCTTCACCGCCGTCCAATGGCGCCTCCACTGTAACATCCTGAAAATTTGAGTTCTAAAAAATGTGTGACTTTTGAAATATTTTGGAATGCATCTTCTTGACATTTGGATTTTTAATGGATTTTCCTTGGATTTTGGTTGAGGTTCCAACAAAGAAAAAAATTATGAAAATAGAACTCTGAAAGAAAGGTGAAATTAATAGAGCATAAACCCCAAACCCTAAACCAAGAATCAAATACGAATCTAAAAAGATGATCCAAAAATTAGGGTAGGAGGATTCACTTGGAATCAGCTAGCAAAAAATCAGAAAGGTGGAAATATACAAAGTATGGAAAATGAGATAAATAAAGATGGCTAAAGGGGGATTAATAAATCTGAATATGTGCAATAGGCCTAAATCAAAAAAAAAGAGAGAAGGGAGAAAAGAAGAGAAAATAAAAGAAGAGAAAAAAAAGAAAAAAAAGAAAAGAAGCCTCTTCGGCCTGGCCCGAGCTAGCCATTAGGCCGGCCCATCTCCCTCTCCCTCGCTAGCATCGGCCATGGCCGAAGCTCCTCCCCGCCAGGCCACCACGGCAGCCCACCTCCCCACCGTGCCCCGCTTGGACCGTCGGTCACCTGCCTGCCTCCGTGTCCACGCCGCTAATGTCAACCACCTGCTCTGTTGCAGCTCATCACCACAGTCGCGCCGTCGCGTCACCCCGACCGCCATGCCAGACGGGCCCAGGTCGGCCACAGTGGGTGCCTCTGCCGCTGTGACCAGCTCTCTGACCACCGTGACCCGTCCCGCCGCCCCCGTTGCATCACCTTTGCGTCACCACGGGCGTAGCCTCGATCGTCGTGACTCGACCCACCACCCCGTCGCATCGCCATCCTCTCCGTCCACGCCACCTCCGTCAGCCACAGTGCGTGTCTGCTCCTGTCGCATCCCCACCTCGGCTCACGTGCTCCCGACATCCTCCCTATTCTGGCGTTAGCGTGCATCCGCACTCACGCCCCTGCACCGGCCGTCACATCGCCATGCCCTGTAGCCACACCGACGCCACGCCTCTGCCATGACCAGCCAACCACCCTCACGTCGCCAACCCGTTCCACCACCTATAAAGCCCGGCTCACCCCCCAGGTAGCACTGCCATCCTCCACTCGTCCTCCCACCCCGAGGAATCGACCTCCTTGCACCCCTAGCTCACCGGCGACTTCATCTTCTCCCACGCTGGACGAAAGGGTAGCCACCGATTGGAGCTACGCCGAGTCGATTCCATCCTACCGGAACATCCTTGGAGCACCACGACGCCATCCCCACCATAGGCTAGACCCCTCACCGCCATAGCTAAGCCCGCACTGTGCGCCACCTACGCCCGACGCCGTCTCACACCACCGGACCGCCGCCGCCACTCCCGAGCTGTGCCAACCTCCAAGGTAGCCTTCTATCTATGCCCAGATGCTCCCTTGGCATTTAATTGAACTCCAGTGATGTATGCCGCCATATCCACCCCTCCCCTATTCCACCGCCGCCGACCGCCACCGCCACCAAATTGATCGGCGGGACCAAGCCCGAACGTGCGCAAAGGCATGAGCATCTCATTTTTGAAATGCTCATGGCCGGTCGTCGTTTCCTCTGCCAGCGGCCAGCTCACCGTTCTCAGAAGCCACTGTAGCCGAGGCATGAGTGTGGTTAATTAACAGTTTAGACATGTAATTAAGGCTAGTGAGGATTAGTTAAACCTAAGTATTCACTGACATGTGGGCTATATCATTTAATCCAAAACAGTAACCTGTCCCACATGTCAACGAGCTTGAAAAGAAAAAGACAAAAGAAAAATAAAATTTCCGCAGGACCCACCTGTCAGTCTCTCTCTCTCTCTCTCTCTCTTTTTATTTTCTCGAATTTATTTAAACAGAGAACTACAAATGAGTATAATTTATTCATCTTAACTCCAATTGAGTGAAACAAATTTCTTAATTCAATATCTGTCTAATGAAACTAAACCATAATTTTTGAAGCTTATTTGAATTTTTGTGAGAATTTATTTGGTTTACAGATTTTTATTCAAATTTCCGCGCAACGTAAAATAGCGTACGAGGTACAAGAGGAAGAAGTAGAGGTTGAAGCAACTCATGACAGCCAAGACCAAACCAACTGCGATCAAAGCGATTCAATACTTTGATCATGTTGAACCTATATTTTCTGCAAATTATTTTTGTTTTAAATTATTAAATTGTATGTTGTTATTTCATGTGCAAATATATGTTTGTTTTAAGATTCTAGTTATATGTCCACTATTTAACTTGTTAGTATTACACTCTTTTGGAACATTTGAGCTTTCGAGCCTTGTTACCCTAGCAAAATTATAATGGTACACTTTCAAATATAAGTCTATAATTACACGCCATGCTTAGTACTGCTTAGATAATCGGGGGCACCAAAATGCCCCAAGCATCACTTTCAATCATGGTAAACTGATTTGGGAAGTCATGGGTGGAAAATGGCTGGTATGTTTGATATGGTTATTTTATGCTCCCAAAAACTCCTAACTTGCTTAAATATCTAGGCGGATGGTATGGGGGGCTGGTGTAGTGGTGTACGAGAGTGTGGTTAGTGTTAGAACTACCCAGATAACCCTAAGGACTGAATCTTATCATGACCTCCTGTACCATTCGAGCCTTTTTTTCATGCTTTTCCCGGCGGTCTGGAGAAAGCAGCAATCAATAGGACTTCCCTAATCCTCCCTTCTTGAAAGGAAGAACGTGAAATTCTTTTTCCTTTCTGCAGGGACCAGGAGATTGGATCTAGCCATAAGAGGAATGCTTGGTATAAATAAGCCGCTTATTGGTCTTCGACCCCCTAAGTCACTACGAGCGCCCCCGATCAGTACAATGGGATGTGGCTATTTATCTATCTCTTGACTCGAAATAGGAGCAGAGCAGGTTTGAAAAAGGATCTTAGAGTGTCTAGGGTTGGGCCAGGAGGGTCTCTTAACGCCTTCCTTTTTCTGCCCATCGGAGTTATTTCCCAAGGACTTGCCATGGTAAGGGGGAGAAGGGGGAAGAAGCACACTTGAAGAGCGCAGTACAATGGGTAGTTGTATGCTGCGTTCGGGAAGGATGAATCGCTCCTGAAAAGAAGTCTATTGATTCTCTCCCAATTGGTTGGATCGAAGGGGCGATGATTTACTTCACGGGCGAGGTCTCTGGTTCAAGTCCAGGATGGCCCAGCGGATACAGTACTTATGAAGCATGAAAATAGAAAAGAATGCTCTTTGGGCATTGCTTGTGTCGACCAGCCAAGCAGATGAGATTATGTCTCTTCCCTTACTATTATCACTGACATTAAGGTTGACTCTCTCCTTGCTCGTTTCACTCCTTTCCGTGAAGAGCATAGTATGTAAAACAAGTACGACCACAAGTCTGTAAAGTACAACTTGGCTTAGTAGATTTACTAGACTCTGCAAGTCATATTATTGGTGGAGGAGAGGGGTAGTGCAAGTGGGCTGACTTCGTGGCGACTTGAATAGGACACTCGTTGAGGGTGAAATTTGCTACAGCGAGCTAGTCGGTGTGGGTAGTCCAGCTGGGCTAGTCGCTGGGGGTAGAACATCCCGCACAACTTATGGGACCCACCGTAAGTGGGAGAAGCCCATATAGGTGAGATGATGGAAGGGGCGAGGTATTTTGAAAAGTTATTGTGATGGTCTACTCATCCGCATGACTAAGGAATCGTGTAGAGCAACGAGTGGATTGTCTCTTGTGGGTAAAGTGTACAAACTCTGTAGAGTGAAAACTATTCGAATAGCCATGCCCATGGTCAAGGGCGGACATGGGAACTTAACCAGATATAGTTCTATTTGAAAAACTTTATGGGTGGAACTGGAAAATGGCGGGCTACAGGAAGCCCTGATTTGTGTTGCCCTAGGTGTCGCCCCAGTGGCAAGGTAGGCGGTTATAACACTGAAATATCTCTACTATTATATAAAGAAGAGTTGGTGGTTGTCGGTGTGTTCTCCTCTCCCCTCTCTACAGCCATCCGATTTGATTTGGACCATTCGTCTCTCTCCTCCTCTCTCTCTCAGGATACATCCGCCCACCCCCTCCACTTTCCCCATCTCGCGCATTCTGGCCACCCTTCTCTCTCTGTCGCTTGCTCTCTAATGTTTGATGTGTGAAGTTGGCCAGGCAGTAAGTTCCGTCTCACCATTTTTTATGACTCCGTTGCAATGCATGGGTCTCTAACTAGTTAGCATATAGTGTAGGAGCTATGTAACGGTGGATGGAATCTGTGCTACTACTATTACTGCATTCTTTTTGCCCAAATATTATGTTTTAGTTCAAACTACTAGGTCTCAGGAAATTTTTATGTATCATATTTTGAAAACAATTTATGGCAAATCAAACAACCCGAGCCATCCAATGATAAGCCATACATGTTATCTATACACATCAGTCAAAATGCCTCCGCAGGTCAGTCAGATTGCCCATCTGACAGTAGAAGCTAGATAGAAAATGACATAAAATCAAACTCAAATTCCGATAACGAAGCACAAATAAAATCAAATACTCATCACACATAGAGAATGACTTCCATATGGTCTCACGCAAGCATTTACACAATCTTTTCTAGCCATGCAAAGGTCATAGCTCCACACGTTATACACGTATACATGCATGTTGAAAGCCCATGATTGCAAATGTTAAAGCCCAAGTTGAGATACTTACAGCCGCGTGACTGTCGGTTAAAGCAAGAGGCAATAAGTATAAAGCACGCTGAACATCGAGATCTTCATTCGCAACACTATATACGATAATTCGTTCAAAAATGCACTAGATGCTTGTGTTCAAAAGTAAACCGATGTCCAATTCAGAGTTCAAGTACACACGTACACGTATATAAAGCTGGCTGTGTCCATATGTCCGTTTCTGAGTTCATTACAACACTTCCTTGCATTCGAACAAGAGATTTCAGTAGCTGTTCTGCATTCAAGATCTAACCAATAGCAGGCTATAAAATTGCAGTTTCACTGGCCATATAAAAACAGAGCATCGGAGGACAAAATAAACATACTAACAGGCTGCCAAGTAGTTGAATTTGTAAAAACTAGAGGAGAGAATCCCATTACACATGTTGACTGAGAGCTAGATTAAGGAAAATATTGACGGAGGAGAGAGATATAGTGTGTATAATTTAGGTTTTTGAGTGATGCACTCGTTGTTTTTTTCCCACTTCCCCTTATCCCTGAATGTAGAATGAGTGGCGAATGGTGCAGAAAAAAGTACATAAAGATAAACATAATATATCATATAATACCCCATTACTTTTATAAGCTGTATTTTAACTGATTTTTTAGATTTAGAAAGGAAAAAAAACCATAGTACCTTCAATTGAGTATTTTAAAAAGATAAGATATAATGATTTGTGTGGATGGTTATGCATATATAATGCTTAGCAAAGAATGGAAAACATAAGGGCAAAAGAGAGAAATTAGCGTTAAATCTACAAGCACGTCTTATAAAATTCATATTGATTCCTTACACTCGTGTGGTTGGACGGATTGATGACGTTGCACGGATTGATGACTAGTTTGGCTAATTCATGTTAGGGAAAATTGAGTATATAGGACTGAGTTGGATGTGATTTTGTGGAATAGGACCAAGTTCTTTGGACTTGTAAATATAGGACTGAGTTCACCACCTCTTTGCAAATATAGGACTTTTCCCATTTTAATTTCATTTTCAATTTCCAGCCCCTTTTCTCCACGCGAAATGACTATTTTGCCCTCTTCTTCCTCCCTCGCCTGGCCGCGCCGCCGCTGGCCGCGCCGCCCCTCGCCTGGCCGCGCAGCCGCCTGGCCGCGCCGCCCCCTCGCCCGCCCCGCGCCGCCGCCGCTCCCTCGCCTGCGCCGCCCCGCGCCGCCACCACTCCCTCGCCTGCCTCGCGCCGCGCCGCCGCCGCTCCCTCGCCCGCGCCGCGCCGCCGCCGCTCCCTCGCCCTCGCCTGGGGAGGGAGCGGCGGCGCGGCGCGAGGCAGGCGAGGGAGTGGTGGCGGCGCGGGGCGGCGCAGGCGAGGGAGCGGCGGCGGCGCGGGGCGGGCGAGGGGGCGGCGCGGCCAGGCGGCGGCGCGGCCAGGCGAGGGGCGGCGCGGCCAGCGGCGGCGCGGCCAGGCGAGGGAGGAAGAAGAGGGCAAAATAGTCATTTCGCGTGGAGAAAAGGGGCTGGAAATTGAAAATGAAATTAAAATGGGAAAAGTCCTATATTTGCAAAGAGGTGGTGAACTCAGTCCTATATTTACAAGTCCAAAGAACTTGATCCTATTCCACAAAATCACATCCAACTCAGTCCTGTATACTCAATTTTCCCTTCATGTTAGACCCCTTGGCAGGACGATGTAACCCACGTGGTTCGAGTTTTCATGCGGACGTACGTAAGCTAGCTCACCTTTGGTTGCTCGAAAAAAATATCAAATTCATTTAGCTAAAACCAAACAGGCCCAAAGAGTGAAATTGAGGACAGGGATTTATGATTTTAAAAGATCATATGTACCTATTTTTCATGTTTGCGTATTTGTGTATTTTAAAAAAAATCTAAAACAATCATAGATGTAATAGGTTAGAATATGGGTGTTAGTCCAGCTACACTTGTGCAAGTGATGCACAAGATAATTCCTCCAATTTAGAGGATCCTGCAAAAACAAGGTGCCATGCTTGTGCAAACATTACAAATAAATTTGCTAATTTATGGATCAAACAGTTTAGGGCATGTTTGGCCTGTTAGAAATGCAGGAAAGGGAAAACACGGGAATGTAAAAACTTAGGTATGGGATGTCACGCACAGTCGAATCGTACAGGAATTGAAAATACATGAACGAGTAGAAATAGATGTTCGGATGCTTCACAATAAATTTTGGAGGAAAGCTTCTATTCAAGAGAGAGATGTGATAGAGAAAGAGAGAGATTGCCTTGGAATTCTCAAAAGGAAAACTTTCATGACGTTTGAACAAATGTTTACTTTCGTCTAAATTATGTAGAAAAGAGAAGATTTCTATAGGATTTTTTGAGAGCCATTTCTTTGTTCGAAAGGAACATGTAGGAAAGTTTCTACAGGGTTCTCGTCCCACCAAATTCGTTCATTTTTCCTTTGTTCTGAATGGCTGCCAAAGACTTGCATCAGACGGCCAAGAAAACGCGTGCCAAATTAAATCCGACGGCCCGTGGAAAATCAAGATCTCTACTCTGCCGATATCCTGCTGCCGCCGCAACTCCTAAAACCCTCGCGGCCCGAAGGGTGAGCTACCGCCGCCGCCTGCACGCCATGCCGCGGCTGACGCTGCCACCGCCTCCCTCATCTATCACCCCACCAAGAGAACCCGATGCCGACACCGCCGCCGCCGCTCACACACCGCGCCCACCACTTCACAAGAAGCGTCGCTGGGACTGCCTTTCGGTAACCCCAGCCTGGACCCTCCTCACGCCCCAGACCATCCCGTCGGGCACCTCAAGCAGTGGCGGACGCAGGAATTTTAGGATGGGTGTTCGAAGTAACAAAAATATTGTTTAATAGAAAACACAAAAAATACAATAATGCAGAAGGAAAATGGGAAACAAATTTTCTTTACAGGTATCTCGCAAGAGACTTAGGGACAAATACGGATGATATGGGAAACACATGCATAGACGGGAAACTATGTCAGAAAAACAATTAAAATTGACTTTAAGATGCTATAGAAAATGTGCTTTGCACTGACCTGCGACACCAATTTCATTATCAATGTATGTAATGCTCTCCTGGCTGCAAGGCCTACAACGAATCCAAGTTAAACATGTTATGATTGACAAATAATGATAAATCAAATAAAGTGGTTTCAATTGAACCAGAGAGGAACCAACATTTGATCAGGCCTGAAGTACATTGGAGTTCTATCAGAGCAATTTTCCAAACAATTATCTGATGACTGGTAGGGTGCTCCATTTGACAAGGAATTTTGTTGTATCTGATGCTGAAGTTTTCAATTAGCTAATAGTAAAGGCACAGCAAGACAACAGTAGACAGTTGTCAAACATATATGGTGAAAAGACGGACCTAAATTATTTGAATTGTGCTGCACATCCCAATTCAAGCTATGTGGTTCATCAGTGTGAATTGTGCTGCACAGGGCACTAACATAGAACATAGCTTTGATTCCTGAGATTCGTCCAAGTCCAGGGTCTCCTTGCAGGTGATATCTGAGGACTGAGGCAAGTAAACTCTCCCTGTAAGCAAATCATTCGACAGTACTACCAATTGACAATTCTCAGAAGAAGGAACTTCCTACCACCAATATCAAAGAAGCCACTGCCAAAATCACGGTAGTCTCTCAGAGGAGTTTGATTTCCCAGCAATCCCAGTAGCTCATCATCATCTTGATTGAGGCAATCCCACACCAATTTAGTAACATCTGTTGTGAAAAATATAATGAAATGGTAAGTCCAAACAGAAACTCAGTTTGTGACATGGATTTTGGATATCTATTTGAGCAATGTATCAACAGCCCTGAGTAACGAGTGCACATCATTGCAATGAGAGCACCCTAATTAGCAAAACAAAGAACAAATTCAACATGGCAAGCGCATAAAAAGAGCACCCAAGAACCATCCAACCGATCACCCAATCTACCAAATCATCATCATGGCAAGATTTCTCCATTCTTCAATTGCCCAAACGAGCCCAGAACCACTGGAATTACCGTTCCGCCCAGCAGATTCCAATCTGCAACCCGTGTTAGTTTTCAAGAAATCAACCATTCCAACCCAAACCCCCAAATCAACACCACTGCCAACCGTCCAAGAAACCGCGAACCCAGCCCGCAAGATCTGAGTGGAGAACGTTGCCGTTGGATTCGGATTTGCATCACGATAGCGAAGCGACGGAGAAGGCACCAGTCAGAGCTCGAGCGACGAGGCCTCGAGCTGGAGCTCGCCGTGGCGGGAGACGGCGAGAGTCGGAAAGGAGGCGGTGGAGGGCGCGGCGCAGGTGTCCACCATCCACGACGCAGGCTGAAGCGCGTGGAGCTGCAGCTAGAGTCAGAGCGCGCGTGCCGCTGCCGCAAGGCGGCGGAGGAGTTCGAGGTGAAGCTGCACGCGCTGCGGGAGGAGGAGGCCGCGCCGCCGCGGCGATGGAGGCGTGGAGCGCGTGGAGGTGGAATGCTAGGGTTAGCCAGTCGTGGGAATTGGAGATAAGCCAATAAGGAATTGGGGCGATCAGGCACAGGCAGCGCCACATTGCCACGGCTGGGCCGGCCCGATCGCCGCGCACCACCGCGAATGGGCCAGCCTCACAACGCGAGGCCAGCCGGCCAGGCTTGAATTGGGCTGATGGGGTGTGTATATTGGTAATTTGGCCCTTTTAAGTATATACATATGTATTATACCTTGTATATACTGAGTTTTTGGACAAAAATTTTGGGTGTTCAGCTGAACACCCATGACCCACTGTAGATCCGCCCCTGACCTCAAGGGTCAATTCCTTCGCCGGAGCGGAGCGGTAGCCGGCTGATGCCAACGACCGCGCCATCCTTCGTCAAGCGCGAGCCCGACGTCGACACGGGCGAGGATGCCGGCGGGAAGGTGGTCGGGAGATGGCACCCCTACCCCTCATGCGAGGCCCTCGGCGGTGCAGGCCCCCACCTGTCAGAATTCAGATAAGCTAAATCGGATTCAGAGAAGGAGTCACTGTAGAAGTCGACCGTGCTCGGAAACGGACAGCCCAGATTTACTCGTACCTCTTCATTAAGTTGTATCGGAGGGCTGAGATGTCTTTGCTACTACTATTCCTGTGATTGTCGCTACTGTTTCCCGTCATCTTGTTTCCATTAAGTCTGTGTTGCTGAGAACAGCCGTGCTGCTCACGTGAGGAAATTGTGCACTCATATATAAGCAATCCTCATGTAATCTGGAACCCTATCGATGAAATGAAACCCTAGCTTTGTCTACTCTCCTCTTTGTTCATTTGCTTTACTTTTCTATGCCTTTCTAACCACAAATTTCTCAATTCTATGTTCTGAAATCAATTACGTTCAATCCCCATTTCCTCGGGGTATAACAAATTGGTATCAAGGCCTTACAAAACCTTGGCCACTGCTGAAATTGGAGCTATCCTTGAGTTTAAGGGTTGGGAAATGAGTTTTCCTAGTAAAATTCCTGAGTTAGCTCGAGGAGGTTTGATCTGTGTGAGAAATGACCTGAAGAGGCAGATAACAGAGAGGGTTTGGGAGGATTGACATTTCTCCCTATAAAATTCTAGATATGTTAGGAAGACCCTAGAGTAGAGATGCCAAGAGGTAGAAGGTCCATGAAGGAAGAAATCGGAATGGTTGTAGCTGGAGAAGTGGAGGAATTGAAGAAGGAGATGAACTGTATTCAGCAACAATTCGAAGAAAAATGCTATGAGCATGTAGGACCAAATGAGCCAACTTCAAGATCAGATGCAGAGGAATTTAATTCAACTGAATCAAGTGATGGACCTACTTATCTATGGTCGAGAAGCAAGGAGTCATGGAGGTGGACAGTACTGTAGGATTCTTGGAGGAGGAAGGTATGCACATAGGGCATCGAGAGGCAAGACCTATTACCCCAACAAAATTGCCGCAAGTTATCCTAGGCAGTGGACATTCCCTTGTTCCAAACCCAACTAGAACCCCTCTAGTATCTTAGGTTAATTACAATCAAGCCAATGGAAGGAACAAGTACAATGCTACTCCCACAGTTACAGTCCACAGTACATTAGGAGCTAGTGTTTTCCCTTGGGTGATGGCTAGTAACATAGTTGCTAATGGCACATATGGAGTTAGTGTCTTTCCCCCAGTTATGGTAGGAAGCACCTTCGGTCCACAATACACTGCCTCTAACCCATCATAAGTATCATCGTGCACACCCCCATACTACAATCAGTACTTATATCTTGGGAATGGGTAGAACCATGCCAATGAGTTTCCTTGGGGATATCCATGGCCAAGGGCCCTAGAACTATTGCATAACCCTAACAATGTTTGGCAAGCTCCACCAATGAAAGATGGTACTGGATATAACCAGCAATTTAGCAAGGGGTCGAAGTTGGAATTCCCAAAATTTGATGGTGACTAGCCAGAAGCATGGGTTAGGAAGGCTGAGAAGTATTTTGAGCTTGGCAAGACTCCTAAAGAACAGAAAGTGACCATAGCTAAGGTATATATGACAGGGAGGGCAGATCAATGGATTAGTAGCAACCTTGATACTAAAGGGTTGACTTGGCAATAGTTTTGTGACATGCTTAGTAAGAGATTTGATGCTGAAACATGATATGATGTAACTGAACCTTTTATAGCCCTCACCCAACTTGGATCTGTGGAGACTTATATAGACAAATTTGAAGAGATGATGACTTTGGTTAAGAGAAACAATCCTATGCTGAAGGAAGGGTATTTCCTAGATTATTTTATATTAGGTTTGAAGAGTTACACCAAGTTTCCTCTGAAATCTTTAGCACCCAAGACACTAGTAGAAGCTTATGCTCATGCAAGGAACTATGAAAACAGCTCAAGCTATAAGAAAACTCAGAGCTGGTCTTCTAGTAGCAATACCAAGATAACCACCATGGTAATTACCAACCCAAGGGACATTCTACTGTTGTTAAGAAGGAAGGGAGTGTGAAAACCACAGCGACCAACAACAATAAATAGAGTGGTGGAAAATGTTTTAAGTGCCATGAACCTTTGGTACTAGGGCACAACAATGTGTGGAAGTTTAAGAAGTAGGTTCACTTGATTACTATTGAAGATGATGATGAAGAGGAGATGGAAGGTGGAAGGTGAGCAGATAGTAACAGAATTTAGTACTCCCCCAACCAGCCCTGAGCATGTTAGAAACTCAACCAGAGCAATAGATTTCTATGCATGCTATGACTGGTACAAGCTCTGAAACTTCTACTTTCACCTTAAAGGTCAAGATGGGCATGATTTGGGCCATGACACTTGTGGACAGTGGGAGCACTACCACCTTCATAATCCTAAAAACTGCTCTCAAGGCTAACTACAGGATTGAAAACCATGCTCCTATTCATGTGAAAATTGCAAAATAGAGGGGTATTACTGACTGAGGGCCAGTGTAAGTAATGTAAGTATTGCATTTAAGGGAAGGAATTTTTCTCAGACTTCATACTCTTAAACCTGAAAGGATATGATGTCATATTCAGCAGTGACTAGATTTATGAATATAGCCCAATCAGTTTGAATCTGAAGACAGGGGAATTCTCAATCTTCAAGGATGGCAAAGAAATAATGACTTTTGTTGATAAACCCTACCAGATGTAAAGTGCATGATTAGTGCCATCAGTTACTAAAACTCATGGAGAAAGAAGTAGTTGGAGCTCTAGTATATGCTAAACTAGAAGGAGGAAAAGAGATGGAGAAGGATCAAAATTCTAGAGAATTGTAGGAGGGTATAAACCAATTCAAGGAGGTGTTTGAGATACCAAAGGGACTACCACCTCTTAGGGGAAATGAACATACAATTCCTTTGGCCCCTAAAGCTAAGCCTGTTAACATTCGACCTTACAGACTCCCTCATTACCAGAAGGGTGCAATGGAAGAATTAATTGGATAATTGTTGAAGTCACAAACCATCAGGCCTAGTGTCAGTCCATACTCTTCCCCTACCATTTTGGTAAAAAGAATGATGGGAAATAGTGTATGTATATTGATTACCGATAATTAAATGCCAACACCATTAAGAATAAATGCCCCATTCCTATTATTGAAGATCTGCTGCATGAGCTCCATGGAGCAAAATTCTTCACTAAGATAGACTTAAGATCCGGGTATCATCAAATTAGAATGCACCATGAAGATATCTTCAAAACTGCTTTTAGCACACACATTGGCCACTTTGAGTTTATGGTTATGCCATTTGGGTTGACAAATGCCCCTACCACCTTTCAGGCACTAATGAATGAGCTGTTAGCTGCCTTGTTAAGGAAATTTTTGTTGGTCTTCTTTGATGACATATTGATATATAGTTCATCCTTGGAAAGAGCACAAGAAGCACCTAAGTCAGGTACTAGCTATCCTTTAGAGTAATCATTTATATGCTAAGTTGAGTAAGTGTTCATTTGGGTACGAACAAGTAGAGTACCTAGGCCATATTGCTAGTAATAAAGGGGTTGCCACAGATCCAAAGAAGATCAAGGCTGTGAAGGCTTGGCCCATTCCTTAGAATATCACACAATTGAGAGGATTCTTAGGGCTAGCAGGGTATTATAGGAGATTTATTAGGAACTTCAGAGTAATATGCAGACCATTGTTCAATGCCCTTAAGAAGAATGCCTTTTGTTGGGATCAGACTATGCAAATCCAGACCCTCTATGAATACTGAACTAGTCCCAAAATCGGTAGTTAGTTCATACAGTATCAATATTGATGAATTCATATCTATACAACAAAACATCTAAGAGTAAGCCAAATTTTATTAAATAGTAACAACAGATCTTACGGACAAGGTTTTATAATTATTGCCATGCAGGGCTAAATGACAGAAAATAAACACGCAGTGGAAGAAACTCTTGTGGAAGCCATCTGATATACCCACAGGCAATCAAGTGGAGAGCGCACCCTAATTCGCATAGTCCTTGAAGTACTCCTTGTAGAACTCGGTATTCCCTGGGTCTTCTTCGATGACTGATCAACAAATGGCATAAAGCCGTGAATACATAAAGTACTCAGCAAGTTGTATGGAAATGTATGTAAATAGAATTCATGCAAGGCTTGAACAAGAGTAGCTTTATGGATTTTTTGCAGAAAGCAATTTTGACAGTAAATAGATTGAAAACACAATTGAAAAGATTACGTATATAAGTAAACAAGCACTTTAGAACAACTAGTGAACTATCCGTTCACTTCCCAACCATTCCACCAACCACAATTTCTTTTAAGATAAAATCTATCTCCCATATGAAATCGCTAGGCATTGTCTATAACTGGGGACACGGCTGTTCGAATAATTTTTAACACTTTGCAGAGGTTGTACAGCTTGACCCGCGAGAGATAATTAATTTATAATGTCGGTCAAGGCACACTTCCAAAGGTGTGTGACTAAATAATTATCACAAGGCTTTTACAAAGCTTTGTTTTGACCCCATTCTGCTTGCTAAGCTTTCGGCTACATCCGGCCCCCTCTTGCGCCTAGTGTGAATGTCCAACCCAAAGTTCACACTTTAACCCAAACAGAACTAAATAAAAACATTACTAATTAATCAACCAGGCTCATCCCATACCGGACATGTGGTTGTACGATAGGGCCAAGCTCAATGGTGCACAAGATTAAGTTCTTAGTGACTACTTAGGTGAACAACCTCATCCAAAATGTGCTACCCACACCCCCTTTACTGCACGATCATTTGCCTGAGTATGAAACCAATTTTGTTTAACTAGGCTCAATGGCATCCCCTGCCACGGCACAATAAATTTTATTAACAATGGCTACCCGCCTCAATTCCACATATGGTTAAGTGAAAATTTTATGATAAATATGGTGAAGGAACCCATCACACAACTACAACATGACTAAGCATACCTTCGATTCCCATGTTGGTATTAAAATATATCCAACTAAAATCACCCATCCTATGGTGTTCAAGCAATATATATCATTCACAATTATTCAAGGTGGCATACTATCAAGTAGGTATTTAACTAGTCGTGAAAACATTTAATATAAAACTAGCAATGCATGATAATTTAAAACAATATAATTTTATGAAATGGGTACAATATGGTCAAAGGTCTATGACTTGCCTTCGTTGAAGCTAGAGTTTAATGCTTCTGTCTGGTCCGAACTGGCATCGTCGACATTGAATTCTGGAAGCAAGTTTATGATTTTAGATGAATTTAGAAATTTGAATGGGTCAAAACGGAGCTAGGGTGAAAAAATATGGGCTTCTGGAAGTTGTTGTCATAGATTGCAGTGATTGATCGAAGGCTAAGGGTGGTCAAAAACTATAGTGGTCAAAAGTCAGAGGTCATAGCTACAAAGGGCGGTCAGAAGTCGGAAATTGGAACTTCCGCAATTGGTCAAAAGCTATAGGAACTAGTCGAAGAATACGTGAATTGGTCAAAGGCTACAAGGTGATAGAATTTTGGTGGTCAAAATCTAGTGGTGGAAGCTTGGTGGTCGGAAGGCTTATAGTTGTCAAAAGCTTTAGAGTGGTCAAAAATTATATTTTGTCGGAACCTATGAGAGATGTTGGACTGCCGAGATTGGTAGTAACCGATGAGGATGTTGTAACTGACCAGGGTGGTCGTAACACTAAGAGTGGTCAGGAGGCCAAAAGTGGTCATAGTGATCGGAGGGGTCGGAGAGGTTGTGTTGGCTAGAGGATGACCAGGGATGGCCCACGACGGTGAGGACGTCTGACAAGGTGTTGGCACATGGTGGTGGAGCTCCTCGGCCAACCATTGGGCAAGCTGAGCTATGGGTTGCATTGAGGGAATGGAGGTGATGCTCTCAGCACAAGGCATTGGGAAAGCGCTCACTAAGGAC
This sequence comes from Dendrocalamus latiflorus, assembly GCA_017311315.1. NCBI lineage: Eukaryota > Viridiplantae > Streptophyta > Magnoliopsida > Poales > Poaceae > Dendrocalamus > Dendrocalamus latiflorus. The sequence continues at coordinate 13,630,423 of CM029632.1, read as the reverse complement.
AACGATTCAATGGTGAAAGTCAAAAATGGCCAATTTCAGGAAAAAAACAATTCTCGTCAAATGGTTCTATGAAAAAATCTAATAAAATAGTGGATGAGTTGCTTGGATGCTGGAATGGGAAATGACATGAGCAAAAATTGAAAACCTTCATTGGAGATGAAGCATTATGAAAGTGGCCAGGCAGCATTATGAAAGTGGCCAGGTGGCGTACACAAGCGGCGCACGACATGGCTTCGGCCAATCACGAAGATTTCTCCAGAGAAATGAAGGTTTTGGCTAGACAAAAAGAAAGGTGACAAGGTCACAGTGCTCCAATTTATAGCTTAGGCAAAGAATGGAAACCGACGGAATTCAAGACACTGTATGAACATTTCTTTGTATTCAATGGATGAGTAAAAGGAAAGGAAAATGATGAATTGATTCCTAGCATAAATTGGGGCAGTTTCCAAGTGAAGATGATGAGGGGAAATGGCCTTTGGCTGGTTGGAGATTTGAGCCTGATGGCTTGGATGCAAGGTAGAAGAAAATGAATAGTAGCCATGGCCTAAAGGACAAAAGGAAGGAAGTAAGTTAAATGAGAAAGGAAGAAAGAAGTGTGGTGGCTGGTGCTGTTCGGCTAGGGATTAAGCGAACCACACAAGGGGCAGCTTCAAAAAATTTAAACAATTAATTTGAAATTAAATTTTTAAAGGAAGTGAATTTTTATGATGTTACAAACCTACCCCCTTAAAGGGAATCTCGACCCCGAGATTTGGATTGGCTAGAGAATAGGTGCGAAAACTCAGCCTTCTGGTCCTCTTCACGCTCCCAAGTGGCTTCCTCTTCAGTGTGATTGCTCCATTGAACTTTATAGAAATGGATGATCTTGCTCCTTATCACACACTATGCTACTTCTAGAATCTTGATAGGCTGCTCCTTGTAAGTGAGATCTTCCTACAAATTAATGTCTTCCAATGGCGTTTGCTCTTTTAGCACTCGTAAGCACTTTTTCAATTGAGATACATGAAAGACATCATGAACATATGCCAACGGAGGTGGGAGCTCTAATTGATAGGCAACTTCTCCTCTTCTAACTAGAACTAGAAAAGGTCCAATATATCTTGTGCAAGTTTTCCGCTTACTCTAAAACGATGCATTTCCTTAAGTGGTGAAACTGAGAGACCATGTGGATGCGACCCCATGCTTGTGATGAGTAATTGACAAGTTTTCTGGAAAGTTTGAGTTTGTTTTGTGCGTTTCGTGCCATGATGGCATTTGGCTCAGTCGGGGTTGGTTAGTCGGACTTGAGGCGTATTCTTCTTCCCGATCGGTCATTTGGGCCATTTTATGTTGGAGTACGATCCATTGATGCTAATTATGATTACATGTGTTGAGCGGTGCTATGTGATGTGTTTCTTGTCTGTGATGGCTGCAGGATGTCGAGGCGGAGTCGTGGCGAGGCACGGGATGACCGGACTAGGCGCAGACGGTGCCGAGGTCAGAACGGTCAAGGTGTGCCTAAGACGGCGAGGACTCGAGGTGGTTGCGAGGCTTGGACGGAAAGAAACAAGGAAACTTCCCGGAAGGTGCAGGAGGGGCGATTTGGTAATTTCGCAAGGCTGCACAAGTGGAGCGGTTTCCGTTTGGAACTAGCGGGCAAAACGGGTTGGAGACCCGTTAGCCAAAGCGTATATAAGGAGGGGATGTCTCCTGGTGCATGCATGTATTGAGAGTGGAGTGAGATGGTTTAGGGTTTTGTTTTTTAGTCAAATGGTTGTTGGGGTTGGTGTTGCTTTTGTATCTCTTTTTGCCTTTGTTTGTTGAGAGTTGGTGAGAAGAGCAGGGAGCAATCCTCACTCTGTTGCAATAGCGTGTGGGGATGAAGATTTCTTGATTCACTTCTCGTGTTTGTTCTAGGAGTTGAGATGATTGTAAGGAAATCCATGTAATCATTCCTCTCAATGCAATCATACATCTCTCTGCACTTCTCTGAGCTATTTGTGTGATTTATTTCAGCTTCGTGCTTCTTTTGTGCTCTCAGTTCAGCTCTCAGTTCTTCTGTGCTCTCATTATTTTGAGATGATTCTTTGAGTTTTAGCTTGCAAAATGGATTGCTCTGTGTTAGGAAAAAAGATTCTAGACCACTTGGTCATTCCATTTCCCAGAGCAATTGATGGATTCAAAGTTTCATCTTTTCTCCCTAAGCTACGTCAAAAGTTTCCCCTATTCTTGAAATTCTAGGGTTTGGTGTTGTTTTAATTTTCTCTTCCAAAGATGTGCCCTGAGATGAGTTCTCAAGCCCTGAGACTATGGCTTAGATGATTACCAAGTTTCATGAGCAAAAGATCAAGGATTGGCTGGGAACTAGAGATTTAGTGCAGTTCTCTGTTCATTTTCAGTTTTTGGCCAAGTTTCTTATTTCTTGCTCTTGAGTTGGTTTCTCTCGGTCTCCTAGGCTCTTCATGCTATTTAGCTTGTTGTCTTGTTGTTCTGGGATGAGAGAGCCAGAGGGAAATCCCCAATTTCTCTGCTACTTGAAGTTCTCTATTTGTCTGAAAATTTTGACCTGCTTTGGCTCTGAAAATACGAGGAGCGGTCTGACCGGTTGCCAGAGGGCGGCCAGACCGGTTATAAGCCGGCGGTCAGACCGGCCCTGCCAGGGCAGTCAGACCGACCAAAGGTTTTTGGAGTGCTGAGTTTTTTTTTCTGTTTTTTGGCTTTTGTTTTTCTGTTTTTTGGCTTTCGTTTCTTGCCTTGATTTAGTTCTTATTGCTCTGGGTCTCTCTCAGTGTTCTAAAGGTTCCAGTGTGCATTCGAGCTTCATTTCATAGCTTTCATAGCTATTGGAATGGGGATTCATTCAAGAGTATTTTGGGGGGTCGTTTTTAGAAGAGGCACCATTCACCCCCCCCCTCTGTTGCCGATTTCGATCCAACAGAAACCTTTAGATACGCATGATCTGCAGGTGCAAAAGCTAAGTCTCAGTGACGATTACCAGCATAACTTTTCTGCCTGGTCTATGCTATCCTTAGATTTTCCCAAATTGACCTAACTTGATCTTCAGCTTTCTTCAAAACATCTGGCCCAAATATTTGCCCTTCCCCTGTTTCGGTCCAATACAAGGGTGTTCTACATTTTCTTCCATAAAGAGCTTCAAATGGGGGCATCTGCAGACTTGATTGATAGCTGTTGTTGTAAGAAAACTCTGCATAAGGCAAACTTTGATCCCAACTATTCTTGTTTGCTAGAGCGCAGGCTCTCAACATATCTTCTACGATTTGATTTACTCTTTCTGTTTGTCCATCTGTCTGCGGATGATAAGTTGTACTAAAATGAGATTAGTGCCCAAAATACTATGTAACTTCTGCCAAAATCTTGAGGTGAACTGGGATCCTCGATCCGACACTATCTTCGTTGGTACACCATGCAGACATACTATCTTTGCCATATACAATTCTGCAAGTCTGTCTCCTGAGTAGGTTGCATTGACTAGGATGAGTGTGAAACTTTTGTTAGATGATCTACAACAACCCAAATAGAATCGAGAGGTGCTTCCATGCTTTCCTTAATAGCGATTTGCATGATTTTTAAAGCATGATGAATGGTGGATAGATGTTACTTACCTCTTCATTTGCTTTGAGATTACTGGTACTCTTGTTAGAGAGGAAACCATAGAAGCACTACTCGATAGAATCATATCATGATCTTGTTCTCGTCAGACCGATGATAAAGTCATTCCAATTTCTTCCCATTTCTACTTAGGTACCTCTAAAGGTTGAAGCAATCTAGCAGGTCTTTGATGTTCAGCTTTAAATCGCTGGCAGACATCACAATCAGCTATGTATTCAGTAATTTTATGCTTTATACTAGGCCACCAATATAATTCCTTGATATCATGATACATATTCGTGCTTCCAGGGTGAATGAAATATAAGATTTCATGAGCTTCGTTGAGTATCAACCGCTTAAGCTCTTTCTGATCGGGTATGCATATACAGTTCTCGAACCAAATAGTTCCTTGCTCATCTTCTGAAAATCTTACGGATTTACCCTTCTTCATGTTACTCTTGATCTCCTTGATATCGGCATCCTCAACCTGAGCTTTCCTGATCTGATTTTGTAGAGTGGATTGCAGTTCTAAATTGTCTAAGAAACCTTCTTCAACCAATTTAAGCTTGAGCTTCTGAAACTCCTCATGTAGTTTGGCTAACTCTCCTTGATCATTAGAGTATTGCAGTAGACCTTTCTACTCAAAGCGTCAGCTACTACATTAGCTTTGCCTGGATGATAATGAATTCCAATATCATAATCTTTAATCAATTCCAACCATCTTCTTTGTCTCATATTGAGATCGGCTTGAGTGAAAATGTACTTTAGACTCTTATAGTTAGTGTAAACTTCACATCGATTACCAATGAGGTAATGGTGCCATGTCTTCAAAGCATGTACTACGATAGCCAATTCTAAGTCATGAGTGGGGTAATTCACTTCATGAGGCCTTAATTGTAGAGAAGCATAGGCTAATACCTTCCTTTCTTACAGCATAACACATCCGGGACCTTGACATGACGTATCATAGAAAATTTCAAAATCCTTTCGAACATCTGGCAAAATTAGCACTAGAGTGGTGGTCAAACACTTCTTCAGTTCTTGAAAACTCTGCTCACATTCTGGTGTCCAAGCAAATTTCTTCTCTTTCTTCAGCAACTAAGTGAGGGGTCTTGCTATTTTAGAGAATCCTTCTATGAATCGATGATAATATTCTACCATACCAAAAAAACTTCTGATTTGAGGCAACCCCTTCTACAGACACAACATAACCCAAGAAGGTAACTTTCTTCATCCAAAACTCACTGAATTTAGCATAGAGTTGATTATCTCTAAGCTTCTCAAGAACCAAACGAAGATGCTCCTCGTGTTCTTCCTCACTCTTGGAATACACTAGGATATCGTCAATGAAGACAATGACAAACTTATTCAAGTAATCCATAAATACTTTATTCATCAAGTTCATAAAGTAAGCAAGAGTGTTGGTCAATCCAAAAGACATGACGTGTACTCATACAGTCCATACCGGGTTGAGAAAGCTGTCTTGGGAATATCCTCTTTACAAATCTTCAGGTGGTGATATCTTGATCTTAAATCTATTTTTGAGAACACTCCGGCTACTTTACTTGTTCTTGATGGTGACTTCATTGAGCGAGCGATAATCCATGTACATTCACTGAGTACCATCCTTCTTTTCGACAAGATGACTGGGGCACCCCATGGGGAAGAACTTGGTCTAACAAAACCTTTATCTTGCAACTTCTTAATCTGCTTCTTCATCTCGACTAGCTCATCAACAGGCAAACGGTAAGGTCTCTTAGAGTTAGGTGCAGTTCCAAGAACTAGATTGATAATGAACTCTATGTCCCTATCTGGTGGCATTCCAGGTAAATCATCAGGAAAGACATATGAAAAATCTTCAATCATTGGCACATCTTCCAAATCTACAGCCTTGACACTGCAAATTAATGCTCCATTATGATTTTTCGTGGAGGCTTCAAATTTTACTTTGGTTCCATCTGTACTGACCAAAGTGATGCTTCTATCACCACAATCAAAAATTGCTTGGTGATTAACAAGCCAATCCATTCCCAAAATCACATCTAAGGACTTAGTATCAATGATTATGAGGTTGGCTAGAAATTCTACCCCTTCTATAGTTACCTTATCTTTAGGTCAACCTTTGTTCGTACTCAACTCCGAACCAGGAGATTGAACCAACAAAGCAGTTTTAAGAGTCAAAGCCTTTAGCTGATGCTTTGCAGCAAAACTCTAAGAAACAAATGAATGCGAAGTTCGAGAATCAAACAAAACAGTAGCGGGTGCTGAATTAACTAGGAACTTACCCAGAACATCGTCCAGAGCTGTCTGGGCTTCCTCCACTGTGACATGGTTCACACGGCCTCTCCCAAAAGATTGTGGAGTCCTGACAGCTACATTAGGAGTCTGAGGGGCTCCATGACATATTCCTAGCATGGGGGTTCTGGTCGAAGTAGCTCCCAAATTGAATCTGATAGGTGTTGGAGCTTGCTTCTATGGGCAATTGTTGGCATAGTGGCCCTTCTCTTGATAGTTGAAGCAGGTAATTCGCATAGCAAAGTTGTTGTTTCTTGGCAACTGGTTGTTGTTGTTGTAGAGATTGTGAAAACCTGAAGTAGCTACGCGAGAAATCGGTGCAGGAGTCCTGGATGTGGCTGCAGGAGTGAAGCGGACATAAGGCTGCGCACTCATCCTAGATCTCTGTTGATGACTTTGATGAGCATCGTGCTACATCGCCTTCCTCTTGTGGGATTCTTCCAGTTCACGACGAGACTCCTCAATAAGCATGACCTTGTCCACCAGATGCTGGAAATCCACATAATCATTGCCAACTACTTGAACCTTCAAACTGGAGTTAAGTCCCCGCTTGAAATACTTCTGGCAGGCATCATCCGTGGTCACGTCCTCTTGAGCATAATGGGAGAGTTGAGCGAACTTATTGAGGTATTCACTCACCAACGAGTTTCCATGTTGTAGCTCACGAAACTCGTTCTTATTCATCTCCACCTTTCCATCAGGAAGGTGAGAGTGGCGGAAAGCTTCAAAGAACTCATCCCAACTGATAGCTTATGATTTTCATGGGCGGCACAGTAATTCTCCCACTATTCTGAAGCAGTACCTTCGAGCTAGTGCGTGGCATACAAGACCTTCTCACGGTCATCACATCAATCAATGGCCAGCTTCTTTTCTATGGAGCGTAGCTAGTCATCCATGTCCAAAGGTTCGGATGAGTTAGAGAAAGTAGGTGGGTGTGTTCTCATGAATTTTGCCAACTTGGAATGCTGAAAAGGTGGTGGTGGTGGCAGTGACACGGTAATGGCCTAATTGTTCTGGTTCATCAATGTCATTAGAGCAGCAATGGTCTGGTTCTGCTGATTCATCATCTGGTTTATGTTTTGCATCATGCCATTCGTCAGCTGCATCTGAGCTGCCATGAACTGACCCAAACCCTGATCTGCTATGACGGTCAGAGGAGGTGGTGCATTATGATTAGCACTGGCATTGGGATCCATTTGTTCACCTTGGCTTGTGGTGTTGCGGGTCTGAACCATCTGAAGAGCAAACTGACGGTTTAAAAGATGAGAGGAAACAAGCAAAACGTAAGTGGTAAAGTCTTCTAGGGCAGCAGGCTACCTAGAAACAAAAAACAACAGAGACCATAGCTGAAAAGGCTACAAAGAAACAATAAACAAGAGCAATCGAAAATCCTAAAATACACGATCTAGACGATGCTGACTAGTCTAACTTTTATAGTTGCTCTTCTAATACTAAAACTTTAGATCTTGAGACTTCCAATTCCACCCATTGCTTTGATCACCGAAGACTCGATCCTATAGAAATTACTGAGATGAGAAAGGTTAATTAAATTTGAAAAATAAAGTTTCAGAATAGACAAGAGATAAACCTAAAAAATGATATTAGAAAAGATTAGAAAAAGAAAAAGAAAAGAATAGAATGAGATGAGAGAAGAATAACTATTCATGTCATTTGGTTGGTTTAATTTACAAAATAAAATTTGAAATTTATGACTAAAACAACCATGCTAACTATGGTTGCGTCCTACAGTCGATATGGCTCTGATACCATCCCTGTCGGGATCCGAATCTACAAATCCAGACCCTTTATGTATTCTGAACTAGTCCCAAAATCAGTAGCTAGTTCATACAGTATCAACATTGATGAATTCATATCCATACGATGAAACATCTAAGAGTAAGCCAAATTTTATTAAATAGTAATAATGGACATTAAGGTCAAGGTTTTACAATTATTGCCACGCAGGGCTCAATGACAGAAAATAAACTTACAGCGAAAGAAACTCTTGTGGAAGCCATCCGATATACTCACAGGCAATCGAGTGGAGAGCGCACTCTAGTTCGCATAGTCCTCGAAGTACTCCTCCTTGTAGAACTCAGTGTTCCCCAGGTCTTCTTCGATGACTGATTAACAAATGGCGTAAAGCTATGAATACAAATATATGCAAATAGTATTCGTGCAAGGCTTGAACAAGACTAGCTTTATAACTATTTTGCAAAAAGCAGTTTTGACAGTAAATAGAGTAAATGGATTGAAATGGACAATTGAAAAGATTACATACATAAGAAAACAAGTACTTTAAAACAACTAGTGATGAGGACATCCCGATTGGTCCGATTACACGAGCACGAGCTAAAAAGATTAATCAACAGGTGAACTTGCTCCTAATTAAATTTGGCTTTAATTTACATGAGAACTGGCTACTACCTAATGCTAGTATCTTAATTGGTCGTAGGTTTGTGCATGAGGAGACGTTGGGATGCCGAAGCCAGAAGAAATCAGCACGTGCATGCAAGGAACTCAAGGCGGCCCGTAAGGAGTTGGTGGTTTCTTCGGTTGGTGAGCACAGCAAGAACAAAAGCCCAACTCACGTGGCCTAAAAGCCCACAACCGTGCATCAAGTTCGGCTGAAGATATGAGATTAAGCACCTTGATTAGTATATGTGTTTGGACCACGTGTTTTTGTTTTAGCATTGATGGTTTCGGTTTTTGAGTCCGTATAGGATTGTGTTTTGGATATCTTGGCTGAATAGGATGCAAGTCGGCATTAGGCCTGTGAACCGTTGATCTGTGGATGCGTGAGTTAAATACCATGGTTCCCCCTTTTGTAATGAGGGACCACAGAAATCAATCTATTATTTTCATAGAGCTATACGCTTGTCCCTCCTAGGGTTTGGCATACGATTGTAACCTAGAGGGGAATCGAGCGTTCTTCCTCGTTGTTCTTGTGTGTCCTTGTGATTGGCCGGAGTGACGACGTGTCTACTTGGTGGTCGGGTAGACGTGATCATGAGCGTGTGGTTGGGTGAATTCTTTTGTCACATGTTGTTGTTCTAACAGTGGTTGGCACCATCGATTCGTCAGGTTGCACGGATCGAAATTATCTCCATCGATCCTACGCCGTGAAGATCGGGCAATCCCCCGCATCAACTAGTGAACAACCTGTTCACTTCCCAACTATTTGACCAACCACAAACTCTTTTAAGATAAAATCTATCTCGCATGTGAAATCACCAGGCGTTGTCTATAACCATGGACACGGCTATTCGAATAGTTTTTAACACTCTGCAGAGATTGTACAGCATAATCCACAAGAGATAATCAATTTATAATGTCAGTCAAGACACGCTTCCAAAGGCATGTGACTAAATGATTATCACAAGGTTTTGACAAAGCTCTGTTTTGACCCCGTTCTGCTCGCTAAGGTTTCGCCTACATCTGGCCCCTGTTGCGCCTAGTATGAATGTCCAACCCAAAGTTCACACTTCAACCCAAATAGAACTAAATCAAAACATTACTAATTAATCAGTTAGGTCCATTCCATATTGGACATGTGGTTGTACGATAGGGCCCAGCTCAATGGCGCACAAGATTAAGTTTTTAGTGACTACTCAGATGAAACAACCACATCCAAAATGTGCTACCCACACCCCCTTTACTGCATGATCATTTTCCTGAGTATGAAACCAATTTTTTTAACTAGGCTCAATGACATCCCTGCCACGGCACAACAAATTTTATTAACAGTGGCTACCTACCATAATTCAATATATGGTTAAGTCAAAATTTTATGATAAACATGGTGAAGAAACCCGTTACACAACTATAGCATGACTAAGCATACCTTCGATTCCCATATTGGTATTAAAATATATGCAACTAAAATCACCCATCCTATGGTGTTCAAGAAATATATGGCATTCACAATTATTTAAAGTGGCACACTATCAAGTATGTATTTAACTAGTCCTGAAAATATTTAATATAAAACTAGCAATGCATGATAATTTAAAAGAATATAATTTTATGAAATTAGTACAATATGGTCAAAGGTCTATGACATGCCTTCATTGAAGCTGGAGTTTAACGCTTCCTGTTGGTCCAAACTAGCATCGACAACGTCGGATTCTACGCGCATGAATCGAGAAGAACAAACAAATGAATAAATAGAAATAAAATCACAAATACAAAAAAAATATACTAGAATCAAGTTTATGATTTTAGATGAATTTATAAATTTGAACAGGTCAAAACGGAGCTAGGATGAAGAAATACGGGTTCCTGAAGTTTTTGCCGTTGTCGTAGACTGCAATGATTGATCGAAGGCTAAGGGTGGTTGAAAACTACAACGGTAGAAAGTCAGAGGTCATAGCTATAAAGGACAGTTAGAAGTCAAAAGTTGAAACTACAGCAACTGGTCGAAAGCTACAAGAACTGGTCGAAGAATATAGGAAGTGGTCGAAGGCTACAAAGTGATAGAATCTTGGTGGTTGAAACCTAGTGGTCGAAGCTTAGCAGTCGGAAGGCTTATAGTGGTCGAAAGCTTTAGAGTGGACAAAAGCTTTAGAGTGGTCGAAAAGTATATGTGGTCGGAAGCTTTAGAGTGGACGAAACCTATGAGAGATGTCAGACTGCCGAGAATGGTTGTAACCAACGAGGATGTCGTAACCGACCAGGGTGGTCGTAACACTGAGAGTGGTCGAGAGGCAAAAAGTGGTCATAGTGATCGAAGGGGTCAAAGAGGTTGGATTGGCTAAAGGATGACCGGGGATGGGCCACGATGGTGAGGACAATGATTTGACAGTGGAAGTTGAAAACGACCAATTCCATGAAAGGCTCAATTCTCATCAAATGGCTGCATGAAAAAAATTAAATAAAATGGTGGATGAGTTGCTTGGATGCTGAATTGAAAACCTTCACCGGAGACGAAGCTTTACGAAAGTGGCTGGGTGGCATACACAGGTGGCGCATGACATGGCTTCGGCCAATCACAGAGATTTCTCTGGAGAAAGGAAGGTTTTGGCTAGATGAAAAGAAAGCGGCAAGGTCATGGTGCTCCAATTTATAGCTTAGGCAAAGAATGGAAACCGATGGAATTCACGGCACCGTGTGAATGTTTCTCTATATTCAATGGACGAGTAAAAGGAAAAGAAAATGGTGAATTGATTGCTAGCATAAATTGGGGCAGTTTTCAAGTGAAGATGATGAGGGAAAATGGCCTTTGGCCAGTTGGAGATTTGGGTCTGATAGTCTGGATGCAAGGTAGAAGAAAATGAATAGTAGCCATGGCCTAAAGGACAAAAGGAATGAAAGACGGAAGTTAAATCATAAAGGAAGAAAGAAGTGTGATGGCTGGTGTTGTTTGGCTGGAGATTAAGTGAACCACACAAGGGGCAGCTTTGAAAATCTTAAACAATTAATTTGAAATTAAATTTTTAGAGAAAGCGAATTTTTGGAATGTTACACCTTTGTATCGGAGGAAGAACAGTAGTATGCTTTCCAAAGAATTAAAGACCTATTGTCTGAAGCATCAGTACTAGCTCTACCTAATTTTTCTCAGCCGTTACTGGAAACTGATGCTAGTGGACAAGGTCAGGTGCTGTATTGATGCAAGGAGGTAGACCTATTTCCTTCCTCAGTAAAGCCTTTGGGCCCGCTGCTGCTCTGTCCACATATGACAAAGCGGCTTTAGCTATATTGGAGTCATTGAAGAAGTGGAAACATTATTTGGTAGGAGCCACATTGGTTATTAGGACTGATCAACAAAGTCTGAGATTCATACATGGGCAGAGACTAGTGGAAGGAATACAACGTAAGCTATTAATTAAGCTACTAGGGTACAATTACAAAATTGAGTACAGTTTTTGGCTGCAGTAGATGAATAATAGCGGCTGATAGAAACGATGATGAATAGTAGTGTATTATGTAAGAAAAACGGTGCAATGAAAGGCACTACAACATTCGGGCCGTCACGCGACTTACGGAATCGTGATATAATAAAATACAAAGTACGTTACAATATATGAAAGCGAAAAGTAGTGGCTAATGAATAGTAGTGGCTGATAGAAATAGTTTATAGAAGTTGAGGCGATCGTATTGGTTTCTGCTTCTGAAATCAGAAATCAGAAGTAGAAACCAATATAAACAAGTCCTTAATCAAACATGAATGAACATATGCTAGTAAGGGTTTTTGAGTTAAGCCCTAATGGCTGGATCCTTTAGGCTCTATCTGCTTGGCATCTTAAACTCAGTGACAGCACAATGACGGTGTATTTTCCCTTCGCTTTCTCAAGGTACTTCGCAGCATTGCATGCAAATCTCGAGAAGAGCACATCTAGTACAGATTCCCCAAAATGGCTAGCAAACATGCACTCCAGCACTGCTCTTAGGCACTTGGCAATGTTCAACCCACTCTGGATAGGGTTGATCACAACGTCTCCTTCGGAGTCATCGTAGGGATCCCAGTTCGACTCAAAGAGTTGGATGTGATTGATACTGAACAACTTGTTCTGAGTGATCACTGTTTTCACTTCACGGACTGATGGTCCGTACGCCGGCAGATTGAAGTAGTCAAGGTTTGCTTTTTCCATGAGGCCCTGTTTTGATCGATAGTAAAAGTAAGTACTTTTAGTATTATAGCTTTCATATGCACCGAGATAAAAAAATAAAACTATGCAATACTGGTATTAAACTAATTCTACAGTGAATAACGTAGATTCGTAGACCTCCATAACAAGACATTGTAATGCTTGTGCAAATAATCCATAAAGATCATTTAGCTCTCCATCAAATACATCCTCGTTCTTCCTTCCGAGAAAAGTGAGCAGCATTTGACCACCAGACACAAGTTCCTTGGAGCGCAACTCGAGAAAGTTAGAGAAATCATTTTTAAATAGTTCTTGGTATAGCTTCACCACTGACATGGGTGTAGTCATCGCGATATAAACGTTTCCTTCATTTATGAATTCTTTTTTGTTGCACTCCTCAAACATCTGCACACACAAAAACAGTGCAAGATAAGGACGCATAATGTTGATACTAAGTACCTCCTCATCATGCAATATAAGGTCAGTCTCAGTGGGAGTTTCATCTGCATTTAATAGGCTGCCACATAGGCATTTTTGATGATATGGCAACATTTTTAAGAAGAGAGAGAAGAAGTGAGTTTCATCTAGATGAAACTCTCTTGGCACGATTACCAACTCTATATGAGTCATGAAATTAAATGTCTATGAAACAATAGAATGAAACTATGCATTGCGGATGGATGTTTCATCCATGTTTCATTTCATTTTACATGATGTGGCAGTCTTGGAAACAACGCCATGAAACTCTCCACTGAGAATTGCCTAAGTACAAAGCTCATCATGTGCACAGACCAAGGAAATATTAAATTTAATAAAAAGTCAATATCATTGGACCATGCATACTCCTATTAATGGCATACTATAACAACTCACTCATTTTTCAGTATTAAATTAAAGGTATATGATAGAAATATTGTAATAACTACATATTTGGTCTCTACAATAGACTTATATTATGGAATGACCCTTTTTAAAAATGAGGATTTATATTACAGGACAAATGGAGTATAATTAAAGGAAAGTGGCAAAATCCCATTATGTGTCACTTTGCCCCTATAATTTAATTTTTGATGTTTGCACGCTCACAATTTATGTCGGAGCAAAGTCTGATCCCCTACCATTGCTTTTTTGCTATTTTTAATAACAAAGCTTTTAAAACTTAAGAAATAGTGATTATGATGTGTTTTAACTTTTGAAGGCGTATATACCATAGCCACTCCTTTTTCTGTCCTATAACCTTTTTATAATGCAGATTTTTGAAGCGACTATAGCAGCATGTTTAGCGTTTATTTTTAGTGTACATGGTTCGAGTATGAGATTATGGAAGCACATCCTGCACCCATGACTACAAATGGATCCTGCTACATAATTACCAGTTAACTACTTATAATCTTTCGTGGTTAGTCTCAGTGTAACTCCAATGGGAATAGTACCGTCAACAGGACCAGTTTGATTTCATTTGTTTTCTTTTCTTTTTACAATGATATATTACAAACTTCACATATATTACACTACTCATTTTTATCATGTAAGATATATTCCATTGCTAATTGTCGAAGTTTTTAGTAAATTCACAACAACATTAAAATATAAGTTATCTAGTGTTATCAAACTTGTTTAGCAAAATTTAGATTATGTACTCTCACATTAATCACAGGATTTGTTTCTTATACATAATCCTATAGATGTAGATAACAAATTTCCAGGTCTAAGAGGTAGACAACATATGTTGTAGCATTCAGAACAATTTTTTGAAACTTAATTAAATCATATCTGGTATAAAAACCCAAATTCCAAATGACTTGCTGTCTGATTGCACTCTTTCCATTCAAAACTGCTCCACCTAAACTCACAATTGGGATAAGTTTTTTGATTACCTGAGAGAGCCAATGGAGGGAATACATGGAATGGAACAGGTGAACACTCCGGTTGGGGAAAAGCCTACTGTAGTATGATCCCGGCAATCCAACAACATAGTACGGAGGTAGTGTTATTGCTTGTCTGTTGTGATCCATAGCAACCGATTTATGTAGCTGTTCTAAAGATTTAAATAGGTGATTGAAGTCATTGCTAGGTAGATCATTTAGGAAGAACTGAATATCCTCGGGGTGCCGAGCTATCTTGTCGCAATGTTCGCCGATCACTCTGATCACCTCGGAGATGAATATTAGTGTATTTGGCCCTGAAGAGCAGCCCATGTCAGCAACAACTATGGTCTGGGGGAGAGAAGCACTACACACTTCTTCTATTGCCTTCTCAATCATCGGCTTAGTCTCGAACAAAGCTTTTTCCTAACATATGCACACATTAAAACAAATTAAATTGGATTTAACTAACAAAGGAAAACGCATAGCAGAAGGTGCTGACCATATATATGTATTATCTTGTTGGGATAGTAAGGTCCTGTTTGGATCCCATGGTCTAAAGTTTAGTTGTCTAAAGTTTTGGACTAAACTTTAGTTGGCTAAACTTTAGCCACTAAACTTTAGTCGAAGGTCATATTTGGATCCTGTACTAATGGATAGGACTAAAGTTTCAAAAAGACCATACTACCTCTCCTCGTTTCGTGCGTCAGCCATTAAATGGGAGGTGAGAGGCCAACATGCATGGGTAAACACGTCTTTGTGCCTAAGAACCCAAAACTTTAGACCACTTTAGTTCACTTTGGTGGACTAATGGTCTAAAGTGTTTTTTAGGGGTTAGCTAAAGTTTAGATCTAACTTTATACCACCTGTTTGGAGACTTTAGATCTAAACTTTAGTGACTAAACTTTAGATGGAGGGATCCAAACAGGGCCTAACTTGAATAGCTTTTGATTGTACAGGTTCCGTTAATCCAAAGGCAACTCAATTCTGAGTTAGTTGCAGATATAGTAGATCAGATGTGTTTGGAGGGCAATACGGTAGAATTATAACTAACATATACCTAGTTTATGGCCTCATTTTTTGGCTGTTTAGTCGACTTTTGTCTTTAGCTTTTATAAATCGGTATTATTTATCAGACCTATGAACTACAGTCTAAAATAACGAGGCCTATATATACACCGTCCATCCCTGGTTGAGATCCACACTTGAATCATGGTTCAACTACCACGTTCTGCTTTCACATGAATACTTAACGCTGTAGGCTACCACGGTACTGTGCCAATGGATGAAGTTTCGGGCTGTCAAAAGGGTTCGGACCTACGTTAATGCAGCTTTCTACTCCATAGTTCAAGAATCATTGAGCTGGATCCACGCGTCCTAAAATGCACTGAATATTTAGGCCCAAAAGCTATAGGTTTCGAACTGGGTTTCCAAACATAGTATGTCACTAGATTAACTATGCCAAATTGTGTTGTGTGTGCATATATACAGGTTTCATGTATGGCCGTACGGGTATCCTGTCTTGTACTAGATGGTGTACAAACCTGAAGCCTGGAGTTGTTGGCATAGCTGGTCTCTCCTTCCCCTTGGGCCATATGGAAGTCACGCTCCATCTTCATGGCTACCAAAAGCTCTCTTGCTCTAGTTCGATTTGTTGGTCTGCACAGTAGGAAACAAAACGCACGCAAGGTCAGAGTGCATATGAGTTAATATATCTAGATCCATATGAGTTGCATGCTACTGACCATCGTTTCTCTGTTGGTGACAGATATGGGTACAGCTTTTTGTACGAGTAATCTATTTTTTATTTGAAATTACAAAAATATACTCACGGAATTTTTTTTTACAAAAATAGGCTCCAGTCGCCCCCCTCCATTAGGCGATTGGAGCAAATCGCCCAACCGGAAGGCAACACGTGGGCAGTTTGGTAACGGTTGAGCGAATTATATATTACTGTTGCCCGGGCGTTAGGCGACTGGAGGTGCAGTCGTCGTACGGTTGGGCGGCTGGACCTCCAGTCGCCCAATGCAAGGGCGACAGGGCACTACTACAGAAAAGGTCATTACAGACGGTTCAAAAACATCATCACAGACGGTTTTGTGAACCGTCTGAATTTATGGGTCAGTGATAATACGAGGTCATCACAGACGGTTTTCGAACCGTCTGTGATGCAAATATCACAGACGGTTTTTAACTAAAAACCGTCTGTGATATTCCCTTCTATTCCTAAACCTATTTCTGTTTATTGGCTAGCCTCAGGAAATGCTAGCCATGCCCTCTGAAACAAGCAGATCAACATGTACATGTATACATCCAATTCACATCTCAATTCATTTCACAAACATAAAACATCAATTTTTATTAAGATTAGAGTCTACTATTACAATATCTCAAAACAACGAGCAGGTTACACAACAAGAACAACGAGCAGGTTACACAACAAGAACAACGAGTAGGTTACGCAACAAGAACAACGAGCAGGTTACACAACAAGAACAACGAGCAGGTTACACAACAAGCAAAGATCCTCTATGCCTTCTCGCCCCTGATGCAACGCATGAGCTGAATGTCTTTGACGACCACCATCGTCGGCGTTGATTGAGCGTCTGCCCGGTTGGCATGAGCTAGATGCTTCTGCGTCGTCTGCAAGGAGGAGGACAGCAAGGAGGAGGAGAACAACAAGGAAGAGGACAGCAAGGAGGAGGACGGCAAGGAAGAGGAGACGAGCAAAGAGGCTGGATTTTGGTTATATTTATAGGGGAGGGAGAGGGAGGGAGAGGCGGAAATTCGAAATTTTTGGCGCGGGAACGGAAAGGCGGAGCTACGATTCGTGGGGCTGAGGATCGACGGGCCCAGCGGTCAGATTATCATAGACGGTTCTATATATAGAACCGTCTGTGATGAATGAATATCACAGACGGTTCTATATATAGAACCGTCTGTGAATTGGAGCACAAATTTTATATACCGATGCAATATAAACAACTAGTCTGAAAAGATAAAATAGCAAAGGTTTATATAGTTTATATATACTCATTTGAAAGGTTTCGACGAGATCTACAACTTTGCAGTGAAGAAAAATCCAAATTCCGAAAATAAAACCAAGAAAAAGAGCAAAAACAGAAACCAAAAACTTGCGACGCAGGTTTAGGTCCAAAGATGGCCGATTTTCGGGGTCTTGGAGGGTGACTAGCACAAGCGGGTCATTTTTTTTGGATCGGGCTCGTCGTTAGCTTTCCACCGAGTACAAAAACGTCGAAAACGGACACCGTATGCAAAAGTTATGCCCGTTTTACTGAAGGTGTCTCAAAACTGAACCATACTCGGACTTAAGCGGGAAAATATGAAATTTTGAGGGATTGCAAGGCGGGAAACGTATCACAGACGGTTTTTATTATAAAACCGTCTATGATACTAGAATATCACAGACGGTTTTATAATAAAAACCGTCTGTGATATTCTAGATTATCACAGACGGTTTTTATTATAAAACCGTATGTGATATTCTAGTATCACAGGCGGTTCAACGGTAAGAACCGTCTGTGATACTCATTTTTCCCGCCACAAATACCACAGACGGCCTCCAAATTAAAACCGTCTGTAATAGTGTAAATCACAGACGGTTTCACAAAACCGTCTGTGATTTGGCGTCTACTATTAGACTTTCTGTAGTAGTGGGGGGGGGGGGGTTTAAAAACACAGCGCGCGCGGCCGCTACCACCCCTGCCTCGTTTGCTTTGATCGTTCGGCGCCGCGAGAGAATAAAGGAAAGGAGAGAAGAGGAGGAAGGAGGGGAAGAAGAAGAGGAGGGGGAGACGAGGAGAGGAGGAGAAGGAGGAGGAGGAGAGGAGAGGGAGGAATAAGGATCTTCAGATCCAGGTATTTTTTTAGTATATTTTGTATAAAACATTAGTGGTAGTAAAAATTGTAGATGTAGAAAATTTAGTATGGAAATTTTAGTACAATTTTTAGTATAGAAATTTTAGTATAGAAAATTTGTAGTATACATTTTTTTAGTATGGAACATTTTTAGTACAGAGATTTTAGTACAATTTTTAGTATAGAAATTTTTGTATAGAAAACTTGTAGCATACAATTTTTAGTATAGAAAATTTAGTTAACGTAATTATAGGAAATTAGCAGGCGTAGAAACGAAGAGGAGACGAAGGAGCAATCATAGGTGTAGATCTAGATAGAAATAGTTAAATATTTGTTATACTAAATTTATTAAACATGTAGTTTTACAAAATTAACAGCCGTAGAAGCGTGTAGTTATGTATAATTCAGGGAACGTAGTTTTACAAAATTAGCATATGTACGAAATCTGCAAGCGTACGAAATTGTAGTTTAGAAATTTCATTCACCGTAATGTATCATATATTTCATGTACCATTTGTACAACTGCCATGCTATATCCCCTTTTCTGTAATGTAGTTGGTATTGTGTTGGTAGCTTAGTACTGCTCTTTTTACTTACTTACTAATTCTATTTGCTGTTAGTTTACATGCGATGTTTTTTGGTTTCTTATAAGCGCTAACTTAAACTCTTTTTGCAGGTATGGCGCGTGATGGTCATGACTCAAACTGGCGGTATCCCGTGTTGGACGAGCACGTGGACCGCGTGCGTCGCGCTTCCCGTCGTGTGCCACCACCGGGGAGCACGGACGAGCTGGCTGAGCTGGGAGTGGTCCAGACAGGCACACCTCGCGTGGCCTGGAGACTCAACGCCCGTTGGACTGTCAGGTTTGCACTCCACCAGCGTTTTAGTGCTGCCATAAGAACGTTCTGTGCTGACCTTCACTTTCTTTGCAGGCTGCGGGATGATGGGCTACTCCCTCTTGCCCGGATGGTGCAGGCCACGGAGGAGGATGGACCCGCCGTGGCTGTGGGGGGGGGGGGACGACGTCGTGGAGCGATCACGACGCTTCTCGTTCGACCGTTCCCTACTAACGGCTTTGGTGGGCCGTTGGTGGCCTAGCACACGGACGGTTCGGCTACCGGTGTCGCCCCGACCGGCGTGGCACTACTCTGGAGGTTCTACGTGGGCATGTCCTACAGCACCTCACCCGGACGAGGCTGGAGGATCTACCTGGTGACAGCCTCATACACCGCCAGGCTAGATGTTCTCGCGTCCTACGTACATCCCTGGCTTCCCCACACAGGGGGTGTACTCGACGTCGTACGCCCCTCTAGGCGCGATGGCACCAACTGAAGGTACGTATCGTACGATCTCCATTTTATCGCAATGCTTTACATCTGAAACTAATGATATTACTTTTGCTGGTCTTTTCCTACCCGAGCAGTGGTTCGGCCCCTCCGCGAGCCCGGACGATCCGGACCAGTACTTCTCTGAGTGGGTCAGGCAGGCGTCTGGGTCTGTACCTCGCGGCACAACACCAGAGGTTCTCTCCGGGAGTGCTCTCCTCGGTGCACTGGAGGGCACATAGGTAGAAGTACAGCTGACTCCACCAGCTCAGGGGCGGGTGTGACACGTTCCTGATCATCTTACGTTGTCAGGGCGTCGTCACCTGTTGCAACGGAGGACGGCCAAGCGAAGCCGTACGGGAGGACACGGGCGTGGAGACGGGGCAGGCCAGGGTGGTGATTGAGGGTAGTCCTGACTGTACACCATTTGTTCATGTACTGCTTACTTTTGTTATTTACGATGTGAACTTTTTAGTACTATGCCATGCTTACTTATACTCCTCATTACCTACTCGATGCGCCCTTCAAACGAATAGTGAACTTCAATGATGGCAACCGCACGAAGATAACAACCAATCCATTACATGCTTAACAACATTGCACATTTATTCGAACAACACTCCTACATACTACGGTACAACCATACACGTCGTTGCCTATATGTCAAATGAGCCTCGTGGCACCCACATGGAGTTACTCCCAACTGTATTATGAAATTTATTTAAATTCAAACAAGCCTATTATCTCATCTTTTCGTCGGTTTTCTCCACACACGAATTCTCAGTAACATCAAAATATCACTTACCAACATCCCGCAGCCTGCAAACAAAGTGAAGGTCAGCATACAATGAACATAAACTTTTATTACAACTCCAGCAGATTTTTTCCCAGTTGCAAACTACAAAATTGACAAAATTTAAAAAATTCACAGGGGACTGATTGCAGTCGCCCAATGGGGGGGCAGCTGCACTGCAAGTCACCCATTGGGGGGCGACTGGCTGCAGTCGCCCGAGGGTAGGGCGATAGGGACTCTGTCGGCCCTTGGGGGGCGATTGGCTCCAGTCGCCCCCCCTCCCCGCCCCCCGATTGGGCGACTAGAGCCTATTTTTGTAAAACAAAAATTCCGTGGGTATATTTCTATAATTTCGAATAAAAAATAGATTATTCATACAAAAAATTCGATATAGGTATTGGTGGATCTAGCAGCAATCTGTACCAGTCAATATATATGGATGGGATCGAAAGAGTTTTGGATTTGGATTTTTATTTCTAGTAAATAGTTTTGAAACGATGTATTTTTAAGGTGGTGTCTACTAGTCGATTGTAGTATAAACTGTACCCACTTCAGCTATATCGACCAAATTCGCATGCAATTGTCTCCCTCTTCGTAATCTCTTGTGAACAACCAGAATTCAAAATTTTAACTTATAGGTCACAACTTAAAAGAACCCACTTATCATAGATCATATGAGTTGTATGCTACCGTGTTGGTGAAGCAATTGTCCAAGGACAACTATTAGGTTCCATGTAGTTTTCGACAACTATTAGGTTCCATGTAGTTTTCGCCATCACATAGTGGCACCTTGCTTTCAACCTAGTATCGGTGACAGACACTGTTGGTGAAGAAAATGTCCAAGGACAACTATTAGGTTCCATGTAGTTTTTGCCATCACATAGTGGCACCTTGCTTTCAACCTAGTATCGGTGACAGACACTGTTGGTGAAGCAAATGTCCAAGGACAACTATTAGGTTCCATGTAGTTTTTGCCATCACATAGTGGCACCTTGCTTTCAACCTAGTATCGGTGACAGACACTGTTGTATGTCCAACGACAACTATTAGGTTCCATGTAGTTTTCGCCATCACATAGTGGCACCTTTCTTTCAACCTAGTATCGGTGACAGACAGCAAATGTCCAAGGCCAACTAGATAAGTTCTATGTATTTTTTGTGACAAATATACTTATATTATTTTTATATGGCTGGTATAAATATTGATAAGTACATTATCGTTCGACACAAATAGCTTGACAGCATGCATTCTAGAGAGTCACCTCTCTTTTCTAACGGTAAGGAGTAAGTGTATAACCCCTCTACAGAAGAGAACTTGCACGTGAGAAAGTCTCAGTTTGCTTTTGTTCTTACTAAACAAATCTCAAAGAATAAATATATAGCAATGAAGATAGAACGTGACTTACACATGGTAAAAGAGGATGGAGAAACCAACTATGCCAAGAATTCCAGATTTCAAGTGCGTACTCCTACTCCCTACTCTATTTTTTAATTAAGCACAAAGAGCTATTTCTGGATCTATCATATGTGCTCACAAGGAATTTGTATCAATATTATCAAAATTAAGATTCTGTGTGGGATCATTAACTTTGTACAAAAAATCGTGCCAGTCAATACGAGTCAATATATACGGATCCATACGAGTTGTGTGTAGACGTTGCTCAAGGTTCTCACCTCTGTTGTTCATGGTGGTAAGGGTGTCATTGAACCAGTCCAACACGTTGTAGATCTTCTCCGTTCTCTTGTCGGCCTCACGGTTGAAGTATTGCACAAGCATCCTTGTGCGAGGAGTGAGAGGTCCGACACTCTCAAGTTCAGAAGATTGGTCATCATTCTTGCCACCATGTTTCGAATTTTATGAATATGTCATTGTTAGTAAAATACAAGAAACTATACTAGCAGATTTAAAATAATTTGTTTAGGTTCTGATTCTATTTCAAGCTTTCCAGGTTCCAGAGGTTTAACAATCTCAGGGGGATTCTTCCTGCCTTGCTCAACAAAGTTAAATCCTATACAATGTTCCTTCACGCTCATTTTTTATTGATCTAGAATCATATTCAAATTCTTTTTGCTAAAAGAAAACCTCTTTAAAGTGTTCTTAAGGTACTCATTTTCTTTAGCCAGGCAGGAGCATAACAAGCACTCAACAGATTCAATAGCAGGACCCTTAGAAGCGCTAGACTGGGCTAACTTCTCCTTTTTAGCAAAATGTTCATTAAATTGTCTAGTCAAAACTTGTATTTCAATGCTATGTTTAGGATAGTTGGAGAAAGTGAGAATCTCATGATAAAGCATATGTTGAATTGATTCCCGAGAAGAGTTAAGTCTACCTTGGAGCAAATCACATTTAGAACATGCTTTAGATGAGTTAGACTTAAACTTTTCAATTTCATCATTAGCAAGTTTAAGTTTTCCATCACAGGAGTTATGCAGCATTCTTAGTTGATCAACTTGTTACATTAACAGATCTAATAGTTTCTAACTCAGAGTGTAAGACTTGACATGCTTCACAAGAATCATCTCTAGGAATAGATGTTCTAACTCTATTAATCTCATAATTCAAGCTTTCGACTACCAAATTATTTTCTTTTAATTTCCTTTTAGTCCTTTTCAATTCAAGAGCAAGTTTAACTAAACCATCGTCAAGCTGATCGTATGAGTCTTATCTCATCGGGATCACTGAAATTGTGTCAAGACCCGAATATGCAAATCTGAACTCTCCTGTGAATTCTGCACCAGTCCAGGATCACACTAGTGCACACAATATAAACAAAGATGAAATATCGACCATATCACGATTTACTAAGAAAAGACTCAAATATTACTAATTATTAGAGTTGCGACCTTATGATCGAGCTTACAGATAATAGCCTGAATGGCTTAAGAAACTTGCAGCGGAAAACAAAAATAAGCGTTGTAGCCATTCGACATGCCCACAGGCAATCTATTGGAGAGCAAAGTCCTAATCCACGAAGTCATCAAAGTATCCTCCTTCAGGTACCTCCTGCTGGTATGATGCTTCTCCTTCAACTGAGTAAATATTGATATAGCTATGAGTACATAGAGTACTCAACAAGTCGTTTGTAAAAAAATGCAATATAGTATGCAAGGCTCACCAATGGATGGCCGAATGGTTAGTTTGCGTAAAGCAACGTAAATACAATAAATAAATTTGAAAAACGGACTTTAAAAATGATTAATAAATAAGTAATCAAAGGAATTCAGACAAACCACAAGTGAAGTAACCATTCACTCCAATGAATCACCCGTGAACTAAGATACACGAAATAAACCACCAGTGAACTAACCATTCACTTCCCAACTTAACCCATCTAGATTTTTTATGAAAACTCTACCCTTCATGTGAAATCACCAAGCATTGTCCATAACCAAGGACACGGCTATTCAAATAGTTTTACACTTTGCAAAGGTTGTACAACTGTACCCACACGATGTGATAATCATCACATTAAAGAAAATCACAATAAGACTTTTACAATGTTCCATCTCAACCCGATCTCGCTCGCTAAGGTTTCGCCGTCGAGAAGGCTAACCACCTAGTCGATAATTGCCTCCTCTTGCGCCAATACAACATCAGTAGCGAAATCAAAGTTGAGACTTCACAAATTATTATGCCAGGTATATCCCATACTAAACATGTGATTTGCATTGTAAGGCTCAGATCAATGACACACAAAGTTAAGTCCTTAGACATTACCTAGACGAAACATCCACATCCCGATGTGCAAATTGCACCCCCTTTACTGCACGATCATTCGCCCCAAGTGAAAACCATTTTTGTATAACCAATACCAATGACGCTACCATGTCATGGTACTCACATTTTGTAACTGTGGCTGACCACCACGTTCCAATATATCATTAAGTTAAAATTAATTAATCACATGTGATGATAACCCAACGTTACTATAAGCATGGCTAAGCAATATAAACGTTCAACCCATGTGACAACTAATATTGCATCACTAAATAATTACACATCCTATGGTGACAATAGAATCATGGCATTCAAATTATCAAGGAGGAATTAATGAAATAGGTCATTAACTACCAATACAAAGTTTGTAATAAAATAGCGATGCATGATAATTTAAAATAAAATAATATGTAATAGATTTGAAAACTAGGTTCAACATGATCAAGAACACGACTTGCCTTGGCCTTGCTCAGTTTATGGCTCTTGATCTTCAAATATTGCTTCAGCTTCTTCGAAGGCGTGATCTAACGAAAGAGAAAACGAAACGAAACATAAAACAAAATCAAATAAAATTCAAATAAACTCCAAAAACATTAAAACCAGAACCAAAGGCATGGAAAGGCTGGTCTACCATGGACTCGGTTCATGGAATACTGCACGACGACTGGACTTGTTGACGAGGTGGCTAGGGCTGACGTGGAGGCTGAGCTGGCGGCTGACTCGGCTCGATCAATGGGTCTACAGAACAGGGACATTGACCGGTGGGACTGGACTGCCAGAGACTCGACGCACAGTGGACCAAGTCCATGGAGGAGATGAAGGGACGCGGATGCATGGTGCGGGGTGAGCTAGCGGGTGCGTGAATCGAGGCGCGGCGCACACGACCCAAGGTAGCACGATGGTTGAGGCGAGCGAGCAGGTAGGTGGTGGACTGCAGAAGAGACAGTAATGACTTGAATGGCGACTCACCGGTGACAGCCAAAGACGACGGCAGACACTGACACTGAAGATGACGACGAAGGCGACAGTGGAGAAGCGACTATGGCCGATGAGGGCGGCGGAATGTAACATCCTGAAAATTTTGAAATTTGAAAAAGTGAAGCTTTTGAGTTATTTTACAATATATTCTCTTGAAATTGAATCTTCATTGGTGTTTCCTAAATTTTTGTTGAGGTTTCAAAAATTAAAGAGAGTCATGAAAATAAAACTAATCTTAGTAAGACCATAAAGGATATATGCAAATGATAGAAACTTAAAATTTTAAATATGAATCTGAAAAGATGATCCAGTATAAAGAGGAAGAAACTTGAATTAGGATATAAAATATCTCTTTAGAGATAATAGCATAAATAGCACCAAGAGTAAATGAATAAAATGCAAATATAAATATGCATATACAAATTGTGCAAGGAGGAGTTTAGCAATATAGGAAATAATAATAATAATAGACCCTCCGCTTCCTCCTCCGCCGTCGCGCCTCCACGCTGACCCGGCCACCTCGGCAAACCTTCCTTAAAACGGGCGCGTTATTTTGTGCCTCCACCATCCCTCTGTCTCCTCCCCGAGTTAATCGAGCTTCTGCTCACCGGAGCTATCGCGCCGCCCCTCCTCCCCAATCTCCGGCCGCCACCACCCTTTTCACCACCGCCTCTTCCATGGCCAATGCCGGGCCAATTCCTCCAGGTGAGAGTGACACCGAAACACGCCAAGCCTTTTCCCCACCTCCGCCGGAGCTACGTCCGACCCCAGCTCGCCGGCGCCGTGCGCCACCACCGCGCGTCCCCGTCTCACGCCGCCGACGCGTCTCGGTACTTCCCCGGCCCGAACGACTGCACGGTGAGCCCTCCCTTAACTCCCTGATGCTCATGCGCACGCCGCCCTCACCCCTCTTTTTCCCGGCCGCCGGCGCCTCCATCCCACTCCACCGCCGGCCGCCCCGTGCAGCCGCCTCGCCGCCGCTCCGACCCGGGCGCCACTTTCCAGAGCCCCCTTGCCTCCCCAGTGATCCATTTTGATGGTCGTCGGCACCTCCCCGGGCGCCCCTCCTGCTCTGTTTTCGGCCGGCTACCTCCACTGCTTTGCCCAGGTCGTGGAAGGTATGTTTCCTCACAGTCCCCTCTATTTAATCAGTAAGTGGGCAATAGTCCAGTGGTCGATCGAGTGGGTGCTAACTTCACAGGTTGTGGGATCGAATTCCCCCCTGCGCATTATATTTTCATTTTGTTTTGCTGTTGTTAGCCCATTTCAGTTAAGAGGAATTAGGAAATAGATTAGAGAAGTAAATAAAATCTAATAGGGAGGAAAATAAGATTAATTGGGATTTAAATTTTGGATAGTTCACATGTGAGTAACTCAAGTAGCTAGGACCTAGTTATTAGTTAAAGGTATTAATAAAGATGGTTTTGGATAAGCTTTCGAATTTAATAAGAATCCCAATTAAAGTACATCCAAATTAAACCTAAATGGGGGCTGAGATAACTAATTTGGAATCACCAAAAATATAATCAAGTTAAAATTTGAGAACGAGTATTGGATGTATGTTAAAGCCATAAGAACAAAGCCCTAAGTTAAAGGATCGTCCTTAAGTATAAACAAATATATGCCATACCAGTTGTCATGCAGTCATAAAGTAAATCTTAATGGTAGGTTTAATTAAAATTAGGCCGCTTCATAAAATTTAGGGCGTGACCATAATCATTTAAAATAGAAAGTCCTAATATAAACCCCCCATTAGCACGCCACAAATAAATAAACCTCCATGGTGAGTTTAGTGGAATATTGATAGTAAAGTATAATCTGGTATAGCATGCTTAGCCCTAGATAAATAAATTTAAATAACAATAGTAATAATGTCAACAATATAATAATAATAATTAAAATATACCTAGAATATCCACGATACCTAATACGAAGAGCCTCTTTAATTAAAGTCATGTTGGCGTATGTACTAAAATCCCTACGTCATCGATAATTAAAATAATCTTACCACCTTGTATTTTAGCGAACAAGGTAATATTAGAATGACCTAAAATAATACATTCTGAATTGCTAAAAATATAAGCTATAAGATTAATTCGATAAGCTAGAAATCATGTACATCGTGTATATAACTCATACCCTAACTCTTAAAAGCTAATATTAGACAAGGCAATACCCTACACCCCACTACAGTCTTACATCTACCCATAAGTATAGTGCGGCTCATGAAACTTCCTTAATAAATATAAAATTATAAAAAGAACATCATTAAATAAAATAGATCGAACCATGATAATTTACAGTCGGCTATGCCTAGCCATATTTGAACTCGAAGCGGAATGTTCAGGCAAACACCCCCTCTGCCATGATACTGCCTTTTTTCGCTTTTCGCCATTCATCGTTCCGCTCCAACCCCGTTGACTCCGTCAAATCTCCGCGCTCATTCAATCCTACCAGAAATCAACCTTTAACTCATAATAAAATTTAAGTTGAGTTTGTTTGGATTTTCTTGAATCTTGTTGAGTTATTTGCGTTCCATTGTTTAGCGCGTAATTAGAGATTGGAATTCTGGAGAATCAACGGATCCGGCAAGACGAAGATCTAGAAGTTGGAAGAAAATAGAAGCTCAAGAGAAAGCATCGTGTGAGCTCAAGTCCACGGTAAACCGCGCCAGGCGAGTCAATACTTTGATCATGTTGAACCTACATTTTCTGCAAATTACTTTTGTTTAAATTATCAAATTGCATGCTGTTATTTTATATGCAAATACATGATAATTTAAGATCCTAGTTATATGCCTATTGTTTACCTTGAATAATATTGCACCTCCTTTGGAATATTTGAATGTGTGAACTTTGTCACCCTAGCAAAAATTATAATAGTAACATTTCAAAAATAAGTCCCTAAATATCTGCCATGCTTAGTATTGTTTAGATACTCAGGGGCGCGAGAGCGCCCAAGCATCACTTTTAATCCTGAGAAAAATTGGTTGGGCAGTCATGGTGGTAATGACTGGTGTATGTTGGATATGGTTATTTTATATTCCCAAAAACCTCAAATTGCTTATTTATCTAGGCGGATGGTTTGAGGGTATGGTGCAGGTGTGCACGAGAGTGTGGTTTGTGGTAGAACCGCCCAGATAACCCTAAGGACCGAATCTTGTCATGACCTCCTGTGTAAAACAAGTACAACAACAAGTCTGTAAAGTACAACTTGGCCTAGTAGATTTACCGGACCCCGAAAGTCATCGTCATAGGTGGAGGAGGTGAGGTAGTGCAAGTGGCAGTCAGTGTGACGGCTTGAATGGGGCATCCGTGGAGGGTGAAGTTCTGCTGTGGCGTGCTAGCAGTGTGGGTAGCCAGCTGCTAGGCGTTCAGAAGGAGAACATCCCGCACAACTTATGAGACCTGTCGCAAGCGGGCCAAGCTCATAGGGGTGAGATGATGGAAGGGGCGAGGTACTTTGAACGGTTACTGTGATGGTTTGCTCAACCGCACGGCTAAGGAATCGTGTGGGGCAACGAGTGAACTGTCTCTTGTGGGTACACTACAAGAAATGTGTCATTTTTTGACGTATTTAGCATGACAACATGTCATAATGTCATTATATCATCCGGTTTATGACGTTATGTTTTAGGCATTTCGACTTAGTGACAATAAAAAGTTGTATGTCACAAAAAATGTCATACAACTAGTCCAATTCCATCCAGTGACGGTATTTGCTATGTCATAAGGACTAATTTATGAATGTCATAAATCTATGACAGAGGTTGTGTGTCACAAATTATAAGCAGGGTGTGCGCTAAAGATTGGATGCCTGGCGCAGTGGCGCGATGTCTCCCTGCCACACCAAAAATTTTGGAGCCAAAATGTCATTTTTATCCAGACATATACTACAACAGGTATTGTTTGGAGAAGGGTGTGACATGCGTCATTTTTGCATATATTTTGCCATCATTTTACCCTCACATTTTTCGCATTTTGGGACCATTTATCATCATTTACACGTTTTCCATATTTAATTGCTCGAAATGGACCATTTTACATTTTTTTGTACTTTTCCGCAGGCCGGCGCAATATAGGCGCATAAAACGACAAATCTGGCACTCTAGGGCTGCTCCGTATAGTTGTACGCGTCGTCACGAACGTGTGGGATCAAACCGCGAAGAAATCGGACTTCCAGAGGACCAGAACAGAAGAAATCAATTGGGGAAGGACTTTGTTGCAAACCCTAAATTGTTTGAGGACTAAATGGCAAAGTTGCCAAAAATCCCCCATCTCCCTTAAGCCGCCGCCCCCCCCCTTGGCCTTCTTCTTCTTCCCCCCGTTCTCCTCCAAATTCGACACGAATGCGTAGGATCTGTTCGCGATGAAATCGGAGTTTCCAAGGGCCAGAAAAGAAGAAATGAATGGGAGATGGACTGATTTGTAAACCCTAGATTCTTCGAGGACTATTCTGCAAAATGCCAAAATCCCCCATTTCCATCAAAAGCCGCCGCCGCCTGTGGGAAGCTTCGAGCCCAGCCTGCTTCTTCCTTGCCTCCATTTTTTGCTTCCCCTCCTCCACACCCGGCCGCCGGCGAGTGCCGGGCCGTAGCTCATCGGTGCACCCCCTAGCTCTTCCTCTCTGCCTCCTCCTCTTCCCCATCTGCGCCACCAATCCACCGCCCTCCATCTCTTCCACTTCCATCTCGCCGCCGATTTCTCCTCCCTTCTTCTCCACATCCGGCCACCGCCCTCTACTTCTGGCCGCCCCTATCTTCGCCTCCGCAGCTCCTCCTTCTCTTCTCCACCACTTCTCCACCCGCCGCTCCTCCGCGCCCCCTCTACTGCTCACCTCGACGCCGCCTACCCCCTCTCCTCCACTGTGCCTTCCATCCGTCTCCCACTGCTTCCCCATCAGCTCGGCCGCAGCAGGCCACCGCCTCTCTCCTTGGCCCCCTTGTGCTTCCCCTCTTCCCTGCTGCTCCACCGCGCCACCACGTCCTCGCCGCTCCTCACCGCACCGCCGATCTCCTCTTTCCCCTTTCTCCACCAAATCCCGCCGCCACCTACTCCCACCGGTCGCTCCTCTTCTTCACCTGCGCCGCCCCCTCTTTCTCCGCCTCCGGCCGCCGCCTCTCCTCCGCGTTCCCCTTCTCGGCTCGCCTCCCTTCCTCCGCCAAACTCCAGCCGCCTTCTCTTCTCCGACCGTGCATCTCCTCCCATCCCCATCCCTTTTTTCTCCACCGCATACTCCCTTCGGCTACATCTATTCCACATCCGCCGCTGCTCCACCATCCGGCGCGCCACCAAGCGCCGCCCCTTCATCCTCTGTTGCCAGCCACTACTCCACAGCGTCGTCGCCGACAGCCGATTTCCATCCCCACTGACGTCGGCGAGCTCTGGTTCTTCACCAACCCTGACTGCTGCTCCTCATCACCGACGCCAGGCACCACTTCATCACCACGCCGGCGTCGTTCCTCTGCTGCTTCATCTTCCTCTCCACCGACACCGAAGACTTCCTCCTCTGCCTCAATTTCGTCGAACTCTCCTCTGCTACATCTACTCCATTCGGTTGAATCCATTCCCCATCTCATTACTGTTTACTCTAGTGCTCATTTATTTTGCCTGTTGATTTTTGCACTGTGATGTATGTGGATTGAATGTGTGTATGTGAATGTGGAAATGTTCTATAATTGCAATCATATTTCCATATGCTGTTGGTTGATTTGAATCTGATTTTTGTATGGGCTGAAAGAAATTATATGGGCTGAATTGTGTGTGCTGAAAAACTGCATGGGCTGAAAAAATGTATGGGCTGAATTGTATTTTATGACATTTTTATATTCTGCCATGTCAGCGCCACGTCAGTTTTTGATCTTACATGGCATTTGCCCACGTGGCAAGGCCTAGGATTTTGTGACAACAAATGAATGTCATAAACCTCTGTGACACTAAAAGCCAATGTCATAGATTTGTGACATGAATTATACAGACGTCACATAATAAATTTGTGACGCGTGTTTTTTGACATTAGGATTTTCGTCAACCGAATGTCACAAATCTTGAATTGTGACATGAATTCCATATATTATGACAAAAATAAAATGTCAATAAATGACACATTTCTTGTAGTGGTAAAGTGTGCAAACTCTGCAGAGTCAAAACTATTCGAATAGCCGTGCCCACGGTCAAGGGCGGACATGGGAAACTTAATCAGATATAGTTCTATTTCAAAATGTTTTGAGGGTGGGATGGAAAAGTGGAGGGCAGTGGAAAGCCCTGATTTGAGTTATCCTGGGTGTTGTCCTAGTGGTAAGTTAAGCGGCTATAACGCTGAAAGATGTTATACGGTGTGATGCCATATGTATGGCAAAATTTTGGTGTTATTAGGCATATGGTGTGATGCCATATGTATGGAAAATCATGTTAATATTCCTTGAACATTATGTTTTGTGCCAAAGCTGCTAGGTCTCATGAAATTTTATGTATTGTATTTCAAATAGTGGCATTTCTATTCTTACAAAATAAAATATGGGTGGAATAAACAGGGTCGTGAGTAAAGGAGATGGAAGTTTGTGGTAAAAACATAAAGATATTGGTGGACTCAGGTCGACTATAAAAAGGAAATGATAGTGTGGGATCTGGGAGAAGTAATTTGGTAGAGTCTAAATGAGTATATAGGTTAGATAGATGATTTAAATGATTTTTGGAGTATTAGGGATGCAAAGGTAATTGCGGGATTACAACACTGATAACTAATATAAATTCTTGGAAGATGATGGCAGTAAAGAGGATTAACAGGATTTGATCAAATACTAGATGGATGAATTGAATTTCTAGGAATATTGGAGGAATGATAACAATTATTGGATTATAGACTTAATCATTGATATTCATGGTGGATGTATACTAGTGAGTCGTAGATTTGATCATTAATATTCTTGGGGGATGTATACTAGTGAATTAGTTAGAAATAGATAGTAGAAAATAAGATTAGTTATTGGGAGAACAAATTAGGGTTTTGGATCAATAACAAAAGGATTGAATTATTAGGAAGTCCCGATACGAAGGATTTCGGTGGATTTAAAAGCAATTATGTTGAATAGTCATTAGAATTTAGAAATGAAGAGTTGATGACTAGCAACCACAAGATTGGATTTTAGAATACAAAAGATATTGGTGGATCTAAATAAAGGATGACCTCACTGTTTGGAGTCTTAGGCAGCAATGAGTGCATGATTGGTGGATTAAATAAATGATGATATTCGCTGTTTGGAGTTTTAGACAGCAACCAATACAGAAAGAATATGATCGGTGGATTGAATAGAGGATGACACATGTTGTTTGGAGTTTAGAGAGCACTCAATAAAGAGAGTGTAATTTCGGTGGATTAAGTCAATTATGGCAATCACTGTTGGGAGTCTTAGACAGCAGTTAACAAAGAGCGTGAATCTTTGGTGGATTAAGTCAATGATGTCATTTGCGGTGAGGAGTCTTTAGGTCACAAAAACGACAATACGATATAATAATAGAAATGCTACTAGACGCGTTTTACGGCAAATAAAACAACCCGAGCCTCTCCTTTGTTAAGCCATGCATACTATTTTATTTGCATTCTGTGTATTGGCTCGCGGAGCACGGGGTTGGAGTGCTCGCACTCGCTTTTGCGACAAAATTCAGCATCAAGAATCAAATCACCTCGCCTCAGCAACAATATTGGACAAGCTGGCAGAGAAGATGAAGATGTCAAGGGCTAGGTCGCGCACCTCCAGTTGGCTGCCTGTGGGCATGTCCTGAAGGTCCCACCTGTGTGCTTCGTTCTTTCGCTGCTGCAATTTCATGGTTTCGGCCTAATCGGCCCATGAGTAAGTCTACTATTATATTACGCTTCCGTATGATATGTACTGTGATATTCAGAACTGTAATCTATGAGCACTATCTACTGATCCGGGGAATAGTGCGGTGGAATCACAGAAGAATCCGGATTGTAAAATCTGTGTCCCTACACGAAAGCTCAGGACAGGGAAAACAAGAGAGGCGGCCAGCTATTTATACCCGGATCACCGGTGACAGTCTAGGACGGATACGCACGCTGAAGCAGAGATGACGCGGATGACGGCGACAAAGTCTAGAATGGACATGACGACGAGGAATCCGCGAGGAAGACAACTGACAGGTGGGCCCCACTAGTCAGTGGCTCGGAAGGGACGAACGGCCAGGATTACGGCACGATGAAAGAATGTGGCCGATGGTCGACACGTGGTGACCATCCAACGGGCGGGCGTGGACATGGATGGGTGACGTGTGGCCAGGGCAGGGCAGGCTGGCTGGACTAGGCCGAGTGGGGGGTTGGGTCAACGGTGGGCTTCGGTCCACTTGGCCATTAGGGATTTTTAGGATTTTCTATTTTCAGATATTCAAATAAAATCTATTGAGCTCTAGAAAATAGCAAATAACTCGAGAAAAAATCAAGAAAATTCCAGAAAAAAACTTGAGACTCAAGAAACTTAAATAAAATAATTCTAGCAAATGTTAAAGTTTTGTTTAGTCATATTAAATCCTTTTAATTAATAAAAATTCTATTTAAGCTTTTATTAATTCCGAAAAAATCCAAAGGGTGAATTTTATTTTTTAAAAGATTCAAAAAGGCTCTGAAAATCAGGATGTTATAAATTGTCATCGTTGTTGTTGTTTGTCATGAATCACATCCCTGTGAAGTCGTCGGTGCTCTTCTTCTTGCCTTTGTCATTACCGTCATCGTGGTCGTCGTCATCGCAGCTCTCAAAATCCTCATCACTCAAATCAAGGTGCTCAATAGCTGCTAGAACCTTGCGACGGAAAGATCCACTCTTGGTGTTACTCTTGAACGATCGACGACGATATGTCCTGTCTTCCTTGACCGCTTTCCCTTTAAACTTAGGGCAATCCATCTTGATGTGGCCTGGCTCACTACACTCAAAGCATTTGATCGGACCTGGAGCACCACCTCTCTTCCTTATCCTCAGATTGTTGAGAGACTTGTATGATCATGAGGAGATTAAGACTAAGTCCTCTTCAGAGAGCTGCTCGAACTGATCTTTTGAAAAGGAGGACAAAGCAGACAAGGAAACACATGACAACGTACTCGAAGCAGCCTGCACGGGGTTAGTCACAAGTGCTAAGAATGAAGATTTATCAGTCTTAGATGGCAAAGCTTCCATCTCATAAGTTTTCAATCTCGAGTACAGATCATCCATGGTTAGAGTATCTAGATTGACGGTTTGATTAATAGTCATGACTACCATCAACCACTCTAGACCTTGAGAGACCATGTAGATGTATCCCCATGTTTGTGATGAGTAATTGATGGTTGTTTTAGAGAGTTTGAGTTTGTTTTGGGTATTCTAGGGTTGAGTACCTTTTACTTATGTTATTGTTGATATGCTGTTTCGTGCGGTGCTATGTGACGGTTTGCTTGTCTGTGTGACTGCAGGACTTCAGAGCTAGGTCATGGTGAGGCGAGAAGGATCAGAACTAGGCACAGGAGGTGTTGAGGTTCAGACGGTCGGTGATGCCGAAGATGATCGAGGCTGGTGAGGTGGTTGCGAATCGGGAGACGAGGAACCGGAGCTGGAGCTACTGGTGGAGGACACGACGGGTGACGACGAGCAGACCGGGACTAGGCTCAGGGAGGAGTCGGAGGTCCAGACGGTTGAAGGTCGGTTGCGGTCGTGTGCGACGGAACAGATCAGTACTAGACTCAGGTGGAGTCAGAGGTCTCGGTCGGCGTCGGGTGGAAGTATCATTGTACCTTCTGTCAGAAGGATGGACACTTGATCGAGAGATGCTTCAGGCGCGCCAAGATCGCGCGTAGAGACCGTGTTGAGGCACTTAGGCATATTAAGGTTAGCCCTAGACTTGAGTGCACCTAAGACCAACACGAAGTTTAGGACTGTTCAGCTTGATGGGTTTGGGCAGCATCGAGGACTTGGATTTTCTGAGTTTTTTGGTTTTCATCCTTGATATGCCTCTGGTCGTGACTTCCGTCGTTCTGAGGGTAGATCTCATTTCCCCCGTCGAGATGGCTACCCGCGACGTGATCAGCGTGTTGTTAGTACTCCGACTCGCTCTCCCATAGCAGTCGAACCCAACAACAGCTTCAGGTCTGTTCGTAGACCTTCTGACTCTTTGAGCGACAAAGAGCGTAGGGTAGTTAGAGGTCAGTCGTGTGTGACTACTTCTTCTGCTTGTTGTGTGACTCGGTATTGGGTGCCAAAATCACTTTTGATTTATCCCAGTACTGAGCCATCTCTCTCTGTTTGACTCAGGTTCGCTGGGCTGGGAAGGGAGATGTTTGGCTCGTAGACTCCGGTTGTTCTCGTCATATGATCAGAGACTCTCGTTGGTTCTCTTCCCTAGCCCGTGCTCCAGGTGATGAGTCTATCACCTTTGGAAACGCTTCGTCTGGGCGCGTCATTACGAAAGGTACTGTGCGCGTTAATGATTCTTTCATTTTAAAAATGTTGCCTTGGTGAGTAAGCTGCAGTACAACTTGCTTTCTGTTTCCCAGCTTACCGATGTCGGTTACGAGGTGAGCTTTAAGAAAAGCAATTGCAAAACTCTTGATTCATCGGGTAGTCTGGTTTGCGGGATTTCTAGATATGGGAGGATCTTTTGTGCTGATTTTGTTGAGTCTTCTGGTGATCCTCTCAGGTGTTTAGTTGCTTCTGAGTCTTGTGACCTTACTTTCTGGCATAGGAGACTTGGTCATATCAGATTTGACCATTTGACCCGAGTTAGCGGCCACGATCTCATTCGTGGTCTGTCTAAACTAAAGATGGTCAAAGATCTTGTTTGCGCTCCTTGCCGGCACGGCAAGATGGTTGCTACTTCTCATCCTCCGGTCACAGTGACTATGACCGATGCACCAGGACAGCTGCTCCACATGGACACAGTTAGACCAGCTAGAGTGCAGTCAGCAGGAGGGAAGTGGTATGTTCTTGTCATGGTCGATGACTTCTTGAGGTACTCTTGGGTGTTTTTCTTAGCCTCGAAGGATGAGACATTTACCCACTTTCGGGGTTTGTTTAGTAGGCTTTCTGTTGAGCTTCTGGGTGCCTTACGAGCGATCCGTAGTGACAGTGGCACGGAGTTCAAGAATTCCTACTTTGAGAGGTTTTGCAGTGAGACAGGTTTAGAGCACTAGTTCTCTTCTCCATATGTCCCCCAGCAAAATGGCGTTGTGTAGAGAAAGAACCGTACCTTGGTCAAGATGGCCAGGACGATGCTTGATGAGTACTCTACACCGAGGAAGTTTTGGGTCGAGGCTATAGCCACCACGTGCCATGTTTCAAACAGAGTTTTTCTCAGGGCACACTTGCATCGCACCTCTTATGAGTTGAGATATGGGCGAAAGCCTAGTGTATCTCATTTTCGTGTGTTTGGCTGCAAGTGTTTTATCTTGAAGTCTGAGAACCTAGATAAGTTCGAGTCACGTTCTTGTGATGGTATCTTTCTAGGTTACTCAACTTCTTCGCGGGCTTATAGGGTCTGGAACTGCGAGTCTAGCAAAATGGTAGAGACCTGTGAGGTGACCTTCGATGAGGCCAGTCTGGGGACTTGGCCCGATATCTCAGATTCTTTAGAGCAGTCCGAGACCATCTTTGTAGATGATGAGAAGGATGGAGATGAGGGTTGTCTACCCGATCCAGTTCCTCCTCCCCTTGAGGTGCCTGCTTCCACCACTGCACCTCGAGGAGATTAGCCCATGCCTTCTGCTTCTTCTGGAGCTAGTGGCTCTGTTCCTACCTCGTTAGCTCATAAGGTAGATGCCACTTCTTCATCTCATCCAGGACCTCCCTGAAATATCCAAAAAGACCATCCTTCAGAGCAGATAATTGGAGACCTGTTTGAGCGTGTCACACGCTAAAAGTCTGGCATGTCTCATTTCTGTCTCCATTCTGCCTTTGTTGCCACCTTTGAGCCCAAGGATGTTAGTCATGCTCTTTCTGATGAGTCTTGGGTCAATGCCATGCATGAGGAGTTAGAGAATTTTGAGAGAAACAAGGTCTGGTCTCTTGTTGAGCCCCCTAGAGGTCATAATGTCATTGGTACCAAGTGGGTGTTCAAAAACAAGCAGAGTGAGGATGGGGTAGTCATTTGAAACAACGCTAGACTGGTAGCTTAGCGCTTCTCCCAGGTTGAGAGTCTAGATTTTGAGGAGACCTTTGCCCCTGTAGCTAGACTTGAGGCTATTAGAATCATGCTTGCCTTCGCAGCTTCTAAGAGTTTCAAGCTCTACCAGATGGATGTCAAGAGTGCCTTCCTCAATGGGTTTATTGAGGAAAAGGTCTATGTTAGACAGCCTCCAGGTTTTGAGAACCCCAAATACCCAAACCATGTCTACAAGCTTTCCAAAGCCTTGTATGGACTTAAGCAGGCCCCTAGAGCTTGGTTTGAGAGGCTTAAGTCATATTTGTTGAGTCATGGGTTTGAGATGGGTAAGGTAGATAAGACCTTGTTCATTCGTAGGCATGGCAATGACCTTCTGCTCGTCCAGATTTATGTGGATGACATCATCTTTGGCGGCTCTTCTCATGCTCTTGTTTCACAGTTCTCAGATATCATGAGCACCGAGTTTGAGATG
Source organism: Dendrocalamus latiflorus (assembly GCA_017311315.1). NCBI lineage: Eukaryota > Viridiplantae > Streptophyta > Magnoliopsida > Poales > Poaceae > Dendrocalamus > Dendrocalamus latiflorus. The sequence goes on along the minus strand of CM029632.1, from coordinate 13,592,787 downwards.
AGCATGATGAGTGAGTTGACCTTCTTCCTTAGCTTCCAGATCAAGCAGACTCGGGAGGGTACTTTCTTGCATCAGGGCAAGTACACTCGCGACCTCCTGAGATGCTTTGACATGAGTGATGGCAAGCCGGTGTCAACTCCAATGGCATCCACAGCTTCACTTGACCCAGATGAGGATGGCAAGCTAGTTGACCAAAAAGAGTACAGAAGTATGATTGGCTCCCTCTTGTACCTCACTGCCTCGAGACCGGACATACACTTCTCTGTATGTCTTTGTGCTCGATTTCAGGCTTCTCCTCGCGTATCTCACCGTCAGGCGGTGAAGCTTATTCTTCAGTACCTTCGAGCTGCCATTGACTATGGTATCTGGTACTCTTCCTCTTCCTGTCTTTCCCTTAGAGCATACTCGAACGCAGACTTTGCTGGCTGTAGGATAGATAGGAAGAGCACTTCTGGCACCTGCCAATTCATTGGCATTTCTCTTGTCTCTTGGTCTTCTAGGAAGCAGTCCGGTGTTGCACAGTCTACCGCAGAGGCTGAGTACGTTGCTGCCGCCAGTTGCTGCAGCCAGGTACTTTGGATGGCTTCGACCCTGCGGGACTTTGGGTTAGTTATAGATAGTGTTCCACTCTTTTGTGATAACACTTCTGCTATTAACATTGCTAAAAACCCAGTGCAACATTCCCAGACCAAGCACATTGATATTAGATATCACTTTCTTAGAGACCATGTGGAGAATGGTGATATAGTGCTCCAGTTTATGAAGAGTGACCACCAGTTGGCTGATATCTTTACCAAGCCTTTGGATAGCTCTAGGTTTTCAGCTTTGCAGGGAGAGCTCAGGGTGGTCTGTCCTTATGGACTGTAGTGAGGGGGAGCTTTTGTGCTTTACTGTTTTATCCTTTATATTATGCTCCTGTTCTCATTTTGTTTCATTGCATCGGGGTGCATTTGGGTTAGCCCTCCTAGCATAGATTAGAGTGTATCTCTTGTCTAGTTGCTTAGATTTCTTCTCTCATCTTGTGATCTAGGATGCTGCTTATTAGCTGTTTCTCTTTTCACTAGGTTGAGCTCACTCACTTTTTATAGGTTCTAGCAAGGGTTGGGCCACCCTTGGGTAGACAGGGAACGTGTTTGCTCCTTAGTGGGTTAGAAGAGCAGTTGATAGTCCTAGTGTTATATGGGGTAGATGAGAGTCAGTCTGAGCCATAGTATGCTCTATATCTTGTCTATGCTTTAAGGACTGCCTTTTCTGATTTCTTTGCCAGCTTCTCAGTTTCTAGCTTTGGTTCAGGGAGAGTTCATTTGGGAGCTTCTGGAGCTTAATATTGACATAACTCAACTTGAACTAAAAGTGTATCTCATGTTGAGGGGGAGCTGAATTTTCTTGCATTTCAGCATTCTGCATTGTAATATAATTACATGGAGTCTTGACTATTATCCTTATATGACATGTTTACAATGCTTTACATCTTGCCATGATCTGTGCTTCTTTGCTAGATTTATCATGACTTTATATGTGTCGTCAAGCCTTTGCCATTGATAAGTTAATTAAACATGCACCACTTGAATTAAGACATGTCATGTTAGCTCTTGAGACTAGTCTGTCTTTAGTTATCCTTTTATGATTCATGCCATGTCAAATAGGCTGAGTTGAGTCTTGAATCTGTATTGAGCTTTAGATTGAGCTATGCTAGTTTCTTGATGAAGTATGAGTTAGTACAACTGTTTAAGAAAGCAAAAAGATCTCTTTTGTGTGCGAAAAAACTGATCTCACCAATTCTTTCTCATGAGACTGCTTGCCATTGCACTAAGCATGAACTCAGGGGAGTTTTGGATGACCAAGATCATCTCCTTAAGCTTCTTGCTTGGAATGGTCGCATAAGGCTTGAGATCTAGCACATGACTAAAATTTTGGTTGGAAACGACCATGAGTTTCAAAAAAATATATCCATTGTGTTAAATTTGCTTGATTACAAAATGACTAAAGTGCTTGAACAAATGATTCATTCTTGAACTTGTAGCACTCTAAATTGACTCAATTCTAGCTTCTTGGTTCCACTTAGATTATTGACATGGTTTGCAACATCTTTGGATACCTTTAGCTAGACTATAATCTTGAATGGCTTGACATGCTAACAACTTCATCTAATTTTCAGATTATTACTTATGTGGCTTGGCTTGATTATGTATATCTTGTTATGATATTGATAGCTTTCATATGCGTTATGGATTGATGTAATACTTAATGGTCATTTTGGATAATCTTCATGGCTCTAATTACTTAGCATTGAATAAAATTTAGTCACACCATGCTATATTCTCTCTTTTGCATCTTGATGATTCTATTGCCAAAAGGGGGAGAATATTTGGAGAAAAAGCCACATTTTGGGAGCTTTGGTGGAAAACTTGCTCTTTCTTTTGCTCCTTTGTCAACATGGTCATAAGCTTCTTGCATTTCTTTTAGATCATGTATGACTTTCAAACAAACTCAATCTTATGCTTTTTCTGTGTTTGTCAATATACTCATTAAGGGGGAGATTGAGAAACCATGTGGAGGTATCTCCATGTTTGTGATGAGTAATTGACGGTTGTTTTAGAGAGTTTGAGTTTGTTTTGGGTATTCTAGTGTTGAGTACCTTTTACTTATGCTATTGTTGATATGCTGTTTCGTGCGGTGCTATGTGACGATTTGCTTGTCTGTGTGACTGCAGGACTTTGAAGCTAGGTCATGGTGAGGCGAGGAGGACCGGGACTAGGCACAGGAGGTGTTGAGGTCCAGACGGTCGGTGATGCCGAAGATGATCGAGGCTGGTGAGGTGGTTGCGAGTCGGGAGACAAGGAACAGGAGCTGGAGCTACCGGTGGAGGACACGACGGGTGACGACGAGTAGATCGGGACTAGGCTTAGGGAGGAGTCGGAGGTCCAGACAGTTGGAGGTCGGTTGCGGTCGTGTGCGATGGAACAGATCAGTACTAGACTCAGGTGGAGTCGGAGGTCTCGGTCGACGTCGGGTGGACGCGACGGGCAGCGGCGAGTGGACCGGGACTAGGCTCAGGGAGGAGTCGGATGTCCAGACGGTCAGGATGCCGGGTGTGGTCGTGTACAGCGGAGCGGATCGGATCGGGACTAGACTCAGGGAGGAGTCAAGGTCCAGATGGTCAAGGTACCGGTTGTGGGAAGCTTCCGGGAAGGTGCTTGAGGGCAATTTGAAGAATTGACTCAAGTTTGGAGTGGAGAGGCTGTTTTCCCTCCATTTCCATGTGTGTTGACTTTTTGCCTCAAGCGTGTGTGAGGCATGGAGTGGGTTTGGGCTTCCTCTTCTTGATTTTCTCCTTGTGGTTGTGTGCATGGAGTTAAAAAGGGGCAGCTGGTTGTGGAGAGCTCAAGCAAGCAAGGGGTTGTGTACTAGCTGTGTTGAGCTTCTGTGTGTGTGCGTGTTCCTCCTTCATGCATGTAGTGAGGAGGTAGCATTTCCTAAATCCAATAGCGTACGGGGATGTAGAACTTCTCTTGTAATCTTTCATCTCTAAGCAATATGTGAAATTTCTGTGCCTGAGATGATTTGTGTTCTTCTCTGCGTGTTGGTTCAGTTCTTTTCTTTCTCTGTACTTCATTCTCTCTTTTTGGTTGAAGGAAATACTTTGAGTTGAGAAGCTGAAAATGGGTTGCTTTGAATTGGGAGATACTCCAAAGCCATTTGGCTAGTCACTCCTGAGAGCAAACCATCTCTAATTTCAGTTTTCTGAGAAGCTCAAACTTCCTTTGTTCTTTAGTTTCTAGGGTTAGATGTTCGGGGCTCCTTGGTCTTTTGGATTCCTAGAGAGATGTTTGTTCTAGGTGTATGCTCTCATATTGTGGCATGATTTCCAGCTGAGATGCAAAGGTTCATGAGCAAAAGGTTTGTGATTGATGAGTAATTTGGAAATTAGCTCATTCTTTGCTCAAGTTTCTAGATTCTTGTCAAAATCTTGATTCCTTGCTATCTTGATGAGTTCTTTTGATTCTTAGAGTCTTGCTGCTATTTAGATCAAGTTCCTGCTCTTTTGACCTGAGAAAATCAGAAGCACTTCACCTATTCTCTTCAAATCAGCAAGATTCAGTTTTTCAAGTTCTTCAGTCGACAGCTCTGCCTTGCCTGAACCCTGGACGGTCAAACCGGACATTGACTTGCAGTTAGACCGGTCGCACAACAGAAGTCAGACCGCTAACCCTAGCGGTCAGACCGTCCAATGCATGGCGGTCTGACCGGTGGCACACGGGCGGTCTGACCGGCCTACGCATGGCAGTCTGACCGGCCAATGCATGGCGGTCTGACTGGCCCTTCTGTGTGTGGCTGCTTTGAGTTGTGGCTTCTGCTGTTTTTATGTTGCTTTCGTGTTTTGCTTTGTTCTTTGTGTTTCTTTCTAGTATTTGTCCAGCATGAACATACAGAGAGCATGACTTTTCTTCTTTATAGCTTTTGGTAGCCATCGAAGATAAGAGTCGCTCGTGGATACTTGGGGGCAAGTTTTTAATGGCACCATTCACCCCCTCTGTTGCCATTTCCGATCCTACAATTGGTATCAGAGCCGGTTAGCTCTTCTTGATAGATCTTTAACTAGTCTGTGAGCCATGGCAACGGACAAGTATTCCACCAAGCCCCCGATCTTCGATGGGATCGACTATCTCTTTTGGAAGAGTCGGATGGAGACCTATATTCAAGCTCAGGGCTAAGCTATCTGGCGCCTCAATGTAAGCTTGCATACAACACTTTCAAAAAGCAAAATCAGTAACATCTAGCATAGGAGGACGATTCACATACCTCTCTGATTCCATTGCTCCCTGCTCTGATACCACTTGTAGGATCGATTACTACAATCAGAGGGGTGTGAATGATTGTCGCCGCCTTTTTGAAGTCTCCAGATGGTTGGTGATGCTTTCAACTTCTCTGTGATCAACTGCTCTTCTTAACCACCCACTTGATCGACCGATCTGTTTGACTACTTCGCTCGATCACCATGCTCGTTGTCGTATGATCCAAACCACAGCACACTTCAAATAAATCAGGAACTAGATTGATTCAAGACTATCTTTTATTGCTGGAATCTCGTGAATTTACAAAGTGCCCTCATAAGCACCCCTAAAAACCTTCTCAATGAAAGCCCTTTCAGAACCGCACTAAAATTTTCTTAAAAGCTACACATTAGCCCTTAGCTTCACCCTACTTTTATAGGCTAACATCTAAACCATGTCCGTCTCAAACACCAACACACAACTCTACCTCTTTTTCAAATCAAGGGACCCGAAACCCTTCCGAACACAATTTTTATTCAAACTCTCAATCGTCATAGTTATGGACTCTATCCACAAATCCTAATCAAATATGTGACTAAGCTTCCAGGACAGCACCTCCACCTTCCACCCCAATGCAGTGCAGTCTGCGCGCAATTATCATCAAGATGATTGCAAGGAGTATGTTGAATTGATTGATATTATGAAGGTTGTAGAGGATCAGGATGAAGTTCTCCGTAAGAACTTTATCGCACAACCACCTAGGAGCTCCGCTGGCCGTGAGGCCAACGCTGGGAGCTATAAGGTGCGAAAGCTTATAATGAAGAAAAGGGGAAGGAAGGGCAAAGCCACAGCCCAAAAAGGTAAGTCAAATGCTCCATAGGAGAATAAGACTAGCAAACTAAAGCAGGACGACAAGCCCTATGGTCAGCAAGACCAAACCTGCTACAAGTGTGGCAAGTGGAGGCACTGGTCGCAGATCTGTAAAGAGCCGCAATATGTCGTTGATGCATTCCAGGCTAAGAAGAAGGGTGGAAAAGGGTAGCGTGAAACCCACTTTGCTTTCGTTGAGGGGGAGAGTTCTAAGCAGCTGCTTGCACTGATGGAGGTTGACTCCACTCCTGCAGCAGCACCCCCTCTTGACATTGCAGCTGTCGCTGCCATGATTTACTAGGAAGAGCATCTCACCCCTGAGAAGATAGCAGCAGAAGTCTCTGGCTTTTTAGCAGATTCAGTCTAATGCATAGAATGCATTTAGACTTTAATTGTCATTTATTTAATGTGTGGATGGAATAAGTTTGATTTTGCATTGTCAATACTCAAATAATTCATTTTTCTCGTGATGGTTGGATGATATTGAATAATTCATTCATTTATTCAGTTAATAATGGCATGATATGTTCTAGGATTTGAAGTATTTTATTTATATGTTGATTATCTTCTACTACATATTAATAAATTACTTTGTATTAAAATGCGTGTGGCACCCTATGGAGGAAGTATGCTTAGCTGACAGCGGCACAACAAATACTATCTTGAGAGAGACAAAATTCTTTCAGTCAATTAGCAAGAATGCTGGCAGCCTTACAACAATCGCCGGTAGCGATGCTTGTATAATAGGCTCAGGAAGAGCCATAATTATACATCTAATGGGCATAATTTTGGTCATTTAAGAAGCCTTATTGTACCTAGAATCAACTAGAACTCTCCTTAGTTTTAAGGATATTCGCGCTAACGGTTTCCACGTTGATACTAAAGAAGAGTATGGTAAGGAATACCTGCTCATTACGAAACGTAAAGAAAATGGAAAAAGAGTATTAGAAAGACTTTCTTCATTTGAGACTGGGCTATACTACACTAATATTAAGGCACCCGTAGCTAATACTGCCCTGAAAACAATATTTAGAAGCTTTGAACTCTTCTGTCTCTAGCATGGTAGACTAGGCCACCCAGGTCTTAGCATGATGAGAAATATAATTAATAATTCACAGGGACATAATATCGATGTAAAGAATTTCCCGAATCAAGAAGATTTTGTGTGCCCCGCATGTGGTACCGGGAAATTAATTACTAGACCTTCTGCTCTGAAAGTGAAGAATAAAGTCCCTGCATTCCTGGAACACATTTAAGGAGACATTGTGGTCATATACAACCACTGTCAGGGTTATTTAAATATTTTATGGTTGATGCGGATCCACTAGCAAGCTAGCTGAACCCCGTTGCTTTGGCCCTGATCTTTCACGATACGCCTTGTTGGATGCCCTCTCTAAGATAAGCCTTCTCCCACGCACACCGCAACACGTGAACAAAGGGTAGAGAAACCGAAGTTTCAGCGAGTAGAATCCAACACCACAATTGGATTCAACACACCAAGAGCAATTCCTCGATGGAAATCTCAAGAACACGCCAACAATGGCCACTAAACCATGGTGATTTTCTGGTTTCTATTTCTCAAATCAAAGTCTAAGTTACAATGGGGCTAAGACCCTGGCCTTATATTGGTGCACAATGCACGGCCTTGATTACAACTCACGCACTACTTGGCCTAAGGCCGAAACAAACTCCAATACGAACTCAAAAGGAAATACCTAAACTGCTACCTCTGGATTCTCTCTTAATTTGTGATCTGACTATGAGGATTTTGTGGCTGGCACCTTGTCCAGTATGTGGGGCTTCCAAATAGCTTTCCAACGAGTCCAAGAACACCCAAATCGGACTCCGTTTGTGAAAGTTATGGACGTTTTAGTATCGGTCTTGCCAGCTGTCCCAATCCGAGTCCGAATCGGTTTCAAATCTTTATATGTTTTGTTTTCTGGTTCAAGGGGCTTCCAAATCCGTTTGGAACCTGAAAAAAAAATCCTTCTCAACCTTTAGAAAGTCATGGTGTGGTCGGATTTTACCCTTACTTGCATTGCAATACTCGAACTCTTTATGTTTTGCAAGTCTCGCGCGTCTCTCCGGACAGCTTGTGCAGCATCTAATGAAATTGCCATAACTTTGTGTAGGAAGCTCCAAATCAAGTGCCGTTTGATTCGTTGGAAAATAGACTTCATTAGCTTTCCAAATATGTCTTTTGTGCACATTAGAAACCTCAGAATTGGTATTCAAAGCTTCTTGAACATTGTGCACAGAACTGCAAGCACTAACCAAAGTTGTAGAAGTTGTAGTGCTACTTGGTGCCACATCAATGGTGCTCATCGATGCTTTCTCGAAATGGTCGCACGTATGCTTGTTATCTATGAGAAACCATGTTTTCGCAAATCTAATCTCGCAGATAATTCAAATTAAAAATAATTTCCCTAATCATCATATAAAGTCCATCAGAATGGACAATGCCGGAGAATTTACTTCAAAGGCATTTGATGATTATTGCATGGCAATGGGAATTAAAGTTGAGCATTCCGTATCGCATGTCCACACCCAGAATGGGCTAGCAGAAGCATTAATTAAGATAATTAAATTTATTGCCCGACCGCTTTTGCAGAATTGTAATTTACCAATTACATGTTGGGGACACGCAGTCCTGCATGCAGAAACTCTTATCAACTTTAGACCATCGGTATATAACATCCATTCACTAATGCAACTAGCGCAAGGGTCAGCACCGAAAATTTCTCATCTTTGGAGGTTTGGGTGCAAGGTTTTTGTACCTATACCACCTCCACAACGTATAGCAATGGTCCCCCTCTAAAAGTCTAGAATATACGTTGGTTATGAGACAATATCCATAATCAGATATTTCGATCCCATGGCAAGATATTTGCATACTACCTATTTCGTTGATAGTATATTTGATGATGATAGTTTCTCGATATTAGGGGAAGGAAATCAACCCCTTGATGAAAAATGTCAGGAAACTACATGGCAAGCCACGTAATTCATACACATGACCCGCACACTAGTGAAGCAAACAGAGAAGTCCAACAGTTCATTGACTTGCAAGCATTAGTAAACCAACTGCCGGACCAATTTAGTGATTTAAAGAGCGTGACCAAGTCGCTTGTGCCTGCATGCAATGCACCGGAGAGGGTTGACATACCAAAGAAAGTTGAAGGTATCCCTATTCCAGTCCAGAGGCCTAATAATAAAAGGACAAGAACTTTGGCCCTTCGAATCCCATGTAACCGGGGACACCTGGTGAAGAAGGATAAGGATTTGACACAGTCAATCACTGAAGTTCCCCAGAATCAGAAGGGGAGCCAGTTAAGACCTAGCATCAGTATGGCACCTTTAGGGCATACCAAATATGAACATTCCCTCGGGAGGCTCACAGATGAGGTCCTCGAGAAGCGCGATAACTTGGGCGTCGGTGGCTTTGGGGAACTTGTCGAGCTCAGTGGCGATCTCGACAAGGTCCTTCTCGATGGCGCCGCGGGGCACCACAACGATAGTGAGCTTGTTGGGCATGGAGGTGGTGGTGGTGGTGGCGGTGACGACTGATGGGATTCTTCTATAGGGAAAGGATTTGAGAATCCAAAAGGTTCAAGAGGGTCATAAAAGTACAACAATTGCTTATACTCTTTTAAAGTTATGCTTAAGGAATTTACAATTAGCTTCATCAAAATTTTCCCTTTTGTCATGATTGTTTTGTCACCATTATTTTAATTATCTGTACAAGATCCATCAATTTCGTTGTTGATATGGTACACACTCATAACTGGACTCTCCTTTCCCTTCGGCCATATGGAAGTCACTCCATAGAGAAAGGAGATTCACATCCAAGTTAACACTCTTAGGACATGCGGAGGTATGCTATTTAGAGTGGAAGGGGCTACAAAGCCATGAAGTAGTGCCATATAGAACCTAAGCAATCAAGAAGTATTGCCATATAGAACCTAAGCAATCAAGTAATTGGCAATCTCATCCAAATGAGAGGTGTGTGAGAAGATTATAGGCTAATTTACTCTTTAGCACTAGATTCTTCTATAGGAAAAGGATCTAAATGTCCAAAAAGGTTCAAGAGGCTTATGAGAGTACAACAATTTTTTATATTTTTTATGTTGTGCTTAAAGAATTTGCAACTGGCTTCGTCAAATCTTTCCCTTTAGTTGTGATTGTTTTGTCACCATTATTTTCAATCACTAGTTAGATGTCCGTACGTTGCTACAAAAATTCTCAAACACAACTTTATTAAGAAGATTTTTCAATGCAATAGGCAACTTGGTTGATGACTTAATTCGACTATCCAAAATGAACTGATCGATAAAAGACAAAAATAAGAATCATAATAAAAAAACTAAGCTGGAGCGCAGCTAGTCCCATCAGCTAATTCGGGGATCCAATAAATCAAATCCACTATAACTAAAACAGGAAACTCTATAAACCAATCAAAATAGAAAATAGTAAAAAAAAAGGAACACAACATTAGAACATTCATAGACAAAGAAAGAAAAGGGGAGCCAAGAACCTAGAAACCACTAGCTTACTCTTCGATGGGAGGGTGGCCATGGCCGTTGCAGCCTTAGGGCATCTGTAGTGTATGAAAATAGAGGGTCTTAAGCCACCTTAAGGTCAACCTTATACATTACAGGGGTGACCTTAAGCAGGCTATAAGCAAGAAAGGCTTAAGGCTGGTCCTCAAGCTAAAGACCTGGCCACAAGCATTAAAATATAATTTTTCTTTATCTACCAAGTGGGACCGTCTTAAGGCCCCTTGGGTTATATACACTATGGAGTCAGCCTTAAGGTTTAGATGGGACCCACCTTAAGGCCCCTTGAGTTATATACACTACAGATGCCCTTATTGCTGGCCACTGAAGCCATCGCCTCGGATGGCTATTGGATAACAAAGAGTGACCTCCTAAATAGGTTTGGTGCTCACTGGTCACCACTCCCGGGAGACCACAAGTGGACATTACATACTGCAGAAGCCTTACAAGGCTTGCTTCATCTTTTCAGACTGAAGCATTGATTAAAAGTTGTGCATCTCCTCAATCAACAATGTTCCATGAATCCCACATCAAGCTACTCCTTTACATGGTTCTCATAGCATCCAGGCACCTGCAACCCATGTTTAGCACTTTAAATTTGTACTTGATAGATATAGAAAACTATGTGAACCATCAGCACGCGAATCATTTGATGAAGATTGAACAATATGACAGTATACAAATTAATTAATAACACCAATCCGAAACTCTATAAAATACTGACCAAGATCGATCTAACAATATCTATACTAGTTTTAACTAAATGAGAAGCAAAGCTGTACTATGTAAATTACAGAGAAGAAGTTTAAGTTCTCATTATTGGGACATTCGAGCAAACAAGTGGTGGGCAGCGAAAAAGGAAACAATCTGGGATAGATTTTGCCTTGCCTTGCTTCCAAGAAATTAAATCTGGAGGGTAAGTAGCACATGGTATTGACAAACGTGCCTCAATGTTGATGGTTCTGCTGCCGTCAAGGGCACACCGGATGGTAGAGACACGGACTGGAGGACTTCTGCCATGAAGGCGAAGGAGGAGACCCACAACAGTGCCACTATTGATGTGGCTTATGCGGCCTTGGTGAAGCATCCGATTAGTTGCTCGTCCTCGAGCTACCACAGCATGGCTCGGGGTTGTCGACCTCACTGTCATCCATCCACCGTGATGTAGTAACCGAACCTTGATCTCGGCTTGGAACGACGCCCTGGGACCTGTGATGAACACACACAAACTCACGCGAGAGAGAGGAAGATGGAGTCTTTCTTGCTGTTCTGAATCGATGATACTTTTTTATTTTCCTTAGAACTATTTATACATGGTTTTTACATATCGGTTACGCTATGCCCGCCTTACGCGGAAGCGACGCCATACCCGCCTTACGCCGAAGCGTTGCAGTGTTTCGGTGACGTGCACATACACAGTGGCGGAGCTAGAGCAAAATGGAGGGGGTGCACCACTTCAAAACGAATGGGTTGGATAGGGCGAGTGAGGGTGTTTTTTGAGCTAGGGGTACACCATATTGGACCAAGGGGGTGCACAAAGGGTGAATATTTACTAGTAATAACTAAATTTTGTTTTGAAACCGGGTTCCTGGGAACCCCCTCCGGCCCATGTGCCTCCGCCCCTGCACATACAGTTACGTATATGTGAACAGTACCGTATGCATGAACAGTGCCATGCACGACTCTTTAACTACGTAACAAAAAAAACAAGCATGCGCACGGGATTTATTCTATCATTTCACCCCCTAATCACGTGCCACTTCTACTACACCCAGTTGCTGTCATAACTCGATGTACTTGACTCTGCCTAGCGCCTTGGTTAGAATGTCCGCCAACTGCCCGACAGTACCGACGTGATCAATCTTCACCTTGCCATCTTCGACACATTCTCTCAGGAAATGAAATCGAGTGTCTATATGCTTACTGTGTTCATGATACATCGGGTTTCTGCTGAGTGCGATTGCCGACTTGTTATCCACCCATAGTCTGACTGCAGGTGCGTGCCGGCCTGTCAGCTCGCCAAGGAGACGACTGAGCCATACACCCTGACACGCCGCTGCCGCTGCTGCAATATATTCAGCCTCGCATGAAGAAAGAGCAACGACCTTCTGTTTTTGCGACGTCCAGGTGATCAAACTAGAGCCGAGGAAGAATACATAGCCACTGGTGCTCTTCCGATCATCAACATCACCGGCGTGGTCACTGTCACTGAACCCTACAAGCGCCAGCTCCATGATCTCTGTCTTCCTGTAATAGCACCCGAATCCAATGGGCCCTGCTAGATAGCGCAGAATCTGCTTAACTACTGCCCAGTGCTACACCGTAGGAGTTTCCATGTACCTGCTCACAATTCCGACAGAATAAGCAAGATCGGGATGAGTATGCACCAAATAGCGCAGGCTGCCAATTATGCTCCTGTATCTTGTGGCATCAACTGGTGATGTGCCATCCTTCTTGCTCAGATTCAATCGATTCTCCATTGGGGTGTGGCTTGGATTGCATCCCTTCATGCCGGCCACCTCAAGGATCTTGGCTGCATAAGCACTCTGACACACAGTGATCTCACCATTGCCTTGCTTGACTTCAATGCCCAAGTAGTAGCTTAACAGACCAAGATCACTCATGCTGAAGCTCTTCATCATCTATTCCTTGAATGCTGCAATGACCTCCCTGCTAGGGCTGGTGATAATCAAATCATCAACGTACACACCGACCAGCAGGAGATCTGCACCGCCACCACGCTTGTACATGGCATGCTCCAGAGGATTGCGCTCAAAACTGAGCACAACAGCTCCTTGTCGAGGCACGCGTTCCAGGCACGGGGCGCCTGCTTCAGCCCGTATAAGGCCTTACACAACCTGAGAACCTTGCTTTTGTCGTTGTCGATAATGAATCCGGGGGGGGCTGATGCACATAAACTTCCTCGTCTAGGTCACCATTCAAGAAAGCGTATTTAACATCTATGTGGTGTACCTGCCAGGCGCCATGCGCGGCGAGAGCGAGTAGCAGATGCACCGTCTCCAACCACGCCACTGGTGCGAAGACCTCATTGTAATCCACCCCTGTCGCTGTGCGTAGCCTTTTGCTACTAGACATGCCTTGTGCTTAATCACATTACCAGCTTGATCCCATTTTACCTTGAAGACCCATTTTAGTCTAATTGCACGGTGTCCACGCAGAAGCACTGCCGGTGTCCACATCTCGTTGGCATGAATTGAGTTCATCTCCTCCTCCATTGCTTCGCGCCAGCAATGTTCCTCAAGTGCCTCTTCAACACTCCTAGGCTCCTCGGTGGTGAGGATACAGAGGCCATTGTATTCGTAGTAGAGGATCTCGTCGGTGGTGTCATGCAGGTTCTGTAGCGTGCGGTACCTCAATGGCACCCCCTCAGTGTCGTACGCTGCATCGGATGGCGGGGTCACAAACTCGATTGTTGGAGTAGTTGGTGTCGCCGGCACCCTCAGAGTGTGTGCCTCGATTGATGTTGGCGCAGCCGGTGTCGCCGGTGGTGACTCACCAGTCACTTCGCTCGGAGTCGTCACCGTGTAGTACTCCACCGTGAACGTCGCGGGCAATGTCGCGACGTCGTCCCCCGCGTTCCAATCCCATGCGCGGCTCTCCTCAAACACAACATCACGCAAGACGTGCAGCTTCTTGGCCACTGGATCATAGACCCGGTAGCCTTTTGTCCCGGGTTCATACCCGAGAAAGACCATGGGAGTCGATCGATCTGAAAGCTTGCTCACTCCTGGGCCAAGTCGCTTGACATGTGCGACACACCCAAAAGTGCGTAGGTGATTCACCTTCGACTTCTTCTTGTACCACGCTTCATACAGTGTCCGTCCTTCGAGTCCCCTTGTGGGTGTGCGATTGAGGATGTAAATAGCCGTCCTCACCGCCTCGCCCCAGAATTCAGCTGGGACCACCTTGCTCTTCAGTAGACATCGCGCCATCTCCACCACCGTGCGGTTATGCCGTTCTACGATGCCATTCTGTTGAGGTGAGCATGGCGCGGTGATGAAATGCTTGATGCCATGCTCATCGCAGAACGTCTCAAACTCGAGGGAGTTGAATTCTCCACCCCGATCCGTGCGAAACGCCTTGAGCTTGCCGCCGAGCTCATTCTCGGCGAGAGCCTTCACCTTGCAAAAACACTTGAATGCCTCGTCCTTTGTAGCCAGCAGCTCGACCCACATGAAAGGACTGTGATCGTCGACAATTAATAGGAAGTAGTTTTTACCTCCCGGGGTGTTGGGCTTGATCTGGCCGCACAGGTCGCCATGGAACAAGTCCAAAGGTTGCTCGCCACGGTACTGTGCGACAGCCTGGAACGGAGAGCGGTGCTGCTTGCTGAGGGCGCAACTGTCGTAGAACTGCTCGACGCGCTTGATCACTGGCAGCCCCTATACCATCTCTTTTGTGCCCAACTCACGGAGCGACAGGAAGTTGATGTGGCCATAACGAGCATGCCATAGCCACACTTGGTCATCTACCTTGGCCACCAAGCACACCAGTGCTACCAGGTTCAGTTTCAGGGTATACAACCGATTCCTAGTGCACGGCGCGTAGATCAGCAGCATGCGTTTAGCGTCGAGCACGTTGCAGACCCCGTCGTCAATCTCAATCCTGCACCCTCCTTCCTCCAGTTTCCCCAAACTTATGATATTGCTTTCAATTTCGGAATGAAATATACCTCCGTTAGGACTTTGTGCCCAGTGTCCCTCGCTTTCATCAACACTGAGCTGAGGCCGGTGATCTCAACAACAGAGCCGTCGCCGAATCTCACCGATCTGTGCACACTTTCGTCGAGGGACGCCAAAACCGCGCGACACCCTGTCATGTGATTACTAGCCCCCGTGTCCAGGTGCCAGATGTTGTCGTCGTCCTCGTCAATGGGGATGACGCGCTGCTCATTCAGGTGCACGAACTGCGGCGCCTTGCGTTTGATCATGCTCGCTGTCGCCATGAGCAACGCCGGCTGATCAACCTCTGCAGTCGCGAGATGCGCTTCCGCCTTGCACTCGCACTTGGGCCTCTTGCACTCCTTGGCCCAGTGCCCCCACTTGCCGCAATTTTGGCAACTTCCCTTCCGACGTGGTGTACCTTCAGAGTTCAGCTTCATAGCGGTGTTGTGGTTCTCCGGTCGCGCTACTCCCTTGTTCTTGGGATGGGATTGCCCATATGCCTTTTTCGCGCTGGACGAGGATTCGGGCATGAGGCGGTGCTTGTACTTTGCAAGCCAATCTTCCTCGGCGAGCATCAGCCGCCCTGTCTTGTCGGTGATGGCATCGACGTCAAAACGATCCTCAGCCGCCCTTAGTCGCCCGACCAGTTCCTCGACCGAGAGTTCCTTAAGATCAAGAAGAGTCTCGATTGAAATAGCGATCTGAGAGTACCGGAATGGCACTACTCGCAGGATCTTTTTGACGACACGCACATCTTTGACTTACTCGCCTAGCGACCGGAGGTTGCTGACGAGCCCGGTGATGTGCATGGCGAAGTTGGTCACCGTCTCCCCATCCTTGAACGTGATGGTCTCGATCTCCTTCAACAGCCGCTGGGCACTGGCTTCCTGCATGCGGGCGACGCCGATGTGCATCGTCCTCACGGCCTCCCACGCCTCCTTCGTCGTTTTCTTGACTTCAAGGGCTGAACGCATCTCGGATGGCACCACGCGAAGGAGAGCGGCCAGGGCCAGCCAATTCTCGCGGCGCTAAACCTTAGTGCTCTCGATTGCCTCCCACAGTCCTTGAGCTTCGAGATTCACTTGCATAACAAATTCCCACTCGTGGTAGTTCGTGCGTGTCAACTCGGGGTAGACAGCCGATGCGCCCGCCTCCCGCACCACGCGCTCCACCACGACTTCGCGCAGTGCGTTGCTGCTGCCATTTCCGCCGGTCATCTTCACTCATCAATCGCACCCACTAGGCTCTGATACCATGTGTAGTAACCGAACATTGATCTCGGCTTCGAATTGTTGGAAATCTAGTCAATTTTCGGCATATTTTAATCCAGAAATTCAGCATATAAAATATGACATAAACATGCATGAGTGATCTATCAACGATGTATTCATATTCGCTAACGAACAAGCTAACAGAAACATCTATTAACATATTCATAGCGCACAGAAACAAATACATCAGAAAAGTTTTAGATTTATACCCTCGGGCGGGGCCAGTGCCGGAGACACCGGAGGCGCCGTTACCATCAGTCGACATGATGGCCTATTCGATGTAGTCGATCAAGGCGTGATGCAGGATGAAGCTTGATGCAGGAAGATGTTCGCAGTGCAGTCCCGCGAACGGTTCACCACCAGGAAGTAGACGTCGTAGATTGAGTAGTCGCGCCGATGCGCTCCCCAAAAACTTGATCGCCCGCCTACCCGTGCA
This sequence comes from Dendrocalamus latiflorus, assembly GCA_017311315.1. Lineage (NCBI taxonomy): Eukaryota > Viridiplantae > Streptophyta > Magnoliopsida > Poales > Poaceae > Dendrocalamus > Dendrocalamus latiflorus. The sequence continues at coordinate 13,576,194 of CM029632.1, read as the reverse complement.
GGTACACAAACGGACGAAGTTCCAGAGGCCTACTCGCCCAGAAACTTGTGCGCGTAAGGTTCTGGACCGGAGATTGCAGAGAGCAGCAACAAAAACAGAGGGAGAAAAACTGTTCTTTCGTATGGAGAGGAGAGCCTTCTTATGCTGTGTTCTCTTGTAACAGCAAAAATGAAGAGACCAGTAACTGCCGCCATTAGTCACCAGTAACTGCACCCATTACTCAATGGTAACCGCAGCCATAATCCATTGGTAACTGCACCGTTACTGCCAGCGAGTCAGTGCGTTTCAATTTTCGAATAGATAAAGAAAAACGTGCCCGCACCCGACACGCCTGCGCGCGTACGAACGTACGCACGCACACGCACACGCACACGCACACGCACCGCACCGCACCGCACCGTACCGCACGGCGCGCTGCGGCGTGGCGTGGCGAGGCGAGCGAGCGAGCGAGCGCGCGCGTGTATTGGCTCTCTCCAATTCCACAAGGGGGTTACCACGTTCCACCTTTTAAAGTGGTGTAACTCCCATTCAATTCTCCATATGGGACTAAACAATTTTCTACCTAGCATTAGTTGTGGGCATAGGAATTTCATTTGATTAATTGCTAAATTAAAATGGGACAATCCCAATTAATCCAACAATCCCCACCAAATTTCAAGGCACACGAGAAATGCTCTCAGTTCTGCTGTTGTTTGATATACCAGTGTTTCGATGGAGACTGTTAAGTTGAACATCCACCTAGGAAAGGAGTTACACTCATCCACAACTGAACAATGGACTATGCCTTGAATTGACAGTTTTGTGCGAACAAGCTTTACCCAATTCCTTTACTAGTACTAGGCTGCCTAAAGCATCCCCTCTGGTTGGAGCGTATAAGTCATACTCCATGCCTATTCATGAGTATCTAGAGATCACCCAAATCTCATAGACTGTGACCAGCAGTCGAACTCATATAGGTGTGTTCTTTCTAAGATGTCCTGTAGGCCGACATCTCTGCTTTAAAAAAGCCACTTGGATCACATTAAGGTAAAAACCAACCTGCCATACAGAATAGGAGAGAAGCGCATCACTGAAGAAATGAGCCCTATAAAGGTCTCTCCTCCCAGTCAACCAACAGCTTGTTTCACCATCCTACTTCACGGGATCTCCGATCACATAGAACAGGTTACCACTGTGGTATGACTCATGTGGGTCTCAGGCCTATCTCACTCGATGCACTATCTATCACATTACGTGATAAACCCTTTGTAAATTGGTCTGCCAGATTCTTAGCTGTCTGGACATAGTCCAGTGCTATAACTCCGGAGTTTTTCAGCTTTCTGACAGACTTCAACCGCCTCTTAACATGCCTAGATGACTTCATGTTGTCCTTAGAACTGTTCACCTTGATAATTACAGTCTGATTATCACAGTTCATCAGGATAGCCGGTATCGATTTTTCAACCACCGGCAGATCCATAAGGAGTTCACGAAGCCACTCAGCCTCAACAGTGGCGGTATCTAACGCTGTGAGTTCTGCTTCCATTATTGACCTCGTTAAGATGGTCTGCTTGCAAGACTTCTAGGAAACAGCACCACCTCCAAGTGTGAACACATATCCACTCGTGGCTTTTATCTCATCAGCATCAGAGATCCAGTTTGAATCACTATATCCCTCCAGTACCTTTGGGTACCCAGCATAGTGAATGCCATAGCTCACAGTTGCCTTTAGATAGCGCATCACTCTCTCAAGAGCACGCCAATGATCATCTCCCGGATTTGAAACAAACCGGCTTAGCTTGCTCACAGCAAACGAGATGTCAGGCCTCGTAGCACTAGCTAAATACATCAATGAGCCAATGATCTGGGAGTATCTCAATTGATCCCTTGTTATTCTTCGGTTTTTCCTCAATAACACACTAGGATCATAAGGAGTGGAAACAGGCTTGCAGTCACTATAACCAAAGCGACTCAAGACCTTCTCCACATAGTGGGATTGCACGAGTGTAACCCCACCATCACCTCCTCTCAGTAGCTTAATGTTAAGAATCACATCAGCCACTCCCAAATCTTTCATCTCAAAATTTTTGGACAGAAAATCCTTGACCTCCTCAATCATATTGAGATTTGTCCCAAAAATCAGTATGTCATCAACATACAAACACAAGATCACTCCTTCTCCCCCACCATAGCGATAGTACACACATCTGTCGGCTTCATTCACAACAAAACCAGCAGATGTCAAAGTTCTGTCGAACTTCTCATGCCATTGCTTAGGTGCTTGCTTTAGGCCATACAAAGACTTTAACAACTTGCACACCTTTCCTTCTTGACCTTCTACCACAAACCCGTCTGGCTGATCCATATAAATCTCCTCCTCCAACTCTCCATTTAGGAAAGCTGTCTTAACGTCCATTTGATGAACGAGCAGACCATGAGAGGCAGCCAGGGCAAGTAGTACTCGAATTGTGGTCAATCGGGCAACAGGTGAATAAGTATCAAAGAAGTCTAGCCTTCTTTCTGGGTATAACCCTTGGCCACAAGCATTGCCTTGTACTTTTCAATTGTACCATCAGGCCTAAGCTTTTTCTTGAAAACCCATTTACATCCTACAGGTTTACACCCATAAGGACGGTCAACGACCTCCCAAGTTCCATTAGACATAATAGAGTCCATCTCACTCCGTACTGCTTCCTTCCAATAGTCAGCGTCAGGAGAAGAATATGCCTCTTCAATGGTTCTAGGAGTGTCATCCACGAGGTATACAATGAAATCATCACCAAAAGATTTTGCAATCCTCTGTCTCTTACTCTTTCGAGTAACTTCATTGTTATCCTCCTCAGGATTTTCCACAGGCGTTTCCTCAACATGTTCTATCGGCACAAAAGAATCAAGGGAAATTATAGGTTCTTGACTAGATGAGCTAGGTACATCACATTTCATAGGAAATTCATTCTCAAAAAATGTAGCGTCTCTGGACTCTATGATTGTACCAACACGCATGTCAGGTACTCCAGTTTTTATAATTAAGAATCTATAACCCACGCTGTGCATAGCATAACCAAGAAATACACAATCTACGGTTTTTGGTCCAAGTTTGCGCTTCTTGATAATTGGCACATTAACTTTGGCCAAACATCCCCAGGTGCGCAAATATGAGAGAGTCAGCTTTTTCTTTTCCCATTCCTCGAATGGTGTTACTTCTTTGTTCTTTGTAGGAACTCTATTCAGGACATGACACGCGGTCAATATAGCCTCACCCCACCATTCCTTAGAAAGTCCCGCAGTGTCTAACATGGCGTTAACCAAATCAGTTAGAGTGCGGTTCTTTCTTTCGGCAACCCCGTTTGATTCGGGAGAATAGGGAGGCGTCCTCTCATGAATAATTCCATGTTCCTCGCAGAATAAAGTAAACTCATTTGAAAAATACTCTCCCCCATGATCAGACCTTACCCGCTTGATTTTCCTCTCAAGTTGGTTTTCTACCTCAGCTTTATAGATCTTAAAGTAATTCAACGCTTCATCTTTTGTTTTCAATAAGTACACATAGCAAAATCTAGTGCAATCATCTATAAGCGTCATGAAATATTTCTTCCCACCTTTAGTCAACACGCCATTCATCTCGCACAAATCGGAATGAATGAGTTCTAACAGTGTCAAATTCCTCGCCTCTTTTGCTGCCTTGTGAGGCTTGCGAGGTTGTTTCGATTGAACACACGCATGGCACTTAGAACCTTTGACCAAAGTAAATTTCGGGATTAAACTCATATTAGCTAAGCGCGTCATACACCCAAAATTAACATGACAAAGTCGTGAATGCCAAACATTAGACTCATCATCATCATTACACACATGGTTCACAATTTTATTACAGGAATCCATCAAAGAAAAACGGAACAAACCTCCGCTCTCATAGCCTTTACCAACAAATGTTCCATACTTAGACACGACACATTTATTGGACTCAAAAGCAAGCCTAAAACCATCTCTACATAGTAGAGATCAGCTAACGAGATTCTTCTTTATGGAGGGGACATGCTGCACGTTCTTCAACTGCACGGTCTTTCCCGAAGTAAACTTCAGATCGACCGTACCAACACCATGAACAGCTGCATGCGATCCGTTCCCCATCAACAAGGAGCAACCTCGACCGACCTGATAAGATGAAAACAAGGAAATATCAGCACAAACATGAATATTAGCACCAGTGTCAACCCACCACTCAGGTGATTGACAAACAGAAAGAACTGTAGGTAAATAATTACCGTACCCCGATGTTCCTCCAGTGTCACTAATAACCATGTTGGCAGACTTCTTCTGCTTATCCTTGCGATCTGGACAATCCTTAGCCCAATGGCCAGAATCACCGCACACAAAGCAGCTGCCCTTTCCTTTGCCTTTCTTCTTAAACTCAGTAGTAGCCTTGGGCTTGACAAAAGGCTTATTTTTCTTTTTGTTGTGGAAAGCCTGAGGATTCTTCTTCTGCACCAAATTGGCGCTAGAACCTCCCTCAGCAACAACTTTCTTGCCACGAGTATCTTTTGCCCTCGCCTTCTCTTCAACACCAAGAGTGCCAATGAGATCAGTAACACTGAACTCTTGCCTCTTGCGCTTTAGAGAAGTAGCAAAATCCGACCAAGTGGGTGGTAACTTGGCGATAATACCGCCAGCCACAAACTTGTCCGGTAACTCGCACTTATTGTTCTCAAGCTCCTTTGCCAGCGCCTGAATCTCATGAGCTTGCTCTACTACAGAACGGTCATCGACCATCTTGTAGTCATAGAACTGCTCCATGACATACAGCTCACTGCCAGCATCGGAAACTCCGAACTTGGCCTCAAGTGCATTCCACATATCTTTGCCCGTAGGCAAATGCATGTACACATCCACAATGTTATCCGCCAGTATGTTGACAAGTGCACCTCGAAACAAGTTATCCGCTGCATTGAACTTGCGTTCATCCTCATCAGACAGAGGCTCAGCGGGCTTGCCTTGTTCGTTAGCGAATATGAATACATCGTTGATAGATCACTCATGCATGTTTATGTCATGTTTTATATGCTGAATTTCTGGATTAAAATATGCCGAAAATTGACTAGATTTCCAATAGGAACGACGCCCTGGGACCTGTGATGAACACACACAAACTCACGCGAGAGAGAGGAAGATGGAGTCTTTCTTGCTGTTCTGAATCGATGATACTTTTCTATTTTCCATTGAACTATTTATACATAGTTTTTACACATCGGTTACGCTATGCCCGCCTTACGCGGAAGCGATGCCATGCCCGCCTTACGCCGAAACGTTGCGGTGTTTCGGCGACGTGCGCATACGGTTACGTATATGTGAACAGTACCGTATACATGAACAGTGTCATGCACGACTCTTTTACTACGTAACAAAGAAAAACAAGCATGCGCACGGGACTTATTCTATCACGTGAGCCCGTTAATCGCGTTGGGGTGGGGAACCTCGTCGATGGAGGCCCCTCGTGGATCCCGGTGTCATCCATTGTGGCGACAATCAGTGAAGATTGGAGGGTGATGGCATGAGAGCGTGGGAGGCAGGTCTCAAGGGATCCCGACAGGAAACACGAACTGGGATAGGTGAGATACGGAAGGGGGTTTCCCGCTCGTTTCGTCTTCGGTTTCTGGCTTCTGGTTTATTTTTCACTATTCCTAAATGTCTTCTTTTTCTGCTCTTTTTGGATTTTAAAGCTTTTTTACCGGTTCTTTCTTCCTGTATTCATTTGCATTACACGTGCTGGGCTAACCCTTTTTTCTATTTTTAAATTTTTAAATTTAATTATGCCAAATAAGCCACCGTCAGCTACAGTGTAATTTCAGTCAGCTACAGTAAAATAAGTCATAAGCCACAGCCTAACCGAGCACCACCAGATGCGGTGAAGAAGTGGGGCGGCAGCGGTCTCGGCATGTGTACAGGAGAAGTGGGCGTGTGGGTGGTGGTTTCGATGTGTGCGCGAGGAAGAAGCAGCGCGCCGCGGGACAGGCGTGGGCGAGGCAAGAATTGGTCGCTAGTAGGTTGGGTCCATTCACCGGCACACAATGACATATGGTGGGTGGGACATCTCCTACGGAAACTACGTTTGAGTTGGGCGGATTACGGATAAAACATGGCTTTATATTACTAGGGATTATGTATACAGGATTTATCTATTTTGTTGTAGATATCACACACACTCATATTATATCTCAGAAATTTTTTTTACGAATAATCAATTTTTTATTAGAAATTACAGAAATATACCCGCAACAAAATTTTTTTACAAAAATAGGTTCCAGTCGCCCCATGGGGGGGCGACTTGAGCCTTTCGCCCAACCGGCAGGTGACATGTAAGGAATATGGCAACGGTTGAGCGAATTATTATTATCGCCCGAGCGTTAAGCGACTGAATTTCAGTCGCTACACGGTTGGGCGACTGCAATTCAGTCGCCAAACGGAAGGGCGACAAGAGCGGGGAAGCGTTAAGACAGCGTACTCGGCCGCCGCTCACTCCCCGTTTTTCATTCCATTGTTCTATGCACACAGAAAAAATGAGAGAAAAAGAGAAAAGAAGAGAAGAGAAAGCAGGAGAAGAAAAGAAGGGGGGAAGAGGAGAGGAAGGAGGGGAAGAAAAGGAGGGGGAGAAGAGGAGAGGAAGGAGGGGAAGAAAAGGAGGGGGAGAAGAAGAAAGGGAGAAGAGGAGAGGGAGAGCAGGACATGGTAGGAGGAGGAGTAGAAGCTATTCTATCTATTTGGATCCAGGTATTTTTTTTATTATGTTGTATTTGCACTATTATTTATATGAAATGTTGGTGTTAGTAAAAATTTGTGATGGAGAAACTGTATGACACATTTAGTATGGAAATGTTAGTATATACATTTGGGAGGAAACATTTTGTAGTATAGAAATTTTAGCACAATTTGTAGTATAGAAAGTTTAGTATTGTGCGATGTTATTTGACATGTCGCAAAATTGAAACATATATGCAGGCCGACATCATCAATGGCAGAAGCCACTACATTGAGAGTGTATTATGGTGCTGAAACCATTTGTGTGGGTCCGAATGGTGTGGATTTGAGCGATTTTCCGCAAGTCACTCTCGTACTTCCGGATGGCGAGAATGCACAAATCGTAGATGTGCTGCATTGGTTGACCCGGTGTTTTTCATTGGATCCCGAGGTGTGCAGCGTCGTCGTGCAAGGCCTTTGGAGCCGGTCTCCCACGAACATCAGATGGGAGTTGAAGACATTGGTGCGCTCTGCTTCGTGGAAGGGTTTTGTGCAAGGGTGACAGCGCCATGGATACGAGTGTATCCTGCTTGTGCAACCGTGCTCACTGCAAGCTGCTGCGCAAGCAGCTGTGCAAGCTCGTGCATCCGCCCTTGCTCTGAGAGGTGTTAGCAGCTCGGGCGGGCCGCATGTTGGTGAAGATGATGAAGTTGCTCGTGATGAAGCCGATGCCGTACATGGAGGAGAGTTACAGCCGTCAAGCCGTAGAGAGGGAACTGGGCAAGCCGATGAAGGAGAGCATAATGAGTACATCGTGCAGCAGATGGACTCTGATGACCAGAGGGCATGGGATGAAGAGGCAGCTGTAGAGGATGACGACGAAGACAGTTCTGATGAGGATGAAGTTCCTATCCCGCGGGAATGGAATCGGTTTAATGCGGAGGGTGTTTCCGCACATGGTGAGCATGAATCACCATGGGAGTATCATGAGACAGAGGTTCGGTTGCATGCTATGTTTGCTGACAAGGTAGCGTTGCAGGATGCCATCAAGCTGTGGGCCCTTTCAACGCAGCGGACATTTCGCGTCGTCAAATCAAGCCAAGAGCAGTACACTGTGAAGTGTGAGCAGGCTGGTTGTCCTTGGAGGGTGCACGCACGTCGACCCAAGTATGAGACTCACTGGATTGTGTCCAAGGTGGAGCCGCACACCTGCATTCTAAACAATGTATTGGCGAGGCATCGTAACCTGACGTCCGGATTTATAGCCAATTTGATGTATGGGGAGATAGTGGAGAAGACAGACATGGAGGCCACGCATATTGTGGTAGCTATAGAGAATAAATTCAAGTATAAGATTAGCTACGCGAAGGCGTGGCGTGCCAAGCAAAAGACGTTGGAAAAACGTTTTGGCACTTTCGAGGCGGCGTACGACAACCTTCATTGTATGCTTAAGGTCTTGCAGGAAAGGAACCCATGCACGCACATCGCCCTGCATGAGAAGCCGTCCATAAGTCCACCAGGATATGCAGTGTTGCAGAGGGCTTTTTTTGCATTTGGTGCTTCCATCGAAGCATTCAGGCACATGCTGCCAGTGATCTCAATTGACGGGACCTTCTTAACATGCAAATACAAGGGGCAGATCCTGACGGCCATAGGCGTTGACGGTAACAATCAACTATTGCCGCTTGCCATTGCATTTGTCGAAAGTGAGAATTATGAGAGCTGGCTGTGGTTATTAAGACATGTCAGGGCTGGAGTTGTAGGCACTCGTTCTGGTGTGTGCGTAATCCATGATCGCTATAACGGTATTATAAAGGCTATAAGAAAACTACAAGAAGACCCCGAGGAGCCCTTTTCATGGCCGGACATGAGGAACCGGTGGTGCAGTCGTCACTTAGGGGCAAACTTTTTCAAGCAATTCCCGAAATAATCTTTAATGAAGCTATTCAAGATGCTGGCTAGGCAGAACCAGCAGAGGAAATTTGATGCTTTGTGGCGGTTGTTGGATGAGCACACTAGGAAGAACGTCGAAGAGAGGAGCAAGGGGTCGGTCACTGCTGGGGCGGCACAACCGCTTTGCTTGCCAGCAATCGATGAGCCTAACCCAAGTGGTCCAAGAAGGAGGAGCTCACGAAACATCAAGTGCTTCTTGCAGTGGATCAAGGGGGAACCATTGGAGAAGTGGTCGCTATTGCATGACATAGATGGCGCAAGGTACAGCATAATGACAACTAACCTTGCGGAGGTGTACAATTGGGTTCTCAGGGGCCTCCGTTCTCAGCCCCTTGTGGCCATCGTGGAAGGTGTTCTTCACAGCACAATCCGCTACTTCAGGGAGAGGCACGTGAGTGCCGCACTTCATGCGGCCAATCCCTGGGCCCTGTATTCGTCGAAAATGACGGCGTACATGGAGTAGAAGTCACAAAAGGGTCAATTGCACACAGTGCAAGTCATGGGCAATAGAGAGCATCGTTTCGAAGTCATACTCCGTGATAGAGCTGGATTTGGGACGTCTCGTTCCCTTGTTACCCACAAGGTATGCCTTGGAGATCATGCAAATGAACCTAGTTGTACGTGCAACAAGCTAAGCCTGTTACACAAGCCATGCTCTCGTGTCCTCGCTGCATGTGGGACCGTGGGCATGGATCCTTCGAACGTCATGTCAGAGTACTTCTTTAAGGAGAGGGTACTGCAGGCTTGGTGTGGCGAGCTCCGGGGGTTCAGGGTGGTTGGAAACTTCGCCACCTTGGACATTGCAGGTTGGACCTGGGTTCCAGATGTTAATTTGGTAAAGGGTGGGAAGGGTCGGCGATAGAGCCGGCGTATTAGAAATGACATGAATGAATCTCAGGTTGGAACATCTGGTGCACGTTGTGGGCAATGCGGTGAGGAGGGGCACACAGCTAGACGATGCAATGCATGTCCTGATCAGTAATTGTTTGAGACTACAGCTAAATTTCATCTACCATTTGTATGTATGTTACATCCCTTTTCTGTAATGTAATTGATGTTGTGCTGGTAGATTAGTATTGCTTAGTATTGCGAATTTTTTGTGGCTCGTGGTAACTACTGCACGAAGATAACAACTAATCCATGACATGCTTAACAACATTGCACATTATTTCAATCGACACTCGTACATACTACGGTACAAGCATACACCTCGTTGGCTATATGCCAAACGAGCCTCATGGCACCCACATGGAGAATTGCTGAGGGGGACGCCTCGGACGGGGCTGGCCATCGTTGTAATGGCACGCACATATGCAACTAGGGTTTGCACAGCAACATGTCGAATCGTACGAGCTTCCTATGTTGACAACCTCCTCGTTGCCCCTCTCGCGTTGCATCTATTGGCGGATGTCGTTGTTCTCCTCATTGAGAGTCTCGATTCGGTCCTCCAACTCCAATACTCGCTCCCATAATGTATCCACATAACGGCAAATATACCATTCATGAGGAGGGTTGATCCAGCGGGAGAAGTTGCATTTCGCCATCTGCGGGAAAGGACGGTAAACAAGGAGGGTCCATAAGTAATAACAAAAAAATGTACTATTAGTAATTTGTACCCCGGAGCGTGGGCATCGGAAGAAACGGCGCCCGCTGGTTGAGCACGCTGGCTTGGTATCAAGCGGTACTGTGGACCAAACATCTCCCTCCTTTCCAAGGGAAGGTCTTCCTTCAGTGACCCAAAATCGACTGGCCCCTCAGCTTCCGACATGGTATGTTCCAGCACGTAAGAGGGGGTACTTGTTTGTTCGATTTACAGGGTTCTCTGGCTACAATGTCATGGGACCCCAACCGTGCTATTTATACCAAACGAGATAACTTACTGCAGTCACCACAACCAAGTGAGATGACAACACGGTGCAGCTTTGCTCAGTGAGATGACAAAAGAGGCCAGCTATACTCAGTGAGATGACAACATAGGACAGCTTTGCTCAGTGAGATGACAACATGGTGCAGCTTTGCTCAGTGAGATGACAACATGGTGCAGCTTTGCTCAGTGAGATGACAAAAGGGGCCAGCTTTACTCAGTGAGATGACAACACGGTGCAGCTTTGCTCAGTGAGATGACAAAAGAGGCCAGCTTTACTCAGTGAGATGACAACACGGTGCAGCTTTGCTCAGTGAGATGACAAAAGAGGCCAGCTTTACTCAGTGAGATGACAACACAGGATAGCTTTGCTCAGTGAGATGACAACATGGTGCAGCTTTGCTCAGTGAGATGACAAAAGAGGCCAGCTTTGCTTAGTGAGATGACAAAAGAGGGTAGCTTTGCGCAGCGACCAAAAATAAATCACATGCTTACCCTTTGGCTTATAAAATGAGCTGCAATGCATCTACAAGAGAACACTACACAATCTAACACTACATCATACCTTCCTTCTCCACGTCGAGATGAACAACAAGAATCTAAAGGAATGGTAGAAATTCGCGGACAACATAAATGAGAAAATTAGGAAGGCTAGGGAGGAGTCCCGCAAGAAGGCATAATGGGAGGAGACCCGCAAGATAGCAAGGGCTGCGGCGGCTCGGGAGGAACAAGCAAGGGCTGCTGCAGCTACGAGGTCAGCTCCCCGCAATGAGCGGCCGCGTAGCAACAACCCCATCCCGGACGTCCCCACCGAGCGTTCGCCGCAACTCCCACCTAAGGGAGAGACACCCCCCTTTGTTGGTGCGGGGACACGTGCAAGTTCTTCAAGTCTAAGCACCGCATCAGCCTAGGTATGCGTTACTGGTGTTGCGCAATCTACTCCAGTGACTACTCCAACCGCCGTTTTGACACCGCAACCTATCGGCAGCCGGTAACGACGAAATGCACCATTTTCCCCTACCTTTTCTCCTTCACAGCACGCACTAACAATCTCTCCCCTGTATTTACAGTCTCCGGAGCCCCTGTGTGGCTACCGCAAATGGATCGATCTTGAGATCCACCCTCGACTTCGAAGAGTGGAATGTCACATGGGAGAAGGATTTGCTGGAGGCGGAGCGGCGCAAGAACAAGCACACCCTGCGTATACAACGCGAGACGCAAGCTCATCTCGAAGCGTGCACGCGTAGGGAGCGGGAGGCACGCGAGAGGGAGCGCGAGAGAAAGAGGGAAATTGCAGCTAAGGTAAAAGAGGCCGCGGAGGAGTTCAACGCCGAGCGCGCAAGGAAGGGAAAGTGGCCTCGGTCCACATAGTAGGTCGTACGAGCAGTTGTATGGGTTAGTCGCATATCATGCTATATGTTATGCATGTAATAAAAATGTACGCGGCATGTAACTCCCAACTATATTATGAAGTTTATTCCTATTCAGATAAGCTTATTATCTCATTTTTTTGCATTCAATGATTCACATAGCAACTCATTTAACAGTAGTAACATACGTTCTCTCCGTACACGAATTCTCAGTAACACCAAAATATCACTTACCACTGTATGTATCGATCGTTCCACAGTTAATAGTTCCAAAATAAAATTTACCAAAATTTTTTATGCATCTACAACTTACAATGAACATAAACTTTTATTACAACTGCACCAGATTTTTTTTCCAGTTTACAAGTACAAAATTGACAAAACATATAAACAACATGGGGGGCTGCGTGCAGTCGTCCCTCCGTTGGCCGACTGCTTCAAAGTCGCATCGCGATTCAGCGACTACTTCTAGTCGCCCGACGGTACGGCAATAGCAACTCTGTCGCCGTATAGTAAGGCGACAGAAATGTAGTCGCCTGCCGGTTGGGCGAAAGGCTCAAGTCGCCCCCCCATGGGGCGACAGGAGCCTATTTTTGTAAAAAAAATTTGTTGCGGGTATATTTCTGTAATTTCAAATAAAAAATGGATTATTCGTAAAAAAAATTCTTATATCTCATGGCTAGATCCTTTAGGCTCTGTCTGCTTGACATCTTGCACTCAGTGACAGCACAATGACGGTGTATTTTCCCTTCGCTTTCTCAGGGTACTTGGCCACATTGCACGCAAAGCTTGAGAAGAGCACATCTAGTACAGATTCCCCGAAATGGCTAGCAAACATGCACTCCATCACCGCACTTAGGCCCTGTTCGGTTGGGCTAAAAAATAGTGACTTATGACAGAAATTACACTATAACTGACTGAAATTACACTATGCTGAAGGTGGCTTATCTGGCGTAATAAAATTTAAAAAAAATTAAAAATAGAAGAAAATATGTTAGCTCATCATGGACAACGCAAACGAATACGGAAAAAAACTGGCAAAAAAAGCTCAAAAAAACTAAAAGTTCAAAAAAAGACAAAATTTATAAATAGTGAAAAATAAGCCAAAAGACAGAAGTTTAAGCCGAAATGAGCGAGGTGCTAGGCTCTTCGCAGTATTCAACCCACTCTAGATAGGGTCGAGCATGTCGTCTCCTTTGGAGTCATCGTGGGCATCCCAGTTTGACTCAAAGAGTTGGATGTGATTGATATTTGTAGGACCGAACAGGCAATAGAGGGGGGGTGAATGGTGCCTTCAAAACTCCCCAAGTATTCACACAATCCTCTTCTCCAATAGCTACAGAGCTATGAAGTTAGGGGTTGAAAGCTCACTGGAAAATGAGAAATCCAACCGAAACAAAGAAGACACAGCCGCTGGCCGAGAGCAATCAAGAGCGGTCGAAAATGCTTTTGCCTTGGTTGAACCAACTGAGCGGTGGTCTGTCTGTGACAGAGTGGTCAAAAGCCAACTAGTGAATGATCAAACAACTCGGTTGAAAACAGACGATTCACTTGTCGAAACCTTGTGGTCGTAAGCCAACAGGTGATCGAACTCCCTGGTCGAAACCAGATTACCGCTCGAGACAACAGCGTGGTCGTGAAGGTGGTCTGTAGTGCATCCGACAAAGCAAAGGAGTCAGTGAAGCGCACGACCGCAAGACCCGATTTCCGAATAACTTTTGATTCACGGATCAATTGGTCATGAGACTTCAAACACAGCAAGACCACAACCTCAAAAGACTTCTCTGATCTTTAATTGAAACCTTATCAAGCCTACAGACAAGAAGTGCATGGTCGTAATTGAAACAGAGGAAGAGGGAAGGCGCACGACCGCAAGATTCGATTTCTGAATAACTTTTGATTCATGGATCATTTGGTCATGAGACTTCAAACATAGCAAGACCACGACCTCAGAAGACTTCTCTGATCTTTAATTGAGAACTTATCAAGCCTACAGAGATCTTTTCAGGAAAACCACAAAGACCGCTCAAAACCACGACTCTGAACGAAGGAAGATGATCAGATCATGCAAATGGAATTAAATGAGCCAAGAAGGCTTCGAGTATGTCCTTCCATTACCAGGCAAGTCAGATCATCCAAAGAACAACCGAGAGCAAAGACTTAAGCCAGGAAGACAAAAGAGCGAAGAGATGAATAGAGAAAAAACGCTCAAGACAAACAAGCATCAATTAGATAAAACAACTCAAATAGAGGCACAGAGATGAATGATTGCATAAATGGAGGTTTCTACAGCCACTCCATCCAAGAGCGCAAGCTCTCCATCCCAGAGAACAACTCACACAACAAAATAGAGAGAAAAACCCAGAGCTTCTTGGGAACAATCTCCCCGAGCACTGGTGTTCTATCCTCTATTTACAGCCTTCAGTAGCGAGGGGTAACCCGTTAACCCCAACTAACACCGAGTTTTACACATGCTTTACCCGTTAACACCAACAAACTCCAGTGCTTTAACAGCGACTTTACCAGAGAGCAGTTTCCTTTGCAGGCTTTGAGCATTTCTCTAAAATGCCCCTCCTGCACCTCCCTGGAAACTTCCCGTTTCCTTGCTGTCCAAGATGTGCAGCCACCTTGCAAGCCTAGTCATCTTCGGCACCTTCCGAACCATTCTGGACCTCAACACCTCTTGTGCCTAGTCCCAGCTCATCCATGCCTCGCCATGACTTAGCTCCAATGTCCTGCAACCATCACAGACAAGAAAACATCACATAGCACTGCTCTAGAGACTGGGATCATACATCTGCAACAGAATAATGTGCTCTGAAATCACCCCAGCTGGTCGTAAACCACCTACAACCGGTCGAATGCACAAAACATGAAAAGCACATGGCCTACGACCGCACTACAAGCTGAAACGACCACCCAGAAGATGGTACAACCATGAGAACAGAGGCTACGACCATCTCTAGCAAAAGCTACGACCTCTCCAAGTTGATCGCAACCACTTCCGACCACGTTCAACGCTTTTCATCTTGGTCGAAGCACTTTCCGACCACGTACAGAGGTTTACAACATGGTCGAGGGCCTTTCTGACCACATACAATGTGGTCGAAGCACCAACGTGGTCGAAACCCGCTTTCATCCGCAGACAATGTGGTCGAAACCTGCTTTCGACCGCAGACAACGTGGTCGAATGACAACATGGTCGAAAACCCGACTGCTGACTTCCGATTGCGAACAGCCAAAGCTTCCGACTTCCGACAATGGATAACGTGGTCGTAAACCCTTCCGACTAGGTTGAAATTGTACTACGGTGGTCGTAAACTCATCTGCCAACTTTCGACCGTGGATAACATGGTCGTAAATCCTTCCGACCACGTTCAAAGTGTACTGCAGTGGTCGTAAACTCATCTGCCAACTTTTGACCATGGATAACGTGGTTGTAAATCCTTCCGATCACGTTCAAAGTGTACTGCAGTGGTCCTAAACTCATCTGCCGACTTCCGACCATGGATAACGTTGTCGTAAATCCTTTCGACCACGTTCAAAGTGTACTGCAGTGGTCGCAAACTCGTATGTCGACTTTCGACCACGGATAATGTGGCCGTAAATCCTTCCGACCACATTCAAAGTGTGCTACAGTGGTCGTAAGAGGCACAAGGTGGTCTTAATCACCCAGCCGACCATGACAACACACAATGTGGTCGTAACGGTCTTCCGACCACTCGCTAGGGTGTATGACTTTGCAGAAACAGCACAATCTTCAAAAACTAAACTCAATCTTCCTAAAATAAGAGTCAATTACTCATCACAAATATGGGGTCACCTCATATTTGTGATGAGTAATTGAATGATGGTCAATTGTTCTGAGTGATCACTGTTTTCACTTCAAAGACTGATGGTCCGTACAATGGCAGATTGAAGTAGTCAAGGTTTGCCTTCTCCACAAGACCCTGTTGTGATCGAAAGTGAAAGTAAGTACTTTTAGTATTACAACTTTCATATGCAGCAAAATAAAAATAAAACTATGCGATAGTGGTATGAAACTAATTCTACAGTGAATAACATAGACTTGTAGACCTCCATAACAAGAGATTGCAATGCTTGTGCAATTAATCCATAAAGATCATTTAGCTCTCCATCAAATACATCCTCGTTCTTCCTTCCAAGAAAAGTGAGCAGCATTTGACCACCAGACACAAGTTCCTTGGAGCGCAACTCGAGAAAGTTAGAGAAATAATTTCAAAATAGTTCTTGGTATAGCTTCACCACTGACATGGGTGTAGTCATCGCGATATAAATGTTTCCTTCATTTAGAAATTCTTTTTTATTGCTCTCCTCAAACATCTGCACACACACACACAAAAACAGTGCAAGATAAGGACACACAATGTTGGTACTCAGTACAATTAAAGGGTAGTGGCAAAATCCCCTTATGTGTCACTTTGAATTTGGAGAACACCCCTATAATTTAATTTTTTATGCTTGCACGCTCATAATTTGTAATACCATCAAAATGCAAAGGAGAAGAAAAACGAGAAAGGATGACAATCTAAGGGAGAATAAAGGAAATAAAGTACAGTTTTGACGTCAGACCCATCGGCTTTAGAATGCCGAATAAAAGTAACGCTCACAGAGGTTCCCAGACTGTCCGGAACCGGTTGGCACCGTCTCACGTTTGGGTTCTCATCATCCAGCAGGAAATTCCATTCTTATCTTTTACCGACTTACCTGCCGCAGTAGAAAAGCCCCAAACAGAGTAGAGTTGCCTTTGGACCAAAGGGTCCATGAGGCACATAACCAGCCAAGGCTAAAATGGGAAGGGCATAAATGGCGATGCATAGCGAGAGAGCAATCCACTCCCCATTTCTTTTTTGTTGCCAAGGCCGAGAGCCAGATCTACTTATAAGCCAAAACCATTCAGCCAGTGAAGGCCTTTCTTTCCCATCTCCTTCTTCTCTACCAAGACAAAGAGCAAGTAGAGCTCATCCATAAAGCCAACCAAGAGTGAGCCCCAAAGCCAAGCACGGCTAAACCAGCTAGAGCAACATAAAGAGGAACTGAGGGAGAGAGAAGCGGAGGAGAGGAGCTTGGGGTAGCTCGACGGCGTGAGGACGGCATCCATGGTGACCGCAAGCTGCCTAGGACCACCGGAACCATGCCGAACCAGATTTGGACAAGGAGGAGGCGAGAAGGGCCAACGGAAACGCGTGGAGAGCGTTGTCTCCACCATGGTCATTGTCATCGCCTTCTCATCCCCACCCAACCCGAGCCAAGTAAGGTTTGCCTTCCCCAACCATGCATAGTGAAGAGTAGGGATGAAAACGGAACGGAAATATCCCGTACCAAACCGTATCGTTTTCTACATTTGATCCGATCGAATTCGTATTTTCGGAAAAATTCGAATTCGGTTCGAAATACGGAATACCAAATTCAAAAACGGAGCGGAAACGGTTTAGGCGTTTTCTGACCGTTTTCTACTTTTCTACATTTTATTCGGAATATACCGTATTGTAAATACGGTTCGAAATACGGAATACCAAATTTTTTGTTCAGATTCTAAAATGGTTGGATCAATTGTGAGTGATCTTGAGGTTGAGGCTTTGGCTAATGTTGTGGCTAAACTGAAAATTGAGGTATGTGTATGTTTATTGACTGCTTGCTCTGAAATATGCTATTGCTACATCTAATTTTAATTCACTTTGCAAACTTGTAGGAAAAGGACAAGGAGGGGGATGAGGACTCTGAGGAGGACAATGAGGAAGCAAAAGATATGGAAAGCGATCTTGACCTCATGGATGATGCTGATGAACTGTAGAAGTTCTGCTAGCTGTTAATTGCTTGTTCTAGACTTGTATTGTATTTGTATTTGTGTCGGCTATTGTGTTAATACTTAAGACCAAGGGTCATGCACTTGTTAATTATTATATGCACTTGAACTTGATCATGCACTTGGTAATTATTATGTACTTGGTCACTTGTTAATTGTTATGCACTTGGTCCTACAGGTCGGTATTCCGTATTGAATTTTCGTATACCGACCGTGTTCGACATAATTCCGCTCGAATTGGTTCGTTTTCGAAATTCTCGATATTCCGTAAGTTCGCGTTCGTTTTCGTGTCCGGCTTTACCGCTTTCGCTTTCATTTTCGTATTCAAATGTAGAAGTAGAAAACGGTTGAGGAGTTTTCTGACCGTTTCCGATCGTTTTCATCCCTAGTGAAGAGTAGGGCAAATCAAAGCTAGAAACTAAATCATAATGTGTTAAAGAAGAGAGGATTAGATGGACCGTCTGGTGAAGTAGTAGAGTACAGGTGTTCAGGCCAAGCTCGGGCGCCTTAGCCAAAGCCATGGCCAAGGGGAACACCCGATAGCCATCTGGCAGCGCAGCCACGACTGAGCCAAGCGTTGGCTTGGGGAGTCGACAACGCTGAGGACGGCTAGATGAGGGGCGCCACGACTGGAGGGGCAGCGTTGAGATGCCGAAGTTCGGGGCCTTGGCATGGGGGCTCGCCACGGCAGCGCGAGGGCGACGGCCAAAGGCCGTGCCGACCGAGCGGTGGCGCCCAGCGCCTCGCCACCGTGTACGCACAAGGGAGGCAACAGATCCGGCCCTGGTTAGCCAGATCTGAGGCAAAGACCGAGAGGGAGGTGGTCGGATCTGGCCCTGGCCAGCCGGATCTAAAGGTGGGAGAGAGTGGGAGAGGGGGGAAAGGTTGGGGGCGATGGAGGAGCCATCGGCGGTGAGCTCCGGGTCGGCGATGCCTGAGCTTGGCCACACGCCGATGTCGCACCGCCTGGATTTGCCAAGCCGTTCAGCTGAGAGAAGTGAGGAGGAAGATGAGAAAAGGAGAGGCCGGTTCGGCCAGGTAAGGAGATAAAGGGAAGAGAGAAAGAAAAGAGAAAGGGAGAGAAAAAAAGAAGAGGAGAGAAGAAAAGGAAGGATAAAAAAGAAAGAAAAGAAAAGAGGAGAAAAAGAAAAGAAAATAAGGGTTGGTACTTGCGCGATGGGCCGTTAACCCCGGGCATTTTATGCCAGAGTCGAGATATGCACATAGAGTCATTGTTGCTCGCTTAAGCACTAGTTTCGATATCATGTGTTGAGTCGGGTTGACGTTTGTACAGGTGGAGGTCCTGGGTTGGAGCCGTCCACGCATCATCCCCGAGGTTAACAAGGCAAGTACCTAGTAAAGCGGTAAATTTAGGTAGTGATTGCTGTTAGATGAATATTAATGCATTAATTACCATGCTATAGTGAGTTGACTATTTCTGGATACATGTTAAGGAATGAAGAATAATGGTTATTAAAATATGATATGTCGATATGCTTAAATGAAGAATTTGCATTACATGCATTCATGTCATGAAAATAGATAGTTTTGTGGTATCATGGTCCACTTTGTGTGGGCACTTCACGGGAGTGGAGATTGAGGTCCTTGTATGAAAAAGGACAGGCTATTGAGGTCCCTATATGAAAATGGACAGGCTATTGAGGTCCTCGTATGAAAAAGGATTGGCTTGTGATCCCCGGATGAAAATAAGGCGGGCTTGGGTGAGTACTGACGGGTGCTCACTCGCCTATACCTGTATAGGCTAAAGAGATAAGAGATAAATGCGTGAGCATATGCATAATGATTGGTTGATAAGAACTTAAAAGAGATTAAATGGAAACAAGTGGCTATTGAAACTGTGATGGTTATGGACTGATTTGTGAACCTGTTATTTACTGTTTTGCTTTGTACTTGCTAAGTCTTTGGACTCACCCTTGCTTTGTTGTTTTTTAAAGGACGTCATGCATGACTGGGAGTAGCACACGAATAACTTCACGTACTAACAGCACTTTGCATATCAGCTTTTGGGTAGCATATTAAAACTCCACTAGTATACTAGAATAGTTGTGTAAAATGATATGTTGTAAAGTGGTCGCTGCATTATGAATAAAATAGTGTATGCTTAAAACGGTTAGCAGTTGTTATGAGTGGTAGTATTATGCAATGATGGTAGCACTCTAGGTCCAGGGGATGGGCGGGGTGTTATAGTTGGTATCAGAGCGGGCGTTAGGCCCGTGGTAAATTAATTATTCAACTAAAATTTGACTTAGGCCTAATAATTAAATTAAAATTTGACACACTAGTGCACCATAGGATGGGGAATGGGTCTTGCATTGCATTTACACTTTTGCTAGCTTTGTTGCTGATTTGTACTGTTGAGATGGATGTTTGTGGGTTAGTTGTGTGAATGGCTGTCTGTCATGAATAAAGATGCCGAGAGGTAGAGGACGTGGTCGTGGCCATGGCCACACGGAGCCATCGCTCGAGGTTCAACAGGAAGCACCTAGTGCCGAGGTTGCTTCTGCTGAGCAGTCCGTAGGTAGATATCTAGTAAGGTCGTTGGCCTTGCTACAAGCACTGCTGGGGGATGCCTTTGCAATTCGCTGGGATGAGCTATCAGCCGCTGCTGCGATCGTACCCGTCGCTACCCCTACCGCCGTTCTAGGTGTACCGGAGGCAAGGATGGGCCTTCGCGAGTGGCTGGCTTTGCGGTTAGATACCTTTGATGGTGTGGATATACCAGTTCAAGCTGCGGATTGGTTACGCTATATGAAAGCTATTGCACCACATGAATTTAGGTCTGTGGTAGACCAGGCCAGAGGGATGGGGATGGAGATGCAGCTCACTAAAGGGCTGCACCCTCTGGTGGTCTAAATGCTTCTGGAGGTAACCAGAAGAGGAGTTTCACTGAGGGGGGTGGGTCATCTCAGTGAGCCGCTCCTAAGAAGTCCAAGTGGGGCCAGCGTCCCCCACAATCATCTGAGTCTAAGTCATCAAAGTCTTCACCTGCACCACCGGCCTTGCGCCCTGTCCCAGGGCAGGGAAAGATCTGCTTCAAGTGTGGTGGTGGGCACTGTGCTGTCGAATGTTCCTAGACAGGGGAATGTCAACACTATGGCTGGATGGGCCACATGGAGAAGGTCTATCGTCAGAATCCCTCCTGTATCATCAAGTGGAAGCCGCTATCTACGTCATCGAACGCTTCATCTTGGGGGTCAATCCAGATGTTGGCGGCTACCCCTACACCGCAGCCCCCTCTTTCCTGGGCTCCACCTGCTGGGTATTGCTGGCATCCTGCGCCGAATGCTCCATTCCAGCATGCTACACTGTCTCCATTCCTGATGCTGCCACAGCAGAGTGTCGGAACTCTCACCGCCCTGACACCACTCGGAGTCTACTCACTGCATGCTACTGAGTTAGCGGGTCGACCTGACGTGGTGACAGGTACCCTGTTAGTGGACTCATGTGAAGCCCTTGTTTTTTTTGACTCCGATATTACCTATTATTGTGTCCCGTGCATTTGCTAGAAAGGCCAAGCTAAGTGTTCAGCAAATTTTCCTAGTCAATTATAGTCAATGCTTCGGGGTAGGTATCATTGCTAGCTCCACAGAGTGTCTTGGCTGTGCGGCTACAATAGATGGCAAGGATTTTGTTGCCAACCTCATAGTTATCCAGTTAGAGCCTTTTAATGTTATCCTTGGCATGGACTGGTTGCGTTACTACCAGCATGATTTCCTATGTCTACAGGACAGTCTCATTACAAGCTCCTTAAGGGAAGGAGAATCATTCTGGGGAATGCACCCACATGTTCCCTCTTTGTGTTGGCTAGCCTATTCCCTAGCCGACGAACAATGAAGTCTGGGTGACGCCTAGCACTTGCAGAGAAGCCAAGTGTGCCTTTGCACATTGAGGATATTCCAGTGGTGCGTGAGTACCTTGATATGTTTTCTTAAGAGCTTTCAGGAATACCATCCGAAAAAGATGTGGAGTTTAGAACTGATCTTGTTCCTAACACACAACCTATCTCTATGGTATCGTACCGTTTGGCATGACCATTCCAAGAGGAGTTGAAGAAGCAATTGGGCGAATTGTTGCCCAAGGGCTTGATTCGTTGTAGTGTGTCACCTTGGGAAGTCCCTGTCCTATTCACTGAGAAAAATGATAGGAGTTGGTGTATGTGTATAGATTACCGTGCTCTCAATCAGGTGACCATCAAGAATAAATACACATTGCCTTACATTGAGGACTTGTTTGATCAATTGAAAGGAGCCAAGGTGTTCTCTAAAGTTGATCTACAATCTGAGTATAATCAAATCCGGGTGCGGGAACAAGACATTAAAAAGACAGCTTCCTCCACAAGATATGGGCACTATGAGTTTGCAATCATGTCTTTTGGATTGATGAATGCCCTTGTTGTCTTCATGGAGGCGATGAACAGTATGCTACACAAGTATCTGGATGACTTTGTAGTGGTGTTCATTAATGATATCTACATTTATTCCAAAACGGAGGAAAAGCATAAGCAACACCTGAGGCTTGTGCTTGAGACTTTGAGGTAAAGGCTGAGCACAAGTGTCCCGCTGGGCTATTGCAGCCTTTGGAGGTTCCTCGGTGGCCATGGAATGATATTATCATGGATTTCGTAGTTGACTTGCCTCGTACCCAGCAAGGTAAGGGTGCGATTTGGGTAGTGGTGGACCGATTTAGTAAGTCCGTGCACTTCATCCACATTCGTACTACAACCTTAGCAAGTGAGTTAGCGTCCATCTATGTGTGAGAAATAGTAAGATTGCATGGTGTTCCCAAGTCGTTAGTTTCGGATAGAAACGCCAAGTTTGTCTCCAAGTTTTGAGAGAGATTACAGGGCGCTCTAGGCATGAAACTCCAGTTTAGTATTGCTTTCCACCCGCAGACTGATGGACAGTCCAAACGCACCATTCAGACACTGGAGGACATGATGAGGTCTTGTGTTCTGTCTTGGAAGGGTAGCTGGGAGGATCATCTGGCACTCGCAGAGTTTGCCTGCAACAACAGCTACCACTCCAATGTTCAAGTAGTGCCATTCAAGATTCTGTATGGGCAGAAGTGTAGATCGCCACTGTGTTGGCATGCCATAGTCAAGAAGGCCATTATGGGCTCGGATTGGATCCAACAAACAGTGGAACGATTGGCAGAAATTAGACAGAATCTGCTAGCTACCCAGAGTAGGCAGAAGAGATATGCAGATGTCAAGAGGCGAGAACTAGAGTTCAAAATAGGGGATCAGGTGCTCCTGAGAGTATCTCCCACTAAAGGCATAGTGCGATTTGGTACCAAAGAGAAATTTAGCCCGAGGTACATTGGGCCACTTCCAATTCTGGCACGGATTAGAAAGTTGGCATATCGCTTGGATCTCTCTGAGTCCATGCGAGGAGTGCATAATGTGTTCCATGTTTCTATGTTAAGAAAGTACTTGCGGGATCCAGAGCATGAGTGTAATATCCTGGGAGAGATTCGGCAAATAATCGATTAATCGGAGAAAAGGATCTTAAAGGGAAGAATTAAAATAGTGTTTTCAGGGGGGGTTTCTGAATTTTTCGGACAACCTGGGCCTGGGCCAAGGCCCAGGAGGGAAACCAGCCATAGAGGGGGGGAAGGAGAGGCGCCCACCCCCTCCAAACCCTAGCCGCCCCTCCCCCTTTCCCCCCTTGCGCCTCCCCCTCTCCCCCTTGCACGACCCAGCAGCCCCTCCCTCCCCTCTCCTCCATTGCCGGAGATCAAGACTTCCATTCGTTGCCGGACAAGCGGGGGAAGGTAATCAATCGCAGCAAGGTGATTGAATCCGGAGGAAGGGAAAAAGAGAGGAAAAGGAGAAGAGGTGGAACTCGTGGGGTGTTCGTCGTGTTCTTCAGCAAATCGTCAAGGGTAATCCCTGTTTTGCCCCAAGTAGATGTATATTTTAATTGTGCTAGCTATGTCGGTATTCTGGACTGCTAGGACAGATTATGTTAGACGGCTGTTTCGGGGTAGATCCGTGGGGATTTAGGTCTGTACTTCTCCTAGAGAGTTGTAGAGGACGTAATTATCTTTCCATGAAGCGCTAGATCGCGTCATTCCAACCTCTGTAGCAGAATTTATGATTTTATTAGCGGGACTGTTCTGCGGATCGGAGGGTTTTCCGTCAGGTTTTGGGAGATCGAGTTTTGCGATTAGCTATTTGGAGAATCAGAGAACCTCAGTATCATGAAAGTTGTAGGTAATTGTCTTAGCTTTCCAGAAAGTCCAAGAACTCGTGATTCGGACACTCGTACAGGAAGTTATGGTGTTTTTAGTGCTCTGTCCAGAGAGCCTGACGAGAATTGGATGTTTTAAGAAAACTGAATGGTGCGGGTAGATTATGACCGAATCAGGAAGGCTCACCAACTATATTTAGTTAGATAATTTAATTATCTTTCCAGAAGGTCTGAGAACGTCCTATTCGAACTTCTGTACCAATAGATATGAATTTTTGAAGTTGACTGTCCGTAGTGGGGGACAGGATGGCCGAAAGAATTTGGGGTTTTGAATCAAGCTAACATGTTGGGTTAGTTTGGGGGAGTTTTTATTTAATCTAAAGACTTGCCACTGTTGTCTTAGCAATCATTATAATTATTATTCAGGAGGAGAACGGATTCCAGGGGCCGCGCCTTCTGATCATTCTCCGTTTTCTCGGGGTTAAGGCAAGTATAATGATGGTTTCAATTTTGTAGCATGGATTGTTGATGTTTGTTGGTGTGTAGATGTTTGATCCATGTTATGAGAATTTGTGGTCTTAATGACGTTAATGATATGTTGATATTGTTTATGGTCGATTGCAAGTGAAAGAGTTTATAAGAATTTCTGATGCATAGATGTTGTGAATGCACGTTTTATTTGTTAAGACATTCATATGTGTGCATCATGCTGATTTATTGAAGTCTTGGTCACAAGATGACCAAGCGTCGAGGTCCCCGTCATGTTGATGACGTGATGGGCTAAAGGTCCCCATACTTGAGGAGTATGGGCAATTGGTCCCTGTACCAGAGGGTACAGGCATGGGTGTGCATTGACGGATGCACACTCCGCATTACCGGTAAAATGCGAAAGAGAAGTGATAAAGGAATTTTTGATCATAATGCATAGCATGTTTATTCTTATGATTGATGGATGAATTTGTGAAGTGACGTCCCTTTTTATTCTTGCTGCCACTTATTATATTTGCTGAGTCTTTGAACTCACTCTTGTTGTTGTTTGTTGTTGTGGTTGTTGTTTGTTTTAGGTACCTACATGAGATCGGCATGCAAGGGAATAAAGAAGGATTAGTTTTGTTGCACATGCATGGTCTATTCACCATGGAAGGAAGAAAGAACATTAAACACTATTTGCTGAATAATTTAAGTGGTATTTGATTAATGTCAATCAGGTTCAAAGTGTAATAAAAGAATAGAAATCTTTTGCATTGGTTCCGTTCCTTATCTTAGTAGTATTGTTATGAGTGCGATGGTAAACATAATCCAGTTTGTTTAGAATTGATTATATTGCTTATTGTTATTCATATCATTTGATCATGATTGTTGGAACCTCTGATTTAGACAATAAACAAAGGAGGTTCTGCCGAAATTTTGTAAGATGAATGTTAGTTTTTCCTTATTATGTTATTAGTTTGGTAGCATTCCAGGTCATTGTTTGGCTGGGGTGTTACAATGAGATTGTATTAAAGCCGGTGTCCATAAATCAAGACGTCACCTTTGAATCCCATCTAGTTCAGATTCTGGAGGAATCAAAGAAGGTGTTGAGGCATAAAACGATAAAGTATGTTATAGTATTTTGGACACATCAGTCTAAGCGAGAGGCAACACGGGAGTTGGAGTCTCGCGTGCGCGAGAAGTACCCAGAGTTGTTCTCTACGGGTACGAGCTAATGCTATGTTATGTGCAGTTCGTTTTATTTTGTTCTTTTGTGCGGATTGTTGAACGCCAGAATTCAGGGTCGAATTCTATTAAGGGGGTAGAATGTAATACCACCAAAATGCAAAGGAGAAGAAAAGCGAGAAAGGAAGACAATCCAAGGGAGAATAAAGGAAATAAAGTAGAGTTTTGCCATCAAACCCATCGGCTTTAGAATGCCAAATAAAAGTAGTGCTCACAGAGGTTCCCAGACTGTCCGGGGTCGGTCGGCACCGTCTCGTGTTTGGGTTCTCATCATCCGGTAGGAAATTCCATTCTTATCTATTACCGACTTACCTGCTGCAGTAGAAAAGCCCCAAACAGAATAGGGTTGCCTTTGGACCAAAGGGTCCATGAGGCACATAACCAGCCAAGGCTAAAATGGGAAGAGCATAAATGGCAATGCATAGAGAGAGAGAGAGAGCAATCCACTTCCCATTTCTTTTTCATTGCCAAGACTGAGAGCCAGTTCTACTTATAAGCCAAAACCACTCAGCAAGTGAAGGCCTTTCTTTCCCATCTCCTTCTTCTCTACCAAGACAAAGAGCAAGTAGAGCTCATCCACAAAGCCAACCGAGAGTGAGCCCCGAAGCCAAGCACGGCTAAACCAGCTAGAGCAACCAGCACAGAGAGGAAGTGAGGGAGAGAGAAGCGGAGGAGAGGAGCTTGGGGAGTTGGGGTAGTTCGATGATGTGAGGACGGCATCCATGGCAACCATAAGCCGCCTAGAATCACCGGAACCACGCCGAACTAGATCGGGACAAGGAAGAGGTGAGAACGGCCA
Source organism: Dendrocalamus latiflorus (assembly GCA_017311315.1). Lineage (NCBI taxonomy): Eukaryota > Viridiplantae > Streptophyta > Magnoliopsida > Poales > Poaceae > Dendrocalamus > Dendrocalamus latiflorus. The sequence continues at coordinate 13,549,742 of CM029632.1, read as the reverse complement.
ACAGAAATGCGTGGAGAGCATTGTCGCCACCATGGCCTTCGTCATCGCCTTCTCATCCCCCACCCAACCTGAGACAAGTAAGGATTGCCTTCCCCAACCATGCGTAGTGAAGAGTAGGGCAAATCAAAGCTAGAAGCAAAATCATAATGCGTTAAAGAAGAGAGGATCAGATGGACCGTCCGATGAAGTAATAGAGTAGAGGTGCCCAGGCCAAGCTCAAGCACCTTGGCCAAAGCCATGGCCAAGGGGAACACCCGGTGGCCATCTGGCGGTGCAGCCACAGCTGAGCCAAACGTTGGCTTGGGGAGCCGACGGCGTTAAGGATGGCCAGACAGGGGACGCCACGACTGGAGGGGCAACGTCGGGAGACGGAAGTCTGGGGCCTTGGCATGGGGGCTCACCAGGGCAGCGCGAGGGCGATGGCCAAAGGCTGTGCCGACCGAGCGGCGGTGCCCAGTGCCTCGCCGCCATGTATGCACAGGGGAGGCGACGGATCCGATCCTTGTTGGTTGGATCCAAGGCGAAGACCGGGAGGGAGATGGCCGGTTCTAGCCCTGGCTTGTTGGATCTGAAGGTGGGAGAGAGTGGGAGAGAAGGAAAGTTTGGGGGCGGCAGAGGAGCCGTCGACGGCGAACTTCGGGTTGGCGATGCCCGAGCTAGGCCGCACGCTGATGCCGCACCGCCTAGAGTCACCAGGCCGTTCAGGCGAGAGAAGTAAGGAGGAAGAGGAGAAAAGGAGAGGCCAGTTCAGCCAGGTAAGGAGATAAAGGGAAGAGAGAAAGAGAAGAGAAAGGGAGAGAAGAAAAAGAAGAGGAGAGAATAAAAAGAAGGATAAAAAAGAAAAAAAGAAAAGAGGAGAAAAAGAAAAGAAAAATAGGGGTTTGGTACCTGTGCGATGGGTCCTTAACCCCGAGCATTTTATGCTAGAGTCGAGATATGCGCATAGTCATCGCTGCTCGCTTAAGCACTGGTTGCAATATGATGTGTTGAGTCGGGTTAACGTTGTGCAGGTGGAGGTCCCGGGTCGAAGTCGTCCACGCATCGTCTCCGAGGTTAACCAAGCAAGTGCATGGTAAAGCGGTAAATTCAGGTAGTGATTGCTGTTAGATGAATACTGGTGCATTAATTACCATGCTATAGTGAGTTGACTATTTCTGGATACATGTTAAGGAATGAAGAATAATGGTTGTTGAAACATGATATGTCGATATGCTTAAATGGAGAATTTGCATTGCATGCATTCATTTCATGAAAAATAGATAGTTTTGTGGTATCATTGGTCCACTTTATGTGGGCACTCCACAGGAGTGGAGATTGAGGTCCCTGTATGAAAAAGGATAGGCACTCCACTATAACCTTTTTGCAATGCAGATTTTTGAAGTGACTATAACAACATGCACTACCATAGAAATAGTCATCACAGATGGTTCGGAACCGTCATCACAGACGGTTCCTTGAACCATCTGATTTCATGGGTCAATGATAGTAAGAGTTATTCACAGACGGTTTTTGAACCGTCTGTGAAAACCGTATCACAGATGGTTCAGAACTAGAACCATCTGTGATAGTCTGTTATTACAGACGGTTCAAAACTAGAACCATTTGTAATAGTATATTATCAAAGATGGTTCTTGGTAAAAACCGTATGTGATGTGCTAATATTATAGACGGTTCTATAAAAACCGTCTGTGATGTGCGAGTATAATAGACAGTTTTGGGTTCAAGCCGTCTATGATAGTCCTTCACAGACAGTTTATACCACAAAACGGTATGTGATAGTTCATTGTATACCTAAATTTTTTTCTGTTTTTTGACTAGCATCTGGAAATGTGAACTATGCCCTTTAAAACAAGCAAATGCAGCAGCAAATATAGCGGCATATTCCATTTCTATTAAGATTAGAATCCACCATTACAACATCACAAGGTAACGAGCAGGTTACCCATCAAATATAGCAAGAATATGACAATAACACATCTATGCCTAAGCCCTCTCGTAATGTAGCGTGTAGACAGTAGAAGATGCAACGCATGAGTTGGATGTCCTTGATGCCCGTCATCGCTGATTTGAGCGCTGTCTTGGTAGCCAGCTACTTCCGTGGCACCTTGCTGCTCGTAGACTTACGTGCCATCTTCTTCATAAGGGCCATCGGGATCGGGGGCAAGGAGGAGGATGGTGAGGAGGCTGGAGAGATTTTGAGCGACGGTAGGTAGGGAATAGATTTAGGTGAGTATTTATAAAGGAGGGAGAAGCAGGAGTAGGAAAATTTTTGGTGGAATGGGCACAGGGATGGAGAAGTGGAGCTATGATCTGTGGGGTAGGGGTTGGTGGGTTCTATTAGCCGGGATTGGGTTGAGGAGGATCGACGAGCCCAATGGTCAGAGACATAATTATCACAAACAGTTCTATTACCAACCGCCTGTGATACTCACCCAGCACACACAGTTGGTAGCGAGAACCATCTGTGATATGCGAGTATCATAGACAGTTCTATATACCAACTGTCCGTGAATTATGATATAGAGCACAAAAATAAAATATATCGGTGCAATGTAAACAGCTAGTCTCAAAAGATAAAATAGTAAAGTTTTATATGGCTTATATAAGCTCATTTGAAAGGTTTCGACGAGATCTACAACTTTACAGTTGAGGCGAACCCCAAATTCCAAAGGGAAGATCAAAAATGTTGGCAAAACAGAAACCGAAAACTTGCAATGCAAATTTAGAGCTAAAGATGGCCGATTTTAGGGGTCTTATAGTGTGACTAGTGGGAGTAAGCTATGTGTTTGGATCAGGCTCATCGTTAGCTTTCCAACGAGTACAAGAAAGTCGAAAACGAATACCGTATGCAAAAGTTATGCCTGTTTTACTAAAAGTGTGTCAGAACGGAATCCTACTCGGACTTGAATTCATCTTGGGTTCAAATTAAAACCGCTATATCTTTCAATCCCGTGGACTAATATTGCTGAATGTTTTGTGAAAGTGTGTGGCTATATGTAGGACTCCACCAATTTTTATTGGATTTGGAATAAATTTGGCATGTTTTTCAATTTTTGGGAAGGTAGACACTTTTTGGAAAGCTCTACATGACAAAATTGGAAAAACAGCCACACCGGATTTGGATTTTAGAAGCTCCAACAACTTAAGCAAGGTAAGAGGATTTGGATTTTCAAATGATTTTTAATTGCAACGTCACATACAATTTTTAATTCGAACTGTCTGTAATAATTCTAGACATCATAGACGATTCTTAACAAGAACCGTCTGTGAATTATCACAGACGGTTCTTATTAAAAATTATCTATGATAATTGTAAACATCACAGACGGTTTTTAATCCGAACCGTCTGTGATAATTATGTATCACAAACGGTTCTAGCCATCGCTAGTAATATAGACGTTCACATTTGTAAAACTGACAGTGATAATTATAACACAGACGGTTCTAAGGAACCTTCTGTAATGAGACGTCCAGTGTAGCGTTTTTTATAGTAGTAATGTTTAGCATTTATCTTTAGCGTGCATGGTTCGAGTATGTACTATGGAAAAGTACATCCTGCATCCATGACTACAAATGGATCTTGCTACCTAATTACCAGTTAAGTATTTATAATATTTCGTAGTTAGTTTCAATGTAACTCCAATGGGAATAGTATCATCAACAGGACCAGTTTGATTACATTTGTATTCTTTTCTTTCTACAATAACATATTACAAACTTCACATATATAAACTTACTCATTTTTATCATGTAAGATATATTCCATTGCTAATTGTCGAAGTTTTTTAGTAAATTCATAACAATATTAAAAATATAAGTTATCTAGAATTATCAAACTTGTTTAGCAAAATTTAGATTATGTACTCTCACATTAATCACAAGATTTGTTTCTTATACAGAATCCTAACAAATTTCAAGGTCTAAGAAGTATATAACATATGTTGTAGCATTCAGAACAATTTTTTGAAACTTAATTAAATCATATTTGGTATAAAAACCCAAATACCAAATGACTTGCTGCCTGATTGCACTCTTTCCATTCAAAATTGCTCCACCTAAACTCACAATTGGGATAAGTTTTCTAATTACCTGAGTAAGTTAGATCAGATGTTTTGAATTTTTTGTACGGACCAACCCAGCGGCGACAGCTGGAAAATCTGCCAACCGTTGGGCGATTAATTACAGTCGTCCCGTCGTTAGGCGACTGAAATCCAATCACCCAACCGTGTGGCGACTGGGGGTGGGATAAAAGCGCGGCGCGCTCGGCGGCGGTCAAGCACTGTATCCATTTCCCGATCGATCCAGCGAGCGCGAGAGAGGAAGAAGAGGAGAAGAAGAGAGGAAGAAGGGGAAGAAGAGGACGGGAGAAAAAGAAAGGGAGAGGAGGAGAGAAGAGGGAGAGGAGGGGAGAACGTAATTTTGTTGGTATATTATTTTTGTTAGTGTTAGAAATTTTGTATAACATTTTTTATGCATTATTGTAGAAAATTTAGTTTAGAAATTTAGATGTAGAAAATTTAGTGTCAACATTTTGTATAGTATTTTTTATGTATTATTGTAGAAAATTTAGTGTACAAATTTAGATGTAGAAAATTTAGTTTAGAAATTTTGTATAACATTTTTAAAGCATTATTGTAGAAAATTTAGTTTAGAAATTTAGATGTAGAAAATTTAGTGTCGAAATTTTGTATAGTATTTTTTATGTATTATTGTAGAAAATTTAGTGTACAAATTTAGATGTAGAAAATTTAGTATAGAAATTTTGTATATTATTTTTTTGTATTATTGTAGAAAATTTAGATGTACAGAATTTAGTGTCAAAATTTTGTATAGTATTTTTGATGTATTATTGTAGAAAATTTAGTGTGCAAATTTACATGTAGAAAATTTAGTGTACAAATTTACATGTAGAAAATTTAGTGTAGAAATTCGTTTAATATTTTTGAAGTATTATTGTAGAAAATGTACTGTAGAAATTCAAATGTAGAAAATTTAGTGTAGAAATTTTGCATAGTATTTTTCATGTATTATTGTAGAAAATTTAGTGTATAAATTTAGATGTATAGATATAGAAAACTTAGTGTAGAAATTTAGTGTAGTATTTTTTATGTATAAAGTTTAGTGTAGAAATTTTGTAGAAAAACTATAGATGTAGAAAATTTAGTGTAGAAATTTTGTATAGTATTTTTGATGTATTATTGTAGAAAATTTAGTGTAAAAATTTAGTTGTAGAAATTTTGTATAGTATTTTTGATGTATTATTGTAGAAAATTTAGTGTAGAAAGTTTGTAGAAAAACTATGATATAGAAAATTTGGTTCCTTATAAGTGCTAACTTGAACTCTTTTTGCAGGTATGACTCGTGATGGTCGTGACTCCGACTGGCGGTACCCGCTGTTGGACGAGCACGTGGACCGTGTGCACTGCGCTTCCCGTCGTGTGCCGCCATCGGGAAGCACGGACGAGCCAGCTGAACTGGGAGTGGTTCGGACACGCACACCTCACGTGGCCTGGGGATTCGACCCCCGTTGGACTGCCAGGTTTGCACTATGCCAGCGTTTTAGTGCTGCTGTAAGAACGTTCCGTGCTGACCTTCACTTTGTTTGCAGGCTGCGGGATGTCAGGCTACTCCCTCTTGCCCAGATGGTGTAGGCCACGGAGGAGGATGGAGCCGCCTTGGCCGCAAGTGGGGACAAGGGAGCCTTACGCAGATACGGCAGTGCAGGCCCGTGCTCCTGACGGGCTGTCCGCACTGTGCTGGCGTGACCGGGCTTTCTGGCTCACCCGTCGGAAGCTCGTGTACGATATCTACGTGGAGGACTACGCACCCCAGCGAGTCGTGCGACAATTTGGGCTACGGCAGGCGCTTCCTGTACCAGTCAGACCACCGCCTCCAGGGAACGTGTACGCGTGAGTGACCGCTTCTGATAAATATGTACGTACTTACTACTTTGTTCGCAAGTACTTACATTACGTAATGGTCCTATAAACAGGCACAACAGGAAGGAAGTTAAACAAGGCACGGACTGGTCGACGAAGATGCAGCCCTGGATTGCGTAGTGGGAGGGTGTGCTCGACGACCACGTGGAGGAGGACCGCCCATACGACAGCAGGGACTACGCAGAGTACCTGAGCTAGTACCAGGCATGGACACGTACCAGGCTCGTACATGTCGTAGACCCGCCTGCCACACATGTCGCCACTCTGACAGACACGTACCCCGCGCACCTCGCGCGTGACGCTCACATCGCGGTACGTTACATGTAATTTCAAAGATTCCCAAATGGCAATGTCCTTTCCATGATGAACCATTTTATGTCTTTTTGTCTAGGCTGACGTCGGATTTCGTTTTTATTCCAAGGCGACATGCAACGAACTAACGATATTACTATTACAAGTCCTTACCATCAGCACGCACATGGCATCTCCCCAACACCAGAGGTTCTCTCCGACAGTGCCCTCCCCGGTGCACCGGAGGGCACACAGCCAGAGGTGCAGCTGACTCCACTAGCGTAGGGGCAGGTGCGACACTGATGAGGACATCGCTAGTAATACCAAAACTAGTAATGAGACTTCAATAACAGGACCAATAACAAGAGCACGAGCCAAGACATTACAATCTCAGGTGAACCTGCTCCTTAATGAATATGTCATTAATTTTAATGAGAATTTCATACTACCTAAAAATAATATTTTACTTGTGCTCAGGTTTGAAGAGTCAGCGATGGATGGAGATCAAGGATATGAGCTACAGAATTCAGCCCATGAACAGTACCGCGAACAGGCCGTGAACAGTACAAGGCCCATGAACAGTAACCGTACGGCCCATGAACAGTAACCGTGCTACAGTGCGCGTGAATAGTACCACATGGGAAGTTTAGTGTTGAATAGCCTTGGGCTGAGGCTATATATTGAGGGGTAGAACCCCATTGTAAAGGAAAACCACTTTTGATATTAAAAATACTCTTGTTCTTTCTGTTGGCCGAACAACATTGAAGGAATTGGGAGTTAGTCAAAAATCAAGATCGTTCAACCTTTCCGCTGGGAATTGGGAGCGCGATAGAACTTCATCTGGTGGTCGTGAAGTTCAACACGTGTGATTGGGCGAATTATAGAGTGCTAACTCTTGCATTGGCAACGGGGGATCACAACGATTCATCAATTCCACGTGAGTATCTTGATCCTAGGTCGAGAAAATCGGGCGACCCCGTATCATCTTGGTATCAGAGCGCGGTTTACTCGGTAGGATTATTTACCCTTACTTTTAGGTTGATTTATTTTTGTCCCATAGTCCATTAAACTGAAAATTGCAACAAAAATTAACCAAACCCTAGTTTTTGCATCTGTTAATTTTGTGAGTTTTGTTAGGTTTTGATCCATTAGAATTTTTATTTAGGTGCTGATCGTTCGTGTTTATTTGCGTAGCCTAATCTTTGTGTCCAATCCAAAAATCCAAAAAAAAATCTTGCTGATATTCTTTTCATCAATTGAGACTAGCTGTTGAATATTGCATCTAGGGCTGCTCTTGAGTACTTTACACCTTGCTGAATATTTGTTACCTGTGCAAAACCAAAAGAACAATTCAACCTAGTTTGGCCTTTGAAAAAAAAAGAAAGGAAGTTGAGCAAAAAAACAGTGGAGGAAAGAAAGAAAGAAAGAAAGAAAAAGCATTGGCCGAATTTGGGTGAGTTCTTAATCCATAAATTCAGATTGTCTAATTTAATCTCTTGAGCAATCTCGTGCCCTTACATTCATATCATTGCAATTGGCTAGCGTCTCTCCTAGTACTTGGTGCAAAACGAGCTATCTAATCTTTAATTTCAGATTGCCTCTAGTTAGCTCATTCCTTTGTTTGCATCGAGTCACATTAATCTTTGCGTGTGCGTTCATATACTTCACTTAAATCTTTTGGATCAGCACTTAGGCAAAGTATTCTAGCTTGGATTATTACTTAACTTTACAACATCAAGAATTTCAGATTGCTAGGATATACACTCCCATCCCAAGCTCCACCATATAACCGTTGTTATGCAAGTAGTGAACACTCTTAAATTCACTTGATCATCACTGTGTTGTTGTCACTTCTACCAGGTGTAAGTTTTTATTGGCTTTAATTCACTTCGGAAGGGTAAGAACTTTACTTGGGAGAGAAAACAGTGAGATTGAGTAATTTCCATAAAGCATTATTCCACATAGCTATTGGTTTCTTGCATAGCTAACCATGTCAGGCGGAGGAGAACACCATGATGAGAGTGGTGGGACAAATGAAACTCAGGCATTTGTCAAGGAACATCAATTTGGGGCACTCCGCGAACACTTTCAACGTGAGCTACACCAAGGGCTCGATCAACTCCATGAGAAACATGATGCTTTTGCTGATCAAATTGCAAAGGATATGCAAAACATGGAGATACAAGCTGATGAAAATGTGCGCCAATTGCGGGAGGACATTGGAGCCCTCACTAGGCTCATACAAACTCGCAATGGTGGCGATGAAGCAAGTGTTCAAGGAGGAGAAGCTGCTGCACATGTACCTCCTGCACCGCAACACCGAGTGGCAGCAAACGTGGTGCATCCACCACAGCTAGGAGGACGAGGAGGAGCCCATGGAGGGCGTGGCCAGGGTCTAGGTGGAGGCCGTGGTGGGCGTGGTGGTGTTGTACATGCGATGGAAGAGGATGGTGACTTTGCTTTGCATTACAATGACCATTATCGTCGTCCACGCAACGAAGATGATGGAATGGGCAAGCTCAAGTTTTCCATGCCCAAGTTTGCAGGTGGGACTGATCCCGAGGAGTATCTCACTTGGGAATTGAAGGTTGACAAAATATTCCGTATGCATCACTATACGGATGAGAGAAAGATACAGTTGGCATCACTTGAGTTTGAAGGTTATGCTTTAGATTGGTGGGAACAAGTCATTGCTCAAAGAGCTGAGAATGAAGAAAACCCTGTTGCAACATGGCAAGAGATGAAGCGGGAAATGAGAGCCCGTTTTGTTCCTCGTCATTACAAGCGTGATCTATTTGATAAATTGCAGAATATGAAACAGGGAGCACATTCTGTGGAGGAGTACTACAAGGAGATGGAGCTAGCCATGATTCGAGCCAAGGTTCAAGAACAAGAAGAGCAAACCATGGCACGCTTCCTCTCAGGTTTGAACCATCAAGTCAAAAGAATTGTCAATTTTCAGCCTTATAACAATCTTTATGAGTTAGTGCATCAAACTACAAAGGCAGAACGACAATTGCAAGAGGATGCTAAGTTTGCAAGATCAACGTCCTTTGCTGGCCGTACACCGTCCAGTGGAGGGAGATATGGTTCCAAATCACAAATGAGCCAAAGAACAGCTCCAAGTGGTGGTTCAAGTTTTCGCCCATCATCTAGCAAGAAGAAAGAAGCCACTCCAAGTGAAAGGAAGCCATCAAATCCAGCAGCTAGTGGTGCTACTTCTGTGGGTTCTACAGCGAAGAGTAGCGGCATACAATGCTTCAAGTGCCTTGGTCGTGGTCATATGCAAAAGGATTGCCCAAATAACAAGACGATGTTGATATTAGAGAATGGGGAATATGATTCTGCAAGTGAAGAAGAGAATGATCACCATGCTGATTTGGGGACATATGATGATGCACATGAGGAGGAGCAAGACATAGAGTATTGTGATCCCGGTGTTGGTCCTATACTTGTGTGTGCGCCGACAGTGTTGAGTGTGCAAGCAAAACCTTCCCATGAACAGCGCTACAATTTATTCCATACAAGAGCTCAAGTTAGTAAAGATGGCAAATTCTGCAAGGTAATCATTGATGGTGGGAGTTGTCATAATTTGGCTAGCAAGGAGCTTTGCAATAAACTTGGTTTGAAGTACAAGAAACATCCACATCCATATCAGATCCAGTGGTTGCATGAGAAAGGCTCGTTGAATGTGGGATACACCGTGGATGTTGAATTTGAAATTGGCACCTATCGTGATACGGTAGAGTGTGATGTTGTGCCTATGGATGTATGTCACTTACTGCTAGGACGGCCATGGCAATATGATCGTGCTGTGCTTCATGATGGAAGAACTAATCAATACAAGTTTTGGTGGAACAACAAACAAGTGGTGCTGCGACCGTTGACTCCTTATCAAATTGTAAATGATAATGTACAAAAGATTGAAGTGCAAGTTGAGAGTGAGAAAGGGAGAGAACAAAAGAGTGTGATTCCACAAAAGGTGAGCGAGAGCCACAAACCAAACCCGAGAGGTAAAAGCAAGAGTGAGGGAGAGAAAAATTTAGTCATGATAGCCACCAAATCTGATCTAAGAGAGATGAAAGATGATCCCACTTTGATGCACCTTGTATTGCTGTACAAGGATGCATTGCTTTCTACTAATGACTTAATATCTCTTCCTAGTGTTGTTTCTCAAGTTTTGCAGGCTTTTGACGACGTGTTTCCGGAGGAGGTGCCCGCTGGTCTACCACCTATTCGAGGTATTGAGCACCAAATTGACTTAGTCCCGGGAGCCCCTCTTCCCAACCGGCCGCCGTACCGCACAAATCCAGAAGAAACAAAGGAGATTCAGCGCCAAGTGCAAGCACTTTTGGACAAAGGGTACGTACGCGAGAGTCTTAGTCCTTGTGTCGTTCCTGTTATTCTTGTTCCTAAGAAAGATGGTACTTGGAGAATGTGCATAGACTGTAGAGCTATTAACAACATAATTGTTCGCTATCGTCATCCTATTCCTAGGTTAGATGATATGCTTGATGAGTTAAGTGGATCTACTATCTTTTCTAAGATTGACTTGCGAAGTGGCTACCATCAAATAAGAATGAAACATGGTGATGAATGGAAAACTGCTTTTAAAACGAAATTTGGCTTGTATGAATGGTTAGTGATGCCTTTTGGATTGTCCAATGCTCCTAGTATATTCATGCGCTTAATGAACCATGTTTTGAGACACTTCATTGGAAAATTTGTGGTAGTTTACTTTGATGATATTCTGATATATAGCCGCTGTTTGGACGATCATGTTGAACACATCAAACAAGTGCTAGAAGTGCTTCGGACAGAACGCTTGTATGCCAATCTTGAGAAGTGTACTTTTTGCACTAGTAAGGTTGTGTTTCTAGGCTATGTTGTTTCAGCTCATGAAATTGAAGTGGATGAATCTAAAATTGAAGCTATTAGAAATTGGCCAATTCCTGTCAATGTTAGTCAAATTCGAAGCTTCCATGGGCTTGCTAGCTTTTATCGACGATTTGTGAAAGACTTTAGCACCATTGCTGCCCCATTAAATGAATTAAGTAAAAAGGGAGTGATTTTTGAGTGGGGAGAAAAACAAGACAAAGCTTTTGCTGAATTGAAGAAATGTTTGACTGAAGCACCATTGCTTGCTTTACCTGATTTCACAAAAACTTTTGAGATTGAATGTGATGCTAGTGGAATAGGTATTGGTGTTTTTTTGATGCAAGAAAGAAAACATGTTGCATATTTCAGTGAGAAACTTCATGGTGCACAATTGAATTATCCTGTTTATGATAAAGAATTATATGCTCTTGTGCGTGTGTTGGAAATTTGGCAACATTATCTTTGGCCTAAGGAATTCATAATACATTCTGATCATGAATCTTTGAAATACTTAAAGGGCCAAGCAAAATTGAATCGTAGACATGCTAAGTGGGTAGAATTCATTGAGACCTTTCCATACATTGTCAAATATAAGAAAGGCAAAGAGAATGTGGTAGCTGATGCATTGTCCAGAAAACATGTGCTTTTAACTCAGTTGGAGGTAAAGGTACCAGGGTTGGAAAGTTTGAAAGATTTATATGCTTCCGATCATGAATTTGCAGCACCATATTCTAATTGCAAAGATGGGAAATGGTGGGATAAGTTTCATATTCATGATGGCTTTCTCTTTCGCATGAATAAGCTCTGTGTTCCGGATTCCTCTGTGCGTTTGTTATTATTGCAGGAATCTCATGCAGGAGGATTGATGGGGCATTTTGGGAGGGAGAAAACTTACATGATGTTGGCTGATCACTTCTATTGGCCAAAGATGAGGCGAGACGTCGAGAGGTTTGTTCAAAGATGCATCACATGCCATAAGGCGAAGTCAAAACTCAATCCACATGGTTTGTATACTCCACTTCCTGTTCCTAGTGCTCCTTCGGAAGATATTAGCATGGATTTTGTGTTAGGACTGCCTAGGACCAAGAGGGGGAGGGATTCAGTCTTTGTTGTTGTGAATCGGTTCTCTAAAATGGCACATTTTATTCCCTGTCATAAGAGCGACGATGCGTCGCATGTAGCTAACTTGTTTTTCAGGGAGATTGTGAGATTGCATGGAATGCCAAGAACCATTGTTTCAGATCGTGACGTTAAGTTCATGAGCTACTTTTGGAAGACTTTGTGGGCCAAGCTTGGGACAAAGTTGTTGTTTTCAACGACTTGTCACCCACAAACAGATGGGAAAACGGAGGTGGTGAACCGCACACTTTCAACATTGCTACGTACAATGATAAAGAAGAACTTGAAAGAGTGGGAAGATTGCCTACCGCATGTGGAGTTTGCATATAACAGGGCGGTACATTCTACAACTGAATTGTGTCCATTCGAGGTGGTGTATAGTTTCAAACCAATCACGTCACTTGATTTGCTTCCACTCCCACTACAAGAACGCGCTAATATGGAGGCTTCTAAACGTGCTGGTTTTGTAAAACAGCTCCATGCCACAACCAAAGAGGTAATTGAAAAGAAGGTGCGTGCTTATGCTTCTAAAGCTAACAAGTCTAGAAAGAAAATGCTTTTTGAACCAGGTGATTTAGTGTGGGTACACCTTCGCAAAGATCGCTTTCCGGAGAAGCGTAGATCTAAGTTGATGCCCCGTGGTGATGGACCATTTAAAGTTCTTGCCAAGATCAATGACAATGCATACAAGATTGAGCTTCCCGGTGATGACTATGGGGTAAGTTCTACATTTAATGTTGCTGATCTATCACCCTTCTTTGGACAAGATTGTACAGAGTCGAGGTCGACTCCTTTTCAAGAAGGGGAGGATGATGAGGACATCGCTAGTAATACCAAAACTAGTAATGAGACTTCAATAACAGGACCAATAACAAGAGCACGAGCCAAGACATTACAATCTCAGGTGAACCTGCTCCTTAATGAATATGTCATTAATTTTAATGAGAATTTCATACTACCTAAAAATAATATTTTACTTGTGCTCAGATTTGAAGAGTCAGCGATGGATGGAGATCAAGGATATGAGCTACAGAATTCAGCCTATGAACAGTACCGCGAACAGGCCGTAAACAGTACAAGGCCCATGAACAGTGACCGTACGGCCCATGAACAGTAACCGTGCTATAGTGCGCGTGAATAGTACCACATGGGAAGTTTAGTGTTGAATAGTCTTGGGCTGAGGCTATATATTGAGGGGTAGACCCCCATTGTAAAGGAAAACCACTTTTGATATGAAAAATACTCTTATTCTTTCTATTGGCCGAACAACATTGAAGGAATTGGGAGTTAGTCAAAAATCAAGATCGTTCAACCTTTCCGCTGGGAATTGGGAGCGCGATAGAACTTCATCTGGTGGTCGTGAAGTTCAACACGTGTGATTGGGCGAATTATAGAGTGCTAACTCTTGCATTGGCAACGGGGGATCACTACGATTCATCAATTCCACGTGAGTATCTTGATCCTACGTCGAGAAGATCGGGCGACCCCGTATCAGACACGCTCCTGATCGTTTTACTTTCTCGGAGCGTCGTCACCCATTGCACCGGAGGACGGCCAAGCAGGGCCATACGGGAGAACGCGGGCGAGGTGACGAGGCACGCCAGGGTGGCGAGTGTGGGGTGTTGCCGCCGATGCTATATGTTATGCATGTAATGAAAAAATACGCGGCATGTTACTCACAACTATATTATGAAGTTTATTTAAATTCAAATAAGCCTATTATCTCTTCTTTTCGCATTCAATCATTCATATATCAAGTCATCTAACCAATATTAACATACCGATTCTCCGCACTGGAATTCTCAACATATGTCACTTAACAGTGTACGTACCGATCGTTCTACGGTCAATCTTTCATAAAAAAAAAGTTTCTAAAATTTTTTACGCACCTACAACATACAATGAACATAAATTTTATTACAACTCTAGCACATTTTTTACCAGTTTAAAACTACAAAATTCACAAAATTTAAAACAATCACGGGGGTGAGTGCAGTCGCCTAAGGGGGGGCGACTGCATGACAGTCGCCTAATGGGAGGGCGACTGCCATCCAATGGGGAGGCGATAGGTATTGTGTCGGCTCCTGGTTGGGCGATAGGCACAAGTCGCCCAACTATTAGGCGATTGGAGCCTATTTTTGTAAAAAAAAATTTCCGCGGATATATTTCTGTAATTTTAAATAAGAAATGGATTATCCGTACAAAAAATTCCAGATGTTTTCGGAGAGCAATACGGTAGAATTATAACTAACCTATACCTTGTCTACACACCGTCCACCCCTGACTGAGATCCGCACTTGAATTAACACGGTTCAACTACCACGTTTTGCTATCACATGATTAAGGTTACCAGGGTACTATGTGCAGCGACGGATTTTTAGTTTCAGTTGGGCTTCAGTTTTTAGCTTCCGGCTTATTTTTCACTATTCATAAATTTCGTTTTTTTCTGAACTTTTGGCTTTTTGTTGAGCTTTTTTGCTGGTTCTTTTTTCCCCGTATTTGTTTGTATTATATGTAATGGGCTAACATATTTTTTATATTTTTCAATTTTTTTAAAATGTAATTATGCTAAATAAGCCTCTATCAGCTACAGTGTTTTTTCAGCCAGCTACAGTATTTTTCAGCTATAAACTACCAAAAATAAGCCCAAATAATCACCACCGAAGTTTCGGGCTGTCAAGAAGTTCAGACCTATCTTAATGCAGCTTTCTATTTGTACAGTTCAAGAATCGTTGAGCTGGATCCACGCATTCTAAAATGCACTGAATATTTAGGAATTTTTTGTACGAATAATCCATTTTTTATTCGAAATTATAGAAATATACCCGCGGTAAATTTTTTTACAAAAATAGGCTCAAGTCTCCCAATGGAAGGGCGACTGGAGCCTATCGCCCAACCAGAAGCCGATTCTGTCCCTGTCGCTCTACCATCAGGCAACTGCATCCAGTCGCCCTCCCATTGGGCGACTTTAATGCAGTCGCCCAATGGTTGAGCGACAGGGATCAAACCTTCGCCAAAAATAGTGAAAATTGATGGAGATATTCTTCATTGATCCAAAAGCCTTCAGAAAAGATTTTGAGCAATTTCGACTACGGGATCAAAAGTTATAGCAATCGAGGAACACAAAGAGAGGAAACCGGGAGTGATTGAAACTGCTATAACTTTTGATCCCGTAGCCGAAATTGCTCAAATTTTTTCTGAAGGCTTTTGGATCAATGAAGAATATCTCCACCAACTTTCACTATTTTTGGCGAAGGTTTGGTCCCTGTCGCTCAACCATTGGGCGACTGCATTAAAGTCGCCCAATGGAAGGGCGACTGGATGCAGTCGGCTGATGGTAGAGCGACAGGGACAGAATCGGCTTCTGGTTGGGCGATAGGCTCCAGTCGCCCTCCCATTGAGCGACTTGAGCCTATTTTTGTAAAAAAAAATTCCGCGGGTATATTTCTGTAATTTCGAATAAAAAATGGATTATCCGTACAAACAATTTGAATAATCCATCAATTTCTTTGTTCAGTTTGAGATGTATATGACCAGTCACATAATATATCACTAGATTAACTATGCCAAATTGTGTTGTGTACATATATATGGAGGTTTCATGTATGGCCGTACGGGTATCCTGAATTTATAAATTCTTGTACTAGAATTATCGCTCCTTCCCCTGGACTAGAATTTCTGAAGTTGGTGTACAAACCTGAAGCCTGGAGTTGTTGGCATAGCTTGTCTCTCCCTCCCCTTGAGCCATATGGAAGTCACGTTCCATCTTCATGGCTACCAAAAGCTCTCTAGGCCTAGTTCGATTTGTTGGTCTGCACAGTAGGAATCAGAACACACGCAAGGTCAGAGTGCAACTGTTGCAAGGGCTAGCTACATATAAATCAGAGGTCATGCTTTGCCGTCCCGTTGAATTTGCATTCCCGATTCAGAGGATGGGAATTGCATGTTCAAAAATAATCAATGCAAGAACTCCAGATTTGGAAGATACGGAAAGATATTCAGCTCCACAGCCATTTTCAATATTTTATATGGAGCTGTAGATCTGTGAGCAATGGCGTCGCTACAAAAATGTCATAAACTCGTAAGTTTGAAGAAGGGGAAATGTCATGGTATAGCTTACAAACCACATATTGTAATAAAAAGAATTTATTAGACAGCCGCAGTGATATAGATAAGATGCCTTCGCATTTTTATACCGATCTTACAAGATTTGCGCTATTATATAATGTTATCCTTGAACGTGATACTCCTCTCTCACCACCATTTCAGTAGATCCAACCGATACAGCGGTCCAAGAAATCGTTGAACGTGATGGGGGGCAACTCGATCGTTGAGCGTGTTGTCGATCAGCGATCTGCAAGCATGCGGGCAACTCATCTACCTATGACTTTGGGCACTTGTGACGATCCAGGTTTTCAACGGGGGTAATAACCTTAGTTAATGAATTATTATTTATTTTAGCCGATAGAGTATCGGTCTAACGAATAATAAGCTCATCAGATTGTAATAGAACAATAATAAGAAACAGACTATAATGTTACAAGAACATATCCACGCAGGGTTAAAATTTATTATAAGGCCATGAGGGCTCGAATACTACATTATTTATTGAAGATACTCTGATCATATGTTCAAAGAAATTCTTGTCTGAACTTTAATCATAGATTTGGATTTAGGTAGGATCAAGTGAAGTCCTTCCTTTAGCTCAGATTGTCACCTGCAATTAAATACGTTGGCTACAACTTAATTTAAGGAAATATAATAAAATATAAGGCGCCGATGTGTTTGTACTCCTAGGGTGAGGCTTTGTTCAATTTATCATGGTCACGGTAATCATAATTAATTTATATTCTATACTAGTAATTTGACATTATTTTCCTAGCGTGATGCTGTGTGGCTTATTTACGAGGTATGCTTGACCTTTTATGGATTTTTCACAATTTACCGTTGAGACACGATTAAATAATTACATGTACAAATATAACGATAAAAACTATTCCTATCCAATTTTATACATACAATTATGCCTATTTAAATTTTCGTAGGCGCATACGCATTTATCTACTTCGCCAAATAATTATGGGTCTCTAGGTTACTTGGATAGAATCCTCCCTCCCGGTAGCGGTCCGTTTCCCATAATTATTATGCGTGAAATTTTAATCCACTGACTGATCAGTTGTGTTTATAATTTAACATAATTTACAAAATTTTATTGAGTAATTTGGCATACTACGAAATGTGCAGGGTTAAATGGTCACGAAGAAATTTTTTCTATTAAGCACGTGCTTCTCCTCTCTCTTTTGTTCTCTCTCCTCTATCCTTTCTCCAATTTGGCCGAGAATGGGTGGCTTGTTTTCTTGGCTTCCTCCCCTCTTCTCTCCCCTTTCTTCCCCATTTCTTTTCTTTCTCAATTGCTTCTTCCTGCTTCTCTCCCTCTCCAGCCGACTCCCCCTTCTCTAGCTCCCTCCAGCGCCAGCCACTGCGCCTAGCTCCCAGCCGGCGCCCTATTTTTTGACCCACCTTATCTTAGTTGCCCATTTTGTGCCTCACCACGTGTCGGCCATAGGCCCATGTCTCGCGCCAGCCGCCTAATATCCTTGGTGGCCACGTGTCGCGCATCGAGGGGCATGTGCACTATGGATCTTCTCTGTTCGGGAGACACCGCCGCGTCCGGGTTGAGGCCGTCTTGGTGGTCGTGTCCACCTCGGACACTTCGTCGTGCTCGCCCTAGAGACCTCGACATCCGTGTATAAATACCGGTCGGCGCCTCTCATTTTTCGCGTCCCGCAGCCACTCGCTCTCACCATGTCTTGACATCTGCATCAGAGCTGCCTCATCTCCGTCTTGTCCGCTTCGCCACCTTCGTCACCTATCGGCTCGCCATCATCGTCTTAGCCATCGCTGGTGAGCCGCCGAGCCCGTCCTCCCTCTCCATTGTCTCGTCTGGGCCGCCAGCTAGTCGCACCGCCGTCCGCTTCCTACGCCACCCTCGCCTCGGTCTGCTGCCCCCTCAATCTGTGTGCTGCCCATTCGATCATCGAAGAGTTGTCTCAGTTTTCACATCGCCGACATCAGCTAAGTGACGTCATCCCGCACCCACGTCATCCGCGTCCCTTCATCTTTTTGTGAACCCCATCCACAGTGCACTGGATGCTTATCAAACCAGGCCCACTTGCCAGTAGTGTCGTGCCATAGACTCGAGCCGAGCTGAGTCAACCTCGCCACGCAAGTAGCCACCTCAGCCCTAATCCTACGTGGTTTCCATGTGCCTATCCATGTGTTCGCCACGTCAGCCAACCGAGACATTCCTAAGGCCACGTCGGGAGCCACGCCAGCACGCCATGTGTCAACCACGTCACCATGCCACCTCCACAGCCACGTCAGCCCTAGATGCCACGTCAACAGCCCAGTCATCCAAGAAAACTGTTCCATTAGCCGAGTCTACCATAAACCCACTGTTCCATGCACCCAGTCTACAGCACAGTAGTATTTCTCAATTTCCAGTATTTTCCAGCCGACTAATTTTCCAAGAGCCCATTCTTCTCCGTCCTAACTCCAATTGACCCGATTCTTTTTCCTAAATTCATGTAAAATTGAGATCTATCTTTTTATTCTAATTTTAAAGTTTTTAAAGTTTATTTGAATTTTATTTGATTTTATTTTTTACCTCAATCGCTTTCTCTCTTGTTATATCACATCTTCGAAGGAGCAAAAGCACCACTAGAAGATCCAGAGTTGGTAACTGAGCAAGGCCAAGACAGGTCATATCCTTTGATCATGTTGAACCTAATTTTCAAATATATTTGTTTATTATTTTGTTTTAAATTGTGACCCATTGCTATTTTTATACAAAACTTTGTACCTAGTGATTATTGTCCAACTTGATTAATTTCCACCTTGATAATTTGAACGCCATGATTCCATTGTCACCATAGGATGGGTAATTATCTAGTAATACAATACTAGTTGTCACATAGGTTGTACATTTAAATTGCTTAACCATGCTTACTATAGTACATTGGGCTTACCATCACATATGATCAATTAATCAATTTTGACTTAATGAGATATGCAATCATGGTGGTTAATCACAGTTATAAAATTTGTGCACCATGACATGGGTAGTGTCATTGGTGTTGGTTATATAAAATACTTTTCACTTGGACGAATGATTGTGTAGTAAAGGGGTGCAGTTTGCACATTGGGATGTGGATGCTTCGGCTAGGGATTGTCTAAGGACTTAACTTTGATGCCATTGATTTGGGTCTTACTGTGCAACCACAAATCTAAGTGGGTATGACCTGGTCGAATAATTCACAAAGATTTAGTTTAGATATCACTAGTGGTAAGTGAGTAACAGGGTTACTAAAGTTACTCACAGTGAGGCACAGGGATTTACTGTACTCATATGGCGCAAGAGGGGGCTTCTGACTATGGTGGTAAGCCTTCAACGGTGAAACCTCAGCGGGTGGTGTCTAGCTAGATCGGAGTGAGGTAAAGGCTTTGTAATAAATTATCTGGGCCTCATGCCTAAGGAAGCATGTTGGTTATTAAGATGACTTATCTCTTGTGGGTAAACTTGTACAACCTCTACAGATTGTAAAACTATCTGAATAGTCGTGTCCTTGGTTATGTATAATGCTCGATGATTTTACACGAGGGATATGTTTTTTATAAAAATCTAAGTTGGGTTGAGAGTAAGTTGATTGGAAAGTGAATAGTTAATTCACTTGTGGTTCATATAATCATTTGATTCATTAATTATTTATATACGTCCATTCCAAAATTGCATTTTCAATCTACTTGTTGTATTTATTCTAAATTATCTCTTTTAGCAAAATAATCATTCGGTCATCCTTTGATAAGCCTTGCACACTGTATTGCATCTTTGTTACAAAAAACTTGCTGAGTACTCTATGTACTCACGGCTATATCTATATTTTCTTAGTTGCTAAAGAAGAATCACATCAGCTAGAGGTATTTGGAGGAGGATCCTTCAACGGCTTCACGAATTAGGACTTTGCTCCTCAGTCGGTTGCCTGTGGGCATGTCGAATGGCTACTACGCTTATTTCCATTTTCTGCTGCTAGTTTCTTAAGCCCTTCAGGCTATTATTTGTACCTTGGCCATAAAGTTACAACTCTGATAATTAATTAATATTTGAGTCTTTTCTTTGTAAATTGTGATATGGTCGATATTCCATCTATGTTTACACTGTGTGCACTAGTGCGATCCTGGACTAGTGCAAAATACACAGAACAGTCCAAATTTGCATATTCGGGTCTCTATAGATTCCACCGCATTATTTTCTGGATCAGTAGATAGTGTTCACAGATACATTACTGAAGCATTTTATACATCGCATGAACCATACCAAACACTTATATTACATATCAGAGTTTAAACAACCTATATCGGGTAGAGTTTACATAACAGACCGATCAGGCCAAATGTTTACTTTACAAGAGTGGAACAGAAGCGAGAAGCAAAAGGTGAGGCCACACCTTTCCACTAGGAAACAACTGAGGGTAAAGGATGCCTTACTATTCTCCAAAATTTTGGATAATAGATATACACATAATCACCATCAAAGTCTATCTAATAGAGGCAAGGACTACACTACTACAGGTCGTCCTAGTCTCCACCATCTTCTTCTCCGTCTGGTATGGAAGCGGCATAGTAAGCGTAGTGGTCTTGATCCATAGGTTCTGAGTTAATTGAGTGGGCGAGGGTGATCACAAACAACCATGCTCAGTGGGCCAACACATAGAATACAATAATATAGATTTATGGCTTAACAAAGGAAAGCTCGGGTTCTTTTATTTGCTAAAGGTTTCAGCTGAAAATTACAATAAGCAGAAATTCCTTAGCATTTTTAACTAAACCATGTTTTCTAAAGAATGTGAAAGAGTGCAATAATATTAGAGATGCAGCTTCCATGCACTATATGCTATTTTTGGTACTTGGGTTCTATCCACCATTATAATCATTAGGTTCTATCTTCCCAGGAGAAATCAATACTTAGGGTTCTTTCCACCCTTCGTGTTTTTCATCCTAACCACATAGTTCATGTTTGTAAATAGATGCTAACTTGAGTAAATTCTCATACCCACCCCTAACCATGGGCACGGCTGTTCGAAGAGTTTTCACTCTGCAAAAATCACATACTTTACCCACAAGAGACAACTTGTTACATTCCATATGTTTCCTTAGACATGAAGATCAAGATGGTCACCACAAGGCATTTACAATACATCTCCACAGCAAGGCTACACCGCTAAGGTTTCCACCGCTATGGGGTTCTATCCACTCACTTCAGAAGCCCCCCTTGCACCATCACATCAAAGACTTCTATCCAGCTCACTTGACCGTGTTCCACCGGATCGCGCATCCAGCGCTAGGATACAAATTAGTTGGCTAGGACGTACCCATTATAGACTTGTGGTTGCACTATTTTACGGGGCTACAAGATTAAGTTCCTAGTGTTATTTGGGCGATTCCATCACAAGTCACATTCTTGTGCTATATCTTCACCAACCACTCTTACCATCCACCCAGACACTTAAGCAAGTTTAGAGTTTTAGGTATCAAAATATCCTTTCATTTCAAAATACTAGTCATTTATATCCAATGATTGCCCAAATACAAGTTTCATATTTGAAATGACGTTAGGGCAATTTAATGCCCCAAGTGTCTAAGTAAGACTAAGTATAGCACTTAGATGCGGACTTATCGCTAGTATGTTTACCATTATTTCTAGGGCAACAAAATTTTACATCAAAATCAAGGAGTGGGGTGTAATAGCACATTTATTCATTGGGACTTAACTAAGAGCTTATCACAAATATATATATATATATATATATATATATATATATATATATATATATATATATATATATATATATATATATATTGCATAATAAATTAAAGCATGCAATTTTTGTAATTTAAATCAGCATAACTTGCATTCAAAATTAGGTGCAAAATGATTGAAGTATTGACTCACCTTGCTCACAAGCTATTTGATCTTGACGGTCCTCACTTGGCTCAGGTTCGTAGTCCAATCAAGCGATTGCAAGGAGAATCGAATAAATACTAGAGAACACAAAATAATTCTAATTGAAATACAAATGAACTCCAAAATTCATAATTTTACTCCTAAAAGAAAGATATTAATTTTAGATGAATTTAGAAACAAATTTTATTTGATTTGGATTTAAAACGAGTGAAAACGGGCCTTCAAAATTGTAAATTCAGGAAAAATCCCAAAATAAACAATGGAGATAGTGGGCCTCACTGACAGCCAGGCCTCATGATTTTTAATTTATTTTTTTTATTTCCTTGTTCAAAAAGTACATTAGAGACTGATAGGTGGGACCAGTCAGGTTTTAATTTGTTTTTAAATTATTTTTCTTAATTTCCTTACTATGATTGATAGGTTGGATAAGTTAATATTTAATTTCTTTTCAGTTTATTTGTCTTAATGAAATGTCTGGTGTGGTTGACAAGTGGGACCGGAGCACAATGAGGACCCACATGTCAGTGGCTCAGAATTCAAATCCAGCTTCAATTAAGTTTCTTAATCAATTAGGCTCACATGTCAGTGGCTAATTATTGCTAATTTAATGAGTGTTATTAACCCTAATTAATTATGATATTTAATTAATACATCTACAGTGGTCTCTAGGGCTCCAACTAGGTGTCATTAACCCTAATTAATACGGCTAGGCAGGCGATGGTGGGCTCTGGCAAACCCAAAAATGGGTTGTCATGATCACGTTGATCCAATGGGTGGCGGCGACAAGCCACCGAAGAGACGCGATGGTACACAGCAACAAAGAAGCTCGGCCATCATGGCAGCCATGGCTCCAATGGCGTAGTGAGCAATTAAAGGGGGTTGTGAGCATCTAGGGGGTACAAAGAGCTAACCAGAGAGGCTAGCGAAGTTTGGGGATGCACAAGGTGGTCTAACGATGAGGATCTGAGATGGTGCGGCAAAGGAGCATAGCATTGGCAAGCTAGATTAAGGTCTACCCAAATTGAGTAAAGGCGGAGTGAGGGAGAGGAGAGGATGCTTCAGGTGTGAAAAATTAGTCAGAGACTCACCAAAGAGGAAACAATGCTGCAATGGTCAGTTTCGATCGGAGAGTAAGGCGACAGTGACTCCAGCGAAATTCATGCAAGGGAATGCTCGATTAAACAAATTAGCAGGGAAAGCAAGGTGTGCAGGGGAGAAGCAAAGCTTGGCATGGCTTTTATAGCTGGTAGAGGTGACCGGGCAGCATAGGCGGTGCACGGTGCAAGCAGAGGCATGACGCAGCGGAGCAATGGCGGTATCGTCACCACGGTGTGGCTACAGGGGCTGCGATGAGATGGGGCACACGTGGGAGGCAATGAGTTAAGGCGGCACAGTAGACATGGAGGAAATCATCTCTCAGCTGTTCGTCAAAGCGACGATCGAGGTGACGAGATGACGGAGTAGTGGCATGGCAGTGCAGCGCAGCATGTCGTGGGTTGAGCGATGGCAGTAGATAGGTGGGACAGTGATAACGTGGTTGTTGTGTGTGTAAATGCGGCAATAGCTGGTCAAATGTTGTGGTAGCGGCGCAAAGGCACAGCTTAGGGCGTGATCGCGCAGGCAAAGCGTGACATGGCCAGGCCGGGAAGCGTGCACACGCATGTGGCATTGTCATGCGGTCCTGGAGCGGCCGTTGCGACAGGGTGTGCATGACGCAGGTGGTGCAGGCGCAGCCAGAGCGGAGCCGGTGCGTGACCAGAGTGCAGTGAGCACAAGAGGAGGGCTGGCGTTGGCTTGGCCAAGCCAGAGAGGAAGTGGCCGGCCAGATCAACTGGGCCAAAAAGAGGGAAAGAAAATGGGCCAGGCCCAGCACTATTTTCCCAACTTCTAATTTTCTTTTTTGTTTTATATTTAAGTTTGAAATTCAGTTGTTTTTGTTTTGCAATTGAATTTTGGATGCTAAATTTTGAATTGAACTCAAACTTGAGTCTAATTTGGACTTTGTTTTTGAAAATGGTTTATAACTTAAAATTTAGACTATTGGATTTTGATTTTTAATTCCACTTTCCTATCCAAATTTCTTTCTTTAAATTTTTGTTCATGATTTGCTTTAATGAAATAAACTTTGAAGTTTGAATTTCACCTTTTACTTGGGTTTCTCTTAAATAATTTTTTACTATAAATTCTCCCGCGCTACTTTATAGATCATCTTTTCAGATTTGGCTTTTTATTCTAATTTGTTTTGTTAATTGTATATATTTTCTTCAGTTAATTTTTACATGTCAATTTCTAGAAAAGCCCCAAATAATATTATAGAAAAATCCAAATGTCAACAAGATGCATCAAAAGTTTTAAGTTTTACATATTTTCGAACATCCGATTTTTGAGATGTTACAGACTAGTGCAGTATGGTAAGTAATGATAACTAAAAAGGGTGTTGTGTTTGAATGGGGTGTATCACAGGAAAACGCTTTTTAAGAACTAAAGAAACGATTAATTGAAGCACCATTGCTCGCTTTGCCTAGTTTCACTAAGACTTTTGAAATTGAATGTGATGCTAGTGGAATTGGTATTGGTGGTGTTTTAATGCAAGAAGGGAAACCGGTAGCATACTTTAGTGAGAAATTAGGAAGTGCTCAATTGAACTATGCTGTGTATGATAAAGAATTGTATGCTTTGGTGCGTGTGCTTGAAACTTGGCAACATTTTCTTTGGCCTAAAGAATTTGTTATTCACTCTGATCATGAAGCTTTGAAATATTTGAAAAGCCAAGATAAACTAAATCGTAGACATTCTAAGTGGGTAAAATTCATTGAAACTTTCCCATATGTTGTTAAGTACAAGAAAGGAAAAGAGAATGTGGTAGCTGATGCTTTATCTAGAAAGAATGTGCTCTTAAATCAATTGGAAGTAAAGGTATCTGGATTAGAGAGCTTGAAAGATTTATATGCTTCTCACCATGAATTTTCAGAACCATATTCTAAATGCAAAGATGGGAAAGGATGGGACAGGTTCCATGTTCATGATGGGTTCTTATTTTGTGCTAACAAATTGTGTGTTCCAAATTCGTCCGTGTATTTGCTTTTATTGCAGGAATCAAATGCAGGAGGATTGATGGGACACTTCGGGAGAAAAAAGACCTTCATATGTTGAGCGATCATTTTTATTGGTCTAAGATAAGGCGTGATGTCGAAAGGTTTGTACAGCGATGCGTGACATGCCACAAAGCGAAATCTAAACTTAATCCACATGGTTTATATACTCCACTTCGTATTCCTAGCGCACCTTGGAAGGATATTAGTATGGACTTTGTTTTAGGATTGCCTAGGACTAAGAGGGGGAGGGATTCAATTTTTGTTGTTGTGGATAGATTCCCTAAAATGGCATATTTTATTCCTATCACAAAAACGACGATGCGTCGCATGTAGCTGACTTGTTTTTCACAAAAATTGTAAGATTGCATGACATGCTAAGGACAATTGTTTCAGATCGCGATGTCAAATTCATGAGCTAGTTTTGGAAGACTTTGTGGGCCAAGCTCAGGATAAAGTTGCTATTCTCAATAACTTGTCACCCACAAACGGATGGACAAATGGAGATGGTGAATCGAACACTATCAATGCTACTACGAACAATGATCAAGAAGAATATCAAAGAGTGAGAAGATTGTTTGCCGCATGTGGAGTTTGCGTACAATAGGGCGGTACATTCTACTACTCAATTGTGCCCGTTCGAGGTGGTGTATGGTTTTAAACCAATCACGCCATTTGAGTTGCTGCCACTTCCACTACATGAACAAGTTAATATGGAGGTATCCAAACGTGCTGAATATGTGAAGAAACTTCATGTCAAGACTAAAGAAGAAATTGAAAAGAAGGCATGTTACTACGCTGAGAAGGTGAACAAGTCAAGAAAGAATATGTTATTTGAACCAGGTGATTTGGTTTGGGTGCATCTACGCAAAGAACACTTTCCGAATAAGCGTAAAAAGTACTTGAGAAGATTAATGATAATGCATATAATATAGAGCTTCCAGGTGATAATTATGGTGTGAGTTCTACATTCAATGTTATTGATTTGTCACCATTCTTTGGACCGGAAGAACTAGAGTTGAGGATGACTCCTTCTCAAGAGGGGGAGGATGATGAGGACATCCCGATTGGTCCGATTACACGAGCACAAGCTAAAAAGATTAATCAATAGGTGAACTCGCTCTTAATTAAATTTGGCTTTAATTTATATGAGAACTGGCTACTACCTAATGCTAGTATCTTAATTGTTCTTAGGTTTATGCACGAGGAGATGTTGGGATGCCGAAGCCAGAAGAAATTAGCATGTGCATACAAAGAACTCAAGGCGGCCCGTAAGGAGTTGGTGGTTTCTTCGGTTGGTGAGCACAACAAGAACAAAAGCCCAACTCACGTGACCTAAAAGCCACAACCGTGCATCAAGTTTGACCGAAGATATGAGATTAAGCACCTTGATTAGGCTGTGTTTGGACCATTTTTGAGTCCATATAGGATTGTGTTTTTGATATCTTGGCCGAATAGGATGCAAGTCGACATTAAGCATGTGAGCTGTTAATCTGTGGGTGCGTGAGTTAAATACCATGGTTCCCCCTTTTGTAACTAGGGACCACATAAATCAATCTATTATTTTCAGAGAGCTATATGTTTGTTCCTCCTAGGGTTTGGTATACGTTGCAACCTAGAGGGGAATCGAGCGTTCTTCCCCGTCATTCTTGTGTTTCCTTGTGATTGGCTAGAGTGACGACGTGTCCACTTGGTGGTCAGATAGACGATATCACGAGTGTGTGGTTGGGTGAATTCTTTTGTCGCAGGTTGCTGTTCTAACAGTGGTTGGTGCCATCGATTCGTTAGGTTGCACAGATCCAAATTATCTCCATCAATTCTACGCCATGAAGATCGGGCAATCCCCCGCATCAACTAGTGAACAACCTGTTCACTTTCTAACTATTCCACCAACCACAAACTCTTTTAAGATAAAATCTATCTCCCATGTGAAATCACCAGGCGTTGTCCATAACCATGGACATGGCTATTCGAATAGTTTTTAACACTCTGCGGAGATTGTATAGCTTAACCAACAAGAGATAATCAATTTATAATGTCGGTCAAGACACGCTTCCAAAGGCATGTGACTAAATGATTATCTCAAGGTTTTTACAAAGCTCTGTTTTGACCCCGTTCTGCTCGCTAAGGTTTCGCCTACATCTGGCCGCTCTTGCGCCTAGTGTGAATGTCTAACCCAAAGTTCACACTTCAACTCATACAGAACTAAATCAAAACATTACTAATTAATCAGCTAGGTCCATCCCATACAGGACATGTGGTTGTACGATAGGGCCCAGCTCAATGGCGCACAAGGTTAAGTTTTTAGTGACTACTCAGGCGAAACAATCTCATCCAAAATGTGCTACCCACACCCCCTTTACTGCATGATCATTTGCCTGAGTATGAAACCAATTTTTTTAACTAGGCTCAATGACATCCCCTGCCATGGCACAACAAATTTTATTAACAGTGGCTACCTGCCACAATTCGATATATGGTTAAGTCAAAATTTTATGATAAACATGGTGAAGGAACCCGTTGAACAACTATAGCATAACTAAGCATGCCTTCGATTCCCTTATTGGTATTAAAATATATCCAACTAAAATCATCCATCCTATGGTGTTCAAGAAATATATGTCATTCACAATTATTTAAGGTGGCACACTATCAAGTATGTATTTAACTAGTTCTGAAAACATTTAATATAAAACTAGCAATGCATGATAATTTAAAAGAATATAATTTCATGAAATTGGTACAATATGGTCAAAGGTCTATGACTTGCTTTCATTGAAGCTGGAGTTTAACGCTTCCTGTTGGTCCAAACTAGCATCGACAATGTCGGATTCTACGCGCACGAATCGAGAAGAACAAACAAATGAATAAATACAAATAAAATAACAAATACAAAAAATATATACTAGAAGCAAGTTTATGATTTTAGATGAATTTATAAATTTGAACAGGTCAAAACGGAGCTAGGATGAAGAAATACGGGTTTCTGGAGTTTTTGCCGTTGTCGTAGACTGCAATGATTGATTGAAGGCTAAGGGTGGTTGAAAACTACAACGGTAGAAAGTCAGAGGTCATAGCTATAGAGGACAGTCAGAAGACAAAAGTCAAAACTACAGCAACTGGTCGAAAGCTATAAGAAGTAGTCAAAGAATATAGGAAGTGGCCGAAGGCTACAAAGTGATAGAATCTTGGTGGTCGAAACCTAATGATCGAAGCTTAGCAGTCGGAAGGCTTATAGTGGTCAAAAACTTTAGAGTGGACAAAAGCTTTAGAGTAGTCGAAAAGTATGTATGGTCGGAAGTTTTAGAGTGGACGGAACCTATAGGAGATGTCAGACTGCCGAGAATGGTTGTAACCGATGAAGATGTCGTAACCGACCAGGGCGGTCGTAACACTGAGAGTGGTCAGGAGGCAAAAAGTGGTCATAGTGATCGAAGGGGTCAGAGAGGTTGGGTTGGCTAGAGGATGACCGGGGATGGCCCACGATGGTGAGGACGTCCGACAAGGTACTAGCACACAGTGGTGGAGCTCCTCGACCAAGCATTGGGCGAGCTGAGCTATGGGTTGTGTTGAGGGAATAGAGGTGATGCTCTTGGTACAAGGAATTAGGAAAGCGCTCACCGAGGAGAATGATTTGACGATGGAAGTTGAAAATGGCCGATTCCATGAAAAGCTCAAATTCTCGTCAAATGGCTGCATGAAAAAAAAATTAAATAAAATGGTGGATGAGTTGCTTGGATGCTGGAACAAGAACTGACACGAGCAAAAAATTGAAAACCTTCACCAGAGATGAAGCTTTACGAAAGTGGCCGGGTGGCGTACACAGGCGGTGCACGACACGGCTTCAGCCAATCATAGAGATTTCTCTGGAGAAGGGAAGGTTTTGGCTAGATGAAAAGAAAGTGATAAGGCAACGGTGCTCCAATTTATAGCTTAGGAAAAGAATGGAAACCGATGGAATTCACGGCACCGTGCGAATGTTTCTCTATATTAAATGGACAAGTAAAAGGAAAAGAAAATGGTGAATTGATTGCTAGCATAAATTGGGGTAGTTGCAAGTGAAGATGATGAGGGAAAATGGCCTTTGGCCAGTTGGAGATTTGGGCCTGATAGTCTGGATGCAAGGTAGAAGAAAATGAATAGTAGCTATGGCTTAAAGGACAAAAGGAAGGAAAGAAGGAAGTTAAATCAGAAAGGAAGAAAGAAGTGTGTGGTTGGTGCTGTTTGGCTGGAGATTAAGTGAACCACACAAGGGGCAGCTTTGAAAATCTTAAACAATTAATTTGAAATTAAATTTTTAGAGAGAGCAAATTTTTGGAATGTTACACCTTTGTATCGGAGGAAGAACAGTAGTATGCTTTCCAAAGAATTAAAGACCTATTGTCTGAAGCACCAGTACTAGCTCTACCGAATTTCTCTCAGCCGTTACTGGAAACTGATGCTAGTGGACAAGGTCAGGTGTTGTATTGATGCAAGGAGGTAGACCTATTTCCTTCCTCAGCAAAGCCTTTGGGCCCAAAGCTGCTGCTCTGTCCACATATGACAAAGTGGCTTTAGCTATATTGGAATCATTGAAGAAGTGGAAACATTATTTGGTCGGAGCCACATTGGTTATTAGGACTGATCAACAAAGTCTGAGATTCATACATGAGCAGAGACTAGTGGAAGGAATACAACATAAGCTATTAATTAAGCTGCTAGGGTACAATTACAAAATTGAGTACAGTTTTTGGCTATAGCAGATGAATAATAGCGGCTGATAGAAACAAATGATGAATAGTAGTGCATTATGTAAGAAAGACGGTGCAACAAAAGGCACTACAACATTCGGACCGTCACGCGACTTACGAAATCGTGATATAATAAAATACAAAGTACGTTACAATATATGAAAGCGAAAAGTAGTGGCTAATGAATAGTAGTGGCTGATAGAAACAGTTTATAGAAGCTGAGGCGTTCATATTAGTTTCTGCTTCTGAAAGTAGAAATCAGAAGTAGAAACCAATATGGACAAGTCCTTAATCAAACATGAATGAACATATGCTAATAAGGGCTTTTGAGTTAAGCCCTAATGGCTAGATCCTTTAGGCTCTATCTGCTTGGCATCACTCAGGGACAGCACAATGACGGTGTATTTTCCCTTCGCTTTCTCAAGGTACTTGGCAGCATTGCATGCAAATCTCGAGAAGAGCACATCTAGTACAGATTCCCCAAAATGGCTAGCAAACATGCACTCCAGCACTGCTCTTAGGCTCTTGGCAATGTTCAACCCACTCTGGATAGGGTTGACCACAACGTCTCCTTCGGAGTCATCGTAGGGATCCCAATTTGACTCAAAGAGTTGGATGTGATTGATATTGAACAACTTGTTCTGAGTTATCACTGTTTTCACTTCACGGACTGATGGTCCGTACAACGGTAGATTGAAGTAGTCAAGGTTTGCCTTCTCCACGAGGCCCTGTTGTGATCGAAAGTGAAAGTAAGTACTTTTAGTATTACAGCTTTCATATGCACCAAAATAAAAATAAGACTGTGCGATAGTGGCATTAAACTAATTCCACAGTGAGTAACATAGACTCGTAGACCTCCATAACAAGAGATTGCAATGCTTGTGCAAATAATCCATGAATATCATTTAGCTCTCCATCAAGGCATCAAATACATCCTCGCTCTTCCTTCCAAGAAAAGTGAGCAGCATCTGACCACCAGGCACAAGTTCCCTGGAGCGCAGCTCGAGAAAGTTCGAGAAATCATCTTGAAATAGTTCTTGGTATAGCTTCACCATTGACATGGGTGTACTCATCGCGATATAAATGTTTCCTTCATTTAGGAATTCTTTTTATTGCTCTCCTCAAACATCTGCACACACAAAAACAGTGCAAGATAAGGACACACAATGTTGATACTCAATACAATTAAAGGGTAGTATAGCAAAATCCCCTTATGTGTCACTTTGAGTTTGGAGAACGACCCTATAATTTAATTTTTGATGCTTGCACGCTCATAATTTTTTCTAATTTTAATAACAAACATTTTAAAACTTAAGATACAGTCATTATGATGTGTTTTACCTTTTGAAGGTATATATACGATAGCCACTCCTTTTTTATGTACTATAACCTTTTTATAATGCAGATTATTGAAGTGACTATAGCAGCATGCACCATCACAGAAATGGTCATCACAGACGGTTCCTTGAACCGTCTGACTTCATGGGTCAGTGATAATAGGAATTATTCACAGACAGTTTTTGAACCGTCTGTGAAAACTATATCACAGACGGTTCGAAACTAGAACCGTCTGTGATAGTCCGTTATTACAGACGGTTCAAAACTAGAACTGTATGTAATTGTCTGTTATCACAAACGGTTCTTGGTAAAAACCGTCTATGATGTGCAAGTATCACAGACAGATGATATATAGAATCATCTGTGATGTGTGATTATCATAGACAGTTTTTGGTTCAAGCCGTCCATAATAGTCCTTCACAGACGGTTTATACACAAAACCGTATGTTATAATTATAACACAGATGGTTCCAAGGAACCTTCTATGATGATACGTCTAGTGTAGCGTTTTTTGTAATAGTAATGTTTAGCATTTATCTTTAGTGTGCATTGTTCAAGTATATAGCACTCATGGATCTCTCTCAGCATCTTTTTTTTCAAGGACAGGGCACATAAAGAAGAACAACGAGACAAACACACCAAATAGGTAGGCCCGAATTTTTTTCTATTTTAGCCCTTTTTTTGAAAAATATTCACATTTAGACCCCTGGTAGTTTTAATTCCGATTTTGGACCCAGGGGGTCGGAGCCGTGACCCACGGCGCCGAGGTAACACATCTCGGCGCCGTGGTCCACGGCGCCGAGGCGCCAGGCCCGCACCAGCGTGGTGGCCTACGTGGCGCCGACGTGGCAGCACCTCGGCGCTGTGGTCAGTGGCGCCGACCTCGAAGCCGTGAATCGTGGCGCCGAGCTCGGAGCCGTAGATCTTGGCGCCGAGCTCGGAGCCGTAGATCTTGGCGCCGAGCTCGGAGCCGTAGATCTTGGCGCCGAGCTCGGGGCACTTATCCAGGCGCCGAGCGCATGCCTGTTCATTTCACCGCCCGACTCGTCAGCCCCCCACCTCCCCGGCCCCCGCCGCCTCCCCGGCCCCCGCCGCCTCCCCGGCCGCCAGCGCCTCCCCGGCTGCCACCGCCTCCCCGGGCCGCCAGCTCCTCCCCGGCCCCGCCGCCTCCCCAGGCCGCCAGCGCCTCCCCGCCGCCTCCCCGGCTGCCACCGCCTCCCCGGGCCGCCAGCTCCTCCCCGGCTCCGCCGCCTCCCCGGGCCGCCCGCCTCCCCTCCTCGACCGCCTAGGCCTCCGCCGCCTCCCCGGGCCGCCACCGCCTCCCCGGTCGCCAGCGCCTCCCCGCCGCCTCCCTGGCTGCCACCGCCTCCCCGGGCCGCCAGCGCCTCGCCTCCCCGGGCCGCCAGCTCCTCCCCGGCCCCACCGCCTCCCCGTGCCGCCCGCCTCCCCTCCTTGACCGCCTAGGCCGCTCGTCCGACGTCCTCCCCGCCCGCGCGTCCTCCCCGCCGCGGCCGCCCGCCTCCCCTCCTCGACCGCCAGTGCCTCAAGGTGACGACTTCTCCTCCAAAATGTTCGTTCTTGGTGCTCAGATGTTTTGGTCTGGGTCTAGATCGATTGTTAAGCGTCGTTGTAGTTTCTGAGGATGTGATGTCGAGTGGGCTGATGTGTGGTGCTATGAATGTCTTATGCTTAGGCTGTTTATCCCTTATTTATCACTGTCGCTTGGGCAATGGTGCTGTAGAATGGAAGGATTGTGTGGAGTATTGGAGTCGGCGATATTGCTCGCTATAAGTCAAGTTGATTCTTTTGCGACAAGAGGACTAGTGCTATAGAAATGTGTTGTGTTGCTGTGATGTTCTAGGCTCTGATAGGTTTTATCATTCTTGAACTTTGGGGTTGCAACAGATAATGAACGTAGTACTACCTTGTTCCTAGTGTTGGATTTGGATGGGATTGTAGTATTACCTTGTTACAGCGTACCTCGATTATGTCACAGATTTGGATTGGAATGTTACATTAGCCACCTAGCATCAATTTCGAATAAAGGTAGCATTTAGTTAGTGACTAGGGACTTATTAGTTACTATCTAGTATCCAATTTCGATTGAAGGTATTAAGTTTGGTTTTCGGTATGAACTAGATGGACAACCTAGTCACCCTATATCATGGAGGCAGTGTGACAAGTGATGATTATGGAAATGTTCGATTTGTTGAAATGCATAGGGTGCCTCTGATATTCAGTGATCGGCCGTCGTTTAGTGAGTTGGTTGCTAGGGTCCGGGAGGAGCTACATTGTCATGCAAACGAGGAGAGCATCACAGTTGAGGGATTACTTCACTTCGGTTCGAAAGACACAATTCTAAGGCGGTTGATCTTAATTGGTTGTGAGGATCAGTGGGACAAATATGTCAAATTGGTTATGAAGAATGAGTTCCAATGTTTGGACCTTGTTGTGCGGAAGGTGTCCATTGATCCCACCCCTCATGGTTATTCACCAGAACTAGGTGATCAGGCACCCTTTGACCCTCCGTTACCGGACATTGCGGTGGATGTGGAAGAAGTGCCTGAGGTGCCCGATGCTCTATCTGCCCCGAACGAGGTTCAGATTTCTCAACCAGTTCGAATCGAATGTCGGACTGATGATATCGTGGCGGCCCCTCAGGAGATCCCTTCGAACCAGAATCATCCCAGTAAGAGTCGAGCAACACTTTAGCCTTTTCCCGTCATTCCATTCTTTTGTCTCAATCCCATCGCTTTCGTGCTTATGATGCAGGAGACATTCCTGATAATGTGGGTGTTCCTCCCGTTGCTCCATCCGGCAACGTTGAAGAAGTTTGCAGGGACTCCAACAGTGTGGATGTTCAAATTGTGGATGATCTGGAGCCTTACGAGATCGCAAGGGCCGTTGATTCTGATGATGACCGCCCTTTTGGAGAGCTGACCGAAAGTGATATTGAGCTGATCAGGCGTTATTGCCCTGGCCGGGATCCATCAGTTCATGAATTCAGCGATCTTAGGCATTCCCATGCGGCTTATGCAGAAGGAAGGGATGACGAGCTACTAGATGCTCCTGAGGCCGGGTCAAGCATGACAATTGAGAAGGGCATGGTGTTTGAGGACTTGTCAGCATTGAAAAGGTGGCTGCAGGAGTATTCAGTGATTCGTAAAAAGCCATTCAAGGTGAGGCATTCTTATGTGGAGCGGAGGTACACAGTTGTGTGCGAGAAGGAAACATGTGAATGGAGGGTTTGTGCTAGGAAACAGAAGGACACGGGAAAGTTCAAGATCACAAAAATCGTTGGCCCACACACTTGTGCCGAAGCAGAGCTGAAACAGAAGCATCGGCAGTTGACCTCTACCATTATTGCCAAGTCACTGTGTCACATAGTAAAGGGAGAACCCAATATGAAGGTGAAGACACTTGCTGGGATTGTTAAGGAGAAATTTGGATACGACATAAGGTATGGAAAAGCATGGAGGGCAAAGCAACGCATCTGGAAGATGATATATGGGGACTGGGAAGATGGGTACTTGCAGTTGCCAGCACTCTTCAATGCAATCAAAGCGGTTAATCCAGGCATGCATTACGAGTACGTCCCGAAACCAAACGAATGGACTCAAGATGGGATGCAGATATTCTTCCGTGCTTTCTGGCGCTTTGCTCAGTCCATCGACCCACGGCTCCGAGCTCGGCGCCACGACCCACGGCTTCGAGCTCGGCGCCACTGACCACAGCGTCGAGGTGCTGCCACGTCGGCGCCACGCAGTCCACCACGCTGGTGCGGGCCTGGCGCCTCGGCGCCGTGGACCACGGCGCTGAGATGTGTTACCTCGGCACCGTGGGTCACGGCTCCGACCCCCTGGGTCCAAAATCGGAATTAAAACTACCAGGGGTCTAAATGTGAATATTTTTCAAAAAAAGGGCTAAAATAGAAAAAATTCGGTAGGTAGGCTTGGTTAGACAAACTTCAGGCAGATGAGCCAAGTACAGGGAATCCATCCGGAGAAAACTTAGTGCTTATTTATATTAGCTTTTGTTGATAATTTTCAGCTGCAGCAGATAAATAGTAGTGGCTGATAGAAATAGATGATGAACAGTAGTGCATTATGTAAGAAAAATGGTGCAGCGAAAAGCACTACAACATTTGGACCATCACACAACTTACGGAATCGTAATATAATAAAATACAAAGTACGTTACAATATGTAAAAGTAAAAAATAGTGCCTGATAAATAGTATTGGTTGATATAAACAACTTATAGAAGTTGAGCGTTCATATTGATTTCTACTTCTGAAAGCAAAAATCAATATGAACATGTCCTTAATCAAACATGAATGAACATATACTAGTAAGGGCTTTTGAGTTAAGCCCTAATGGCTAGATCCTTTAGGCTCTATCTGCTTGGCATCTTAAACTCAGTGACAGCACAATGACGGTGTATTTTCCCTTCGCTTTCTCAAGGTACTTCGCAGCATTGCATGCAAATCTCGAGAAGAGCACATCTAGTACAGATTCCCCAAAATGGCTAGCAAACATGCACTCTAGCACTGCTCTTAGGCACTTGGCAATGTTCAACCCACTCTGGATAGGGTTGATCACAACGTCTCCTTCGGAGTCATCGTAGGGATCCCAGTTCGACTCAAAGAGTTGGATGTGATTGATACTGAACAACTTGTTCTGAGTGATCACTGTTTTCACTTCACGGACTGATGGTCCGTACGCCGGCAGATTGAAGTGGTCAAGGTTTGCCTTTTCCATGAGGCCCTGTTGTGATCGATAGTAAAAGTAAGTACTTTTAGTATTATAGCTTTCATATGCACCGAGATAAAAAATAATAAAACTATGCAATACTGGTATTAAACTAATTCTATAGTAAATAACGTAGACTCGTAGACCTCCATAACAAGAGATTGTAATGCTTGTGCAAATAATCCATAAAGATCATTTAGCTCTCCATCAAATACATCCTCGTTCTTCCTTCCGAGAAAAGTGAGCAGCATTTGACCACCAGACACAAGTTCCTTGGAGCGCAACTCGAGAAAGTTAGAGAAATCATTTTGAAATAGTTCTTGGTATAGCTTCACCACTGACATGGGTGTAGTCATCGCGATATAAACGTTTCCTTCATTTATGAATTCTTTTTTATTGCTCTCCTCAAACATCTGCACACACAAAAACAGTGCAAGATAAGGACGCATAATGTTGATACTAAGTACCTCCTCATCATGCAATATAAGTACAAAGCTCATCATGTGCACAGACCAAGGAAATATTAAATTTAATAAAAAGCCAATATCATTGGACCATGCATACTCCTATTAATGGCATACTAGGCCAGTCTCAGTGGGAGTTTCATCTGCATTTAATAAGCTGCCACATAGGCATTTTTGATGATATGACAACATTTTTAAGAATAGAGAGAAGAAGCTAGTGAGTTTCATCTAGATGAAACTCTCTTGGCACGATTACCAACTCTATATGAGTCATGAAATTAAATGTCTATGAAACAATAGAATGAAACTACGCATTGAGAATGGATATTTCATCCATGTTTCATTTCATTTTACATGATGTGGCAGTCTTGGAAACGTCATGAAACTCTCCACTGAGAATAGCCTAACTACTCACTCATTTTTCAGTATTAAATTAAAGATATATGATAGAAATATTGTAATAACTACATATTTGGTCTCTACAATAGACTTATATTATGGAATGACCCTTTTTAAAAATGAGGATTTATATTACAGGACAAATGGAGTATAATTAAAGGGAAGTGGCAAAATCCCATTATGTGTCACTTTGAGTTTAGAGAACACCCCTATAATTTAATTTTTGATGTTTGCACGCTCACAATTTATGTCGGAGCAAAGTCTCCCCTACCATTGCTTTTTTGCTATTTTTAATAACAAACCTTTTAAAACTTAAGAAATAGTGATTATGATGTATTTTAACTTTTGAAGGCGTATATACCATAGCCACTCCTTTTTCTGTCCTATAACCTTTTTATAATGCAGATTTTTGAAGCGACTATAGCAGCATGTTTAGCGTTTATTTTTAGTGTACATGGTTCGAGTATGAGATTATGGAAGCACATCCTGCACCCATGACTACAAATGGATCCTGCTACATAATTACCAGTTAACTACTTATAATCTTTCGTGGTTAGTCTCAATGTAACTCCAATGGGAATAGTACCGTCAACAGGACCAGTTTGATTTCATTTGTTTTCTTTTCTTTTTACAATAACATATTACAAACTTCACATATATTACACTACTCATTTTTATCATGTAAGATATATTCCATTGCTAATTGTCGAAGTTTTTAGTAAATTCACAACAACATTAAAATATAAGTTATCTAGTGTTATCAAACTTGTTTAGCAAAATTTAGATTATGTACTCTCACATTAATCACAGGATTTGTTTCTTATAGAGAATCCTATAGATGTAGATAACAAATTTCAAGGTCTAAGATGTAGATAACATATGTTGTAGCATCCAGAACAATTTTTTGAAACTTAATTAAATCATATCTGGTATAAAAACCCAAATACCAAATGACTTGCTGCCTGATTGCACTCTTTCCATTCAAAATTGCTCCACCTAAACTCACAATTGGGATAAGTTTTTTGATTACCTGAGAGAGCCAATGGAGGGAATACATGGAATGGAACAGGTGAACACTCCGGTTGGGGAAAAGCCTAGTGTAGTATGATCCCGGCAATCCAACAACATAGTACGGAGGTAGTGTTATTGCTTGTCTGTTGTGATCCATAGCAACCGATTTATGTAGCTGTTCTAAAGATGTAAATAGGTGATTGAAGTCATTGCTAGGTAGATCATTTAGGAAGAACTGAATATCTTCGGGGTGTCGAGCTATCTTGTCGAAATGTTCGCCGATCGCTCTGATCACCTCGTTGATGAATATTAGTGTATTTGGCCCTGAAGAGCAGCCCAGGTCAGCAACAACTATGGTCTTGGGGAGAGGAGCACCACACACTTCTTCTATGGCCTTCTTAATCATCGGCTTAGTCTCGAGCAAAGCTTTTTCCTAACATATGCACACATTAAAACAAATTAATTTGCATTTAATTAACAAAGGAAAACGCATACTAGAAGGTGCTGACCGTTTGTATTTTCTTGTTGGGATAGTAACTTGAATATCTTTTGATTGCACAACTTCCGTTAATCCAAAGGCAACTCAATTCGGAGTTGGTTACAAATATAGTAGATCAGATTTTTTTTGGGGGGCAATACAGTAGAATTATAACAAACCTATACCTAGGGATGACAATTCCCCGTGGAGCGAGGATCCACAAGGATATTCCCTAACAGGGGTAGGAGCGGAACCTGCCCGTGGGAAGAGGGGGTAGGGGACCCAATAAGAATACAAATATATTACTTTGTTCACATATTATAGATCTTTAATATGTGATATATACTCTTTTCTTATATATTTAAACTAAAACTTAAATCTATATGTTAGGATATAACTTTTGAAGCTATATTTAAGAGGAAATATATCTAAATACTTATAAATTAATTAATAAAGTCACATGATAATTTGTGAATCTATATTTAAACTATTTTTTCCATCCCCACGGAGCCCACGGGGGCCGGGGATCCCCATGGGGGCTGGGAGGTTTGTGCCCTGTTTGGTCTAGCAATATCAGGATGGAGGATCCTTAACAGGGATTGGGACGAGACATGGGCAAGCCTCCAGACCCCTGTCCCATTGCCATCACCTAGGGTGTGTTTGGTTGCTTTTGGGTAGTGGGATCGTATATTCTGGATGAGGGGAAGCTGGATGACACTACAACACAACCGAGATTTGAGGGCGTTTAGCAAACCCGGCGTTTATTGAGATTTAGGGGCGTTTGTATAGCAGGGCAGACGTAAATGCCAGCATAGACATTTTGCTGGCATTTCTAAGTGCTGGGTTTGATCTAGTAATTAGGGGGCATTTGTAAACGCCGGCAAAGAAGTTTTGCGGCATTTGTAATGATCCCTGGCACTTAGCCCAGCAACGTGGGAATTAGTCATTTTGGCGCGGAATTGATAGAGTGGAAAAAGTGGCACGGGACTAAAACGCAAAATTGCCAATCCCATTCGATCTGCCTCAAAGCCCTAGCTGTCGCCGCCGATTTCGATCTCCCTTCGCCCCCTTCTGGTTTCCTCCTCCTCCACTCTCGGCGCCGGCGAGGCCGGGCCAAACTCGCCGGCGACCACTTCATCCATGCGCCCCCCGCCGCCACTCCTCTTCGTCTCTTCGCCATCTCTTTCAGCCGCCTCTCTCTTTCTTCTCCAGCACCGGCGCCGGCACTCACCTCACTTCCGGCCGCCCCTGTGCCCCCACTACCTCGGCGCCGCCGTCCTCATCAGCTCTCTCCTCTGCGCCGCCTACTCCCGTGCCGCCGCCTTCTTGCTCTTCTTCCCCATCTCGTCCTCCACCAGCCAACGCCGCCTCTCACCGCCATCCACCTCACCGCCGCTTCTCTTGACCCACCTCGACGCCGCAGCTCTTCGGCTACCACCAGCAAGCGGCGCCCCTCCAGATCCTCAAGTCGCCGCCAACGCCATCACCGATCTCCACCGGATCTTCTTCAACCCCGGTCGGCCGCCCCTGTCTCCGCCACCACTGCATCATCCCCTTCATCGACGACCCCGACCCCATCTTCCTCTTCACCGACACTGACGGCGACGACTTCTCCACCGACGCCGGTGAGCTCCGACTTCTTCCTCTGCCTCCACTTCACCTCGGTGTCCTCTGCTACATCTTCTTGTTTGGTTATGTCTAATTCCTCTCCATTTTCTAATTGCTATTCTCGAGTATTGTTCAACTAAATTGGTACTAATTCCTGTTAATTGTGCACTATTAAATTGATGCTTTATGATCTGTGATGTGTGTCTATGAGTTGTGACTGAGAGAAGTATTTGTGACTGTGCCTTCTCGCGTAAGCTTGGTTATGAGTTGTGACTGAGAGAAGTATTTATGCTTTATCATCTTTGCTGCTTTGACAGAAGGTTGACAAGGTGCTTCGACAAAACGTTGACGAGGTGATTCATCTGCTACATACTGGTGCTTCCTGTGCCTGGTTGCTATTGTCTCCTTACTCTCTTTTCAAGTTAGCTGCAAGCTGAAACTTTTTTATATGTTTGTGAATTCCATGCATCCATGTGCATCTTGGGAGAACTAATAAATTGGTGCCAATGATTAGGAAACATGGACAAACATTGGATGCTTTCACCTAGGTAATTAGATTTCAACACAAAGCTGAAAAGTTAAAAGATTATTTACTCTAGCTCCCCTGGTTATAATTGTTAGTAGTAACTTGATATTATAGGTACACAGACGAGTATGAAAGCGGTCTTAAGAATTTCATTGAATTTGCCATTTCCAAATCAGCAAGAGGCAACACAATCCTTTGTCCTTATAGAAAATGTGTGAATCAGTATTGGTTACAGGAAAATGTTGTGTATGACCACTTAATCTGTGATGGATTTATGCCTGGGTATAATACATGGATTTATCATGGTGAGAGCTGGAACAATTCAGCAGCTGTTAGTTCAACTCCATCGGTTCAAAATGAGAAAGATGACGAAATAAATGATATGCTAAGAGAAGGTCTTGGATATTTTGATGATGTCAACATAGATGTGACTGCTAGTGATGACGAGCAAGAGAATGATATAGATGCTGCGATATACTATAAGTTAGCTAATGAAGCTAGTCAACAATTGTATCCATGTTGTGAAAAGTACTCCAAACTACAATTTATTGTTCGACTCCTTAACATAAAAAACTTGTGGAATATGAGTAATGCTTGCTTTGATGAACTTATTTTACACTTAAAGGAAGCACTACCAGCCGGTGAAAATTTACCAAAAAACTACCATGAGGCTTGAAAGTTTGTTAGGGATGTTGGCCTTGGCTATGATAACATTGATGCTTGCATAAATCATTGCGTACTCTTTAGGAAAGAATATGCCAATTGTACTTCTTGCCCAACATGTAAGGCTCAGCATATTCATGGTTCTATATTCATGGTTCTCATTAATGTGTGATGGCACTCATAATGTTAATGCAAGCTTCAATGAAATTCTTTGTCCTTAACTTATTTTTCAATTCTCTAATTATGGGCTTGAAAGGATTATGGAAAGGATTCTGTCCAGTTCCTGCTTGTTACCTGATTTGGTTTGGGAGTAGAACTCCTGTGGGACCTAATAACATTTTCTGGTTTACATTTTGCTACACTTGCTTAATGCAAAATCAGAATGGCTGTCATTTGAAATCCTTCTGGGTGTGTGCTGTGTTCTTTCATGTGGATTTGCTTCCAATGTTGTTGATAAACTGTCACTAGTCATATGTTATACATGACATAAACCGATTTGACAAATAATTATTTATCTTTTTCATACAACTAATATCTTTAGCGCATTGCCTAATCAGTTAGCATTAGCATCTTATTGTTCAAACTGATACTGTAGCTTGCAAAAATGGTAAGCCAAGAAAATATTATGACTACTTGACAGAAATGTATTATACAAGGATGTATAAAAATCTTAAGGTATCCTTCCATGGGGGCCTCATTATACTTGATCATCATAGGGCAATAGGTGGTGTATGAGCAAGTTAGGCAGAATAAGATACTTGAGCACATATTTTGACACAATACCATAAAGAAAGGTTTCTCATACATGGTGGCAGTTTTTATATAACTACAGCAGTATTTTATAAAAACAACCCTTTAGACATAGGAAAGATTAACTTAAAGTGGTGAGGCCATGTATGAAATCATAAAGAATCTGCATAAGACAATCTTACATCATAGCATAAAGAGTGCATCCCAAAGACCATATATCTGTCCTCTCATCAATGTTAGCATGGTTTGGGCACTCCCATAATTCAGGAGCCTGGTAATGCGCAGAACAATGCTCTGAAGCCCATTCCTACATTTCATCAATTGGGAGTCAAAATAACAAGTCCTTTTGGCTTTTGGAACAACTGTGGGCTAGCTAATATCTTGCAATGCATTGTGGGCTAGGTATGCATTGTGGACTGTCAACTTATTTGATTGCAACAAAAAAAAATATTTTGGAATGTATTAAGTTAACACCAGTATATATATTTCCTTGCGATGCTTGAAGTAACAGGATTGTTCTTTTCCCCCACAAACATGTGTGCAGTGTACTTAGACTTAGCTAGTTTTTCCTATTTCAGCACTAGCTCTCATATATTGTGTTCACTTGATTGCAGGCTGGAGAAGATATGATGGTGTTAACTAGTTATTTATCAAGACCTTTTGTGCAGCGTTTAACTTAAGCAAATAGGATCCTGTGATGTTCAAACTATGAATATTTTGTTGAACATAAGTTATCGCACTCCTGTTCTACAATTCTATATATGTGATGCCGTCTTTTGCTGAACAATGTAATCTGTCGGCTGATATGGAAGTACTGCTTGTAAATTTTAGCTGCCATTGACTTTTTGTTGAACAATGTGATTCTATCAGTTATAGTGATAATTATGGAATTAAAATCTATGATGTTAGTGTGTTGTCTACTACTAGTGAATAAGCATATATGTACAAACTGTGAAAGAAGGTATTTATAGATGGCAGACTGTTAAAAACATTTTTTATTAATTTAGTTTGGTAATTTGTAACCGCCGCCATAGCTAGAGCAATAGGGGCACACATAAATGTCGTAGAAAAAAACCGAAATGAGGGCAATTGCAAATGCCAGCTTATCCTCCTTTTGGGGCATCTGTAAACGCCACAGATAATATCAATTGGGGCATTTGTAAATGCCAGGGTAGATTACTCTAGAAGGGCATTTGTAAACGCCGGGGTAGATTACTCTGGAAGGGCGTTTGTAAACGCCGGGGTAGACTATTCTGGGGCGTTTGTAAACGCTGGGTTAGCTTTGTGTATGGCGGCATTTCCTAAACACCGAGGTTGCTATAAACACCAAGAAAAACCTTTGCCGACGGCACTTATGTGGTCGTTTGGTAAACGCCGGTAAAAATTCCTTCCGCGGCATTTACACACATTCTAGGGCATTTATAGGTGCCCTAGCAAGTTGGTTGTGTTGAGTGTGAGGAAGAGTGTTTGGTTTGATGTATCTGTGGATACAGACTGAATGAGTATGTGATTGGTAGGCTATATATGAGGCTGTATGAAGGTCTTGCTCGACTCCCTCGGTCCTGGACGGGCAGATTCGGTCGAAATGGCCTTCACTCCCGGTCCCGGATGAGACCATATGCGAGGACGAGCGGATCTAGGCTTCCACAGTAAATTCGTCCAACCAAACACCCGAATTTTTCGCAATATACGGTGGAGCTAGGATCCGGCCGTCCATATTCAGCAAACCAAACACACCCCTAGTCTATACACCGTCCATCCCTGGTTGAGATCCGCACTTGAATTAACAGGATTCAACTACCACGTTTTGCTTTCACATGAATAATTAACGCGTAGACAACCATGGTGAAGTTTCGGGCTGTCAAAGAGTTCAGACCTACATTAATGCAGCTTTCTATTTGTATAGTTCAATTGTTAGACCATGTGGTTAAGTCTAGGATATTTTGGTGATGAATAATTGACAATGGTTAATTTATTATGTGAATAATTGGTGATTTTGTTTAGCAATGTTATGCGAGGTGTGTGGTGCGTGCGTGAACTGATGTTGGTCAAGTTAGGACGAACTTGTGCCAGAAAAATATTCTTTTGTCTTTGCATGTGCAGGTTGAGCATGGAGACGATTATGGTCGGTGACGAGGTGTACTGGGACTAGAATGGGGAAATCCGAGGTTCGGACAGTCAAGGAGGTCATGAGATGGTCAGGCTCATGCTTGAGACACATGGAGATCAAAGGTGGATGATACGTG
The DNA here is from genome assembly GCA_017311315.1 of Dendrocalamus latiflorus. Lineage (NCBI taxonomy): Eukaryota > Viridiplantae > Streptophyta > Magnoliopsida > Poales > Poaceae > Dendrocalamus > Dendrocalamus latiflorus. The sequence goes on along the minus strand of CM029632.1, from coordinate 13,505,439 downwards.
GAGAAGCTACGGGAGGTGCGGTCTTGGAGGCTTCGACACGTGACACGTTAGAAAAGTCGAGAGTGTGAAAAAACCCGTGTTAGGAAGGGTTTCGGGTACCTTGAAAATTAGTGGGCTAAAAACCTAGTTGAGGTTAAAAAGCTCAGGCCTAGTTGGATGAGTTGTATTAAGGTTTTGAGTAGTAGAAAAAATAGGAGTATAAAAGGACGGGCGGCCGTGCGTAGGGACATGGCCGTGGAGACGAAAAAGTACATGTTTTTGGGGCGACGCGGTACGGGCGAACGGAAAAAGAGCAGGATGCGGCGGCATGTCGTGAAGAACAAATAGGATGAACAATATACGCGTTTTTGAATAAAAGTTCGTGAGTTTTTAATTCGCATATATTATTCTTTTTACTGGTTTTTTAATTCGTATGAATTCTCCACGCATTGATCTATGTCTAGGTATTTTTCTTGCTTACATACATGAATTAGTTTTGATTAAAAATCGATTTCTAGCTTGAATCAAAAACGTGTTTTCACTGATCAGTTATCGATCGGAATCAAATAGCAGTCGGAAATTTTTTTTTTCGCTACAGTACTTTTCTACAGTACTGCTCATCATGCAATCTTATGATGTTGTCAATGTATTCATCAAGGGGAAGATTGTTAGACCATGTGGTTAAGTCTAGGATATTTTGGTGATGAATAATTGACAATAGTTAATTTATTATGATGAATAATTGGTGATTTTGTTTAGCGATGTTATGCGACGTGTGTGGTGCATGCGTGAACTGATGTTGGTCAAGTTGAGACGAACTTGTGCCGGAAAAATATTCTTTGGTCTTTGCATGTGCAGGTTGAGCATGGAGACGATCATGGTCGGTGATAAGGTGTACCGGGACTAGGATGGGGAAATCTGAGGTTTGGACGATCAATGAGGTCATGAGATGGTCGGGCTTATGCTTGGGGCGCATGGAGATCAAAGGTGGATGATACGTGGAGAAGCTACGGGAGGTGCGGTCCTGAAGGCTTCGACACGTGACGCGTTAGAAAAGTCGGGAGTGTGAAAAAAACCCGTGTTAGGAAGGGTTTCGGGTCACTTGAAAATTAGTGGGCCAAAAACCTATTTGAGGTTAAAAAGCCCAGACCTAGTTGGATGAGTTGTATTGAGGTTTTGAATAGGAGAAAAAAATAGGAGTATAAAAGGACTGGCGGCCGTGCGTAGGGACGTGGCCGTGGAGACGAAAAAGTACGCGTTTTTGGGGCGGCGCGGTACGGGCGAACGGAAAAAGAGCAGGATGCGGCGGCATGTCGTGAAGAACAAACAGGATGAACAGTATACACGTTTTTGAATAAAAGTTCGTGAGTTTTTTAATTCGCATATATTATTCTTTTTCCTGGTTTTTTTATTTCTATGAATTCTCAATGCATTGATCTATGTCTAGGTATTTTTCTTACTTACATACATGAATTAATTTTGATTAAAAATTGATTGCTAGATTGAATCAGAAAACGTGTTTTCGCTGATCAGTTATCGATCGGAATCAAATAGCGATCGGTTTTTTGCTACAGTAACTGCTACAGTATGCTACAATAAAATAAAAAGTTTTTGTTTTTGTTATTTTTTGTTTTTGCAGATTAAACAATTAAAAGGCAGAAAAATTGAAAAAAGTTTCCGCAGTGCGGTACAATCATTCATCCCCTCTGATTGCCGTGGACGATCGTACAAGAATCATTGAGCTAGATCCACGCGTTCTAAAATGCACTGAATATTTTCGCCCAAAAGCATAGGTTTCGAGCAGGGTTTGCCGAGTCCAATGAGATTGCTTTGTTCAGTCTAAGATGTATATGACCAGTAACATAGTATATCACCAGATTAACTATGCCAAATTGTGTTGTGTGTATATATATATATACAGGTTTCATGTATAGCCGTACAGGTCTCCTGAATTTATTCTTGCACTAGAATTTTCGCTCCTTCGCCTGGACTTAGAGAAGATGGTGTACAAACCTGAAGCCTGGAGTTGTTGGCATAGCTGGTCTCTCCTTCCCCTTGGGTCATACGGAAGTCACGCTTCATCTCCATGGCTACCAAAAGCTCTCTAGGCCTAGTTTGATTTGTCGGTCTGCACAGTAGGAATCAGAACACACGCAAGGTCAGAGTGCAACTGTCGCAAGGGGTAGCAGCTACTTATAAGTTTGAGGTCATGCTTAGCCGCCACATTGACTTTATAAATGGGTTAGCCGTCACGTGGACTTTATAAATGGATTTTTTTTTGACTGTGAGTTATGACTTTTAACTTGAAATCTTTGAATTATAGCTATTTATAAGAAAGTACGGAGAGAAACATTCACCTGTGATTTTGACCGATATAGATAAATTCAGTAAAGTGTTTACTATAATCGATTTTAGACCTCACATTCAAAAGACATATCGTTTAAAAACTAGTTAATGTAGCATAAATCAAAAGCTATAAACCCAAAAGAATCTAACCGTTGAGGATGGGAATTGCATGTAGTAATCAATGAACTCCAGATTTGGAAGATAAGAAAATATATTCCGCTACAAAAATGTCATAAAGTTGTAATTTTGAAGAAGAGAAATGTCATGGGCACTCGTCTCCAACCATTGGTGACAGTGCAGAGTGCATCATGTGACTATTGTTGATAGGAGTTTGTTGTGACAGTGCATCATTGCTTAGTAAGGTACATGTTAATGACTAGTTTGACTAATTCAAACTTAATGACTAGCTTGACTAATTCATGTTAGACCAAATGGCGATTGCTTAGTAAGGTAGCATGACATGTTGTTATACCCACGTGGTAGTAACGGGTTTTCATGCGGGCATAAGCTCACCATTGGTTGCTTGAAAAAATATCAAATTCATTTAGCTAAAACCAAACAAGCCCAAAGGGTGTAATTGAGGACAGGGATTTATGATCTTAAAAGATCATATGTACCTATTTTTCGTTTGCGTATTTGCGCATTTCAAAAAAGTTCTGTTTGTGTATTTGTGCATTTCAAAAAAATTCTAAAAAAGTTATAGAGTAGAATATGTTAGAATATGGGTCAAGGTAGTGCAAGTGATACACAAGATAATTCCTCTAATTTAGAGGATCCTGCAATTACAAGGTGCCATGCTTGTGCAAACATTGCACCAGATAATTTAGAGGATCCTGCAATTTAAAAAAATGCCATGCTTGTGCAAACATTACCAATATTTTTCTAATTTAGGGATCAAACAGTTTAGGGCCTATTTGGAATGTAGGAAAGGAAAAATGTAGGTATGGGATGTCACGCGCTGTTGAATCCTACAGGAATTAAGAATACATGAACGAGTAGAAACAGATGTTCGGATGCTTCACGATAAATTTTGGAGGAAAGCTTCAATTCAAGAGAGAGAGGTGAGAGAGATTGTGTTGGAATTCTCAAAAGAAAAATTCCATGATGTTTGAACAAATGTTTACTTTCGTCTAAATTATGTAGAAAATAGAAGATTTCTATAGGATTTGTTTAGAGCCATTTCTTTGTTCGAAAGGAACATGTAGGAAATTTTCTACAGGGTTCTCGTCCCGCCATATTTGTTCATTTTTCCTTTGTTCTGAATATCGGCCAAAGACTCGCATCAGACGGCCAAGAAAACACGTGCCAAATTAAGTTCCCGCTCATTTTAATTTGAGCTTCTAGCTTATTTTTTACTATTTCTAAATTTCATTTTTTCTAGCCTTTTGGTTTTTTTTGAGCTTTTTTGTCGGTTCTTTTTTTCTGTATTCGTTTGCATTGTCCGTGATGGGTTAATCTATTTTTTATTTTTAATTTTTTTAAATTTAATTACGTCAAATAAGTCACTGTCAGTTATAGTGCAATTTCAATCAGCTACAGTGATATTTCAGCAATAAGTCACTTTTTTTAGCCCAAACAAACGACACCTAAACCGTTAGCCCGTGGAAAATCGAGATCTCCCCACTCTGCCGATATCCTCCTGCCGCCACAACTCTTAAAACCCTCGTGGCCCGACCTCCGCCGCCGCTGCCGCCGTCTCCCTCACTTATCACCCCCGCTGCATCGATTTGGACGTATACTTCCTTTGGACCAGTGGCGGACCCAGGAAAAAATTATAGCTAGGGCGATTTCACAGTGGTGGATTCAAGAAAAAAAACTAGGTAGGCTAAAGTCGAAAGCGTGAAATAAACAATAGTACCCAAAAGTAAAACAATTCATGATCAAACTATGTTGCAAACACATTAATAAAATATGTGATACGAAATAGAAACAACAATTACAATTCACATGTTAACATATGTGGATAACGGAAGGACAATAAAAAATACCTCACTAATGAAGCTTAATCTACAATTATGGATGAGGTAAAAATATAAGTACTCTCATTTTGACAAGCTAGTTTATATATTCTACAATCTACATAAAATGTTTACAAGCTATCAAAACTAATACTCAAATACACAAATTTAAAATCTAGAAAAAATAGAATTTTACCTTTATAAAATCTCCCACCCCCGGCTCAAATGCACTGAACTGAATCAACTGATGCTCCTCAAAATCTCAAATCCCCCAGCCGGCCCACGCCCACGCCCACCGACGCCCACGCGGCGCCTGACGCCCCCGCTCCGCTCCTCAAATCCACCGACGCCCCCGGGCTCCCGCCTCCCCGCCTGGCCGCCTCCCGTCCCGGGCTGCTCCCCGCCTCGGCGCCTCCCGCCTCGCGTCTCCCGCCTCCCGCCGGGCTCCCCGCCTCCCGTGCTCCCCGGCGGCCCGGCCACCGCATCCCGCCTCCCGCGCTCGGCGCTCCCCGACGGCCCGGCCACCGCCTCCCGGGCTCCCGCCTCCCGCGCTCCCCGGCGGCCCGGCCGCCGGCTCCGCCTGGGCGCCGCCGCGCCGCGCCGTCTCCTTCAACTCCGCCTGGTCGCCTACTTGCTTGGGCGCCGCCGCCGAGCCTTCCTCAGTTCCTCCGCCTCTGCCGCAGTGCCGCCTGGGATTAGGGTTAGCGCCGGCGTTTTCTTCTACTCTTCGACTTGTGTTGGCCCGTGCTGCTAGTTATCTCTTGCTTTGTTGGGCCGTGTGTTTATTGGATTTTTGTAATGGACTTGGGCCTTGTCTTCCGGCAAGATGTGCACAACAGCACAGGGGGTGGGGGCTTGGGGGCTGGGGGGCGTGTGCTTCCGCCGGGGGGGGGCTCCGGCCGGCGAGGAGCTCGGGCGGCCGCCCGGCCTCGCCCGAAGAGCAGGTCCGCCCCTGCTTTGGACGAGCAGTTTTCGGTTTGTAAATAGCACATTTTAGTTGGATGCAGTTGTGTGGGGGTCAAAACACGATGGTTAGATCCCGCTGGGTCGATGCAACGTGTTATGTTCATTTTCTTACCGGATTTCATTTCCCAGTCAGTTCTTTCAAAAGTTTAACCTTCTACAAGTGTAAGTTTCTACAAAAAAAAACTTATAGTATTTATATTGGCTACAGCTGATGGTTTTTAACTTGGAATAAATAATAATAGCTAAAATAAATGATTTTTACAAATAAAAGATGAACGGTGAGGAAAATATGGAAGAGATATGTGCAAGAGACGGAAGCAAGAGGAGTAGGGTGTCTGATGCGCCCGTTATTATTGTCTTATCTCCGGAACAAGAGGAATGAAGAAACCGTTTCGAAAAACTGAATTTTCATATTAATTTTTGATTACTCCAAATAAAATAAAGCCAGAAGCGGAAAGCAATATAAGCATGCCCTAAGAAACTATTTACAATTTGAAACTGTTGAGGAACCGTCGCTGGAGACCAGTCTGATCGATTCTTTTGCTAATGCAAAACCAGATCAATCACAGAAGACAGAAAATAGTAGATTGAAACACAGATAGGTAGAGAGAACTCCTGGTCTTCTTTATTGCTTTCTTTCTAATTTTCGTATACAAAATAGCTGATAGTACTTCCTATTTATATCTTGGAGGTGAGGTGTCCACTATGGACTAAGGTTTCAAGCCCAGGCCCAAGTTTCTTAACACTCCCCCTTAGGCATTCATCTGACATGTTCATGCCTCATCAAAACTCAGTGGAAAAAATTTGAAGAAAGAGGACATAACACATGTTATGTTGCGTTGCACGACTTGCCTCATTAAAAACTTTGACCGAGAAACTTCAAGAAAACTCGTCAAGGGAAAAAAGGTACAATCCACCTAATTTCATTTAATCTTCAGGATTTATTCTTTGGATACTCGATCTTCATGATCAACTTTTAATAACGAGTTTGAGAAAATTCTCCCCTTGTATTATGCACTTCTCTAAATCTCATCATTCAAATTCCTCGTACGCATCTTTCAAAACTGGATGCTGGAAGTGACTTAGTGAATAAATATGTAAGATTTTCACATGGCTTAGTATGCGGTACCTTAATTTCGTCCATCTTCTGCAATTCATGAGCATACAAGAACTTGGGATTGATATACTTTGTGAGATGACTTTTCACGTAGCCCGTCTGTACTTGTGCAACGCAAGCTGCATTATCTTCATAGATAATTGTGGGAGCTTGTATAATATTCATCCCACATGACTGCTGGATGTGGTGAATCATTCATCGGAGCCAAGCACATTCTCGTGCGGCTTCGTACAGTGCTATGATTTTTGAGTGGTTCGTCGAAGTCGTTACAATACTTTGCTTAGACGATTTTCATGAAATTACAGTTCCACCACACAGGAATACATAGCCTGTTTGTGATCTTGCAATATGCGGGTCCGACAGATACCCAGCATCTGAATAGCAAGTCAAATTCAAATCTTTATTCTTTCTGTAGAACAACCAAAGATCCTTACTTCCATATAGGTATCGGAAGATGTTCTTTATTCCCTGTCAATACCCTTTGGTAGGTTCTGCACTACACTTTGCTAATAGGTTTACGGTAAATGTAATATCCGGTCTAGTGCAGTTTGCTAAATACATAAGTGCTCCTACTGCACTTAAGTATGGGAATTCCAGTCCCAGGACTTCCTCCCCCTCTTCCCTAGGTCGGTATGGATCTTTTTCTTACTGCAAAGACCTCCTGGTCATCGGTACTTTCGATGGGTGTGCCTTCTCAAAGCCAAACATTTCTAACACCTTCGGGCGTAGGCTGACTGATGCACTAATATTCCTTCAGAGACATGCTCAAGCTGCAGGCCTAAGCAGTATTTGGTTTTACCTAAATCTTTCATTTCAAATTCTAACTCCAGGTAAGAACTTACTTCTTTTATGTCTTCCATTGTCCCTATGATATTCAGATCATCTACATACACTGAGATTATACAAATCCATTCTGGGATCGTCGTATAAATACACAGGAACAATTTTCATTGTTCGTGTAGCCTTTCTTTCATAGAAAGTCGCTAAAGCGATTATACCACATTCGGCCTGTTTGCGTAAGTCCGTACAGTGATTTCCTGAGCTTCACACTTTACAAATTTCTATTTGCTCTGTCTTGGTTCGGGACAGGGATACTTTCAGGTGCCTTCATATAAATTTTCGAATTCAACTTTCTATAAAGATATGCAGTTATCACATTCATCAATTCCATTTTTAAATTCAGGTTTACTGACATCGAGATTAAATATCTAAAGGTAATTCCACTGAAAGAGGCCCCGCTCGGTTGAGCTGAAAAGTTGTGGCTTATGGCTGAAATTGCACTAAAGCGGCTGAAATTTCACTGTAGCAGAAGGTGACTTATTTGGCGTAATTAAATCTAAAAAATTAAAAATAGAAAAAATATACTAGCTCATCACGGACAACGCAAACGAATACGGGAAAAAAGAACCAGCAAAAAAGCTTAAAAAAACAAAAGTTCAAAAACAATGAAATTTATAAATAGTAAAAATACTAGCATCAACGCGTTGTTCCAGTCTGATTTTGCATGCAGGATGGTATACGAAGGAGTGAGGAAATTATAGCCATCACATCATGTCAAGACATAGACTCAAAAGACTTGGTGTGCATGTGCAAAGTACAGGTCTACAGGACGCTTTGAGTAGATCAATAAAAAGAGAAAAAAGAGTTGCTATGTGACGCTATGGCCGAGAGCTTGAGCATGGATTTATGTGTTGTCTTTCTTTGAGGTGACTGCATGCAGCATTGATTCGCGAGCTCTTCGCTGGCGAATTTGGTGGGACGGCCGTGACTGGGGATTGAAAGAAAAAAAAAAACACGACGCGAGCGGCAGTCGTGTCGAGCGTGAAAAAAAAAGGCGAGCGGCGGCTAACTTGTTTATCCAAAACGCGAGCGGCAGCCGAGTCGATTGTGACAAAAAAAAATAGCGAGCGGTAGCCGTGTTTTGTCTTTTGCTGGAGAATTTATTGAGCAGCAGCCACGTTTTTTAGTTCGGGTGGTTGTGAGCGGTGGCCAAGAACTTGTTGATCGAAGTATTATGCTGGGCCATGAGAAAGCAATAGTAGCATATGGATAAAGTAATCAAAACCATCACGTGAAGTAAGTAGCATAAGGTATTTTAGTTTCTAGTATTATTTATTTGGTTTTTTTCTGTCATTAGTAGGTTGAACGGTCAAAAAATAATTGTGAAAAAAAGTTTCGTTAGGTGTTGCAATTATTCACCCTCATCTGATTGCCATCAACGATCCTACAATTGGGGCAAGACATACGAAGATGAATGACATGGGAAAGAAGGAAAGAACGGACAACGGTATTGTCAAACTCGCCACCATTATCACATTGTAAATTCTAAATGGTGGAGCCGAATTGGGTTGAGACATAGGTGCAGAAATGAGAGAGAGTGGAGAATGTATTGGATTGTAGCTTAATGGGGAATGTGCACAAGTGTGTGAAATCATCCAAACAAACTAGATAATACTTGAACCCTGACACACTAGGAATTTGTGATATCCACAAGTCACAGTGAAGAAGCTCAAAAGGTTTATGAGTTTTGGAAAATGAAGACTAAAATTGAAGCCGGACATGACAGCACAATTGACATGCATGACAAAGACTATGTTGCATGGTGCGCTTATTACAAAGGACACCAGATGGCATATGCAGCCAGGAGAGGACTTGGTCACTGGGGTAGCCTAACCGGTGATGCCATAGTGTCACAGAGCAGGAGGAGGTGGATGTTGAAAGGGCATGAGCACAAGCGATTGTTGCTAGAATGGAGTAAAGATCCTTGAAGCTATCTCACCAAGAACCACATTCCTGGTATGGAGATATTCCACGTTCCTGGAATGGAGTAAAGATCCTCCACTACTCACACCTCCCTTCCCTCCCCTCACCGACCCATACATCTAAACAATATTCTTGTCTCCCTGAAGATTATTAAAAATCTCATTTCCATTCGTCATTTTACCACCGATAATCACTGTTCTAGTGAATTGACCCCTTTAGTCTCTCTGTGAAGGATCTCCATACCAGGAACGTGGTTCTTCGGTGCGATAGCTTCAAGGATCTTTACTCCATTCCAGCAACAATCACTTGTGCTCATGCCCTTTCAACATCCACCTCCTCCTGCTCTATGACACTATGGCATCACCGGTTAGGCCACCCCAGCGACCAAGTCCTCTCCTAGCTGCATATGCCATCTGGTGTCCTTTGTAATAAGCGCACCACGCAACATAGTCTTTGTCATGCATGTCAATTGTGCTGTCATGTCCGGCTTCAATTTTAGTCTTCATTTTCCAAACTCATAAACCTTTTGAGCTTCTTCACTGTGACTTGTGGACATCACCAATTCCTAGTGTGTCAGGGTTCAAGTATTATCCAGTTTGTTTGGATGATTTCACACACTTGTGCACATTCCCCCATTAAGCTAAAATCCAATACATTCTCCACTCTCTCTCATTTCTGCACCTATGTCTCAACCCAATTCGGCTCCACCATTTAAAATTTACAATGTGATAAAGGGACCCGAAACCCTTCCTAACATGGGTTTTCCAAAATTCCAACTTTTCTAATGCGTTACGTGTCGAAGCCTCCAGGACCGCACCTCCCGTAGCTTCTCCACGTATCACCCACTACGTGTCATAACCTTCAGACCGCACCGCCGTAGCTCCAACACGTATCATCCATCCCTGATCTCCATGCGCCCCAGGCATGAGCTCGACCATCTCATGACCTCCTTGACTGTTCGAATCTCGGATCTCCCCATCCTAGTCCCGGTCCACCTCGTCACTGATCATAATCGCCTCCATGCTCAACCTGCACATGCAAAGACTAAAGAATATTTTTCCGGCACAAATTCACCCAAACTTGACCAACATCAATTCACACATACGCGACACAACTCGCATAACGCTAAACAAAATTACCAATTATTTATCATCACAAATTAACTATTATCTATTATTCATCATCAAAATATCCTAGACATAACCACATGATCTAACAATCTCCCTCTTGATGAATACATTGACAACACCTCAAGATTGCATGATGAATTAGTTTCAAGCAGATATAAGTGAAGAACTGAAGCCGAAAAAGTATTTTAAACCACAAATCTCAAATCTCTTCAAAAACTCTCCCACTCAACACAAGAGATGTAGTTTTAGCAAATTTCTCCAATATCTCACAAATCATAGCAAATCCCTCCCCCTTTGGCAATGTAATCATCAAGAAAATTCAGAGAAAAGATAATTCTAAGAAGGAGCAATGAGAGTAAAAATCAAGAAGCTTTGTAGATTATACAAGTCACTTTGCATTTGATTTAGTAAAGCAATCAAGCCATATTTTGAGTAGAGCTATCTAAATCATATAAAGTCATATATCATATATCAATATCAAAACCAGTCTTCAACATGATTAAGAAGTCTATATTAATGACAGGCATCACAACAATGACCAAACCAATTATAAAGAGCACAATGAGATATTACTACGAAAATTCAAAGCTTAAAAGTAAAGCAAACCTTTAATCTAGACGAGCTAGCAGTCTCATATAACAACCTATTACTCCACATTCAATTCTTACGCATGTGGCATGCTTATAGCATACTTGATACTTGTTTTCATAATAACTTACTTATTTTAAATGGTGGCATGCTTGAAGCATAGTTCTTTTTATTTGTGCACTTTTTGTACCTTTTCTTTTGTTTAACCATAGCATACTTGAAGCATACATCTTTTCAATGGTCTCTTTTTAATTTTTTTTTACTATAACATGCTAAATTGAGTGAATATAAAAAGATTGCGATATGAAACATATGAGCTTCATAGCCAAGATTTAAAATAAGTCTCACATTCAGGCTGGTTCTTTTCAATGAACATCGTAGAGTACTATCTATAATTAAACTAGTCAAAGTATTATGCCATGTCATATTTTAGTTCAAGTACAACAAATTAATTATAACCAGTTATGATCAAAGCTACACAGCATATGAGTAAATATGATAAAGAGAGCTCCGCAACTCATTTAAATTTGATGGCTTGGACTTGTTAATTTAATTGATAAGTATAATAAACAAAGCTTCCTAAATTCTTAAATATCAAACTCCCCCCTTAGAATAATCCTATAGCATGCAACACGCCCAACTGACTTCGCAAAAGAGCAGAACGTGCAGAATCAAGTGGTTTTGAAATAATATCAGCAACATGAGAATCCAACTCAATAAGGTGTAAGACTACATCACCTTTTCCACATGGTCTCTCAAAAAATGGAATCTCTTGGAAGCAATCAAAGGAGTGAAGAACAATCAAGTGTTCCAACCAAATAATGACGTAAAAGATTAGAACCCACTCAAGCTCATGTTCTCCATCCTCATCAGATGTTCTTACATCACATGAAACATCGGTCTCACAGCATTGGGGTTAGTGAAATAAGATTTAGGAATCCAGTACTGTGACACACGACGTGGACAAATAGCAAGAAATCTAGAGCCAAAAGCATGAGCATGTGGGTGATCAAAATGCCAAAAAGAACGTGAAGCCAAACCATCATGTGAAGCAGATTTAAAATCATCATAAAAGTTCTCTAAAAACTTAGCTTTCACATTAGTTCTAGGAGCAAAAGAGATTGCACGTTTTTATCTTAAAGCATTCAATCTTTCCTTCTTCTCTTTCTTAGCACGCCTAAAGCAAAATTTATGAAAATGTCCATCTCTTCCATAGTAGGTGCAATGAAATTTAACATAACCAGAATTCTTTTGAGTTGATGAGCTAGCACCTACAGTATTATTTGATGAACTTTGCACAAAGCCAGCAGATTTAAACACAATTTGTTTTGGTTCAGATTTTACTTTAATTTTTTCAAGTTCAAGAAACTTAACAACCTTAGGAGGATTATTCTTAGCATGCTCAACAAAATTAAATCTTAGCCACGATTTTCCATACTTATTTTTGACTTGTCTAGAATCATACTTAGATTTTTCTTACTAAAAGAAAATCTCTCTAAAGTGTTCTTAATATATTCATTTTCTTTAGCCAATGAGGAACAAGAAGTGTACTTAACCAGTTCATTCGCTAAATTCTTGGAAGCACTACATTGAGCCAATCTCTCTTTTTCAGCAAAATCATTCAATTGCTTAGTCAAAGCATCAATTTCAATATTTAACTTAGGACAATTTGAGCAGGACATATTCTCATGATAAAGCATTTATTGAATAGATTCCTAAGATAAATTAAGTCTAGCTTCTAGCAATTCACAATTAGTGCAAGCTTTAGATTGAGCATTTGAAATACTTGACTCTAAACATGTGAAAGAACTAGATTTGAGTTTTTCAATTTCAACATTAGCAAATTTTAGTTTTTCATCACAAGAGTTATGTGTCAATTTTAATTCATCAAATTTATCAGTTACATCCCTAAGTTGAACCAGGTTTGATGCATTTATAGATCTAGCAGCCTCCAACTTAGAATGTAAAACTTGGCAAGACTCACATGATTCATCATCAAGAATTAAAGCTTTAAGTCTATTAATTTCAGAATTTAGGCTTTCAACAGCACAATTATTTTCTTTCAATTTCTGTTTTGTTTATTTTTTTTAATTCAATAGCAAGTTTAATCAAACCATCTTCAAGCTCATCATATGATGCCATGGTGGTCTTACCTCATAGGGATCACTGTCGTCGTCATCATTGTTATTACTTGTCATGAAGCACATGCCCGTGAAGTCATCATTGTTCTTCTTCTTCTTCTTACCTTTAGCATCATTGTTATCGTGGTCATCGTCGTCACAGCTCTCATATTCTACATCGCTCAATAGATGATATGATCTTTTCAGCTAACTTGGGACGGAAATTGCCACCTTTGGTGTTTTTGTTTTTGGATGGCCAACGACGAGAGTTCTTATCTTCCTTGATCACCTTTCCCTTGAGCTTGGAACAATCCATCTTAATGTGGCCTGGCTCGCCACACTCATAGCATCTGATTGGACCTGACATGCCACCTCGCTTCCTCATCTTCACATTGTTGAGTGCCTTGTATGCTCGTGAGGAGATTAACACCAAGTCCTCTTCAGGGAGTTGCTCGAACTGTTCCTCTGAAAACGAAGACAAGGCAGACAAAGAAACACAAGACAAAGTACTCGACGAAGCAGCCTGCACAGGGTTAGTCACAAGTGCTAAAGGTGAAGATTTATCAATCTTGGATGGCAAAACTTCCATCTCATAAATTTTCAATCTAGAATAAAGATCATGCATGGTTCCAGGACCACCAGCGATGAAAGTACACTCCATGACAACCCGTGCCAAGCACGGCACCAGTGTTCCCAAGCGAGTTTTTGATCTTCATGTTGTAGCCCCTTCTGTCTCGCTACTGCCCAAAATTTATCGTGGTGCTCTTAATGATAACAATTGGCAGGCCGCTATGCTTGACAAGTACCAGGCTCTATGTTCCAATTGAACCTAGGATCTCGTTCCTCCTCCCCCGCGCAAACATTATCAGCGGCAAGTGGATTTTTCGCCACAAATACAAGCCTGATGGCTCTCTTGACCGCTACAAATCCCATTAGATTCTTCGCGGCTTCTCTTAATAGCCGGGCATTGACTACGATGAGACTTTCAATCCTATTGTCAAACCAACCACCATCTGGACTATTCTGTCTCTTACTCTTTCCAGTAGTTGGCCTATTCACTAATTCGATATCAAGAATGCTTTTCTTCATGGCACCCTTGTCGAGATAGTATATTGTCAACAACCTTTAGGTTTCATCGATTTCGACAAGCCTTCCCATGTGTGCCACTAGAACAAATCCATCTACAGACTCAACAAGCACCACATGCTTGGTTTAGTCATTTCACCTCATTCCTTCACTCTCTCGGGTTTGTTGGTTCCAAATCCGACCCCTCCCTATTTATCTATAGTAATGGATCCAACCTGGCTTATCTCCTTTTATATGTCAACGACATTATTCTCACATCTTGCAGCACTGATCTACAAGACCAGCTCATACTCTCTCTCTCTCTCTCCAGTATGAGTTCGCTATGACCGATCTTGGAGACTTACACTACTTCCTTGGCATCTCTGTCTGGCGCAACGCCATAGGGATTTTCTCTCCCACGAATAGTATGCTGCTGAAATCTTGGAACACGCTAACATGATGACTTGCAACCCCTGTTCTACCCCACAAGAGATTTGGTGCAGGTTTTCTACTGCCAACAGGGTCCCATCCCCGACCCCACCCTCTACCGAAGTTTGGCCGAGGCAATTCAGTACCTCACGTTCACTCGTCTGAACATCACCCATGTAGTACAGCAGGTAGGCTTGCATATGCATGATCCACACATGCCACATCTTCATCTTCTCAAGCGCATTCTTTTCTACATCAAGGGCACCATCAGCTTCAGTCTTCACCTCACTCCTTCATCTATGAGTGACCTCGTTGCTTACTCTAACGCCGATTGGGCCGGTTGCCCCGACACTCACAAGTCCACCTCCAGCTACTGCTTGTTCCTCGGTGACAACATCATCTCGTGGTCCTCAAAGTGCCAACATACCATCTCTTGTTCCAGTGTAGAAGCCGAGTACCACGGTGTTGCCAATGCCATCGCTAAATTGTGCTGGCTCCACAAGCTTCTACTCGAGCTCTACCGGCCTCTCCAAAAGCCACCATCATTTTTTGTGATAATGTCATCATCGTCTACCTCTCCTCCAACCCCGTCCAACATCAACATTCAAAACATGTGGAGATCGACCTGCACTTCATATGCAAACGTGTGGCTTCGATGACATTCACATACTCCATGTCCTGTCAAGTTCCCAATATGTGGACATATTCACCAAGGGCCTGCCAACCATGTTGTTCATTGAGTTTTGTACCAGTCTCAACGTTTGTGACACTCCTGGTTGACACTGTAGGGGGATGTTAGACTACCTATATTTGCCCTTGAATACGTAGCACTAGCATTGGCCTTCGGCCCCTGTCGCTACACTACCTTCGGCCTAAAGACCACCTGGCAATCACGGTACTGTTGATCATCCGATAATCACGTAGAGATGACAATCAAAATCTGTTGCCATATATTCAATTAGTTTCCATAGATAGAGATTTTTTTCCATGAATGTAATATCCTCTTGTTGTATCTCTACAAATACTCTGATGTATAAATAAAATAAGATCATTGTGTGATCAATATACATGCTTATGTTGGCTCCTGCGTCTCCTCAATCCTCCCTTGCGCCGGTGGCTCCCGCATCTCCTCCCTCTAGCCATTGGCTCCCGCATCTCCTCCCTCCAGCTGCCAGCTTCCGCCCGTGCACCGCCAGCTCCAACATCTCCGCTCTCTAGCCACCAGCTCCCACATCTCCTCCCTCAGTTGTCGGCTTCCGCCCATGCGCCGCCAGCTTCCTCCTATGCACCGTCGGCTCCCTTAGGCGTAGGTCGAGGTGGAGTACGTGCTGGAGTAGGCCGACCTGGATGACGGCCTCCTCGTCAACTTCAAGATCATCTTCGAAAAGTTCACCATGCGCTGCCGGCTTCCTCCCGCTGCTGCTGAGGTATCCAAGTTTCAAAAAACACATCCCCATGATGCAAGTAACTTAAAAGTGTGTGAATGTGACAATTAGTAAATATATTTAACAAACAATTTCATTCATGATGCAATAACATTAGATGTTTGCAATTATAAGAATGTAAGTTGATGATTGGTTGATTGTTGTTGTTCTGTGCTTGATTGCTTTTTTCATCATTCTAGAAAAATAGAAGCCACTAATTCTAGTGCTAGAGAGGAGGAAAACACTAGCAATAGGTTGAAGCTTCCATTGTGGAGTCATGTTGATGTTCTAGACAAGGGTGGTCAAGGGGGAGGAAATGTGAAATGGAGATGCAAGTATTTAAAATACGTTGGCACTAGTAGTTACTCTAGAGTCAAAGCGCATTTACTGAAAATTACTAATGGTGGGACAACTAGAATATGGGGTGTGGGAGGAGATAACTTTGAATCTCTAACTGGTATTGGCATTCTAGATGTTGCTTAGCTCTCTCTTAAAGAACCAGAGTTGGAGTGCGTGTTGTTTGAAGATGAGTTTACTGCGATGATCCAAGAAGAAAATGAGGACGAAGTTGAAGTCTAAGAGTCGCATGTTGTCTTTTAATTAGTCTTGCTACTAGAATTTGAGTTTGTGATGTAATTTAAGTTGAACCACTCCTATGTTGGCTAGTGGCTACTTGCTTTTGGTTGAACTCTGCATTTAAGTTTCTATGTTCGAACTTGGCTACTTCTTAATTTTTATCACTTATCATTATCAATTATTAATTGTTGTTGCTCTACTAGTTTATTGCTTTGATTGTTTAAGAATCAAATATATATGTTACCATTATAGTCTTACTGATCTAATTATGTTACTTTTTACAGGTTACTGGAATTCTTATTCCTGAAAATAGTAATCACATCAACAATTGTCGTCATGATTAACAAAACAATTGATGAGGTATATATTCCGAGTATACACTTTACAACTTTACATTATTTCAGTTTGGTAATCATGAGAAAACATATAAAATAATACATATATGTAATTTATTTATTATTTAAATATATATAGATGCGTCATCGTATCGGTATTTTTGGGGAAAAAACAGCAAATTCTGGTATCGGTGTCATGTCGTGTCAATGTATCGGTGTCCGTGCATAATACCATGAAAAGAAATATACAGGTCTTTGATTGGGGAAAGACATATATAAATTCATGTGATAGCCGTCACAAGCACACAGCTAGCGCTGTCGTTCCCCGGTCTTTAATTTTGAGACGGAATTAACGACTTGGGTCCTCAACAGTAGGGGTGAAAACGGATCGGATATTTCCCGACCGACCGACTGCCGAATCCGAGTCGGATCGAATTCGGATAGTCATATCGGATAATTATCGGATTCGGAGTCGGATTCGGATAGTTGTTTTCGGATACGGATTCGGGAGCGGACTATCCAACGGATACGGATACTATCCGGAATTTTATCGGATAATACCCGGATATAGTTTTCGGATATCTGGCCCATCAGCCAAATCATCATTTTCAGCCCATCAGCCCATTAGCAAATCCAAATAAATTCCAACAAATCCAATAAATGCAAATAACACCAAAACAATTTCCAGAAAATGCACAAAAATACTATAAATCTAGGAGAACTTAGGGAAATAACATAAACTATTTTTAGCTTTTAGAAAATAGTTAAAATAAGTTTTTTTTGCTCTTGGCTTAAAAATAAAATCTAAAAAAATCCAAATAAATTTCAACAAATCCAATAAAATATGGGATATGATATGGAATGAGTAATATCCGACCGAATTCGATCCCTGTCACTCTGCTACCTGGATTATGTGCTAAAGCAGCTATTTCCATCAAGAAAAAAAGAAGATATGTTAAAAAAGGTTCAGCCATATGAATATATGATATATATCTCTCGGATCCTCATGTTTCATTCACTGGGATCGTTGGTAAGAATCCACCTTTGATTTAGTATTGAGTGTTGACTGCAGCTTTTTACTAGTGAAACTGTACCTTTTGGAACTGTAATCATCTGTATTATCCGCCTATATTATCTGTTTCCGAGCCGAATTCATTATATATCCGTCCCGACGGTACCGTATTCGAAACTCCGAATATTCCGAATTCGTATTCGTATCCGGTCTTACCGTATTTGACTCCGAATCCGAAAAAAAATATGGATTAGGATACGGTTTAAGCAATATCCGACCGAATCCGATCCGTTTACACCCCTACTCAACAGAGCAAGCTTGTGCCTCTCTCTACAGGCGAATTGGTACGTAGTATCGTCATGTGAAATAATAGAGCAATCTATGCTCATCTCCTCGGCCAACATGCATGTTACAGGTACGTATATGTTGTCGCTTATCCAATTAATCATTTGATGCAATTAATCATTTGATGCATTTGGTGTGTCATCGAATACATGAGCTCTCTCCAGCCCCACTGATAGCTATCGCACTGTTCTCTTTTGTTGAATTAATCTGGGGCATTTTGCTAGCTTATGATTAGTTTTAGGGGTGTCGTGCTAGGTAGTTAAGACTTAATCATCAGTCTATTAAAGCCGGGAACTCCGGCCTTCGCCCTGCCGCGTCTTTTTTTCTTCCAAAAGGGTCCCCGAGATTTTTCGAAATAGAGTGTAGGTCCTCGATTCTTAAAAAAAAACCTGCCACATTTTTTCGCGAAAACCCCCCTTCACTTCACCAAATTACGTATCCTTTTGCAGGATAGCACCCCACAATTTTTCAAAATTACGTACAGGTCCTCAGTTTTTTACGAAAAAAGCCTTCGGTTTTCCCACAATTACACACGTGTCCTTGATTTTTTTAAAAAAAACTTCCCCCGCGAATTGCCATCTCTTTTACTTCGGTCCACATGGCAGTTAGCGCGGCGTGGCGCTTTGTTTACGCTGCTAGTGTTATTGGTGAGCAATGTGTTATCTTGAATCTCATCTCTCATTCATGTTACTGGACATCTTTTGACTATCCTAGTTACTCCTCTCTTGCCCATATCGAATCAAGCTGTTGCGAACTAAGTGGCTGAAGTTCAGTTGTTTTTTTGCTACAGATTGAGAGGTAGTCTGCTGGAGTATTTTGACCAAAACCAAGTATGAACTATTTCTTCTTGCTATGTGGATGCTTTGAGAAGAGAATAGAGATCCTACATGTACCTACTCAGTGGACAGGCTAACCAAAATGCATAGAAAATGTTTTGGTTGAAAACATTTCTTCCAAAGTGTTCTACTATTTAATTGCCGTGCTAGTCGAGTAGTTGAATTTCCTTCTTTTATATTGATACTGCTACTTGCCTCACTATCTTGTAGTATTTTTTAGACAAGATGCACGGTTTTTTATTTTACTAAACGGAGGCTTCCTTGCTAGTTGCATGTAAGTATTCTAGTCTCAACCAGCCCATACGGTTTTTACTAGTACTGGTCGTTTTATTAGTGATCAGTGCAAATGTCATTGCGAAAATTATGTTTCCCATCTGTTTTTACTGCTAGTAGAAAAGAGCTTATATATAGTGTTTTAGAGATCATATTAAACCAATGTGAATTTTATAATTTTATATGAAGCCACTTTAGAAATCATGAAGGCAGAATATTGGGAGTGAGATTTTCTTGTGAATATTTTGGATACTATAAAAATATTGAACTTTATTACGGATGGTGGTTATATAAGTTTATTGCTTTGCTTCTCTAGGCAAACTTAAGAAATGTTAGTGATTCGATTATTCTGCTTTCAGTGAAAATTTTGGGAATGAGGCTTCCCTATTCCCTTCTCCCTATTCCCTCAATCTAAACCACTCATATTTCATCCAATGGCTAGTTTTTTTTTATATTTTCACCATTTGCCCATCCATCATAAATAATAAAAAAATACAGGAAAAAATAAAATTTATTTTTTATTATAATTTTTTTACAGAAAAAATAAAATTATAATTTCTGTAAAAAAATTATAATAAAAAAATAAATTTTATTTTTTCCCTGTATTTTTTTATTATTTATGATGGATGGGCAAATGGTGAAAATATCAAAAAAAAACTAGCCATTAGATGAGATGTGAGTGGTTTAGATTGAGGGAATAGGGAGGGGAATAGGGAAAAGGGAATAGGGAATAGGGAAGCCTCATTCAAATTTTGGTATCAGAGCTACATTTTTTTTTACCTTTTGTTGGTTCCCCCAGGATATTATAATACCATCCAACTACTTGGGACAACAGCCTTGCATCTAGATTCTGCCAATGGAAAACCTTGCATCTGGGAGGAGCTTGTTGTTAGATGTGTATTATACCTATGTATTTTTTCTGTTGTATAATGGGTTATCTGTATATATGTTATACCTGTACGTATATATCTATACTGGCCCATTGACCTCATGGTGAATACACACGCTATTCACAACATGGTATCAGAGCGCACCTAGGGCTTTTCCTCCTTCAAGCTGTCGCCGCTGCCGGTTCATCTTCTCTGGTAGCCACTGCCGTCTTGTATTTGCCCGCCATCATCGCTGCTCTTCTCCTCAGCAACTCTCCATTCGCTACCTAGCCGGCGCCCGCAAACGTCAACACACCAGTGAGGCTGTCATCCTCGATGGGATCTTCTACGTGCGACGCCGCCAGGGGCCCCGCGCTAGCCACCCTCACCAAGATCTTCTGCGGACCAACCGCCGTGCTGATCTGGGATGTCTTCAATTGCGGTCCACTGTCGCCGTCGACCAGGAGGTCGGCTTTCTACCGATCCGCGCCGCCTAATGCGGTCCACCGTCGACGCAATCAGCTGCCACTGGATCTTCTCAATCCGGTGGCACCTCATCGAGCAAGCCGCGATCCGCCTCCCAATCTGACCTTGATCCGGCACCGTCGCTGCTCGTGAGGAATTCGACGTCGACCGATTGCTACTTTGAGCCATCGCTGCTCTTCCATGGTTTTTGCCACCGCCACTCTTCCGTGGTTTCCACCGCCACCACTCTTCCGTGGTTTTCGCTGCTGTCAAGGTCTTCAGCCTTAGGCTGCACTCCCATGGTTTGGCCACCGCCGCTCTTCATCAACCCAAGGCCACCTTCTACTCGTGGTCTTGGTCGGTCTGACCGACCGACCCATTTGGTCGTTTGGTCCTCTTTTTAACCGACCGAACCAAAGAAAAGAAAAAAGAAAAAGGAAAAAAGGAAAAAGAAAAAAAAAAGAAAAAATGCTATCCACTTCAGGCACCTTTTCTGTTTCTCGTTGCCCAATGATCTTTGATGGTCTCAATTATCGGGACTGGTTCCAACACATGCGTCTCCACATGCGTGGTCAGTGTCGTTGGGAGTTTCTTACTACTGAGTTGCCTTGTCCGCCTCGCTCTGCTCCACCTACAGAGCCTGTACTCACAAAGGATGCTTCCGAATATGCTCGTACAAAGGCATCTGAGGCTTTTGAGGATGCCATAGAGATTTTTTAGACTTAGTATGTTGCTCACAAGACATGGATCAATAAAGATGCTCGTGCCTCTGCTATTCTAGTTGCTAGCATGGAGGTGCATCTCACTAGTGATGTGGTTAGCTTGGCTTCCGCACAGGCGATGTGGGCGCATCTACGCAACTGCTATGAGCCATCTGGTGACTTCTTGTACTTTACTGTTGTGCATCAGGAGTAGTCACTGCAGTAGGGAGATGCCACTGTGGACAAGTTCTATGCTTATCTATCTGCGATATGGCATCAGATTGACTCTTTGGGGCCATATATTTGCCACACTTGTCAGTGCTGTCAGCATCAGCAGTCTCACTTGGAGCTTTGTCGTATCTACAACTTTTTGACACATCTCTGGGCTGAGTTTGAGCAGTCTCATGCCTAGTTGCTGGCTCGTCACCCTCGTGTGACTCTGTTGGAGGCTCTTGTAGCTATTCGTGCTAAGGAGATTCGCCTTCATGGTGCGGCTATGCTGTTGTCACTGTTGTTTCCTTCAGTTTTGACAGCTCCTCCAGCTTCTACACCTGTTGCCCTTCGAGTACTCCTTCACCAATTGCGCCTCCACTAGTGACAGTTACCGTTGGTAGAGGACTCCACTGCACCTATTGCAACATGGATAGACATGTGGAGCAGTTCTACTATAGAAAGAAGGATTTTTGTCATGGTGGCCATCCTCCGAGGGGCACTAGAGGCTCCTACTCTCAGGGGAGTCCTAGTGCCTCTGACACTCAGGAGTTTCTCACACTGTTGCGTCGAATGGTTGCTTCTTCACCATCCAGTTCTGGTGAGAAACCACCTTCTACTTCTCCTTCCTCAGGTATATCACCTTGGATTCTTGATTTTGGCGCTTTCTTTCTTATGACATCTGATTCCACCAGTCTCATTTTCATTAGTCCTTTAGCTGCTCCTAACATTGTTTAAACAGCAGATGGTACCTCTCTTTTCTGTCACAGGATGAGGCACTTTCAAATTCATCCTTTCATGTTCCTACTATTTCCTATGTTCCAAAACTAACCGTGCAGCTCATATCTTTCATCAACTCACTGATCATTGTTGTCATGTTATTCTAGATTCTGATTCTTGTTGTGTTCAAGATCGTCGTACAGGGACTCTGGTTGGTACTGGCCCTCGCCGCCGTGACTCACGATGACTGTAAGAGCTTGACTAGCTTCATCTTGCTTCCGCTGCCCCTGTCAGTCTTGTCACCTCCGCATCTGCTGCATCCTCCACTGCGTCTTTTGCTCAGTGGCATTATCATTTAGGACATTTTTGTGGGTCACGTATGTCTTCATTACTTCATCGTGTTCTTTTAGGGTCTGTGTTTGATGATATTTCTCTAAATTATCAGGGTTGTAAGCTTGGCAAACAACTTCAACTCCCTTATCCTTCCAGCGAGTTAGTGTCTCAGCGTCCTTTTGATCTTGTTCATTGTGATGTATAGGAGCCAGCTCCTTTCGTTTCGAAAGGGGTTCTTCATGGTTTTCTTGCTAAGCAGCAAACGAAAGCATTGTCATCTTCTTGAAATAGCTCGTGCTTTCATGCTTGTTTCTGCTGTTCCACCACACTTCTGGGTTGAGGTTGTTTCTACTGCCACTTTTCTGATCAATATTCAACCCTCTTCTGCTCTTCGGGGTGGGATCCCAGTTGAGCGTCTTTATGACAAGACTCCTAATTATTCCATTCTTCACCTCTTTGGGTGTGTGTGCGCGAGCTATATTCTTCTTGCACCCCGTGAGTGCACCAAGCTGACTGTTTAGTCCATGGAGTGTATTTTTCTAGGCTACAATGCTGAGCATAAGGGATATCATTGTTGGGATCCTGTTGGCTGATGGATGCAGAACTTTCATAATGTTATTTTTGATGAGTCTCGTCCTTTCTATCCTCGTCCTTCTCCCCCCTCCAATTTAGCATCTCTTGTCGAGCCACTTTATTTCCTAACTTTTCCTTCCACCCCCATAGTCACCACTCCTCCACCACAACCTTTGGTCTCTCTGGTGCCTCCTTCACAGTCGATGCCTTCTTTTCCACAGGCACCCTCTCTAGAGGATACTTCTAACCTTGTTCCTTCTTATCCTCTCTACTATACTCATCGTCCGCGAGTTGAGGATTCTTCTGATGTACCCTCTCCTTCTAATGGGTCATCCTCTTTGGCCTCTCCTCAATATGCTCTTCGTGATCACCAATCTATTCGGCCTCTTGACCGTTCTGGCTTTACTGCCGCCGCTCTTGCTGAACCGACTTCTTATCATGATGTTGTTGTTCATTAGGAATGACAGCATGAAATGGCAAAGGAGATCGCTGCCCTTGAGTGTACTAGCATATGGGATCTTATTCCTCTTCCTGCGTGTTAGACCATGTGGATAGGTCGTGAATATAGTGATGATGAATAATTGACATTCGGGTTGCATTGATATTTGCGTTTGTGAAAGTTTCGGTCAATGCTCTTTCGTAAAACTAGAATTGCAGGAATATTTAGGATAAGCAGTCTGACCGCCTTGTATTGGGCGGTCTAACCGGCAGGCTTCGACCACAGACGGTAGTCGAAGGCGTCGACCACGATTGGTAGTCGGTAGTCTGATCGTCCTTGTGATGGATGGTTCGATCGGCAGGTATTGAGCATGGTAGAACGACCACAGTAGGTCAACCACGGCAGATTGACCAGGGCAAAACGACCATGACAAATCAACCATGGCAGATCGACCTTGGCATGTCGACCATGGCAGGTCGAGCATGGCAGAACAACCACAACATGTCAAACATGGTAGAACGACCACGGTAGGTCGAGCATGGCAGAACGACCATAGCTGAACGACCATGGCAGAATGACCATGGAATGTCGGTAGCTATAATAACCAGTCGATAGTCGATAGCTACAATATCTGGTTGGTACTCGGTGATCAATAGTCGGTGCTATAGTACCTGGTCGGTATTTAGTAGTCGGTGCTATAGTACCTGATCGGTAGTGGGTGCTACAGTACCTAGTTGGTGATCGGTAGTCGATAGCTACAGTACATGGTCGATAGTCGGTGCTATAGTGCCTAGTCAATGATTGGTAGTTGTAGACTTCGCGACCTGTTGTCATAGTCATAGGATTCACGATCTGTTGTCGTTGACTTTGTGATCAGTAGTCGTAGGCTTTGCGATCGGTTGTCGTAGACCTCATGATCAGTAGTTGTAGGCTTTCTGATCGGTTGTCGTAGGCTTCACGATCAATATTCGTAGGCTTTGAGTGCTTCAATTCTTGTAATCTTCGAGTACCTTGAGTACTTGTGTCTGTTGGACTAGCGGTCTGACTGGCCTGGGCATGGCGTTCTGACCGGTTTTACTGTGTGTTCTGAGGTTGATTTTTAAAAAGCGTGGATACTGAGGTCGTGGATGATTTGGATCATGGTTATTGGTGGTTACAGGTGTGTTTTACGTGTATGAATTAATGTCAGTCAAGTTAAGAAGAACTTGTGTTGGGGAAAAAGATCTTTGGTCTTTGCATATGCAGGTTGAACATGGAGATAGTCATGGTCGGTGACGAGGAGGATCGGGACTAGGAGGAGGAAATCTGAGGTCCAAGCTGTCAGGATGTCAAGAGGTGATCGGGCTCATGCCAGAGCACGTGGAGATCAAAAATGGATGATGCATACAGAAGCTACAGGAGGTGCGGTCCTAGAGGTTTCGACACATGATGAGTTGAAAGACGTTATGGAAGGTGTCCATAACTTGGAAGGTTTAGAGAATTTTGGAAAACTCATGTTTGGAATGGTTTCGGGTCCCTTTTTTGGAATCAGATAAGATTTCATATCCGTGTTGATGAGGACATAGTTTAGAGCTCTAGCATATAAAATCAGAGAGAGGTTAAGGATTAACCGAGAACTAGAGGACTCCAAAGGGCTTTGGAGATAAAGCTTTGAGAATTTTTGTGCTAGGGTTTGAGGGGTGCTATGAGGACACTTTGTAGCCACAGATCATGATTCAAAAATAAAGATCAGAACTATTCTAAAAAAAGTTAGTCGGCACTGGCGGCGTGTTTTCTGGGTGTCGTCTTCGACTTGTTCTTGTTATGAGTATGTAGTGCATGGCGCATAGCGTTCCTCCATCGACTTCACTTTTCTCGATCACGCGTCGATTCGTCCACTCGATCACCAACAACAACATCGACAGGGAGAGTAGACTAGAGCACGTAAACTTAAAGGCATTGATTTCTCGAAGGCACAGGTGATCGATAGGTTCTGCTCCTGATGTTGAGGATTATGACTATGTACAAAGGGGTCGAGTGAGCGGTCGGACGCCGAGCAGTCTAAAACCTTCGAGCACTAAGAGATTCCAAAAAGTGGAGGCAATCATTCACCCCCCCCCCCCCTTGATTGTGGTATTCAATCCTGCACTGTGCGTGTTACTTCTATCACATGCAAGTGGGTATTTAAGGTTAAGACCCGCTCTGATGGTTCTCTTGAGCGCTACAAGGCTCGTCTTGTAGCGCGTGGTTTTCAGTAGTAGCATGGTCGTGACTATGATGAGAGCTTTCGTGACTATGATGAGAGCTTTGCTCCTATCGCTAACATAACCATCGTTCGCATTCTCACCAGTGTCCTATCTCTCAGTTGGACATCAAGAATGCCTTTCTCAATGGCGAGTTGCATGAGGAGGTCTACATGTAGCAGCCCCCTAGGTATACTATTCCTAAGGGTATAGTTTGTCGCCGTCGTTGATCTCTCTATGGCCTCAAGCAAGCTCCTTATGTCTGGTTTGATCATTTCTCTTCTGTTATCACTACAACTGGTTTCTCTACCAGTGCTCATGATCCTGCTCTTTTTATTCACACTTCGTCTCGTAGTCGAACGCTTCTCCTTTTTTATGTTGATGATATGATCATTACTAGAGATGATTCTCAGTATATCACTTTTGTCAATGAGCATCTTCATGAGCAATTTCTCATGTCTGGTGTAGGTCCTCTTTGCTACTTTCTTGGGATTGAGGTTATTTTTATACCTGATCTAATAAAAGTATATCCAGGATCTTCTTGATCGTGCCTCTCTTACGGATCAGCGCATAGATAAGACTCCCATGGAGCTTAATGTTCATTTTCGTCCCACTAATGGTGAGCCTCTTACTAATCCTACTCATTATCGTCATCATGTTGAGAGTCTTGTTTACCTTGGTGTCACTCGTCCTGATATTTCATACCCTATGCATATCTTAAGTTAGTTTGTTTCTGCTCCTACTCGGCTCCATTATAGTCATCTTCTTCGTGTTCTATGATACCTTCGTGGAACTCTCTCTCATCGTCTCTTTTTCCCTCGTTTCAGCTCTTTACAGCTCTAAGCATATTCTAATGCCACCTGGGTTATGATCCCTCTGATCGCCGGCCTATCTCTGTTTATTATGTTTTTCTTAGTTCTCTCATCGCTTGGAAGACTAAGAAACAGACATCAATTTTTCGTTCGAGTGTTGAGGTTGAGTTGCGAGCTATGGTTTTGTTGACTGCAGAGGTTATTTAGCTACGATGGTTACTTGAGAATTTTGGTATTTCTATTTTTGCACCGACTTCTCTTTTGTTTAATAGTACAAGTGCTATTAGCATTGCTAAAGATCCGGTGAAGCATTAGTTTACAAAGCATATTGGTGTTGATGTTTTTCATATAAAGACATAGATGCAGGATCAGGTTGTTATCTTCAGTACGTGCCTTCAGAGCTTCAATTAGCAAACTTCTTCATAAAGGTATAGACCAGAGCTCAACACAGTTTCTATCTCTTCAAACTTAATATTGTTAATCTACTATAAGTTTGAGGGGGATGTGTTAGATGTGTATTATACCTGTATATTTTTCTGTTGTATAAGAGATTATCTGCATATATTCTATACCTATACGTATATATATACTGACCCATTGGCCTTATGATAAATACAATCACTATTCATAACACTTGTATCATCCTTCCTTCGGCTTTTTTCTAATTGGACTACTGAATACGAGGATTGTATTTCATGGAATGTTCAAGGAGATGCAGCAATCACAGCTTCTAGTAGTTTTTCTTCAGCCTTTTTTGAGCGACATGCAAGAGAATCATGGAAGGTCCGATGCAGATGGTGGATGAACCATCATTTCAGCTAGCTGCTTATTCCTCAAATTTAGTCATTTGCTGATGTAAAATCGCATGATGCTTCCCTTCCTCCATTGTGATTAATTGGGTCAGACAGTAAATGCTATCAGCATTAACATTGATTTGGTTCAGATTCTACTGATACTTGGAATTTACACTCTTGGTTTGCTTGTCAGTCCACGTTTACATGAAGTGTCAAATTTCTTTATACAGTGGACCCCAGCCCATAGTTTAATATTAGGTTATGCTGGTTTGAACTAATAGTTCCTTATTACCGTGACAGAAGGTTGTCACTGGTAAACATATTTTTGAGCCGGCTGTTAGAGTATCTGCCAGGCATATGTTGCAATGTCTTGGTTGTTGCTATTCCTTTGCTATGCTTCAAATGATCATCGCATCATGACTCGTGAGGTTCTCCTGTATGGAACAAGTCAGCCACGCAATGCATGGAGCTAGATCTGCTAAATTTGCCTATGGTATTTTCCTTGCTGAATGCTGATAAAAGAGCTAGGCTACAGAGTCTGTCTGAACATACAATGGGGCATAGCATGTACTAATTGTTCGGAAATCTATATTTTTGGATGAAAGAATGTAGAGATATCAACTCCACAGGATTGTTGTGTGCCCAACTGCCAATAATAAATCTATGAATTGGTACAGTGCTTCCTTCAAGAGAAAGTAGGATGACATGATGGTGCAAAAATCACAATTTTTGTAATTATCAACACATGCATATGTTCCCCGTTTGGCATGATATCTTTTAGACGCCTGTGATGTGATCGCAGCTGAAAAAGTTTCTTGTGTTTTTACAGGTGATTGCAAGCTCATGGCTTCAAAGGCAGCTTGTGCTTCTCACTTGTTTGGGCCTGATTTCCAATATGTCAAAGCACTTGAAAGTTATCTTTCCCAGCAAGAAGCCAAAGATGAAATCGGATTCTTATCTTGAAATACGCAAAATTCTGTGAGACTATTACAAGCTTTGGAGAAACTAAATAAATGATTCAGTTTGATTTAAATTTTTTGCCTTTGCATCGCGAAGTACATGGTGTTGTAGGTATAATTTTGAAAGGATTTTGTAGTGCCCCTCAAGATGAGGCTAATTATTGTAGGATCAATAGCGTTGTATCCCAATGTAGCGTGTGGTCATTAATTTTGGCGCTGGTGAGCCATTTGTGATTAATATGGTGGCGAAGGTGAAAAGGGTACACACAAGTGTAACAAGAATCCGTGCAGCTCCTGTTTTTCTTGGTTCCTATGGGAGAAAAGTAAGTAGGAAATAATTTAAGCTCTGCTAGGAGAATTAGTAAAAACTCCTCTTAAAGAATGAACTCAACTAAGAATGTTGTTGGGTTGGAAAATTAAAGTTTCTATTGCAAAGAAGCGCATTGGGTTGTTCCTGCAGGGTCTAATTCCAAAACAACAAAAACAAACTCGGAAACATCCCTGTTTGTATTTTTTTTCTCTTGACAGGAAAATAGAAGTAACCCTTTGTGGATGCGGTGTCCGCCATCGGGCTTACCGAACAACAACAGTACAGACAATTCCAGTTCAAACTAATAGGAAACACAAATCTCTGCCTAACACACCAAGTTAATTTTACAAGTGCTATATCTGTTATCAGAGTACATAAGCTGGCTGATTCGCATTTTTTTTTAACATAGTAGCATCGAGCAAATCCAAGAGAAAAGATCCAAATGACGAGAAGGCATTTCTAGCTGAAACATCGTACGACCAGTAGCACACTTCCTTCTATTCAGTTACCTGCCCTTGCATTAAACCCTATATTAAATCTGAGGATTCTGGGCCAACGCTTGCGTCCACGTGGCACGTTCTTGGCTCCGCTGCTGTAGCACGTTGTAGCACTGCAGCGCTGTTCACCATTGATTAGCACACTTAATGAGCGTTAAGCACAACTGATTAACACTAACAGTGATTAATTAGTGCTAATTAAAGCACTAAACTAATAGTATTTCATTTAATCCTAATCGCATGGCTCCACTGCAGTAGCACGTTGTAGCACTGCAGCGCTGTTCACCATTGATTAGCACACTTGATTAAAGTTAAGCACAATTGATTACCACTAACAGTGATTTATTAGTGCTAATTAAAGCACTAAAATAATAGTATTCCATTTAATCCTAATCACATTTAATTAGCACTAATTATTTAGGGCATTCCCAATAGGTAGTTTCCATAGCAATGTTTATGAAGAGAGAGTATGGATTAAATAAATGTTTACATACAACTATTCCAATGGATAGTGTTTATGTGTTTTATTTCAATATCATTATTATTACATATATTGTGATTTACTCTATATTTTAATCTTGTAATCTACATGTTTTGCTTTTAATCGGCTAGCCTACAAGCACATAAAATCCAGTAAGACCCACAAAACATCTGCTATGGACATCCAATTCATCCAATGGGGTTTATTCTGCTGTTCATCTGCCTTGGTCCTCTAAAAAAGGTGATGACTTGCATGAGACATTACTCTCACCTTAAATATGCTTCCACATCAGATTTTTGCTTATGTAGCAGACTAATTAAAGCTATGGGCATCAGCTGATGTGGACCATTAGGAGTGCCCTTAGTACAACAAATGATGAAAGTCAACACACGTCGTTCGTCTACGCCAACCATACAAGCGAGCATTTGTATCCAAATGAGCTAAAAATTTCACACAAGACTTTCAATTGAACCACTAACATGCTATATAAATTTGCCGCTCCAATTCATTCCGTACTACGCAATAAAAATATTGGAAGTTAACGCATGTGTTTCCCCTACGCCACAACACAAAAAAATAAAAGTCATCACGTGTTTTTCCCTACGCCGTCTATCTCCGCCTAGCCACGGGCCACCCGACCTTCTGAGCTACGGTGGTGCGGCGGATAATACATATCGCCTACCATGACTTTCAAACTTGGAGAAGGGTCCATTTTTTCAAAAATGAATGTCGCCTACCATGCCTTCCAAACTTGAAGAAGGGTTTATTTTTTTTCAAAAATGAGTGACCAGAGTAGATTTTTGAAGAAAAAAGTCGCTACAGGGTTATATATAAACAGCTCACTCTTTTGTTTTGGTCCATGTAATAGCTAGCACGGCGTTGCGCCGCGCTTCCGCTGCTAGTATATGTTATATGTAGGGATCTTCGGGACCCTACATCGGACCCTAACATGGAAATTATATCCCTTAGCCTTAGGGTTAGCTCCTAACTCCATCTTTATTTATAGTCTAGGATCCAAACCATGATGTTATCCCTAAGACTATGAGTTCTTATCTAATTTCAACAAATAAGAGATCCGAAACCCATACGTAACACGGGGTTTTCAACTTTTTTCACACTACCCAATTTTGGACACTCCAAAATTATCACGTGTCATAGCCTCCGGTCGCACCTTCGTAGCTTCAACACGTATCATCCATCTTTGATCTTCACGCGCCTCAACTCGAGCACGATGTCTCCTCCAGTATCCTTGACCCTCTGGACCATAACTTTCTACCAAGCTATCTCCCAGTCCTCACCGTAGACCACGATTACCTTTGAGTTATCATACACATGCAAAGACCAAAGCAATATCTTTCCCTAGCACAAGTTCTTTCCAATTTGACCGACATAAGTCCACACACGCCACACGTCTCAAATAACATCAATAAGCAATATTATCAATTATTCATTATCACAAATATTCTAGACCTACCTGCATAATCTAACAACTTATGTGAAATTTATCTTCCTATTTATGATATCTACGACGACACTACGATGATGACTAAGTGACTGTCTCGGTTAAATGAGATTGTGTTAGACCCCAAATTTATCATTCAAAATCCTCTATGATTTTGTAACATCCTGATTTTCTGAGCCTTTTTGAAGCTTTAAAAATAAAAATAACCATTTGGATTTTTCTTGAATTAATTAAAGCTTAATATGATTTTCAAAAATTAAAAAGATTTAATATGAATAAAATAAACTTTATTTAATTAAGAATATGTTTTATTTGGGTTCTTGTCCTTCAAGGAGTTTTCCTGAATTTTATGGAATTTTTTGAGTTTATTTGCTATTTTCTAGAGCTCAAAAGAATTTATCTCAATCTTCAAAATTAGAAAATCCCCTAAAAGTCCTAAAAGCCTTTGGGCCAAAATCTAAATCTAGCCCATTCTCTCTCTCTCTCTCTGCCTTGGCCCATAAGTTTTTCGACCCACCTTATCTTAGTTGCCCATTTTGCGCCTCACCACGTGTCAGCCATAGGCCCATGTCTCGCGCTAGCCGCCTAATATCCTTGGTGGCCACGTGTCACGCATCGAGGGGCATGTGCACTGTGGATCTTCTTTGTTCGGGAGACACCGCCACGTCCGGGTCGGGGCCGTCTTAGTGTTCGTGTCCACCTCAGACACTTCGTCGTGCTCGCCCTAGGGACCTCGACATCCATGTACAATACCGGCCGACGTCTCTCGTTTTCCGCGTCCCGCAGCCACTCGCTCTCACCATGTCTTAACGTTTGCATCAGAGCCGCCTCATCTCCGTCTTGTCCGCTTCGCCGCCTTCGTCACCTACCGGCTCGCCGTCGTCATTTTAGCCGTCGCTGGTGAGTCGCCGAGCCCATCCTCCCTCTCCATTGTCTCGTCGTGGGCCGCCAGCTAGTCGCACTATCGTCCGCTTTCTGCGCCACCTCTCGCCTTGGTCTACTGCCCCCTCAGTCCGTGCGCTGACCGTTCGATCACCATAGAGTTGTCTTGGTTTTCACGTCGCTGACATCAGCTGAGTGACGCCATCCCACACCAACGTCATCCACGTCCCTTCGTCTTTTTGTGAACCCCATCCACAGTGCACTACATCCTTGTCAAACCAGGCCCACTTGCCTGTAGTGCCGTGCCATAGAGTCGAGCCGAGTCAAGTCAGCCTCGCCATGCAAGCAGCCACCTCAACCCTAATCCTATGTGGTTGCCATGTTTCTGTCCACATGTTCGCCACGGCAGCCAACCGGGACATTCCTAAGGCCACGTCGAGAGCCACACCAGCACGCCATGTGTCAACCACATCACCATGCCACCTCCGCAGCCACGTCAGCCTTAGATGCCGCGTCAACAGCCCAGTCATCCAAGAAAAATGTTCCATTAGCCGAGTCTACCATAAACCCACTGTTCCGTGCACCCGGTCTATAGCACAGTAGTATTTCTCAATTTCTAGTATTTTCCAGCTGATTAATTTTCCAAGAGCCCATTCTTCTCCGTCCTAACTCCGATTGACTCGATTCTTTTTCCTAAATTCATGTAAAATTGAGCTCTATATTTTTACTCTAATTTTGAAGTTTTTAGAGTTTATTTAAATTTAATTTGATTTTATTTGTACCTTAATCATTTTCTCTCTTGTTATATCACATCTTCGAAGGAGCAAAAGCACCACCAGAAGATCCAGAGTTGGTAACTGAGCAAGGCCAAGGTAAGTCATATCATTTAATCATGTTGAACCTAATTTTTAAATATATTTATTTATTATTTTGTTTTAAATTGTGATGCATCGCTATTTTAATACAAAACTTTGTACTTAGTGATTATTGTCCAACTTGATTAATTTCCACCTTGATAATTTGAACACCATGATTCCATTGTCACCATAGGATGGGTAATTATCTAGTGATACAATACTAGTTGTCACATAGGTTGTACATTTAAATTGCATAGCCATGCTTACTATAGTACATTGGGCTTACCATCACATATGATCAATTAATCAATTTTGACTTAATGAGATATGCAATCATGGTGGTCAATCACAGTTATAAAATTTGTGCACCATGACATGGATAGTGTCATTGGTGTTGGTTATATAAAATACTTTTCACTTGGGCGAATGATTGTGTAGTAAAGGGGGTGCAGTTTGCACATTGAGATGTGGATGCTTCAGTTGGGGATTGTGTAAGGACTTAACTTTGATGCCATTGATTTGAGTCTCACCGTGCAACCACAAATCTAAATGGGTATGACCTAGCCGAATAATTTACAAAGATTTAGTTTAGATATCACTAGTGGTAAGTGAGTAACAGGGTTACTAAAGTTACTCACAGTGAGGCACAGGGATTTACTGTACTCATATGGTGCAAAAGGGGGCTTCTGACTATAGTGGTAAGCCTTCAGCGGTGAAACCTCAGTGGGTGGTGTCTAGCTAGATCGGAGTGAGGTAAATGCTTTGTAATAAATTATCTGGGTCTCATGCCTAAGCAAGCATGTTGGTTATTAAGATGACTTATCTCTTGTGGGTAAACTTGTACAACCTCTACAGATTGTAAAACTATCTGAATAGTTGTGTCCTTGGTTATGGACAATGCTCGGTGATTTCACACGAGGGATATGTTTTTATAAAAATCTTGGTCGGGTTGAGAGTAATTTGATTGGAAAGTGAATAGTTAATTCACTTGTGGTTCATACAATCCTTTGATTCATTAATTATTTATATACGTCCTTTCCAAAATTGCATTTTCAATCGACTTGTTGTATTTATTCTAAATTATCACTTTTAGCAAAATAATCATTTAGTCATCCTTTGATAAGCCTTGCATACTATATTGCATCTTTGTTACAAAAGACTTGCTGAGTACTCTATGTACACATGGCTATATCCATATTTGCTCAGTTACTAAAGAAGAATCACATCAGTTAAAGGTATTTGGAGGAGGATCCTTCGACAGCTTCACGAATTAGGACTTTGCTCCTCAGTCGGTTGCCTGTGGGCATGTCGAATGGCTACTACGCTTATTTTCGTTTTCTGCTGCTAGTTTCTTAAGCCCTTCAGGCTATTATTTGTACGCTTGGCCATAAAGTCACAACTCTGATAATTAATTAATATTTGAGTCTTTTCTTAGTAAATTGTGATATGGTGTGATCCTGGTGTGCACTGGTGTGATCCTGGACTAGTGCAGAATACACAGAACAGCCCGGATTTGCATATTCAGGTCTCTACAGATTCCATCGCACTATTCTCTGGATCAGTAAATAGTGTTCACAGATACATTACTGAAGCATTTTATACATCGCATGAACCATACCAAGACTTATATTACACATCAAAGTTTAAATAACCTATATCGGGTAGAATTTACATAACGGACCGATCAGGCTAAATGTTTACTTTACAAGAGTGGAACGGAAGCGAGAAGCAAAAGGTGAGGCCACACCTTGCCACTAGGAAACGACTGAGGGTAAAGGATGCCTTACTATTCTCCAAAATTTTAGATAATAGATATACACACAATCACCATCAAAGTCTATCTAATAGAGGCAAGGACTACACTACTATCGTTCTAGTCTCCACCGTCTTCTTCTCCGTCTGGTATGGAAGCGGCATAGTAAGTGTAGTAGTCTTGATCCATAGGTTCTGAGTTAATTGAGTGGGCGAGGGTGATCACAAACAACTATGCTCAGTGGGCCAACACATAGAATACAATAATATAGATTTATGGCTTAACAAAGGAAAGCTCGGGTTCTTTTATTTGCTAAGGGTTTCGGTTGAAAATTACAATAAGTAGAAATTCCTTAGACTTAGCATTTTTAACTAAACTATGTTTTCTAAAGAATGTGAAACAGTGCAATAATATTAGAGATGCAGGTTCCATCCACTATATGCTATTTTTGATACTTGGGTTCTATCCACCATTATAATCATTGGGTTGTATCTTCCCAGGAGAAATCAATACTTAGGGTTCTTTCTACCCTTCGTGTTTTTCATCCTAACCACATAGTTCATTTTTGTAAATAGACGCTAACTTGAGTAAATTCTCATACCCACCCATGACCATGGGTACAGCTGTTCGAAGAGTTTTTACTCTGCAAAAATCACATACTTTACCCACAAGAGACAACGACTTGTTATATTCCATATGTTTCCTTAGACATGAAGATCAAGATGGTCACCACAAGGCCTTTACAATACATATCCACAGCAAGGCTACACCACTAAGGTTTCCACCGCTGTGGGGTTCTATCCACTGACTCCGGAAGCCCCCCTTGCGCCATCACATCAAAGACTTTTGTCCAGCTCACATGACCGTGTTCCACCAGATCGCGCTTCCAGCGCTAGGATACCAATTAGTTGGCTAGGACATACCCATTATAGACTTGTGGTTGCACTATTTTACATTGGAAAGGGGTTACAAGATTAAGTTCCTATGGTTATTTGGGCGATTCCATCACAAGTCACATTCTTGTGCTATATCTACACCAACCACTCTTACCATCCATCCAGATACTTAAGCAAGTTTAGAGTTTTAGGTATCAAAATATCCTTTCATTTCAAAATACCAGTCATTTATATCCAATGATTGCCCAAATACAAGTTTCATATTTGAAATGACGTTAGGGCAATTTAATGCCCCAAGTGTCTAAGCAAGACTAATTATAGCACTTAGATGTGGACTTATCGCTAGTATGCTTACCATTATTTCTAGGGCAACAAAATTTTACATCAAAATCAAGGAGTGGAGTGTAATAGCACATTTATTCATTGGGACTTAACTAAGAGCTTAGCGCGCGCGCGCGCGCGCACACACACACACACACACACACATATATATATATATATATATATATATATATATATATATATATATATATATATATATATATATTGCATAATAAATTAAAGCATGCAATTTTCGTAATTTAAATCAGCATAACTTGCATTCAAAATTAGGTGCAAAATAATTCAAGTATTGACTCACCTTGCTCACAAGCTATTTGATGTTGACGGTCCTTGCTTGGCTCAAGTTCATAGTCTAATCAAGCAATTGCAAGGAGAATCGAATAAACACTAGAGAACACAAAATAATTCTAATTGAAAATACAAATGAACTCCAAAATTCATGATTTTACCCCTAAAAGAAAGATATTAATTTTAGATGAATTTAGAAACAAATTTCATTTGATTTGAATTTAAAACGAGTGAAAACGGGCCTTCAAAATTGTAAACTTAGGAAAAAAAATCCCAAAATAAACAATGGGATAGTGGGCCTCACTAACAGCCAAGCCTCATGATTTTTATTTTATTTTTGATTTATTTCCTTGTTCAAAAAATACGTTAGAGACTGATAGGTGGTACCAGTCAGGTTTTAATTTGTTTTTAAATTATTTTTCTTAATTTCCTTACTATGATTGATAGGTTGGATGAGTTAATATTTAATTTGTTTTCAGTTTATTTGTCTTAATGAAATGTCTGGTGTGGCTAACAATTGGGACCGGAGCACAGTGAGGACCCACATGTCAGTGGCTCAGAATTCAAATCCAGCTTCAATTAAGTTTTTAATCAATTAGGCTCACATGTCAGTGGCTAATTATTACTAATTTAATGAGTGTTATTAACCCTAATTAATTATGATATTTAATTAATACATCTACAGTGGTCTCTAGGGCTCCAACGAGGTGTCATTAATCGTGGTTAATACGGCTAGGCAGGTGATGGTGGGCTCTGGCAAACCCAAAAATGGGTTGTCGGGACCACGATGATCCAATGGGTGGCGGCGGCCAAACCACTGAAGCAACGCGATGGTACACAACAACAAAGAAGCTCGGCCATCATGGCGGCCATGGCTCCAATGGCGTAGTGAGCAATTAAAGGGGGTTATGAGGGGTACAAGGAGCTAACCAGAGAGGCTAGCGAAGCTTGGGGATGCACAAGGTGGTCTAACAATGAGGATCTGAGATGGCGCGGCGAAGGAGCATAGCACTGGCAAGCTAGGTCAAGGTCTACCCAAATTGAGTAAAGGCGGAGTGAGGGAGAGGAGAGGATGCTTCAGGTGTGAAAAATTAGTCAGAGACTCACCAAAGAGGAAACAATGCTGCAATGGTCAGTTTCGGTCGGAGAGTAAGGTGACAGTGATTCCAGCGAAATTCATGCAAGGGAATGCTCGATTGAGCAAATTAGCAGGGAAAGCAAGGTGTGGAGGGGAGAAGCAAAGCTTGGCAGGGCTTTTATAGCTAGTAGAGGTGACCGGGCAGCATAGGCGGTGCACGGTGCAAGCAGAGGCATGACGCAGCGGAGCAATGGCGGTCATCGTCACCACGGTGTGGCTACAGGGGCTGCGATGAGATGGGGCACACGTGGGAGGCAATGAGTTAAGGCGGCACAGTAGACATGGAGGAAATCATCTCTCAGCTGTTCGTCAAAGCGACGATCGAGGTGACGAGATGACGGAGTAGTGGCATGGCAGTGCAGCGCAGCACGTCGTGGGTTGAGCGATGGCAGTAGATAGGTGGGAAGTGATAACGTGGTCATTGTGTGTGTAAATGAGGCGATAGCTGGTCAAATGATGTGGCAGTGGCGCAAAGGCATAGCTTAGGGTGTGATCGCGCAGGCAAAGCGCGACGTGGCCAGGCCGGGAAGTGTGCACACGCATGTGGCATTGTCATGCGGTCCTGGAGCGGCCGTTGCGACAGGGAGTGCACGACGCGGGTGGTGCAGCGCAGCCAGAGCGGAGCCGGTGTGTGACCAGAGCGTAGCGAGCACACGAGGAG
Source organism: Dendrocalamus latiflorus (assembly GCA_017311315.1). Classification (NCBI taxonomy): domain Eukaryota; kingdom Viridiplantae; phylum Streptophyta; class Magnoliopsida; order Poales; family Poaceae; genus Dendrocalamus; species Dendrocalamus latiflorus. Next base: position 13,467,513 of record CM029632.1, on the reverse strand, counting down.
GGCTGGCGTTGGCTTGGCCAAGCCAGAGAGGAAGTGGCCGGCCAGATCGATTGGGCCAAATGGCACTGGGCCAAAAAGAGGGAAAGAAAATAGGCCAGGCCCAACACTATTTTCCCAATTTCTAATTTTCTTTTTTGTTTTATATTTAAGTTTGAAATTCAGATGCTTTTGTTTTGCAATTGAATTTTGGATTCTAAATTTTGAATTGAACTCAAACTTGAGTCTAATTTGGACTTTGTTTTTGAAAATGGTTTATAATTTAAAATTTAGACGGTTGGATTTTGATTTTTAATTCCACTTTCCTATCCAAATTTCTTTCTTTAAATTTTAGCTCATGATTTGCTTTAATGAAATAAACTTTGAAGTTTGAATTTCACCTTTTACTCGAGTTTCTCTTAAATAAATTTTTACTATAAATTCTCCAGCGCTACTTTATAGATCATCTTTTCATATTTGGCTTTTTATTCTAATTTGTTTTGTTAATTGTATATCTTTTCTTCAGTTAATTTTTACATGTCAATTTCTGGAAAAGCCCAAAATAATATTATAGAAAAATCCAAATGTCAACAAGATGCATCAAAAGTTTTAAGTTTTACATATTTTCGAACATCCAATTTTTGAGATGTTACAGACTAGTGCAGTATGGTAAGCAATGATAGTTACATGATAATTGTTCGGTAATGATAATGGTATGTGATATGATTATTTGATAGATAGATAATCGTTAATTCTTAATTGCACATGGTAATTGAATGAAAGAAATTGTTGCATTACGATGTATGCATATCATGGAAATAGATGGCCTGAGTAGCATCTATGGTTTACTTGGTGTGGACCTCTCACGGGAGTGGGAAAAGTAAGACATACATTGGTAGGCACTCTACAGGGGTGGAGATTAAGGTCCCTACATCAAAAATAACGAACTATTGATGTCCCTGTATGAAAAAGTGGATAGACTATTGAGATCTCTGTATGAAAGAGGGTGGCTTGGGTGAGATTTGATAGGTGCTCACTCCGCTATACCGGTATAACCTAAAGAAAGAGAAAAGGAAGCATGTGCATGAGCATGAGTATTGTATTGCATCAATGAAAGAAAAAAGTTGTTCATAAATGCTTATTGTTCTGTCATGTGGGTAATGTGAATGATAAGGATGCGTGCATTGCGTTAATGAAGAGAAAGTAATGATGATAAGATACATAGAAAATGATATGGTTATGTTTATACTTATGGTGGTGTTAATGTTTGTTGTTCTGCAGTGTACTTACTGAGTCTTGGACCCACGTTTGCTTTGTTCTTGTTTTTAGGTGACCGATGAGGCATCATGCATTGGGAATGGGAGTAACATCTCTACACCACATACAATAATAATGATGTAGAGCATTACATCTGTGTTTCTTAATATTGTCTTACTAAATTAGCTTGCTATTACAAACTTAATCAATTCAAAACTAATTATGAACATTGGAAAGTTTTTATGTTAATGTAAATTGTCCTTAGTAATATTCTATTTGCAAGTTTAAGAATGCTCCTGGATGCATGGTTCTGAGTGTTCTCAGATGTGGGTCCTGAGCGTTCTCAGGTGCGTGGTCCTGAGTGCTCTAAAGCACATAGTATCGGGCGTTTTTGGACATAAGTGACCCAAGTTTTTTTTGTAAATTATTCATTCTTACTCTAGTTAGCGAGTCATATTTATTATGAATAAATTCTTTGTAGGGGACTAGGTCGGGAATGTATTGTCGAATGTTTTTGTTAGATAGGTTAAACTTAGATTGTTATGTAGTACTGGTCACATCTTAGGCTCAAAGCTTAGATCGGAGTGTTACAATTATCCGAGACAACAAAGAAACAAACCAGATTTCTTTCCAAAAAAATTCCAATGTTGAAAAGTTTTACCAAATTTCATGCGATTTTGGTTGCAACGATATGAGCTAACTGCACACCGAAGTGTACCACCAACTGATCAAAGGGTTTTATTCGCATCTACCCACCTGCCAAACTTGTCTATGCATGGGGATAATTTTACTGTCAGTCGCGGAGAATTTTACTACTAATTGCAGGTAAGTTTACTACCAATCACAAATAATTTTGCTAACAAGTCATCGTTCGTAGTCAAAAGAGTGCAGTAACTCTAACACAAGTAATTTTATTGTCAACCGCAAGTAATTTTACTAACAAGTCACTCGTTCGTCCTCAGAAGAGTGCAGTAACACTAACACAAGTAATTGTATTGTCAACCGCAAACAATTTTACTACACTAATATTGAAGAATTATTGTACTCTTCTGGACAGACTTGACGCGACATGCTGAGCTAGGCCAGGTCGTGCCAAGGTGCTAGCCCATGTAGGAGGTGACCACTTCATAGCCCTAATTGCTTTTAGAGCTCCTACTAGCACGTGCCTGCAAAAGTATACTAGAGTCCTACATATGGTTCGGTTCCAAAGGGATGGTCCAAATTACAGCAACTTTGAAACAAAACCGAAATTTCAAAATTAATTTGAATTCTTGTTTGAATTTGATTTCTTGTGAATCCTGGCCAAATTCCACATCAATCCCAGCCATCCAAGCCTCAATCTCACTACCGTCGATTTCTTGAACCGTTTCACACGAGCACTGTTCACCAACTAAAAATATCACCACCGCTTGATCTTTTCACCGCCGCCCCTTCCCATTACTTCCCGCCACTGCCACGCCCCTGCTAACTGGTCAAAGCCCATACCACCTCATGCCTCCTGCCTCTGACGCCCTCTTAACTACATTGACAACACGTCAGCCAACCAGCAAGGCTCACCGCCACCATAGCTCTTCCCACGCCCTCTATTTTCTCTCGGCCGACTGCCTCGCACCGCAAACTGCTCTCTGTTTTCCTCTTGGACGAATGCTTTGCACCACAAACTGCCTTGCCACCTTGCAAGCTACTGCCAAGTCCGTGTATGACAACCCTGACACTTGACACACTTTTTGGATGGCCGCAGCTCTCACCTGGTTGAGCCGCCATGGCAAATTCACTACCGCCGTCCAAATTCACTCTCTCCAATATCATCCTCTCACTGCTGACCTGACTGACCTCTGAACGCTTTTGATCGCTGCAATGCTGCGCCCGAGATAGCCCGTACCTCCCCTCTGCTAGCAGCGACGTGCCTTCGTGCGCCTTCCTGATCTTTGAAACGCGCCGCCGCCTTAGCCCCGCCCCTATGCCGAACCGCCATGGGATGGCTATAAAATCCGAGGCCCCCCTCTAGACATCGCATAGGCGTCTAGTGAGCCACCACCACTCCCCAATTGAGCTTTTGACTGGAGCCTCGCCGGCGACCACCCAAAGACCTCAAGTAAGCCAAGTCTCGATTCCATTTATTCAATCAATTACATTCCAATTGCTTTTGCCTATAGCACCTTTATGCTCTTAGAAACTCCACTGAACCACTTCTTTAGCCCCTCGAGCCCCTTACCGCGCTAGCGACTAGCACCACCACCCGACCTTGAGACTTCACCATGGACAGCTTGGCTTGGCTATCCCCGACTACACACGAACCCAAAATTACAATCCTCATGGCCCCGGGAACCCACTCATGGCTGTCGATTATCGTTTCGACCATGGATTCTCCAATCGTCCCATCACCTGAAATCTCCAACTGCTCCCCTATTTGAGCTCTCCGACTGCTCCCATGTTTGAACACTCCGACCGCTCCACTACTTAAAGTCTCCGACCACCTTGTAGTCGAGAGAAACTTTGACCGCGCCACTTTGAGTCATGAGCAACACCACTCGGACGTCATCTGATGCCTTTAAGCCACTAGCACGCTGTCCGATGCCCTTAAGCCACCCAAACGCCATCCAAACCCCACAACTACTCAGACATCGTTCGATCTCAGTAGCAACTCGTACACCATCGGATCTTCGTCGACTTCACGCTCGACTACTCAGGAGTCGTTACGACCACGTTGTCATTACAACCACACTGTCGTTATGACCACGTTGTCGTTACGACCACGCTGTGGTTTACGATCGCACTATGGTTTCCGACCACACAAAATACTCGGTCTCAGTAGTCATAACTCGATTACGACCATGACTTCTAGCTCCACAAACACCTCCACTCGTAAGCAAGATCTGTGCCAATAGAGACTGCCCAAGTACTTGTAGAGTTCTCCGAGTATGCAGCGCCAACCCGATGAGGACCAAACTCTCTGTGAACAATAAAACCCGTGATAAACAGTACCAAGCCCGCCACTGTTCATGAAACCCCAAAATGCATATATACATCCATTTCAATCGTTTCAAACCCGTCTATCCATTCCTCAGCTCTGTTTTCCCATACCAAACTCTTATAATCCCCAAATCTATATTACTTGATTTTTCTTTGTTTTATTTCTTTTTTCCTAGCTCAACCCTTCGAGCATAGAATTGATTTATTTCCTTTTGGTTTGTGGTAGCACACGACACTGAAGATCAGCCAGTCCAGAAAGAAGAAGCTCAAGTACAAGCACAAGACTCGGAAGAATATGAAATCGTAGAATATATTGATTCGCAAGGCAAGTCACATGTCTTTGATTATATTGAACCTATATTTCTTTAATTATTTATTTATCAATATTTTCATTATGTTATTTCTGCACTGTTATTTCTTATATAATAAATGTTTAGAATGACATGATATTGGTTATGTCCTACCACATCATAATCCTAGTTCAAATTGATGACCATATTCACCTTGATAATACTTAGTATTATTATAAATACTATTTAAATAGTCATGGTAGACCAGAAACTCAACTGTTTTATACTACTAAGAGACTTGGCACTTTGCCGATAGAATTTCAAAAGTGATTCTAGGATAAGGAGATATTACGGGTAGCCACGAGATGGTTGGGTCTCATGACTTTATCCTAGGGTGGAGGCTTGGACTGGAAACGTGGCGGTGCGCATGGGCACCGAAATAGTGTGGATGGGCACTAAAAATGGTGCGGATAGGCGCCGAAACAGTGCGGATGGGCACTAAAATAGTGTGGATAGGCACTGAAACAAGTGGTTGTGGATGGAAGTTGCCTCGGTGAAAATATAAGGACTAAAACCTTATGCCAAGTAAAGAACATAGTAATCGCTCAACCGCAAGCATTGATTCATCAAACCTAGTTTAGTAGCTGTTTAAGTTCGATTGAATATCTGCAAATGGTGGAGGTAGACGAGGGAGTTTTTGTGGTATGGGAGGGGGTATAACTATACTTCACAACAGTAGTACCACTTCAATCAGGCAATGTCATGGGCCACCTGAGTTTGTTCGGAGACAGTCCCTACTAGGTAGAGGCTATATAAAGAATTGAGCAACGAAAAGCCTTGTTTTCTTAACTCAGTTGAGGGGGTTAAGAGATCTTGTAGGTAAAGTTAGGCGGCTCTGCAGAGTCACAATTTAATGGTATTCGAATATACCGTGCTTTCGGTAAATGAAGCTGCATTTAATGGATGAATCCAACAGCAAAGCATAAGTAGATTTGGGAATTTGTTAAGATTATTAATCAAGTTGTTAAATCCTACATTTCTTTAAGAAGGTTGTGATTTTGTGTTTAAAATTGTTTTCAACTAAAATTGCATCTACAAATTATTAAAACCACTATACTCCAATCCCTGGAAAGATCCTGCATGTAATTAAATAGTACTTTCCCATGTGACTTGTTGAGTACGGCGGTTTGTACTCATACTTGCTAAAAATATTAACAGAAAGTGTGTGACAAGAGAATAAGGAAGTTTACGAGGATGCGTATTGGAATATTGCGAAGTAGATAATGTTTGGAATTAGGGTTATCCTCTGCTAAGACACACCCATGATCTTTTGTATTGTAATGTATCTAAGAGCCACACGTCCCGCTGTAAAACTTGGCCGAAAAGTCGTTATGTTGTAATAAAGTTGGCTTTTGTATCTAAGCATATGTTGGTAATAGTGTACACTCGACTGCAATACCTCGCAGCTGAATAGTCCTAGACAATTGCGAGAGATGCACGACGCCCCTAGAAATGAAGGCATTACAAACTTCTCTCGGAATACCGTGTCCATCATGTAACACGCGATTTTGGTGAACAGATATAAGGTTTATTCCCAAAAAATTCCACCGTTGAAAATTTTACCAAATTTCATGCGATTTTGGTTGCAACGATATGAGCTAGCTGCTCACCGAAGGGTACGACCAGCTGATCAAAGGGTTTTGTTCGCATCTACCCACCTGCCAAACTTGTCTATGCGCAGCAACTATTGGCCTTCTGTAGTTTCCAACCCAACCATGTTGTTGACTCCGCAGCCGGGGCATACGTACCGCCTCTGCAACTCCTCAGCAAGTGAAGCGTTCACTTTCTCCATTTCAGCTGTCCGCTTGTTTGCAGTTAAAGAAAGCTTGCGCAAACGCATGGAGAAATGAGAAACCAGCAGCACATGAAATTGCACGAGAAATTGAACTACAAATGCACAGATGATTGATTTCAGGAACTGCTGAAAAAGCTGATAAAAAAGGATATCCTCCCAGTTCCTGCAACTGCTTCATCTCTCCCATCACAGCCTCCATAAGAGTTCTCTTTGCTTGGATATCAGCCAACTCCTGACAAACCTGCAAATAGTAACAAGAATCTTTTTCTGATTAATGCGAGAGAGAACGAGCTACTAAAATTGATATCCAGCGAAATAAATCAAATAATACACATTCCTCAAAAGCATTGAACTGAAAACTTCAAAAAGTCTAGTACCATATATAATGCCTTTTGGAAACAAATGTTAGAATGATTTATCAGCCGGTGCACAAACCAGAGAGAAATAAGTATTTTGCTTCCTATTTGTCAAATGCAACCTGTGATGAATAGCACCATCTTGGTTATTTCTTGATTTATGAACAACAAAAGCAACTCAATACTCATGTGGCAGGCACACCAGTACCTGGCAAATGAGCACCTCTAATGTATAGCAATGTCTAAAATTAGTAATGCAATATACAGAGCATGTCAACTGTCTTTCAATTCTACTATTCTTGATTTCTTATGAATAAAATTACCAAGAGACAAGGAAAATTAAAATCTGCACATAGTACTATATGCAATCAGAGAGCTGTGTTTCATCTGTTCAATATTTTTATGTATAATGCAATATTTTGGGGAACATAAGAGACAAACCTTATCATGATCAAGCAGGTCTTTTTGATACTCTCCTTCCAAGACATGCACCTCGGCATCAATGTTGCTCACCTTATCAACAAGATCTTTTAAAATACCTTCTGGCTCCAAAATTTCATTCTTGTCTCTCACATGTTGACCTGCCAAGGTGGACATTTCAGTCTAAGAAGAAACAAAACACTGAGTAAAAGTGTACAGCTTGATAGAATCATTGATTACAAAATATTCATAATAACAAAAGCGAGTAGTATCATGTGGCTCATAAACTTAACACATTGGAGAGCATAGAGGAGCTCTAGAATTGTTATGATAAATGCCCTTCAGAAACAAGATCTTGTTTGACCAGGTAACAAAACGGTCTTAGAAGAACAAAACACAACGGTAGTTTTGAGGCCAGGTAGTACTACATAGTTCAATAAAACAATCTAAATTCATAAGTATGTAATCTAAATGGAACATTTTTCAACATACGTATGCAATCAAAATGGAACATATTTCAAGCTTCTTTATCATATTGAATAATTCATATGTTTGCCTTTTTAAAAAGAATAGAAGAGCAGCTATCAGCCATCACCTTACTAGGCACAACTTGACCAGTTGAGACAACTAAAATAGCAAGCTTTTGGGTACCAAGAAATATTCTAAAGAGGAATGCAAACGTACAATTCTTACAACTCCAACAATCCATAGTTTTTTCTCTAGAAAAAAAGGGGGGAAAACTATGCAAAAGCAATCAAACAGAAACGGTAAGAACATCACAAATTCAAATTTTAAATGACACCCTTCTTACAAAATTCAGGAACAGAAAGTGTTATATATGCATTATGAGTTCCCTACTTAACCTGCTGGTGATGGCAGCCCAGAGCACTTCTCTTCTGCTGATTCTAGAGAAACCATCAGTTGAAATTGCCTGCACAAGAGGAATATTGTTTATCTTTAGATAATCAACAAGAGAGCTACTTTCAGAACAAGTTTCAACTAGCAAGCAAGTGCCAAATGGACATAAACAAGAAAAGTACAAAGTCAATGCTGTTTGGTTGTTTGGAAGCTTCAAAGTATCTTAGCAGTATCCGTCCATATAAGTTGTCTTCCATTTATCAAACTACAGTAAAGGATCTTAATAATGCCTTGAAAACTAAGACAGGTATCTGAAATTAGGAGATGGTGAATTACTCGAACACCCCTAATACAAACTTCGTGTTAAACCATCTCCATTCTTTACTGCTCCTTAGTTCATGTATGTCCGGAATTTTCAGATCCAAACAATACAACCATTCATATCCCTATTCAAGCCCTAAACTGGAGCTTGAACAGAGATTAGCATAGTACTGTTCCAGCATATGGGCATGGGTTTTACAGTATCAAGCATGGTTACAAGTAAAGCAAACAAGAGTTGCAGGATCCGCCGTAGCATGTTGCGTGTGCAGGAAATAACATGGAGTTCTCACGGGCAAAACAAATACTCCATACCTTATCTTTGCGTTCAACTCATGCATCTGGCTGATGAACTCGTCTCTGCAACAACCAAGGCAGGCGCATGGATGATGTAGTGGCTACAAACAAAATTTTCCTACAGAAATGCATTCAAACGCACAGCAACAGGGCAGTAGACAAAGCTCATCCTACTCACCTCTCACTGTCTCCCTTGCTCTTTTAGAGCCATTACATCAAGCACCAAAAGCGCATCCCGGCATTTCCGGTTACAATCATACATGCCAACGTAAACATACAAGCGTGTCATATTAAATCCACAAACCAGAGCACTAATCTGCAGCAATTCCCGGAATTCCTTACCTTAAGCGCCTCCAGATCAGAGCCCACCTTCGAGACTTCCTCCTGGAGATGCGAGATCGTCGCCTAAACGCTCCCAAAAGTAAGCCGAATGAAAGCAGGCAAACTGGCCGTAATCGGACAGATAATTCACCAATTCGGGGAGAGATACGAGGAGGGACCTCGAATGCATGGATGGACGCGGCGGTGATGGCGGCCTGCACCTGGCTCCCGCGCAGCTCCTGCTCCGCCGCCTCCCGCGCCCGTTTCGCGGCCTCGAGCTCGGCCACGGCCGCGTCGACGGCGGCGCTCAGGTCTAGCCGCCGCCGCTTCAGGTCCGACACCCTCCGCTCTGCAAACCACAAACGAGAGATGCAACGGATCAGCCGAAGACGCGAAACCCTAGGGCTTTTTGGGCGGTGGCGCGGCGAGGCCGCGAGGGTGCTTACCTCCGTGCGACTTCTCGGCGGCGAAGTCGCGGATGATGGAAAGGAGCTGCTTCTGGGACTCGCCTCCCGCCGCCGGCGCCGACGCAGCCATGAGGAGAGGAGAGGCGACGCTCGCGGAACGTGCTTCTGGAAGCTTCTCGAAGTTTCGGGAGGGGCTTTCTTCCGCCGTGAGGGAGGGGGTTTAAGAGGCGGGAATGGAGCGGGCTTGCTGCGTTGTTGGGCTGCTGGAGCGGAGGCCCAAGTGATTATTTCCTCCCAATATATATAACCCGTGGCAGCCACGTGGCGTGGTGAGCTCAGGAAATATCTATCCGGTGGGCTTTTGTGCTCTCGCCTTTTTGGGCCAAGAGGCCCAGTTGCAGCCCAGAACCCCTTATCCGAAGAGCAACAGCATTTCAGAATCTGATATTTGTGGAACAGAAAGTAATCTCTCAGAACTGATGAGGTGTTTAGAGCTTAAAACAGTTTATCCCTACCCCTAATACAAGACAGAGCAATGATATTCCGTGCATCTCACGAGCCAAATAGGACATTACAGATAGAACGCAAGCAGTATCATCGTCGTGGTCTTTTTTGCTCTTTTTATAACTTTTGATTTCAGTTTTCCTCGAAAATTGAGATAATAGGATGACTTTTTGAAACCGTTTCTCTAAATAGTTTCTTAAATCCAAAATCGTATATATCATTCGTATCGATATCTTTACCGTCCGTCATCATCTTAAAAATAAATTATTATTCACAACTAAAAACTACCTATCGCAGCCAAAAAACGTGACTGACTGGAAAGCAATGGCTTACCTACACCCGCTGACCACCCCCATCAGTTGGCCGACACGCACTAGCAAATGATCAACGATCCTGTAGCATAAGCAGCTATCTGTTTTTTTCGTCGCCAAACACTTCGAGATTTCCTATCTTGGGTTTATTTACTTTGTTGGAAAAAATATGATTATTTATTTAGAATACATTGCCTTCTTAACGCGGCTTTTGTTCCCCTTTTTCTCTCTTTTCGCTCTTTTTTTTCCTTTATATTACCTATATAGATATGACAGTGTTTTTTCTATTTTTATTCTTTTAATAATTAAATATCTTAGAAAAAGTTAATAGTTACTATCATTTTAGCCGAAATGCATAGCACGCCTAAAAGGACTGAGAACGTCTAAAAGTCAAAAAGTATTCAGAAAGCATTGGTTTCTTAAAGTGGTTTTTTCTTTCTTTTTTTCTCATTTTGCCTTTTTTTTCCTTTGTATTATACATGAAGTTATAATAGTATTTTTTTTCTATTTTTTATTTATTTTTATATAATTAAATATTTTAGGGGAAAAAACTAACAGCTACTGTACTATCATGAAAACCAACGGGCCTAAAAGGACTCCGGACGACGAGCCCACAAGCCGATGCGGACGGTGCTGCGACGACAAAAGCACCAGCAATGTAAGCTTGCTTTTATTTTAGCTCGTGACGCTTGCTGGAGACCGATCTGGACCGAGCTTACCGCCACGTTCACATGATTACACTGTTCATGCCATCACTGATCAGCTTAATTATCATTGTCCACATGCTCGCATCTCAAAGCATGAACGGTTACCACCTCCGATGCTGATGCCAAGCGTTTTGGAAGCACCACATTCTTACAAGCAACGGTTAATGGTAGAGAACTGAAGCCTATAGTCTGGAGAGGAGTCAGTAAAAACAGTGAGGACGGATAGGACAATCTGATGTTAATGAGTTGCCTGTCCCGGACGAAGGCAAGAGTCCACAGATGGCGAGCACCCCACCCTGAGCTGGACGCGGTCCCTGTCAGCACATCGCTCATAAAACGAACGCAGAGGAAGTAGCCTCCTGGTGCAGGAGCATTTAAATGCGCTAATCTACCATGGTAAGGGAGAAACTTGCTTCGATTCGTAGGATCGACGTGGTGACCCAAAGAGCACACACGGTTGATTTTGTAACTCGATCGCGGTATCATACGGACCTGACCACCGGAAAGCTTGAAAACAGCGTGCGCGCCTGCGCTGCTCTTCGTCATCCCGGTAGAATCTACGTACTTGCCGGTCGAATCGTCTCAGTACTTCAGTTTGTTTCGGCGCGCATGAGCTGGTGCGACTCTGACCAAACCGTCACGAGCACGAACCTGTACGAGGCTAGCTTTTCACCTCGCGTCGCCGTGCAGGCGCTGTCAATGTCACGATGCGTCGCCGTGCCGAGCCCATACTTTATTTTTTGTAGTTTTCCAAGGTTGTATGCGGTGTACTCGCCACGACGCCTCAGAGGAATACGCGCGGACCGTGACGACACGTACGGCCCACGGTGAGCTCGAGAAGGAGAAGGGCAATGGCGTCAAAACGATGTAGCTCACGGCTAACCAGCCTTGCGCGCCGGACCGGCCGTGACGGCGACGAGGCGCCTGCGGCGTCCGCGTTTCGCGGGTTAATTGGGCGGTGTGGCGTGTTCCGTCGAGTAGGGGGCACGTCGAGATGTTCTCCTTGCACGCGTGCTCCGAGAGCGCACGCGGCCTGTTCCAGGCTCTAAAACCTACTTTTTTTTCCTAGTAAATGATATTTCTATAGTATATAATCTTTAAATAGAACAGCTTTATAAGATGATATTTATTAATCGATTATAGTATACACTATAATAATTTTATTTATATTCACTAAAATTATACATAAATATCCATCTCTATAAATTTTTCTATAAACTGTTACTATCTATAAATCAAAATCAAAACCAAAATAATCGGCCCGATATTTCGTCGAGTTCGAGTCCCATGCGTTTACAGGACCACTGCCGTGCCAGCCACGCCGAGGTGGACTCGAAGGCTGCAGATTCAGGTGGTGCGGTGCGAGACAGTAATCTATCCTTGTCTTGCGCGCGTAGGCTGTATCACCTCGTGTCAGAAGCCTGAACGTCGAGTGCGTTTGCACCTTCCCTTTCCGCTGCTTTTAGGAAAAAAGGATGGTGAAGCAGGGCTTTCATGTCAGTAAGGGCCTATTTGGAACAGAGGAATTTCACAGGAATTTCACAGGAATTTTGCAGGAAATAGTTCAATTCCCGCAGGAATCAGGAAAAATTCCCGCATTCCAAACAGGGCCTAAGTATGGTCTGTGTGGATGCATAAATTTGGGTGCACTCCAGTGACCAAGGAGCAAAAGGTGCATGCTTGCTTCATTAGAGCTAATTAGCTATGGTTAGGCCAAATTATGCCAATGAGGTGTCTCAAGTTTAAATTCAATATCTGAAGCGGTTCACAATGTCCTTGTAGTGATTTTGTTCTTCCTTTCTTCAATCAGTCCGTTGTTGTGAGAGGAGAATAAAGGTTCGGTGAGTGAGCCAACTAATGATTTTTGGCCCTTGAGACGTTGTTGAATTGTGCAGCTTGTGCTGTCAGCTCTAACGAGATGGACTTAAATTGGATAATTGCCTAAAATGGATCCAATGCATCTTGGAGCTCTCATGATGTGTACATTTGTCAGGCGTATCAAAGCATATACATCATACTAAGCAATGGCGGACGAAAAATCACACCACAGAGCTTCGTCACTTAACAAAAACGAGCAAACTTTCACCACCATATCGTGTTGACACAGGAATCAAGTAGAGCTTTTTGAGGACTTAAGTATTAAAATGAGGCTTTCTGGACAGGTTTTTTTTTACTGGACGAAAAGGACTTCAACTTTTCAGTCGTTCATATGTTCGGTAGGGAGAGGCACATGCACCTAACCTCTCATTAGTACCGCAACATCGTATGATTAGTAGTTTAGTACACCTCTTTAGCACATCTGGTTAATGGGCAGCAGAAAAATGAAGCAGAAATTAGTACATCTGACCAGCAAGAGGTACACCTTAAGCAAAAACATGCAGTATATGCGTGTAAACAAAACTTTGTGAGACTTCCACATCAACTCAGCAAAGAACATGACGTGTTGGATATTTTGTTACGTTACATACATGTCTACCGTATCCATACAGGGACTTCTTACGGAATTTTTGGTACATATAGCATGTTTTAAACCTATATTTACAAAAAAAAACTGTATACGAACGATATTGATAAAAATAATATTTTTATCATCCGATCAACAGGCGGCAACACCGTGCAGGCGACACGTGGGCCTACCGTCCAGCCACGAAACGGCAGGTGGCCTGCCGCCCACCACCGGACAGCAAATAATTAAGCCAGCTTAATTACCTACCTGAATTAGTATTTTATATTTACTATTTTTTTGAATTTTTAAATATAGCAAATGAGGTTAAAATTACAAAAATTTATGTATAGTCTCCTGATACAACGTACTTTCTTGTGTAATTTTTGATAATTTTATTCATTCTAAATATTGCTAAAAAATTCATAATATTATGATATTTATAGGAGTTGTTACAAATAACAAATAGGCTCTAAAAATTATAAAATGTTGTATACAGCCTCCTGACGCAGTCAACCTAATTGTCAATTTTTTTTAGAAATTTTCTATGCTCTGAAGATGGACCAAAATTTAACGAAATCTGCACTCCTCCACTGGCTGGCTCCCGTCCAGCGCGGGAGCCGATGTCACCGGCTCCCCGCTGTGGCCCTCCGCCTCTACCGCTACCATCATAATCCAAGCTTTGTCCCCTCGAACCCTAGGGTTTCGAACCGAGGAACCAAAGCGAATGGGAGCACCGGGGGAGGCAGTGGTGGGTGTGAGGGGAGGAGTTGGAGAAATTTGGGAATGGCGTACAAAAGAACGAAGTGGAGGAAGAAAATGTGGGTATTCAAAGTTAAACCACCACTTCGCTACGTTACGAGCGGAGATATTCAGAAAACGTCAAGTATTTGGCTGACAGTGAGGAAAACATGGACTGAACAAAATGACAAATTGTGACATGATGAGAAAAATAGAGTGAGAGAGCAAGACGATAGACTGCTGCAATAGATAGAGATGCATCCTCTCCTGGAGATGGATGGTAACATCTGCTCCAAAGACTATTGTTGGCAAATTTGTCAGAAGTGGTATTCTATTGTACAAAGCATCTTCAACACAAATAAACTAGCAGAAAGATAATGTGTTTTTCATTTCAATGCATTATAGTCATTACATGATTACTTCTCAATGAAAAAAGAAAATACTATCATAACCGGTATCGACCAAATAAGTAACTATGACACAAATGGTCCTCATTCACATGAAAGTGCTAAATAATAGGCAAAACTATTGATGAATAAATGATGCTAAAAGAGAACTAGAGAATAATGTAGTTATTTCATGCGCGTTGCCGAGGAAGCGGGATTCCCGCTTACTGCAGTCCGGGGGGTCTCAATCATCTCACATGAAATCATAAAATCATTCCAGTGGGCCTTAATCTCTTACCTAGAATAGTCATGTCATACAAAACTTCCCACATTCTAAGTCACATAAAATCATGGAACCCTAATTTCCGAAACCTAAAATCCTAATTTTTGATATCTAAACCATTAATTTTGAGATAATTTTAGAACATGCAAAATTTTACAAAAATTCTAAAATCAAGTCTACTATGTGAGGATCCTTGAAAAAATATTTCATAATTTTTAGACCTCATTTTTTATATTAAAAAATTCTTATAATCAGTACACCCAAATGAATTTTTGAGTAAAATTCAAAAATGATAAAATTACAAAAAAATCATAGTTAAGTATGCTATATCTGGACAAACCAGAAAATATTTTGTAATTTATTAAGCTCATTTGCTATATCTAAAAATTCATATAAATGTACACTTAAATAAATTTGCTAATTATAATTAAGAAACACTAATTAATGGGCTAATCGGCTAGTGCACAGCCACCGGACAGCAGCCTACTTGCCGTCCGGTGGCAGGCCTATATGTCGCCTACACCAGCACTGCCGCCCGCTGATCGGACGGCAGAAACGTTATTTTTATCAATACCATGAGTATATGATTATTTTTGTAAATATAATTTCAAAACATACTATATGTGCCCAAAAAAAACTCCTTACATTGCTTGTCCCAGAACGGTTAACTTGATTTGGCAGGATTGGCAATGGGCATTTATAAGCTACTTTACTTCGGCATCCCATATTTTACTTTCACATCTTAAATTTCTCACGCATGGTCAATCACATTCTGCCAAGCTTCATTGGATTAAAAATCGGCCGTGCGAGTTCAAAGTTTGTGTTTAATTCATCGAAGAACATAGGATTCAAAAGTAGCATAGCAAGTTTGCTATGGAGTAGAATCTACACACGCATCAATTGCTGTACTCTGAAGGATGTCGAATTTTGGACGTTTTTGGCATGGTTGCTACCCGAAATTCCGAAAATAGCCTCTTCGGAAACGAAATTCCAACTCTAGCTCCCACCTGACCGCACCATTTAACCGCGTCGCGACACGTGTCCAATGGTGCGGCCGGGGAGCGCACCACACCTGAGTGGTGCGGTCCCCGACCGCACCACTCGCCCGCTCGGATATTTATTTGTTTGGCCGACGTGATGGGCAAGCGAGTGGTGCGGTCGGGGACCGCACCACTCAGGTGTGGTGCGCTCCCCGGCCGCACCATTGGACACGTGTCGCGCCGCGGTTAAATGGTGCGGTCAGGTGGGGGCTAGAGGTGGAATTTCGTTTCGGAAGAGGCTATTTCTGGAATTTCGGGTAGCAACAGTGCCAAAAATGTCCAAAATTCAAAGATGTCTCCCAAACATTTACTGTTAATCATGTCTCACGGCAACTCAAGTCTCAAAAATTCATAATCACCCAGACACCCACAGCTGCAGTCTCTTGCCTTCCCTTGTCGCTTGCAACTACAGAAAGCATGTCCTCTAACTAAATGCCAGGCTGAAATCTAAGGACATGCGCTACAGGATCGTAACCACCAATTGATCAGTATATGCCTCCAAAAGTTCAGTACTTATGACCATTGGTCCAGCATTAGCTAGTACCAAAATCCATGACAGCATGGACAAACCAATTATTTAAGTTATCATCGAGATTATAGACCTATTTGCTTTCTTCATGTCAGGGTGTCACCCTCACATGTAGTCCTGGTACAAAACAAAGGCATCCGCACCCTCCATCTCCCGGACAAGAAATCGGGTGGCTTAGATTACACCAGGCGTGTCGTGTTGGCTTCCTCGCCTATCCTTTGTTTCGTGCATTGATTTATGATCAAATGACAGAAACACACAAGGAGCGGCGATATACAGGCTTTGACATGCATACGGATGCAAGAAACACTAGAGATGTGCACAGACGTAGAACATTAAAAGGAAGAGCATTGGTCATGCATGGTCCTAAATCACGGTGTAATGGCAGCTGCTAATGTATTCCCCAAAGGCAAGTGACATGATCACTTGGAGCTAGAAAGTGACCACATGCAGTGGGGGATACATCATACATGGGAAGCACGCATGATTGCGGTGCTGCCCATGTGATGTCATAATTAATCGTGGCCTTGTGAGGGCACATTAGTACGCAGTGTCATAATCTAATCTAATGCTTCACTCCGGGCGGCTCCCCTGCAAGACGGCATCGAAAATGGCGCGGCCTCCGAGAGCCGGCAAACAGCAGTAGGGCACATGCCATGAGCACCACATAGATATGGTAGTGAACGACGTATATAATTTTGAGCTAAGAAACCTATTTGTAAAAGCTACTTTGAAGCTGTCCTGTTTATTTTGACTTTCGGATAAACTAAAAGTCTGAAAAAACAGGGAGAAAGACTTGCAGAGCCTGCCTTCAAATAATAAAAAGATAAGGTTGCAGAGCCAATCGGTTTGCTCAATCGGCTGTTGTTCTTAATTTGTGTGTCCTACTTCTATTGTGTAAAGCAGACCAATGGAATCTGAGTTTATCTGTAATTTTGTTTGGACTTTCCAATGATATGGCTATCACTTTAGGTAGACCAGGAGCCAACTTTACTATGATGGTATCTATTGTTGTTCAGGTCTCTGTAGAGCAATATTAGGCGAACGGTTGGAGTGCACAGCTATTTTATGATCCAATGTGCAAAATCTAACCCTACCGAGCGAGATGGTTCTCTTCTCTTGTTCTTCAGAAATTCTCGAGCCGCGCCGTTGAGCATTGAATCTAAATTGAACAGTTTGGTGCGCCCAACTCCATTAGGGCTTGTTTGGATATAAAGAGATTATAGCTCTGTTCTTTTCAGCTTCTAAAAGATGCTTTTCGGCTTTTCTACAATAATTAACTTTTAAACGAAATATTTTTTTCAAGATAAGATCTACTAGTTAATTGTAGTGCATATTTTACTGACTTCATTTATATCGGCAAAAACCGCACATGAGTTTCTGTTACTCTGTAATCTCTCGTACAAACAGCCCAAAAGTCATAAGCCGCAGTCAAAAGCCACAGGCTGCAGCCAAAAAGAACAGGCCCATAATACCCAATGTGTTTAGATAGACTGGACATAATCCTAATTCATCCAAACAAGCCTTCACATGGATTTACCGTTAATTCGACGGGATATGAGCCAGATCCTCTCAGTATCAGGAAAAGAAAAACTTTCGGAAAAGAACATTGTAGGGAGTTACTACGGATTAAAATCTGTAGAGAAGAGAATGAGCAGAATGACTGAATGAGGAGTGACGAGGAATCTGTTTCTGCTCTTATGAGCTACTGTATTGGATAGGCAAAAGAGGATTCCTTTCTTCAACTAGGCTTTAACGCTGATTTTTATGGGGGTGTGGGTTCATGCATTGCAGATATGCAGTAACTAAATAAAGGGTGTGGGTCAGTTACTCAGTTTGATCCCTCTGGTGACAACATTGTGGATAAGTTTACACTCAGCTTTACAGAGATGAACATTTTTAATGAACTTTATAATGCCTAAAAACTTACTAGTCCACTGGCAACTCGAGATATCAATCACAAGTACCTAAGCAGGCCGTATAGT
Organism: Dendrocalamus latiflorus; assembly: GCA_017311315.1. Classification (NCBI taxonomy): domain Eukaryota; kingdom Viridiplantae; phylum Streptophyta; class Magnoliopsida; order Poales; family Poaceae; genus Dendrocalamus; species Dendrocalamus latiflorus. The sequence continues at coordinate 13,449,256 of CM029632.1, read as the reverse complement.
TTTATGAATATGTTTTTTATGCTTCTCTGCAAAACAAATATGTACACATTTATATAATAAAATACATAATGAGGTTACATGTTAATCTTCACCAACCATTTAGATAGTACATCAGTCTTGCTAATTAACTGATGCACGGATGTCCTACTTTTGCTCATGTAGTCTAGATTGAGGTAAAAACCAGAAATCCAATCATAGGACCGAACTCCTTTGTACGCCTATTGTTTTCCCCTCATCTTGACGGCAGGAGTCAATTTCATGGGCCATGACCATGAATTCATTGCCCTGTCCTGGTTATACTGAAGGATGTCCCTTTGGAGTCCAACATGTAAGAAGAGGCATCAGCTGGAAAGCCTAGCTAGTAGCTACCAAGATTCACCCATTGAAGAACAGGCGGTGGATCCCATTCCGTGCCATTCAATTTGCACTTATCCTACCACTTGTTTCTCTACGGTAATATTTACAATGACCCATCTTGCGATTCCCCATGGGTAGTGCTTCACAAGGCGATAAAGTTTAGCCTTTGAGTGTTTTTTGTATTTTAATGGTTGAAAATATATTATAACTGTTGTTAGTTTTTTATATATATAATTAAATTAGAAAAAATAATTAATTAATTAAAAAGTTATATTATCATGGACAATGTAGAGAATAAAAAAGCCAAAAAATCGAAAAAAGATAAAATTAAGAAGCAAGAAACTGAAGCCATTTGAATCGAGGTTAAGGCTTTGCTTTGTAAGCTGGATTTTCATATAAAACAAATTAATGCGCGTAGGAATCAGAAATTTTCTCATCATCCATAGGGGGCTTAAACTTTGGGTTGTACATGATCAGGACTTCATCACTAGGTAACTTCTCTCCTAAGCAGAAGAGGAGGCCGAGAGGTCAAGTTTGATCGATCGACTATGTTTCTAACTAGTGTCAATATCGAGTTAAGTTTCATGTTTGATATTCAGAAGTTCAAACACTTCTAAGTTCGACGCACAGATCATAAAGCAAACCCTAGTAGAAACTAGATCATAAAGCAAATGAAAAAGATAAAGGTTTGCATGTTTTGTACGCTGCGTAAACGGCCAAGGGGAAGAGGAATTCGCGGTCACATGCGCTAGCTGCGAGGTGGTCACGTCGCGTCGCGTGGGGAAGGCAGCGGCACATGCGGCACCTGCAGGACCTGGGCTGGATCGTCTACCGGTACGGATAGATGCAAGGAACGCATATATAGGGCACGGACGTGCGTGCCTATCCATAGACTGATTTGGACGTACACTTCCTTTGGACGGGCAGTTTTCGGCTTGTAAATAGCGCATTTTAGTTGGATGCAGTTGTGTGTGGGCCAAAACTCGATGGTTAGATCCCGCTGGGTTGATGCAACGTGTGACGTACACTTTGTTACCAGGTTTCGCTAGCCAGTTAGTTTAAAAGTTTAACCTTTTTAAAAAGAACTAAGGATATCTGTAACCCCTCCGTTTCTACAGGCGTATACGGACACGATATTCTACAACTATTTACGTATGAACAGTTATAGAGTGTCGCGTAAGAGTATACCATACATGCTTACAACAAAAGTCCAGCATATATTTCACATATGGATTAACATCCGGTTTTCTGCAGCGGAGCGTGCAAGCCCAAAGTATATTTACATCACAAAAGACTCCAAAATCCGCTTGAGCGCGGCGAAGACCTAAAGCCACAGGTCCTTGCCGAAGAACAGCTCCGCAGGGGTTTCCTCGACAGGGAGACCTTCTCCTTCGTCTTAATCCTCTAAAGGGGGGACCAGCAAGCCGTGAGCTAACCAGCTGAGCAAGCCACAAAGGAACCCTATCTTACTATATGCACAGATCAACAAAGGAAGGGAGTATACTTGTTTTATTAACTTTCAGTGGATGCAGTTTTTCTTGCAAACGTCTTCAAAAACTTTTAAAGAGATACAGCTACTCCTTAACATTAGGGTTTTCATAAAAAGATAATTAATCAACTAATCCAGTTAAACACTACTTAAGCTTCGCATCTGGAATCACCCAATTGACACAGCTCCATTAACCGGGAGCACGGCGTATTCGAATACCATTTATTTGACTCTGCAGAGTTTGCTCAGCTTTACCCACACGATCTCTTAACTCCCGCGACAGAGTTAAGAAAGCCAGGTCGTTTCACTGCTCAATTCTTTATATAGGCTCTACCCGGTAGAATCCACTCAGGTCTGACACATGAAAACTCCCGTCCGCTTCGAGTGAACTCTACCGTTGTTAGGTACCCGCAGCACGGCGTACCTAACCTACTACCCAACCTCCTGCCTCTCAACACCTGTAGAGTTTCAATCGAGTTGAGCAGCTACTAAACCAGTGTTGACAAGTCAACTCCTGTGGTTGAGCGATCACTATGACATTTGCTCAGCATAAGGGTCTAGTCCTTATATTTTCACGGGGTCCGCAACCTCGCCAGGTCCGCGACCGCCAACCTAGGGTAAGCGGTGGGCGTCGACCGTCTCGCGGTTCCCCACAACACCCTTACCCCAACTCCAACCCTAGGGTAAGAGATGGGCGAAGACCGTGTTGCGGCTCCTTCCCCAACACCCTTACCCTAACTTGTGCACGCCGGCACTCTCCGCTCTAAGATACGGTGTCCCATACCACCTTACCTTAGAGTCGGGTTTTCCAAATTCTATTGGCCCGCAGCCACAACCTTATTAGTGTGACAACTTTGTGTGCTAATAATAACCTACAGTTATCTAGATTACCAAGTAATTATTTCTAGGGTTACAATGGCGGGGCTACAAGTTCAACATGGCATTTGTCGATGTTAGGTTTAACTATATAAGCATGTCATTCTCAACATTTTATTTTAATTTGAACTAGCATTTCATAATTAACATAATGCAAATAACATAATAAGCATATTTAAACATCATGGGATACAATATGGTCAAAGGTTTTGCGAATTGCCGTTAATCTGGACGATCTCAGCTAGCTTGAACGTAGAAGCACCTGGATCCCGAGACTGCACCTGAACTTCCGAGATCTCCGAAACTAGCGCAAACACATAAAATAAGTAAGTCTGGCTTGAAACTATTCAAGCGAGGAAAATAAACTATTAAAAAGGAGTAAAATGCATAAATCCTCAAATTGGAATTTTTGGAATTTTTCTGGAATGAATTTAGGGAAATGGAGGTCAAAAATGGGTTCAACACATTAAATGGAGCAAGGTGGTGAAATTTGGGAATTTTTAGGATTTTCTATAATTTATTTGTATTTTTCTGATTTCTGGAAAAGATTAAATCACGGGAAGTTCGGGTGAACAGTGTCGGGCCGGCCTTCTGCTACAGTGCGGCCCGGCACTGTGCGGCCCGCGCGGCCGAACGGCCGACGCGGCCCACGAGCAGCGCGCTCACGCGGCCTGGCAGGCCGACGCGCGCTCAGCGGCGAAGCAGGCCGAGGAGTCGACCCACGCTCACGCGGTCCGGATGGTCGACGCGTGGCGCTGGCGGACGGTGAAGATGGCGAGGGAGGGAGTGGTCTGGATTTGAGTGGGTGGAGATCGGACGGCAACGTGGTGGGGAGAGCGGGCGAAGCGGTAAGGCGGGATCGGACGGATGCGGGAGGCGGTGTTTATGAAGATCGAACGGCGGAGGAGGGTGGACATCCGACGCTCTAAATTAGATGGCAACGGTGGGGAGTAGACGGGAGAGATAGGGCCACGTCTTCCCTTCGTCTTCCTCTCACCGCGGGTTCGCGTCAGAGGGGCAGAGGGGTGGCGCCTCCGCTCTCCGGCGACTGCGGGGGACTCCGGCGGCAAGGGAGGGTACCAATGGGTGGAGCTTGACACGGGGAACCCATTTTGGGGCTTTGGAAGGTGAGGGGATCAGTGGAGGAGGCAGGAAGCAAAAAGGGGAGTTCGGTCTCCCGATGGTGAAGGGGGTCACCGGGGCCAAATGGGTCAAATCGGCGGCAGCCACACGTTCAGGGGAACCCGGGGCTTACAATGGCGGTGGCGGCGCAAGCTGGGGAGCTCCCTGGAGATCTGGCCACGGGAGGAGTGCTTCGGCCGGAGAAGAGCTACGGTGGCGGGTTTACACGGACGATCACCTGGCCAGCAAAGGATACCGTGGCAGTTAGGGAGTAGCAAGGAAGCTCCAGGCGAAATGAATCGAGCAATGAGGAAAGGGGGAGGAAGATCAGCTCACGGGGGTTATCGGCGCAGGGGAGAGTGGCGACGGCGGTTGGGGCGATGTGGCGTCGATCGGCTGCTCGTGGAGGTTCTCTGGGGTGGCAGAAAGAGATTGAGAGTGGTGGGAGAACTCAGGAAACAAAAGAGTGTGCGGGAGAGGGAAGGGGGTTTTATACCCGGGCGGAGGGGATCCGTGGGGGAGAAGGCACGGGCGGTGACGTCGGGGTCAACAGGAGTGACGGGGAGCAGGTGGGGCGTCTCCTCTATGTAATGAGGCTGTGACCGGGCGCTGGGCAGCCATAATGGCGAGGCGACGGGAGAGGGAGCAGGTGAGCGGCGGGCTTGAGCGAGGCGCGACCGCGCGCGGGAGAGGGAGGAAGTGGCAACTGACAGGTGGGGTCGAGTGCAGGAGGGCAGCGACGCGTGGCGCAAGGGTGCTGCTGGTTTCGGACTGGGGCTGTCGGGGCGGCGCGGGCGCGGGGAGAAACCGGGGGCGCGAGGCGGTGCGGGAGCGGGCGTGGGCGCGCAGCGCATGCGCGAGAGCGAAGGCGGGGAGGAAGAAAAGCGCCAGCGGGAAGAGGGAAGGGAGGGGGCGCCAAGGAAGGGGGGAAACGCGGGGAGGGGAGCGGCGCCAACGGGGAGGAGGTGGCGCCCAGCCGAAAAAGGGAAGCGGCTCCGGGAGACTTTCCAAAAAGGGAAAGTTTCTGAAATTCACTCAAAAACCCAGCAAAAACAAGGAAAATTTTGGTTTGAAATTTGTGGGGCTTTTCAATATCTATATTAACTATGGTTGATAACTTTTAACTGAAAATAAATAATATAAATTGAAAGAAGTGATTTTTAGAAGGAGAAAAGTGAGTGAAAGATACTGCGAGAGACAGAAGCGAGAAGAGTAGGGTGCGTGATATGTCCGTGACCCCTGTCTTATCTCCGGAGTGAGAGAAGTGGAGAAGTCGCTTCGAAACTGAAAATTCATATTAATTTTTGGCTTCTTCAAATAAAAACCAGAAGCAAGTGGCAATATAAACATGCCCTAAGAAACCGCTTACAATTTGACACTACTACATATCTATGCTGCACCAGTAGGCCTATAACACAGACTCCGGTAGTGCTCAATGTAGTTTCTGACTTACGGCTGCAAAAACATTGTAACTGTTGTTAATTTTTTCTAAGTAATTAAATTTAAAAGTAAAAAAATATTTTCACGAACAATGAAAAGGAATAACAGAAAAAAGACAAAAACTTGAAAAAGTTAAAAGGCTAGCGAAATTAAAAAACTGACAACTTTTAGAAGCTAGAAACATAGGTTGTTTGAAGCGGGCCCTCAATCATCGGAACTACACCACCGTAACCTGTTTAACTGATATGTTTGTTGAATCTTTCAAGTACCACACGTTTTTCTCCTTCAAAATTGTGGTAACGCAAATTTTTTGTATGAATAATCTATTTTTTATTCGAAATTACAAAAATATACCCACGAGAATTTTTTTTACAAAAATAGGCTCTAGTCGCCCAATGGGGAGCGATTGAAGCCAATCGCCCAACCAGGGGCCGACAGAGTCCCTGTCGCCCTACCCTCGAGCGACTGCAGCCAGTCGCCTTCCCATTGGGCGACTGCACTCAGTCCCTCGTGAATGTTTTAAATTTTATCAATTTTGTAGTTTTAAACTGGGAAAAATCTGGTGGAGTTGTAATAAAAATTTATGTTCATTGTATATTGTAGGTGCGTAAAAAATTTTAAAATTTTTTTTAGGAACGATTGACCATAGAACGATCGGTACATACGATAGTAAGTAATATTTTGATGTTACTGAGAATTCGTGTACGGAGAAAACCGGTATGTTAATATTGTTATATGACTTGATATGTGAATGATTGAATGCGAAAAGACGAGATAATAGACTTGTTTGAATTTAAATAAACTTCATAGTACAGTTGGGAGTAACATGTCGCGTACTTTTTCATTACATGCATAACATATAGCATCATGTGCAACTAACCCACCTAACTGCTTGTACGACCTATTGTGTGGACTGGGATCATTTTCCCTTCCTTGCTCGCTCGACGTTGAACTCCTCGGCGGCCTCTTTTGCCTTAGCCGCCATTTCCCTCTCTCTCGCGAGCCTCCTGCTCCCTACACTTGCACGCTTCGAGATGAGTTTTCATCTCGCGTTGTATACGCATGGTTTGCTCATTCTTGCGGCGCTCCTCCTCCTGCATCCCCGATGAACTTGCGACATTCCACTCCTCGAAGTTGAGGGCCCGTTGGTCTTCAGGGTGGATCTCAAGATCGATTCATTTGCGGTAGGTACATAGGGGTTCCAGGGACTGTAAATACAGAGGGAGATATTGTTATTGCTAGTCCTTACCGGCTGCCGATAGGTTCTCTCCTTTGTCTTCTTTCTCCTCTCCTTTCTTCTCTCGTGGCGCCGAACGATCCAAACAAATGAGGCAGGGGTGGCGGCGGTCGAGCGCGCTGCCTTTTTAACCCCCTTGTCGCCCGGGCATTGGGCGACTGGAGGTCCAGTCGCCCAACTGTGCGGCGACTACACCTCCAGTCACCCAACGCCCGGACGACAGTAATAATTCGCCCAACCGTTACCAAACTGCCCACATGTCGCCTCCTGGTTGGGCGATTTTTGTAAAAAAAATTTCCACGGGTATACTTTTGTAATTTCAAATAAAAATAGATTATTCATACAAAAAATTCATCTCAAGATAACTGACTCGTGTCTATAAAGAGTTAGGCAGAGCTTCTGCCTCTTTGCTAAAAAAAGAGTGTCTAGATATTACTTAAAAAAATTTCTAACTATTATCTAAATTTGTGACCCTTAGATTAAAGATCTAGGGGCTCCTAGTTTTTGAAAGGGTTTTTTCAATGGGAAGATGGTAGAATTCAAGGGGAAGGGAGAGAATTTATAGCCATTGGATCTCTAATTCAATAATCTTAAATCTGAATGATAGTTAGGAAAAAAGTATCTGGATGTTGTTTAATAAAACCCCAAAAAAAAAGACAACTGACTCGGATGGATATCGTACAGCATATTCAGTGTCACATAGATGTTAGCTCACCCGGAAGCTTGAGCTTGAAGAAAAGACGGGCAATATATGTTGTATCTTGGCATTTTTTTTCTCTTAAAAAATTGTGTAACACAAACTTATGAGTGAGTCTGTTTTACACTCGCGATTTAAATTAAGGAACTCATTTGTTTCAACAGTACTCAAGAATGTTCATCCATGCATGAATGATGTGCCCCCTTCCTATCTTGTTTGGTGACAGTACCATGAAAGAAATATACAGGCCTTTGATTGGGGAAAGACATATACACTCATATAAATTCATGTGATAGCCGTCACAGGCACACAGCTAGCGCTGTCGTTCCTCGGTCTTCAATTTTGCAACGGAATTAACGACTTTGGTCCTCAACAGAGCAAGCATACGGCGTTACACACCTGGCAAAGAATCTGACGGCCAATGTACGTGCTACACAGCCTGTACCACTCTCTACAGGCTAATTGGTGTTGGAAAACTTAGACCTAGGCTTAAAGTCTTGATCCATAGTAGGCACATCATCACTAGGTTATATTTGTTATTTTGTACATATGTGGAAGAGAATGCAGTTTGTATTACACAAGTGCAGACGGGCTACGTAAAGAGTCATCTCACAAAGCATATCAACTCCAAGTTCTTCTATGCTCATGAATTGCAAAAGATATACGAAATTAAGGTACTACATACTAAGTCATATGAAAATCTTGCAGATTTATTCACTAAGTCACTCCCAGCATCTAGTTTTGAAAAATGCGCACGAGGAATTGGAATGATGAGACTTAGAGAGGTGCAGAATACAGGGAGAGATTTTTCTCAAGCTCGTTATTAAAACTTGATCACGAAGATCGAATACCCAAAGAATAAATCATGTAGATTATTTGGGTGAATTGTACTCTTTTTCTCTTGATGAGTTTTTCTGAAAATTTCTCGGCCAAGGTTTTGAATGAGACGATTCGTGCAACACAGCATAACATGTATCATGTACGCTTCCTTTAAATTTTTTCACTGGGTTTTTATGGAGTTTTGATGAGGCATGAACGTGTCGGATGAGTGCCCACGGAGGAGTGTTGAGAAACCTGGACCTGGGCTTGAAGCCTTGCCCCATGGTGGGCACCTCACCACTAGGCTATATATAGGAAGTCCCATTGGTTATTTTGTACATATGAGAAAGAGAAAACAATAAAAAAAACAGGAGTTTCCCCCTATCTCTGTGTTTCAATCTACTATTTTTATTACTCTGTAATTGATCCATCTCTTTGCATAAGAGAAGAATCGATCGGATTAAACTTGCCAATAACAGTTCCTCAATAATTGATACGTATTATCGCCATGTGAAATAATAGAGCAATCTATGCTCGTCTCCTCGGCCAACATGCATGTTACAATCATCTCGGCCAACATGCATGTTACAGGTACGTATATGTTGTCGCTTATCCAATTAATCATTTGATCCATGTGGTCAGTCATCGAATTCATGAGCTTCTCTCCAGCGCCACTGATAACTATCTCACTGTTCTCTTTTGTTGAATTAATCTGGGGCATTTTGCTAGCTTATGATTAGTCTTAGGGGTGTCGTGCTAGGTAGTTAGGTCGTTTGCACACTCCATTTTTATGCAGTTTTCAGCTGGGGCTCTTTAATACTACTCCAAAATAAATATAAGCCGTTCATTTTTTATCCAATGAATCAGATTAGTTAGAATTTAGTTATATTATCATCGATAGTACTAGTAATAGAATCTTAAGGGAATACATGACGTAACAGTAATTTCTATAAGTGTCGCGGCAGTGCGTATACGAGAGACGACGGTGGCGACGCAGCGGAATAGGTGAGAGGCGGGAGCGATAGCGATGAAAAGGATTAATAATAGATTCAGAGAAAAAGTCCATAATACTCTCACGAAAAATTTAGATTTATAAAAAAATTTATTATACCATTATAAATCAATGATCAAATTTAATTTTTACTACCACTCTCTTTCTACCATTAGAATATATTGTAAAAATTCTCTTAGATGCAATAAACTTTTTCTAGAAACCGCTTAATTACTCGAAATTATAGCCACTCGTATAGCGTTGAGTAGTCCTTACTAAGGGCCTGTTTGGAACAGAGGAATTTCACAGAAATTTTGCAGGAATTTTGCAGGAAACAGTTCAATTCCCGCAGGAATCGGGAAAAATTCTCACATTCCAAACAGGGCCTAACTGTTTTTGGCAGTCCTAAAACTTTCTGCTATTTTTAAACTAAAGAAGAAGTAAACTTTCATTAAAAAGAAGAAGAAGAATGATACCTTGCTGTGGGTGTTGATGGCACCTTCGTACAAGTTCTTCCTTGGTCAATTGGCCTGTGACTGGCTCCATGGTTGATGAGGGTAGATGAGATGTGCAACTTATTCCTCGGTCAACTACGTTCTACAGTTGAGATGTACTTGACATGGTTAGATGAGATCGATGATGTCGTTTGTTCACCTAGCAACAGTACCAACCACTTCGGATTCTTCAACTCCAGAGCCATCATCTCAGCACACCTAATGCTCAACTGCTCTTCGAGGACGCAAAATGCAGTGGACGAACTGTCTTGTTCCTGACGCGTGCAGTGCAGTGGTCTAGCTAGTGAGAAACTATGTCAAACATGAACGGATGTTGGATGCCCTCGACCAGTGCTGGAAAAAGAACCGGCATGGGAAGAGAGAGGGCAGCAGCCACCTGAATTTTTTTGCTTTGTTTTTTCACCTCTTTTTCTGTCTGTCTTTGGTCTTCAGAAATCAGAACATCTCGTACATGGAGGTACGATAGTTCTTCCTTCTGCTTCTCAGCTTTGCCAAAAAGGTACCAAGACTTTTACAAAGGTTGCCATGTGAAATAATAGAGAGTAATAGAAAATTTTATATGCTAGATGCGATGGTGTTGATTAGTGCATAAACCATTCATGGTGCTCTTGGCAAAAATACTAAAAACAGTTAGACCATCAGTCAGTGTATGATCAGTATGGTAACAAAGGGTGGATGGTGCCTAAAAGGTTTCGAAGCTCATTAGATCACCGAGACATATTAGATCTAGTTTAAGATTCAACTTCAAGACTTATTTCGAAGCTCACAATTTGATAAGCTAACCCTATTTCTACATGTAAACTTATTTTGACCATAAATAAGTCAACTTACAGTTTATTAGAGAAGCTCCAAATCCCCGCTCTAAACGGCTTCAGCTTCTTTTTTCTTTCTGTTTATTTAAACTAAAAGTCATTTGGAAAAGGTCAGCTTCTAATTTAGGTTTATTTTGATTTTTTTGATAGGATAGCTTTTAGGATCTCCTAGGTTAGATCTAGCGGGGTTTCATTACGGGTACGGGTTCTTGAGGCAAAACTGAGAGGGAGAGAGAGGGCTAACCGTCCGATGTGGAGGAGGAGGGGTTGGCCATCGCGGGTACGCTTGGTGAAGTCTGCGCACGGGCAGCGACGGTCGGGGAAGAGGTGCGGGGCTCCTTGGCGGCGACGTGTCCCGGGCGGCGGCGATCTGGCGGTGGTGCTTCCCGTCGCTGCCGCGCCCCCTCTTAGATCGGATCTAGGGTTTTGTCGGTGGGGAGGTGGCGGCACGGTGAACCTTGGTCTCTGTGCCGCCCGCCCCCCACCTCTATTTATGTGGCGCTGGCGATAGGGGCCCTGAGATCATTCTAACATTTTTGTCCTTTAGATATTTTTTGTCTTTTCTTTTTTCTTTATTGTTTTTATTGTCCGATGTAACTTTTTCTTTTTTTAATTGAATAATTTAGAAAAAGTTAACAGCTGCTATAGTATTATTTCAGCTAAAATCTAATAGTTAAAATTATAAAATAAAAACGTAACTCTTTAGAGCGGGCCTAAGTGCACGGGATAGAATTATAGAACGATCAGGCCTTAGACTAAACCTGACAAGGCCAGACCAGAGGACTAGTACAGTAGTCACAGTTGGTGCCAACCGTCAGTACACGTACGTGGGGAGGAAGCCGACGAGGTCTGCACAGGCGGCATGCTGATGCAATGCACCAGCCCGACCTTTTCGCGGCATCGCCACCCGGAGCCAATCCACGCCTCCGCCCTTGGATCCCCAACGCCTCCGGACACGGCCCCGTCCTTGGCACACTGTACCTGCGCAATGCTCCTTCCATTTCTCTCTTCTTTTGCTTTCATGGCCTCTGCCAAAAGGTGTGCAGTGCGGCCATCACATGGTCGGTGTGGCGACTGCTGCTTGGTGCGTGCATGCTCGCTCCTCTAGCTGAGCTCTGACGTGCGCTGGATCGATCGCCCGGCATGGCAGAGGGCTTTCTTGCTTGGCTGCGTTGCGACGCCAAGGACACGGAGCCATGGACGCGTCATGTCCAGCTGCCATGCCATGCGCCCCTGCAGGCTGCGAGAACGCCCGGCTTTTTACTGCCTCCCGAAAGCTCTGTTGTCGCTTCCGGGGACTGGCTTTTTGGGTACCTGTTGTTGTGACATGTACGCCGTTCTTTTTTCACTTTTCAGATTTACAGTAAAAATCGTAAAAAAAAAGATTAGGCTTTTTTAGGAGAGGATGTGTGATGTGTGATCCGAGTCCAATTTTTACCTTGAACTCAAAAAACAGTTGTTTTCACCACAAACCTTCAAATCCGGGCAAATACCTCTGTTTCCGCCATGCTGGACACTGACTCACGCCTTGCTACCAAGTAATGGCCTGTGGGCTACACCATATAAGGTCAGTGGACAAGACTGTGCCTCTCTCTGTCCCCCTCCCTCACCCAAAAAACTCTAGCTCGATTGCGGCGGCCAAATTCACCACGATAAAGCATAGCACCATGAGCCAATTACATATAATATTGTTTCACAAGGAGTTGTACAAGCTGAGAAATCTCTGTCAGAACATTCTAGTTCTGATAAAATCTCCCTGGAGATTGTGACACGTCTAAGGATGATGAGGAGGCTGCAAAAATAATAGATAAATTCAAGGAATACAAGAAAAAGGTGAAGCCAGGCAATGCTATTGCACAAGGTGGCGAGGATGATGTGTTTTGTGAAGCACCACTCACTATTTTTTCAAGCAGTGATAATGAAGATTCATTCTCAGAGGAGGGTAGCAATGGTGACCTTGTCAGGATGAAGTATAGGACTTGTTCCACAACTTTCTGGAGCCTCCATAAATATATGATGCACTCAAGTGATTATGCCAAGCTTGTGGCAATTGTGTTTGTAATTTCCATGTATGCTAGACTTGCCTACTTATGTGTTGTAATATGTATGTATATCAAACTTGTGGCTATTGAGTTGTTACTTCCAATTATGACAAACTTATAGCTTATGTTACATGTGAGTCCTTCACTTTGGTTGCAGTGAGTTATGAATTAGAACTAAACTTGTGTCAGTCCTTTGCTTTGGTTGCAATCAGTGGTGAATCACAAAACACAATGCATAACATTTAGGATTACAAATACATGTTCATTACTTGCACATCAACCAAATTCTGCAATACCGCATTTCACAATGAAAGAGTACATAACATATCAGACTACATGCTCATCACCAGAACAACGAACCTAGTATAATTGCTATGCGAATTGATAACAAGTATTTAAGCATATGTCTATCTCCCTCTAACTTCATTATTTTCTGACCAAGTTTAGCTAAAAAAGCATCCTTCTTGAGTAGATCCGCTCTTAGCATTTCCATTTCTAATATGTGCAAAACATTCATCTGCTTTGCACTTGCTCTGACATCATCAACTGAACCTCTGAGGTCTATATTATCCTTCTTACAGGTTCTGACAGCATCGTAAAAATCAACTAGGACCTGTTTTAGAAATAAAGTCGTCTTAGCGTCATCCCAGTGCTAGTAATTGCAATCTCCCAACTACAAACCACAATGAACAATACACCCAAAAACTTTGCAAAAGGTCAGAACCAAAGCAACAAATCAGAGGCAAATAAAACCAAATCTTGCCCAAAAATTTACTTACCCAAGCTATCTGGCAGGTAAAGTACCTCCTCGCAGGGTTCAAATTGTTCCAGAAAACCCATCTGGCCGCCTTCTCACTGCAATGGCAGATGAACGTCAGTGCGTACCCCAAAGGACGCTCCTTGTAGGGAATCGGCGATGCAACAGAACTAGCCGCACCGCTTGCATGTGGCCTCACCGCCGCCGAACCCGATTTTGAGCTGCTTGAGCTTGCCATCCACTATTCGAACCCCGCAATTTATTTCCCGCCCACCACCGATTTAGGGTTCAGGAGGGATGTAACGACGCCACTCTTCCCAATTGCTCAGTCCATCTCCAGCTCACTCGAAGTCCACGGCTAGTGAGGCGTGAGTTAGCGGCCAACGTGGTGGAAATCGGGGGGAATTGGGTCATGGGGGTTATTTGCTTGGATTTGAAAGTTGGGGATGAAAAACAATTGATTTTTGAATTTATAGTGAAAATTAGAGCAAAGTTCTATGGCCAAAAATGGACTTTTTCGTAATTTTTGCACTGTAATTTCCACGGTGTCTTTCCGAACAAAAAAACTAAGAATGGTTTGAAGCCAAACATACCCTAATCCGCATTGTCCAAAACATGCTCGCCCTAGCGACCAGGGGCGGATCCACACCCCGGGCAGGGTAGGCTTTAACCCAGGGTGTGGAAAAATATTAGTGTATAGCTCGGGTAAATTTAGTTCAACCTGGGTATCATTTTCATGGTCCAGCTCAAATAGTCTAGATCATTTTATCACTGAGTCGAGACATAATTAAATCCTAGCTCCGTCACTGCTAGCGACAGCCACAACACTCGTGGCAGCAAGGTAGCCAACCCACTGTCCTCCAGGGATCGCGCGATGTAAAATCCGCAAACATCATGATACACCGTAGTACCCACCGTACCACGCGTACGGTGGAAACCCCTCCAGGGCGAAAAAAAAGCTTCAGATCCGCATGCGTCCTCAAAGCCTCACCGCTGCACCTGCACGTTCCAGTCCAACTTCTCCTTTTCAGCAAACAAAAGGCCGGCCAGCCGGCCAGGGCGACACGGCGCAATTTGCCCACGCCGACCACGGGCACTGGCCCTCAGCCCGCCCCCGCCCCCGCGCGCGGCGCTGCGCGTCACGGCACGCGTAGCGCATTTTTGTTCCGCCCGCGCGTTGGACTTCGGGGGTGGTAAACGACAGATGCGCCGCCCACTCCGCCTCGGCGGTTCGATCGGCGGCTAAACCCAAACCGGCCGAGGCACGAGGAGGAGCCGTGGCTGGGTTGCTTGGTTTCACGTGAAGCCATGACGCGCTACGGCGCACAAGAGGCCGCGCGCGAGGGATTGGCGCGCGTCTCGGCCGGCTAGGCATGTACGGCTGGCTGTGGGGTAGGGAAAAAAGGTGGCCTTTCTGTACGTTTCCGGCCGTTCGCCTACGCGAGCAGGTGCGTAGCTCGCGGCCAGCCCGACGAGCTGCCGCGCGCGGCGCCGCACGTGCTCTTGACGGCGGTTGGCCGGGGAAGCTAGGTAGGGGCGTGATGGTTGGTGAACCACACTTGGCTGAACGAAAAGGGTTAAATTATAAGAATTGAGTGTTGCTCTGTTCGTGAGCGCTGCCGTCGAGCAGGCCAACCGCTTGGGTTCGAGCCCCGCGTGTTTCATTCTGTGGTACTGTTAAGTACAAACGGTACACACGGTATATTTTGAATTCGTATTTACAAAAATACTTTTATTTATATATATATATATATATAAATTATCAATCATACACGTGTATCGGATGTTGGTGCCTAGGCACCATGGTGCCTTATGTAATTTTCCTATATATATATATATATATATATATATATATATATATATATATATATATATATATATATATATATATATATATGTATCAGTAGCAAAAATATCTATTTTGCCGTCCGGTCACCGGGTGGCGATGCCGTGAAGTGGACACTTAGCTGACAGAGCCCCGTGACCATACGGCAGTGGCCTACCGTTCGGTCACCAGGCTACAGACCATTAGCCGCCGCCTAATTACCCAATTAAGCCAACTATAATCAGCTGCCGCATGGTGGCAGGGCGGTAAAGTTTGACACCGTGCGGCAGCAATGGCCCATGTGTGTTTCTTTAGTTAGTTTATAAGCATGCAAACGAATGCAGTGGGCCTTCAGCCATTTGGCTGGTATGGAAAATGAGTGCTTGTGCAGGAGCGACGAGGGAGCAAACCACCTAAAGGGAGGACGTCGCGTCCGTTGCTCCGCGTGCAATTCACTCCCGTCATTATCGGCACTTCGTTAGCGCGTTGCACTCTCGCTCGTTCTATAAATTGCGAGCTCTTTCACAGTATCTTTCCTAATCTCTCTCACAATCGCTCTCGCAGTCTCGCAATTCTTCGCAGCCGATTAGCAGTCGTATTACCAGATAATTCTTATGTAATACATACATACATACATACATACATACATACATACATACATACATACATACATACATACATACATACATACATACATACATACATACATACATATGTATGTATGTATGTATAATTATGTAATTATTTATTTCATCGTAATTTTTAATTTGTAGTATTGAATTGCCATTATATGTATATATATGCATATATATGTATATGTAGATATACATATACATATGTACATACATATACATATATATGCATACATACACACACACATACATATACATATATATGTAATACATACATACATATACGTATACATACATGTATGTACATATATGTGTATACATATACATACATATATATAATATACATTTACATGTATATTTTCAGGGCTTCTCCACACAACGGAGATTTCTAGGGTCCATCATTCACGACTTCATCGCTAGCGGCCCCCAATTCGGCATATCCCAGCAAGGGCACGTCGACACTTACCACCACACTATCTACTCTATGTCTCTATCTCAGCCTATTGGACCACCGTCGGCCACTCAACAGACGAAACGGTCTTCATATCTCATTCGATCCGACACGCACGCTCCAGACTGGCTGTCGTACCCCACAGCATATGCTCACAGGAAGACAAGGCCATGCACTCGGAGGCAAGTGCAGGAGGAGATAGTAGTGACTTAGATGAGTGAGCCATATCACATCCCGTGCGATGTGCTTTTTGCATTGCTATATCTTGTGCCATGCGCTTTTTGTACTACTGTATGTACTCCTTGCGCAATTGAATTAAAAATTAGACCAACAAGTCCATTGCTATAATTTTTCAGTCTCATTTCCTATATTAAAAAATTTCTACAAATAGTTTACGTAAATGAATTTTTGAGTAAAATTCATAACCGGAAAAAAGTACGAGCAAATTACACAATGAACTAAGCTGCGTCGGGAAGCTCCACAAAAATTTTTGTAAGTTTTTGTGCTCATTTATTATATCTAAAAAATTCTACGAGTAGTACATGTTAAATTTTCTAATCATATAATTAAACTAATTTAAATGCTAATTACCTAGAGCCTGGTGGCTGGCAGTAGGCAACCTAGAGCCCTGGCCGAGCGGTAGGGCCTTGTCCACATGGTAGCTGGGCGGCAGGCCACCGCCGTACGGCCATGGGCTCCGTCGGTTAGGTGTTCACTCCATGGTGTTGCCGTCTGGTGATCAGGCGGTAAAATATATATTTTTGTTATTGTTATGTGTATACTGATATTTTTATAGATACGAATTTAAAATATGCTATATGTGGCAAAAACTATCCAATGGGGTTCACGTGTACATGGATACGTTTAGATGTCTAAGCACGTCTCTATACTCCGTGAGTCTTTAGGTCTTTGTTAGACGTGTTCATGGGATGCAGCCATATGGATGTGTACGTAAGGTGTGTGTGGGGTGTCGCACGTGTGTTCTCGTAGGTTAAGTTACGCGAATTTGCGATTGTATTTGCGTGTGTTCTCGTAGGCTATTCTCACAAATAGGAAGAACCTGTGGTCATTTCGTTGCATTACGGTGTCAAACTTAGCCAAAAAAAAAAAAACGTAGCTTTATCCAATGTCCAGGGAAGAGTCCACGGCATTAAATTGATGCAGCATAGTCCATATTACATCTGATCCTAGCTTCATTTAGTAGGTGTTGAGGTGCTAAATCGTTCTCGCTGAAGTATATTTTGCACCAATTTTCTGGTTAACTTCGCCCATCTTCATTCACAATGCGATAACCCCTTCCCCACCAATTGATAACCCATCTATTCTCAATAAAGAAAAAGGAATGTTTCTTGAACGATTTTGCCCATTTTCTATTAAAATATTTTATATAAAAAACAATTACAAAAAGAAAAGATTCGATTTTAGCGAGCGTCACTTCGATTCTATGGCGCTATCTAAAGCTTAATATGTTCTAAAAAATCTTAATACTGACAATAGAGCTCGTTTGTCTCTTGGGGTACCCCAGCCAACACCTGCAAAGTGTCATTGCTAATCAACCCTGATGTATGCTAATGACGAGACTCGATCAAAGAATATCACGATAAATGTGTCTAAACTGCTCGTGTTGCGATGTCTAGATCAATCATTATTTGGGAGGGATGCTCTAGCTGCAAAGTAGTTGGCATTTTGCCATATTTCTTTTCTTTTGTTTTCCCCACAACTGGATTTTTCTAACGCTGATGCATCATTAAGTCTCCGGCTCGAACTTACATCATTATCTGATTAGCATATACGATTGTTTAATCAGCATGCGTCGTTCCCAATCACTAGTCTAATCTGTCCTCAACTCTGTACTGCTAAGTTCCTAGCCGGCGCAGAGACTAGCGGATCTCTTAAATACCTCTATAAGAGTATGTTTTTTTCGACTACGGCTTATAGCTTTTAGTTAAATTTTTTGAATTTTAGCTGTTTGCAATAGAGATTATGGAGAGGGAGATACTCGTTTGTGAATTTTATTGATACAGATGTTAGGCTTTTAACATGTACTACAATTAACTTATAGATCCCTTATTGAGAAAATACTCCATTTAAAAATTAGGTACCGTAACAAAAATAAAAAACCGCTAACTTCGGTCGAAAAGAATAGGCCTAACACTATAATTTTTTTGGAACCATGGGTGCGGGGTGTATTTTGGCCAGGCGCTCTTAACCTTTTGCTTCTGTTTGTAACACTTCCTCTGTCTGATTAATACAAGGCAGTACTTCTGCCGGTTAAAAAAAAGTTCCTAGCAAAATGTATATTCATTCTAGAGTCATGTGTTGTACTAATGCTAGACTGGGGCAAGGGCATATACTTGTGTCAGTTGAAAGTTGATGAATCGAAAGCTGGCGTTCCATTGTTTGTAATTGCAAGCACATAGCATAACAACACATTTTTTTTATAGGCTGAAAGATTTGACTAGAGCACTTATCATTAGGCATAGATAATACTCGATGTGCCGACACCGAATATCAAACAACATCAAAGCTGGGAACCACGTGATGAGGAAAGGTTTTACAGTTTACACATCTAGCCATGAATTTGAACTTGACCAGGAATCAAAAGAACAAAAAATACAGAGGAAGATCCCCTGTCCTCCCAGTTCTTCAAGGCTGTGACACATGCATACTTGATCGAGCTCAATTGAAAATGCGCTGAAAGCTGGTACTGCACTGTGCCTGAGTACCGACAGCACACCATATACATAACAATCTCCAAACAAACTGATTAAAAATTTCCTGTCAGCAAAACCGAGGGAGGCTGATGATGCAAAGCAGTGTCAGCCACGTAGTTTTTCCGGGCTTCGTTGGAGCAGTTCGTTTTTTTTTCTGGTGGAAGCAGCAAATCCATTGTGCCATCGGTAATAAACAAACGAATCATCCGGTGAAGGGAGGCATGCAAAACAAAGGCGTCGTCGCAATGTCACATGACGTTACATGTGCGCATCTGCCAAATACTCACGTAACCATGCCGTCCATCCCATGTTTCATCGGCTGAATTGACACCGGGAAGGAGTAGTTTGAGGTTCAGTTCTTTTCTAGCTTATGTCCTGCAAGTTATGGTTTTTTAAAAACAAACAAATAAGATAATTTTTTTGTTACTGTTTCAAAATGATTTAACGGAATAGTCTTTTTTGAAGCAGTTTATTAGCTTATCAATATTTGATTCGTTCGCATAAATACTTATATTAGGATAAAAACTATCAGCAGTAGGCATAAGCCATCAGCCGCAGCTGAGTGACGAGATTTGGAGTTACAGCTCTCCCATTGGTCATGTCAGATTAATTACCCTTTGCATTTTTTTTAATCTGAAGAGAAGTTTATCATATGGCAATAATACTTGTTTGCCAGATTGGTCGATCAGAAACGGCAACACTTTTAGAGACAAGATTTATTAGCTATAGTTGCGGATAAAGTTAGGAATTTAGAGTCACATGCTCTCCGATCTCGATGCACCATTGCATCAGCAATGGCATGCAGAAATGGTATACAGAAGATATTCATTCATTGGACGGTGATTTTCTTATGTTGTTAGTTTTTTCTCACTGCTGCCAAGTTGGTAAACTATTTTCCTCTAAAAAAGTTGCAAACAATTTGTTGGCAAGTGATTGGATGAAAAAAATTAATGGTACTCCTGATTCATGATGACACACACGTAATACTGAAAAGTAACCTTCTCAAATGGCCTTTTCTTATTAGGGAAGACTTCACTCGTTGTTAAACTGTATTGGTTGGTGTGCAATTGCCAGTAAATTTTAGGCTAATGGTAGCTGTCACCTTGTATATTTCCTCAAAAATGCAGGACATGATCTACAATTACTTGAGATAAAACAAAACAGCTAACCTAATAAGTTTTTTTTTCCAAGGGAAATCACCTAAAGAAGCTTAACCTAATCAAGCTGATCTCATTCACATCCACTCACCACAACAAACACCAACCAAAGCTTAGCTACTCCCCCAAGCTAAATCCAAGAAAATCCCCAGCAAATCACCAAAAATAAACACCACCAAATGCAAAGATACAAAAAAAAAAATCATCACCATTTCGAAAAAGGAAACGAAATCCCCCCAAAAGACGACACAAATAAATGCGCAGTCCACTCCATGGTCGCCCTCCTCTCCTTCCCACCCGCCACCTCCTCGCTATTAGTACCCGCGACGCCACCTCCCTCATCGCCTACGAACTCCTCCGCCTGCGCCGAGACCACGGGCTCGGCTGCTGCTTCTGCTCCTTGTGGAGGCGCCGAGCCGACGCGAAGCTACGGTAGGGGGTGCCTGAGGCTGAGCCATGGGACCCGCGCCGAGGGCGGGCGCCGAGCCCATGAAGCAGCGGGTGAACCGCTGCCTGCTCCGGCTGTCTGATAGGGACACGGAGGCCATGGCCGCCGCCGAGCTGGACGGGATTGCGCGAGGGCTGGACGCAGACGAGCTCCCGGCCTTCCTCGCCGCCGTCTCCGACGCGCGGCCCACCGACAAGACGCCGCTGCGGCGGCACTCGCTCCGGCTGCTCGCGCTCCTCGCCGCCGCGCACCCGCGCGACGCCGTGGCACCGCTCGTGCCCAGGCTCGTCGCGGCCGCGCTGCGGCGCGTCCGCGACCCGGACTCCTCCGTGCGCGCCGCGCTCGTCGACGCCGCGCGCGCCGCTGCGGCGGCGGCGGCCTCGGCCCCCGCGGCCCTCGGCCCGCTCGCCGAAGCGCTGCTTCATGAGCAGGACCAATGCGCGCAGCTCGCCGCTGCGCTCGCGGCTGCGGCGGCCGTCGGGGCATCCGCCCCCACCGCCGACCTCGCAGCCTACCTCCGGACGCTCCTCCCGCGCCTCCTCAAGCTCCTTCGCAGCGCCGCGTTCAAGGCCAAGCCCGCTCTCATCTCCCTCATCGGCGCCGCCTCGGCCGCCTCGGGCGGCGGAGCCGCCGCTACCGCGGTGCCCTCCCTCCGTGACGCGCTCGCCGGCGACGACTGGGCAGCGAGGAAAGCCGCCGCCGAGGCGCTCGCTTTGCTGGCCCTGGAGCATGGAGACAACCTCGTCGCCCACAAATCCTCCTGCATTGCCGTCTTCGAGGCCAGGAGATTTGATAAGGTCGACCCCTTGTAACAAAGCTGGGATCTTGGCTATGGCACTCTCGTGGATCTGCTTCTATGTTACGAGTTTGTGACACATGCTTGGCAATGCAGGTGAAGATTGTGCGGGAGTCCATGAACCGGATGATCGAGGCGTGGAGGGAGATCCCGGACGTGGAGGAGGAAGTGTGCTCCTCCGATGTGCCGCCATCGTCGCTGTCGCAGGCGAGATTTTCTCTCACAGGTGATGTGGCTGTTCTTGAGGCTGTAGTCACTGCTGTTCTTTTGGAGATTTGAGTAAATGTATGTCTGTTGCTTGGACTCCCAAGTACATATGAGCTTGTTTGGTAAAAGACAGAAATGGACTGGGTTTAGTAAAACACAAGGCAGAAGGATTCTTTCCTGGATTTATGACTCTTTTTAAATTGCTTAATTTAGATATGTTTGCATGGTATTATGCATTTCGTGGATTTATTGCTGTGGATTATAGGTTGTAAGACTAGAATGTGCTTTTCTGACACTACTGATTTTGTAATCAAACAGATAGTGCAAGTGATGGCCGATACTCGGCTGATTCCCTAGGCTCCAACTCGGTACAGTCAGTTACAAGGAGGAACCTATCGCCAACAAACTGGTCACCCCCATCAGATGCATTGTGCAATGTCAGCGACAAAAGGATCAGCCCTTCTTCCATCGGAAACAAGAAGAATTCGCCACCTTCTTGCTGCGATGCAGACCAAACCAAGAATTATGACTATAAGGTTGATGTTTCTGTAACTCCAGATGCTACCCCAATCAAAATGGTGGCCGAGGAGAAGCTTCTGAAAGAGGGTAATGTTCGAGCACGGCTTGAAGCACGGAGGATGCTGTTCGAGAAGAATGGTGAGAAGGGGTACAACAAGTTGGCCGGGCTCAAGTCAGGGTCAAGAGTTGTTCCATACAACAGGGATGGGGATGGCGACTTGGAAGAGATTGCTGAGATTGAGGATGGGCCTGAGGAGTTTCAATCAGGGCACAAAGATGAGGACCTGTCGAGGATCAGGATGCAGCTGGTTCAGATCGAGAATCAGCAGACCGGCTTGCTTGATCTTCTCCAGGTAATTTTCCCTTATCGTGTTGCATGTCATGTCTTTAGAACCCAATAAAAATCTTAATTCTTCTGATTAAATTGAAATTTGTATGTTTGGTCGGTACCATCACGCATCACCCCAAAATTGGTCCTGTGTATGTAACTATGTATAGCTACATAAGATATCCGTATACATCTTCATTGGCTAATAGCCTAATATGGGATAGAATCTAGAGCACAGCTTTCGAAACCTAATAAACAAAAAAACTGTTTGGAAAATTTTACAAAAGGCAAGCTCATGCATTCCCTCAGGTTTTCAAAACAGTACCTAATGGATGTGATTTGGCTCATTATGGAGTGATATGTGCATTGATTGGAGGCCTTATGGTAGGGGATAGTCCAGGAAAGCTTAAGATCGTCCTCCTTGTGGAGGCTGTAGATCAATCAGTTTAGAACCTGACTGCTTTATTGCTTAATTATAAATGGTGTGACTCCTCTTTATATAGATGAGGTTAGCCCTTAGCTATATAGAAACTAATACAATCTAATATAATCAATTAACTAAAGATAATATTATATCCATACTATCTAAAAATAAAGATATGCATCTATCTATTCCTAATATAAAGTTATGCATCTAATTATTCCTAATACGAAGATATGCATCTAATCATTCCTGATCCGACTGCTACAGTGCATGTACTACAGTACGCAAGCACTGTTCATGTGCTACAGTGCACACCTCGCCGGATCCTAGACCATAATACCTTATCCTCTTCAGCCATTCAGGGTATTTAATAACGAGTTTTATGTTGGTGGTGACACCAAGAGGGTATTATTTGGTCTCAGTGTGCAGCATTGACTAGTGACCATTTGGTACGAATCATACATCCATTCAATGTGCCTTGATAGCACTAGTGCAATCACTATGCATCAAGACACGAACAATGGCATGACATTTAGTGGCTATATGACAATGTCTTAATCAGCAACTCTGTTGAAGCATATCGAATGTTATTTTTCACATAAACCAGCAAAACAAGCTGCTATAATGGCATATCATATAGGCAGCATGTTTTTGCATACACGTTGTATCTTTTGCTGCCAATTTACAACAATTTTTTGGTCATTGTACATGTAAGAAATAACTTCTTAAATACTCCATTACTCTGTGCTTGCTGAAAACATGCCTAGTATTTATTTTTCTCCTGTTGCTCATTAGAAACTGAAAACACATCTGACACTTTAATTACCTTTGCTCATCAGAAATTTATGGGGAGCTCCCAGAATGGGATACGTTCCTTGGAGACAAGGGTGAATGGGCTGGAGATGGCATTGGACGAGATCTCCCGTGACTTGGCTGCCTCTTCAGGAAGGATGCCAAACAATGAGCCTGACATGAACGCATGCTGCATCCTGAGCCCAAAATTCTGGAGAAGACATGATGGCGGCAGGTACTCTTCCAGGTACTCCGTCTCCGACATAGCAAACTACTCTGAGGAGAGCAGTTCTTACAAGTGGGGAAGGCAGAAGTTTGGAGTTCAGGGTGGGTTCGTCACCAACCCATTAGCAGAGGCAAACACTTCATATGTTGGGAGCGCGGTGGTTGCTCAGGAAGGCAGGAGACAGACTTCAGCTCAATATAAGTCAAGGTAGGTAACTCACTCGATGTGAAATCCACTCTCTGTAAGTCAGTCCATGTGATTAGATTTGGTAGGTAGGCCAAGGAGATGTGCTCAGGACACCTTGGAAACTGACAGTTACATAGCAACATAAAAGTAGTTGATTTCTTGTATAGCATATCAGAATGGTTTCTTGAATTTATGGTGCCATCCCCACATTATGCAATGCATCTTCGCTGAATTTGCCATCCTATTATGATGGGGGCTTTCTTCTCATTTCGCGCCCACCTTTATTGTCAAATTTCCATTAGCTTGTTATAACATTATTCCTTCTTATTTGACCACTTTGCAATTAATCTATTGGCCTCCTTTCCATTTTATTTAGGATGGGTTAGATGCGGCAAAGATGCTCCGTGTTAAAGTGTGAACTACTTGCATTAACAAGGCGAGGAGCATCTGAAGATACCACTTTTGGTGCATTTTCGGAGGCTTTTCGTCTTCTTTTATCCAAATTGAGAGCTGACTGTACATGAATTATGAGTTCTTATTTGTGAGTTGCTTCGAGGTTCAGACCGCCCTGAGAAACAGCCTAGACTCTAAAGCTAAGACCCTCACCGCGAGCTGGACACTCAGATGGCTACTGCAGGTTTGCTGAGGGTAAAAGCATATGTAGAGTTCAGCATGAGAAACTGAGGATTTGGCTGTTGTCTTCTGTCGACTTCCCTTTAGAGCAGTTATCCTTGCAAGGGTATGTAGCCATGGATGTATCTTGTACTGCTTGTACATAGTTTGGATACGGTAATTCCTATGCTCGCGAGATGCCTGAAACAGAAAGATCCAACAATGCTGTTCTCTCGGCAGTCTATATTGGCAAAGTGAACAATGTCCACTGCATGCCAACACGTGTAAGGTTTTCTAGGGTTGTCTGGTTGGAAGCTTTTCTTTCCTTTTCTTAACTTCTCTTTTTCTTTTTGCGCCGAAGACGTGAGGCGTCACTCTTTTAGGCAGTGGCAAGAAATTGTGTGTAGCGTGCGGTACAAAGGAGTTAGAACGTATGGCACACAAACACGGGTAATCAAAAGTCAAACTAGGCTAGGGGTCAATAGAAAGTCAAACTAGGCTAGGGGTTGCCTTGCCGATGTGTTGGTCGAATCTAGATGGTTAGATGAGTCTTTACTAATTCTAGTAAGATTTTACTATTATCGTTCCAAAAAAAATACTTTCAACTTAAAGTAGAAAAAGCAAGTGCTTTTGAAAAGCACAGCAATTCCAAAAGGATCCTCACTTTGGTTTGGCGAAATGCTGTTTAACCAAACCCGAATCATGGGTCATGATGTGTTCCAAAACACAGAAGAGGCTAACACTTGGGAAGAATTGCTTCTTCAGATCCTGAAAAGGAAACCATCGAGTGCCAGTACCAAACACTGATTAAACATTTGCGAGATTTGTAGCAACGACTGATGAATAAACCCCAGAAAGGATCCGAGCACGTCTTTCAGCAACCTTCAGAAAATGTTTGCAAGCAGAATTTGTACATCCGAAAGCGCTCAAAAGCAAGAATAATGTGTCTAAACTATTTCAGATCTCGGCCAGCAGGTTCTGTGATCTCACTACAAAAGTCGGATGCAAAAAAGAAATATACAAAACTTGTGCTGATACAGGTTCAGCATTAGCTGGAATAACACACTACAGTAGCGAGCACAAAGAT
The DNA here is from genome assembly GCA_017311315.1 of Dendrocalamus latiflorus. Classification (NCBI taxonomy): domain Eukaryota; kingdom Viridiplantae; phylum Streptophyta; class Magnoliopsida; order Poales; family Poaceae; genus Dendrocalamus; species Dendrocalamus latiflorus. Next base: position 13,423,698 of record CM029632.1, on the reverse strand, counting down.
GCTGGAATAACACTGCAGGAGACTGCACATAGAAATGGAAGCTACTTCAATTAACTTGCTTCGATGTGCCCCAAACTTCTAATTTGTTAAGCAGTAATCACCAAGGGGAAAAGGAAGTATATGCGCCATCGTAATCAAAAGATTGCAATGGAATAGCCGAACTGTGATTCTGAGGATAATTTCCAGAGGTCTGATAAAAACTCAACACCTGTATATTAGGAACATTTCGACGGTCACCTTCAATTCATCAATTGTATGCCAACAAAATGAACACATATATATGCGGCAGAGCAGCTGTTCCAGCACAATCATGGTGTAACTATGAACTATTCCAGGTAGATTCATCTCCAGTTAGTGGCAGAGCAGCATCAACTACTGTTTTGACATACTATTCTTCGTGCGATGACGGTGGCTGTAGGTCTAACTTGTATGCCTGAATGTCCATTGGTGAGATAAGAACGTTTCCCTCCTGAGTTACGTCACCAATTTGCTCGAGATACCCTAGCATTTCTTGGTCATCATGTAAGAGGTTCAGAGAAGTTGCCTTCACATTCAGAACCGACAGATCTTTGAACATGTCGAACAGATTTACAGGCTCTTCCCCAATACTTGTACACTGTAAACCACCCCTTTTGCAGTACGATGCATCCCAGCCCCTTCTCTGCAACAGAAGAGCAAATCTTGACTCAACTGCTTCAGCATGAGGAAATCTTAGAGGCTGAGGGACCTTCAAATTCACAATATGTACATCGCAGGGCAAAGAAGCAGCTAATGGAGCAAATGTCTGTTGAGCCAGCTTGAAGGATTTTTCAAGAGGTTTTTTGCTCACAAAAGCATGCATTGGGTAGTTCAGGTGTGCCCCCACACGGTGGGAGAGGACAGATGGTTGAAGAGTAAGCAAACTGTGGGTTTTAGGCAAAGCAGACACATTAGACTCCCTGAGGAGATGGAAGATTACATTCATGGGCCGGTTGTCCAGCACTCCCTGCCCCAAACCACGACCATCATCCCGAACCAGCCTACGATCCAACATAATCTCGAGCCATCCATTTTTCAAGCTTGCTGCCCCTAATGACTGCTTGGAGTGTACTGAAAACCGGTTGCCCAGCGAATCCTGTAAGAAGGCAAGTGATGGCATTGGGTAATAATTGCCCTGCAAGGGGATCTTATCATACGTCTGCCTCCTACTCATCTGAAAGCCATTTAGATCAGAATAGAAGGCTCTCTGATTGTCAATATCTGTCTTGAATCTGACAATCAGCTCCCTGTCATTAAATACATGGCCGACAAGTTCAACATAGTATTCCTTCTCAATCAGCATATCCTGTATAGAGTCCCCACAACTATAAAGGCGTGTGCTATGCGAGAGAGGTGACTTATGCCACTCTGTCTTCGGAAGGGAATGGGCTTCTTGAACCAATGGCCCTTCACTAAGGATGAAATATCCTCCTTCGTTAACAATTGGGCGTGCCTCCCCGATTGGCTTGAACAGGTATGCTCCACTTCCATGGCTGCTGTACATGCCAATTTCTTCACCTATCTCAGTTTGGTCCCCATCCTTGTGACGAGTTACTGTCTGGAGGAGGCCATGACTTACATCAAAAGAAAGAGTATGATAAGAGTTCTTCATCTCCACTGTTTTGCCTTCCAGCTTTGAACACACATATGGTTCAGGGCAAGGAAAATGTTGTGAAGCTGTGAATGCTTTTACCACAGCAGGAGTAGCTTTTTCACAATCTTGCCCAGTGGCCACATAGTAGGTCTTCAAACCCATTGCAGGAACAGAAGCTCTCCAATAAAGACGGTGCCGGCCAGTAGAAATCTTTTCACCACTGACATAGTGCCACTCAGGGGAAATTTGACTTTTCAAACAGGACCCATTTGAATTTAGAACAGATACATCAGGAGTACTTACAACAACCATAACAATCTCATCTCTTGTTTGCTCTAATGGGTTAAAAAAGACAACAGAATGTTCCTTCTCTTCATGAGGCTCAAGAACCCTATGCACAGGTTGAACATTATACTTTGACCGCTCCTGCACCGGCTCAAAATGTGATAACAAAGTAGGATCAGATCTATCATGGACATCTCCTAAAAGCACTTCAACTGCCCTGGACATAAATACCTGCAAGTCTTGCAAAGAAGTGTGCATTCGAGTCCCATAGTCCACTACAACATGATCCTTAGCTGTGCCAGTTACCCCATCATGATGCTGGAAAAGTGCCAAGTTCCTTCTTGCCGCTGTCAGTTTGTGAGAGAAGCTGATGGGCAATTTTGAACACTGAAACCTCTGACAGTATCCTAGAACAAATGAACCCAGAATCTCTGACGCTCGGAGTGTCTGTTCTAGGATGCGATCAACTGCTTTGAAGAACGGCCTTGATACATAGTAACCGCTCCAGTAATCTTGATTTCTATCAGCATATGTAAAGAAATCCCCTGAAAGTGTTGGAAAACCTTGCAACTCAGCAGAACCCAATTCACCAGAGCGTGAATAGTTTATCCTTTCAGCTTCATCCCTCAGTGTGGAGAAGTAATCCTCCAGGGTACCAAATTTGACTTCAGCATTAAGATGGGGATTAGAGTTTATGTAATCAAAAAGCTTTTCATAATTGCGGAACTGTACTTCTGCTTCCTCCATACTAACATACCGGAAATCATCTCCCAAAGGAATGAGAAGTGTATTTGTTCTGTACAGGGTTGACTTTTTCCTGTATTGATCTAGAAGTTTTGTTGCTCTCTCTTGCACATTGTTAGGATTTGTTTCAACCGGATCATACCTCCATGGGCAAGATTCATAACTGAAACCATGCATTCGAGCAAAGTCAAACTGGCAACAGATAGCTGGTTCTGGTCCACAGGTGTGTGGTATGTCATATGAATAGAAGGGCATCATATGAACAAATATGTCAGTTGTTTCATCTATATCCCAGTTTTGCCTCCATAAATATTCAAGATTCTTTTTCATCGCAAGCTCCTTTTTCAGCTCATAGTGTGTTCTCTGGATTAACATGTTACGGAAACCCATTCTCCTCAGAAGATAAGCCATGGTAGATGAATAACCAAATGGGTCGATTGACCAAGAATTTTTAGGAACAACTCCAATGGTATCATTGAGCCACATGTGCCCCTCCATCATCTGAGGGAAAGAAGATTAGAAAGATCATCATATTTCATTTTAATAAAATAATTGTTCCAAGCCATATACTATAATAATATCCAACACAATTTGGTTTTTATACATTGCAGGTTGGTTCAGATTAGCTCAACTCTTATAGAAACAAGAAAGAAAGAAAGTACATGAATGTTTCCCCAACACCAAATCAGGCATTATACTGTAAAATTTAAACATCATGTTTCAGGGGAGGGAAAAAGCATGTGGCCTGATTTGGACTGGAAGTACCTGCTTGACTCAAAAGTTCCAAGCACCAATGTGGCTTAGTAATCACAAGGAAATTTGACAATGTCTCACTCAGTATAAACTGTAAAGTTGGTTTTGGAAGTGATTTTCTTTTGAAGTATAGTGTCATGGGCGTGGGCTCTGAACCCAACCGGTTCATTATTAGGAAGTTAGAGATTAATTTCTATCTATTATAGATATGATTAGAGAATATAATATTAGTTTCTATTTGTTAGAGATATAATTGAGATTAGATTCTATCTGTTAGGGGGAACCCATTTATATAAAGAGGCTGCCGTATGCTATTAAAATCAAACAAAGAAATAACAAAGTCATTCTTATCTATAGTCTCTCCCTCTCCCTCTACACCGACACCGCTCGTCCATCCTTTCGGTGGTATTTACCTTCTATGAACTAAGAATCATAACAACTTGGTATTAGAGCCAACACCATGGTTTCTGCTGCCGAGAATTTTAAGGCCATGAGGGCCACCCTCAACGAGATGAGTGTCAACGTAGATAACATAAAAGCCATCTTGGTAGACATGGCAACTATGGTGGCCAAGCTGACGGAAAAAGAGAAGAAGAAGGCACAAGCAATTGTTGCTGCGCGATCTGCATTGGCGACGGAAGGCACCGTCCCGGTATGCCTCCCGGCCAAGAAGCGTATGGATGCGCCGCTAGCAGCGGCGGAAGGCACCGTCCCGGCATGCATCCCAGCCAAGAAGCGCACATATACGCCACCGTTGGATGCCATCGTGCTAGTGAGTTGTCCAGCCATCTTCATCGCCGTCTTTGCTCAGGTTGCTCGCCGTTGGGAGTCACAGCCGCGGCCCGGATGGCCACTGGCGTCAGATCTCGCTGGGCCACCGCTGGATTCCACCGCCATCGTCTTGGACCGCAGCCGTGCCAGCCCATCCGGCGCTCTCCGCCGCCGGGTTGCCTCTTCCTGCACCGTCGTCGCTGGCGCACTTGCCAGGCTGGATCCGGCGCTCACCGCCCGAATCCTCGTCGCCCATGCCCAGATCAGGCCGCCATCGGTCGTCTCCCCTCGCCGTCTGCATGCCCGGGCCTCGGATTTGCGAGATCCGGACCCCGCTGGCCTGCGAAAGCTTGGATCTAGTCAGCCACCTCCATCCGTTGCTAGATCCCGACGCTGCCGCCTCGCTTCATCTTCGTCCGCCTGGTGAAGCAGGCTCTTGGATCGATCTGTCGGCGTCTCCTTCAGGCCGCCTCATCCGCCGTCACCCAGCGCCGGCCGCCGCCTGTTTCAAGTCGCCCGAGGTCTGCCGCCTTTCGACTGAAGATTGACTGGCGCTGGTTGCCGCCGCCAGGACGTCTTCGGTCGGGCCAAGCCCGAGCTCGCGCCGGCCGCCGCTTGCTTTAGCCTAAGTACGGCCGCCGCCTATTTGTCCGGAGTCCAGGCCGTTGCCGCTTGCTCCGAGCGTGAGCTCTTAAACTCCCGTGAGTGCTCCAAGCGTGAGCTTTGTTTAAACTCCCGTGAGTTCTTTTAACTCTAGTGCGGTTTACTCCAAAAAAAAGAAGAAAAAGAAAAGGAAAATAAAAGTCTTTTGCATGCACTGTTTAACCGAAAGCGCTACACTTCGTCGATGTGAAACTGCAACCATGGCCATCGCCTAGCAGCTCGAGGATGAGCTGCATGTCCGGGAGGGGTGTTATGTCATGGGCGTGGGCTCTGGGCCCAACCGGTTCATTATTACGAAGTTATAGATTAGTTTCTATCTATTAGAGATATGATTAGAGATATGATATTAGTTTTTATTTGTTAGAGATATAATTGAGATTAGATTCTATATGTTAGGGGGAGCCCATTTATATAAAGGGGGCTGCCGCATGCTATTGGAACCAAACAAAGAAATAACAAAGTCATTCTTATCTATAGTCTCTCCCTCTACGCCGACGCCGCCCGGCCATCCTCTTGGTGTTGTTTATCCTCTATGAACTAAGGTTCATAACAACTATAGTCTCTCCCTCTCTCTCTCTCTCTCTCTACGCTGCCCAGCCATCCTCTCGGTTGTGTTTACCCTCTATGAACTAAGGTTCATAACATATAGACTGTAACTTCAACAATACATTTTATATTTGCTTTGATGAAACAACTAAAAAGATTGTACTTATATAGACCATATGTGAATACAGCCTAGGATTCCATCAAAAGCAGTAATTAGGACTTTGTGTTTGTTGTTGAACCCATGAGATTGGTGCATCTAGTTGGGTGAGTTTTTCCTTTATTTCAGAAAACTTTACAAATTTGAGTTCACGCAATTGGTCATAAGCAAAGGTGCCAATTGTCCAACCGACCTGTGCTAAATTAAGTTAAATATCTTCAAAGACAAACATGCTTGTATCATTAATACAAACTTGTTATGATTATACAAGTAGCAGTATATGCATAGTGAAATCTACTGGCAAAATACATAAAATATTCTACTTATCACATAGTTCATCCCCGTATGTTATTTCTTGTGTCATCTCAAACCTAGACTAAGGTGGTATCAATAAAAACTATTATAACTTAATGTAAATGGAGAACAGAAAGAAGGTGCATTCATCCACTTCCAGACTAATGAATGTACTTTTTATTATACTAGATATGCTATAGCGTTTGCAACATGCTAAGAAAGCTTGAGTCCAGCTTAAAAGCATGAACAAAAACAGCATGCTAGTAAATAACATTAAACCGCAGATTCTATATAGCACATCCTCCTACTACGGTGTTTCCCCGATATGTACAGTTTCATGTGAGGAGAGTCAGTGTCTCAGTGACATACACAATAGGAAAAAGAACAAATAATGCACTTTGTTTATGCATCAGGTACAGATGAAGGTCATAACATGATACATTTAGCATACAGAAGACCAAAAACATGATGCAAAAACCATAAATACTAATTATTTGAGTGTACTTGCCTGCTCTATGATGGCAAAATAATGGGAGTTTGCCTGCATTTAGAAATAAACAGGATTAAATGTAGCCTCTTTTATAAAAAAAATAAATTATGTAGCAAAATCATGTGACAAGTTTTGATGAGCAAATGCATCATGTCTGAAGATAACAGGTCAAAGGATGTTCATAGCTGGGGGATTAAACCAAATACAAAATACAACAAATTTAAAGCACAATAAGTAAGAAGTCTCCAAGGGAGCTTTTCATCTATATCAGAAAAAAAATAGCGTGATATCAGTAACAGATTATTCATCAAACTGAAATATATATATTTTTTTCATCAAATGCTCCACCCATATAATTCTAAATTTTGCAATTCAGATCATTATTCTCAAGGGACAACAAAGTGTAATTTTGCCGCAGTCAAATCATAAGTTCCATGTTATTGAACAATGAATGGCTGATACCAAGTAGCTTACAGCAAAAGGTAAAATATTAAAGGAAAATATATTAGAGATGCCAATGCTGTTCGTGGTCCTTCAGCCACGGTGTTGACTGTTGAATCTCCTATCCATGTGCACCAATAACATAGAACTTAAGAAAATTAATTAGCGAATTCTAGACCAACCAATGTGTCATGGATAGTTTAAGTAGCATCAAACACATGCTTACAGACTCTGCACGTTTCCAAATCACGACGAGGGCAGGTAGCTCAAAACAGTCACACATACACAACAGCCATCAGACGTAATAGGCCCAAATTGATTCCTAACTCCTAAGCATCGAACTACGAGCAAATCAGGTAAAGCATGAAATGAAATTTCATTCCATGCATGGCCAAGCCACAAAATAGAAACATGCCATGCCAAAAATAAACAACACAAGCAAAACAGAAACTACAATCTACTCCTAAAACCCTATCTAAAACACAAAATTTTGCTTCCCCCTCACCTCATCGTTCATGACCCAGCCGCCACTGACAATCTCCAGCTGCCCGTCACGCACGAGCTTGGAGAACGCCTCCTGCTTCTTCCGCGGGGCGTCGCGCCACCACCTCTCCAGGTATGACATCTCCTCCCATATGAATTTCCTGCGAGAATCCTACACGAACAAGAAAAAACTCGCAATCAAAAACCGCACCAGAACCCTAACACCAAATCTCGGGGGAGATCGCGACGACCTTGGAGAGGGAGTCGATGATGGTATCGAGGATGTGGCGCGACTGGCGCTCGTAGTACTCCTCGACGGTGCGGATCCAACCGGGGTCGTTGTGGGAGTGGGGCGCGACGAAGACCTTGAGCTTCTCGGAGTCCCACTCGTCGCCCTTGTAGGTGACCTCCCACCCCTGCTTCCACGCGCCGCCGTCCACGTCCAGGAACTGGATCCGGTCGTAGAGGTCCCTGGTCGTGATGTCCACGGGCGCCTCGCGGCCGTTCCGCGCCGCAACGGCGGCCGCAGCAGCCTCCGCCGCCGCCGAGTCGCGGCGGAAGGCCGGCCTGCGGGTAAGGCGGGCGCGGGGGCGGCTGGGGGAAACAGCGGCGGACCGGGTGGAGGGGAAGCCGAAGCGGAGGAAGGCGATGAGGAAGATGACGACGAAGGCAGCGAGGGCGATGGAGAGGACGCGGCGTGAGGATGAGGAAGACGCGGAGTGGGGCCCGCGGCGGCGGGAGGCCGCGGGGGAGGAGAGGGTCTTGGAGCGGAGGTGGTGGTGCGCCTTCGGCTTGGAGGTGGTCGGGAGGAGGGCGCCCGAGCGGCCGCCGCCGCCGGAGAAGAAGTGCATCGCCGCCGGCGAGGTGGTGGTGGTGAGAGGAAATGGGGGAGTGGGGCGGGAGTGACCTGACCTCGCGGGGTCGTTCCGGTTGGTTTGCGGTGATATTTCTGAGTGCTTCGTCAACTACCCTGCGCTAGTGCGCGGTGGGACCCCGTGACGAACAATTTCTCACTGACAGGTGGGTTCTTTGTATGTGGGCCAGCACTGTAAATGAGTTGTGACACATATAGTACTACGATGTTTGGGTTGGCTCGTTTGGTGTTTCACGGTGGCGTAATTTGCAAGCCTGATGTCGGGGAGTTCTGTGATTGGCACGAAAGGACTAAGGCTGGGGTGGACGACGCGTTTTCACGAATTTGTAGCTGATTCGACATTAATTGTGATGGTATTTATAAAACTAGTTATATACGCAGTGTATTTATAGAAGTGACGTTTTTACTGTCTGCTGGATGGATGACAGCGCGGAAAGATGACGCATCGGCAGCCCGCCCACCAGACAACAAGCGCTTGCCGCCAACCGATGGGACGACTGGCAATTATACCGGCTAATTAGCTAGCTTAATCACTGTATAAATTCATAATTTTATATTATACTTGTTCAAATTTTTAAATATCACAAATGAGGTAAAAAAATTACAAATTTTTTTACAATTTTATCCCCTTTGAATATTGCTTGAAAAAAATTCATATGATTTCGATATTTATAGGAATTGTTACATATAACAAACTTGCTCCAAAAATTATAAAATTTTATGTCGACCCTCCCAACACAGTCAACTTAATTGTGTATTTTTTGGAAAATTTTATGTGCTCCGAATTTACCATGTTAATTCGTGATAATTTAATTGTAATTAGCGATATGCGAGGAGGGATGTCCCCCCTTGGTGCTGCCCCCTTGCCCGCAAAAATACCAGTATATCCATACTGTACCCCCTTGTCCGCTCCCTCCTTCGGACATATGTTGGCTTGACATAACGGCCCCCTCGCCCGCTCCCTCATGTGCACATGTCACTTTTACCATGCTGTCCCCTGTCACCCATTGTGGCGCCTACCGACAACGCGTCTGTAATTTCTGGCGGCAACGCACCGGATTCTCTTTTCACTTACTTCAAATACAAAGCTCTCGCAATCGCTCATCTAAACTGCATTTCACTTCTTGTAGGAAGAAGAATCTACTGCGTCATACAGTAACATAGTATGACAAACACCAAGTGGCCAGTCATAGTAGGGTCGCCAAAGGAAGACCTTCCCCTAGAAAAGAGGAAGGATTTTGGCCCTAACTACCGCTTGATGCCAAACAGGCGGGCTCAACCGGTATGGCTGAAATGCAGACAAAGGGAGGACGCGGTAGTGCAAGTCATTGAAGGCCATTTCGATGATGGGCGTCGTTTCTTCTGATGCCCACACTCTGGGATACAATTAGCCAATAGTTTATTTTCTCTTACTGCTAATAGAGATTTCATGTTAACCCTTCTTTCCAGCAGATGGCAAAATGCGATTTCGTCCGCTGGATCGATCCTCCCCATGAACACTATGTTGTGAGGTATATGGATACACTATAGGAGCGAACCTTAAAGAAGGAAGCGCGGATTGACAGTCTCAATGAAGAGAACGGTGACCTCCGGCAACAGATGTCGCGCGAGAGGGGCAACGAGGAGGTCAACATAGGAAGTTCGTATGATCCCACATACTGTTGCGCAAACCCTAGCTGCATATGTGCATGCCACTACAACGATGACCAGCCACGTCCGAAGCACCCATACTGCAACACTTCATGTAGGTACCATGAGGTACCTTCTACCAGTAGACACGCACAGAGAAGCTTGTAGCATGTAGTTCGTGGTTATGTTCAATCTCGTAAAGCATGTTACTGAATAGTGTACGTGTCATTACAGTTGCTATTTTTTAAGTGGACTGTTCAAATGCTATGTTGCGTGTATTAAGCTAGAGGGGTCAATATGCATTGAACAAACGTACATCATACAAAGGAATACAAATAAAAACGCAACAATATTACAAACATCACATGCGATAATAGATTATAGAGTAAACCATTCAGGTAATCAATTGATTAATTGTCAATTACATCTCAAATCCGTACAAATATGAATTAATACGATATACTAAAAGATACATGAGATTATGATACTGAGGGGCGACCAGACGAGCTCGGTTTGTTGGGGCAATCCTTCAATGATTGCCCAAAGGTCTTACATATTCTGCATTTCACTATGCGGGTAATGTTGGTACGTTGGCTCATATCCATGTCATTCTAGAAGCGCCGTGTCTGCCGACGTCCCTTCGCAATTATCTTCAACTCCTTGTTGGAGGCTTATTGTAGCATGTCCGCCCAAAGATCCCTGTAGTTCATGTCTAAGCCATAAGAGTGAAGCTCTGCACTCCATGTACCGAAATCGGATTCACCTTATGAGGGCATCCATCACCTTATGAACTTCAGGCATCGAAATTGGATTCACATGAGAGGTAGGTTCGTCATGTTTGCACAAATTTTCATGTGCTATTTCTTCCTCAGCTATAATTTCCATTGTGCACAATCAATTATAGTAGGCAGGTAAATGACCTTACATACAAGAGGATCTCAATGCAGTACGGAAAAATCTTGCAGCTACCATTCCAAGCATATGAGCGATGCAGATAAAAGAACATGCCCAAATGATAGGAAACCCAAACTAGTATACCAAGTATGCTCATAAACACCCAAGATCGACTGGAAACATAAATACATAATTTCAGCTCAAGCAAAATGCACTCAAACTAATGATGCGTGGTATAAAAAATCATAACATTTTGCAGTAGCAAACTCGAAAGTACTTGCAAGATGAAGAACATATAGGCTATAGCTTGATCTACAATGTATAAGAAAGTAGTAGAAAGAACATACTAGCGTACGTGATCCAGAGACCAGAGATGAAGAAAAGAAGTTGGAAGAAGCAGATGGATAGTCGCTCAGCGAAGAAGTCGGCTATGTCGGCTGCTCACCGAAGAATCTGGGAATGTCTTTTTTTGAACTTTTGTAATAAAATTGCCTTGAATTTTGCAGGAAAAAGAAGGATTGTCGGAGTGGAGAATGTTGTGGATGAGGACAATTAATTTGATGATCTGAATGTGTTGCTGTGCTTGCGTCTGTATTTGCTTGTTTTCAAAGGTCATGGGTAACATTATTTAATCCCTTGAGACTAGACAGAAAAAAGGAAATTTATTTATTTATTGACTTTGCATCTGACATAAGCCGCAAATTTCAGCTCACATGGCTGGAAGGGGTTCCCAGATAAATAAATCTTGCGATTGTTGCAAAAGATACATGGACCATTTGGGTGGAAAGATGAACTGTTTCGTTAGGCGCATGACTACCAATTCGAAGTATAGCATAGCATTCGAGGCACATCCGAGGCCTGCTGCTGTGTCTTGAGGAATGCCACATCTGAAGACCAGCTCTTGGCATTCCTCAAGACACAGCAGCAGGCCTCGGATGTGCCTCGGATGCTATGCTATGCTTCGAATTGGTAGTCATGCGCCTGACGAAATAGTTCATCTTTCCACCCAAATGGTCCATGTATCTAGCCAAAAAACAGCAAATGAAATGGCTGCTGCAATTTCTATCACAGACGGTTCGTTGTTACAAGCTGTCTGTGATATATATATCACAGACGGTTTCAAATACTGAGCCGTCTGTGATATATCACAGACAGCCGTTGTTATTAACTGTCTGTGATATTGTGTATATCACAAACGGTCATTGTTATGAACCGTCTGTGATTGTTTAGTATCACAGACGGTTATTAATTTGAACCGTCTGTGATATTGTTTGTATCACATACGGTTAATATTAATAACCGTCGGTGATAATTCACAGACGGTTATTAATACGAACCGTCTGTGATATATCATTTTCACAGACCGTTTGTGGTTGGAACCGTCTGTGATATTCTGCGTAGTATTAATTACTTGGCGTACTTGCTTGAAGGATGTCGACACCGATCTGTCTTCATTGCGCTGCATCGGTGGAGCAAGGCGGCCGGCTTTAGGGAGTTGGGGGTGAAAAAATATCATCGTCTTCTTAGTGATCTGATCAGAGGTTAGTATACTCAATTACTTAACATTCTTAGTGATCTGATCAGAGATTAGTACTCAATTACTTAACATTCTTAGTGATCTGATCAGAGGTTAGTAGTAGGGGTAATAATCATTTTTGACACCCATTTGTCACTTGTGTAGCGTAGATGGACCGAAGTTGGATGTATATTGAGAACCGTGTGAGTGAAGAGTACATTACTAGCGTGTCTGCTTTTAGAAGGGCGGCCGAGCTGGATATGTTGAAGAAGGGGATGAAGTATATGTATTGCCCATGTATTAATTGTGATAATCTCAAGATGTTTAGCAACTCAGCGCAGATTGAAGCTCACTTGATTCGAATGGGTTTCAGAAAAGGGTACAAATGTTGGACCAGTCACGGTGAAGAGAAGAGTACACAAGAAGGTAGTTATGACATAGTCGAGGGAGACAACGATATGCCAGTTATGGACTGGTCACAGGATGACAATCTGGATCAGATGTTACGTGATGCAGAAGGGAACTATAGTGAGAGAGAGTTTGGTAAATTCGAGGGTTTGATGGAGGACTCGGAGAAACCTTTGTTCCCGGGCTGCAAGCCGCAATACACGAGGTTGTCATCAGTTCTAGAACTGCTAAAATTGAAGGCAAGCAATGGTTGGTCCGACAGGAGTTTCACAGCATTATTAGGTCTCCTAGTGGACATGCTTCCAACGGGAAATGTGTTGCCGAGAACCACCTACCAAGCCAAAAAGATTCTTTGTCCATTAGGAATGGAAGTAGAAAGAATACATGCATGTTAGAATGATTGTATCCTGTACCGTAAAGAGTATGTTAGCTTACATGTTTGTCCGGTGTGCAAAGCATCCCGATACAAGCGTAAAAATGACTCTGATGATGGGAAGGGCATCGAGGTGAAGCAAGGACCTTCTGCTAAGGTGATGTGGTATCTTCCTGTAATCCCCCGTTTGAAGCGTTTATTTGCAAACCGCAAGGATGCAAGATTGATGCGTTGGCACTACGAGCAGCGTAAGAAAGACGGAATGATAAGACATGTTGCTGATTCTGCCCAGTGGAGGAACATCGATAGGATGTTTGTAGATTTCGGTGTGGAACCGAGAAATATAAGGTTTGGGTTGAGTACAGATGGAATGAATCCTTTTGGTAACATGAGCAGCCGACATAGCACCTGGCCCGTGACTCTGTGCATGTACAACCTTCCTCCTTGGTTGTGTATGAAGCGGAAATATATTTTGATGTCACTACTTATCCAAGGGCCGAAGCAACCTGGCAACGATATTGATGTGTTCCTAGCCCCATTGGTGGAATATCTTGCAATACCGTGGAATGAAGGGGTACATGTATGGGATGCGGACAAACGAGAGAACTTCACTCTACGCACCATGTTGTTCTGCACCATTAATGATTTTCCTGCCCTTGGTAACCTGTCAGGGTTGAGTATAAAAAGAGCCAAAGCGTGTCCGCACTGCTTAGATTATACCGAGAGTGTGTGGTTGAACAACTCGCGAAAAACTGTGTACATGCGTCACCGTAGGTTCCTTCCAAAGTATCACCCATACCGCAAGATGAAGAAACAATTTGACGGGGAAAAAGAGGATGACTCAGTACCAAGACCTTTTAGCGCGAAAGAGGTGTATGATATGGTCAAGGATATAAATGTTGTGTTTGGAAAGGGACGTAAATTGAGGAAGAACATGTGAAAAAAGAGGTCAATATTTTGGGACTTGTCTTATTGGGAGCACTTAGAAGTTCGCAATTGCATCGATGTCATGCACGTAGAGAAGAATGTATGTGACAGTTTGATTGGTCTCTTACTGAATATTCCTGATAAAACAAAGGATGGTGTTAACGCAAGGCGTGACTTGGTCGCTATGAACATCAGGACCGAGTTAGCACCGATAGAGACCGATAAAGGCCGGACGTACCTTCCCCCAGCATGTTACACTCTGTCTAAGTCCGAGAGAACTGAATTGTGCCAGTCCTTAAATGGTGTGAAAGTTCCATCCGGTCACTCCACAAGCATGAAGAAACTTGTTTCCATGGAACATTTGAAATTAATTGGCATGAAGTCTCACGACTGTCATGTGCTAATGACTCAAATGCTACCTGTTGTAATTAGAAGTATTTTGCCGAACAAGGTTCGAGTGACAATCATAAGGCTATGTTATTTCTTCAACGCAATTGCTCAGAAGGTCATTGATCCGGATGGACTAGATGCTCTGCAAACCGAGGTGGTGACAACTCTATGTCATCTAGAGATGTATTTCCCTCTATCATTTTTTGATATCATGGTCCATCTCATTGTCCACCTTGTGAAAGAGATAAAAATATGTGGCCCCGTATTTCTACGTCATATGTACCCTTTCGAGAGGTACATGGGAATTCTGAAGTCCTATGTACGCAATCGATCTCGACCGGAGGGTAGCATCATCGAAGGTTATACAACAGAAGAGGTCATTGAATTCTGCATCGGCTACATGGGTCAGGTAGAGCCGATAGGTGTACCTCTATCTCGTCACGAGGGGAGGTTAGAGGGTATCGGGACTATCGGGAGGAAAGCAATAACTCCGGATCAAAATACGTATGCTCAAGCCCATTTCATGGTTTTACAACACATGACTGAAGTGACCCCATATATTGAAGAGCAAAGGACATGCTACGTCAGGAGAATGCAGGCCAGTCAGAAGTTTGGATCACAAGACAACACAACCGTCAGTTCAACGAATGGTTGAAGGCGCAATTGACTAGGAGGTCGTCAAGTGAAACACTACAATGGTTGGCAAAAGGGCCAAAATTTACAATTGTGACATGGCAAGGATACGACATTAATGGCTACACATGTTATACAACAGATCAAGATAGAAAGAGCACAGTGCAGAACTCAGGTGTCCGCATAGATGCCTATGATGCGCATGGCAGTACTGCTGGCCCAAGCTCGTACTACGGGCTTGTAGAGGAGATTTGGGAGCTTGACTACGTAATTTTTAAAATTCCTTTATTTCGGTGCCGTTGGGTCCAACTCCCACGGGGTGTAAAGGTTGACAAGTACGGCGTCACTACCGTGGACCTCGAATGTGTAGGATACAAAGACGAATCATTCGTACTCGCGAGGCAAGTTGTTCAAGTATTTTATATAACCGACCCGGCAAATAAGAAGCGTCATGTAGTTCTTCAGGGAAAAAGAAGGATTGTCGGGGTTGAGAATGTTATGGATGAGGAAGAGTACAATCAATTTGATGATTTTCCTCCATTCAGAGACGGCATCCGGCTCGAGGAAGAACAAGGCGATGAAGCAAGTTATATGCATGTCGATCATCGTGAAGGGCTTTATTTAAAATGATATAGCCAAAGTGTAATAAATGATATTGATTATGCTTGTGTTTTTCATAAATGTATGTATGTTCCATTGTAATTGTAAAATGACTAAGGAACTAAGAAATAGTTATATTTATGGTTATGCTTGCGTTTTTCATAAATGTATCTATGTTCCATATTGTAATTGTAAAATGACATAGAAACCTAGCTAGCTGCGGGTATTTATAGTGAACTATCACAGGCGGTTTATCAAAAGAAACCGTCTGTGATAACACATCACAGACGGTTCTATCGATATAACCGTCTGTGATAATATGGATATCACAGACGGTTATATCTATAGAATCGTCTATGATAATATGCATATCACAGACGGTTATATCGATAGAACCGTCTATGATACCACTATCACAGACGGCTCGTTTAAGGAACCGTCTGGGATAGCTTATCTTTAAATACCCGTAGCTAGGTCTGCGGAGTCCGCTCTCGCGCAGTCTCTTGTCTCCACTCTGCAGCGCCCCTGCTAGCTAGGTTTTGGTCCCTCCCACCGCCGCTCCCTCCCGACACCGCCGGTCCCTCCCGACGCCGCTCCCTCCCGATGCCCCTCCGACGCCGCTTCCTCCCGATCGACGTCGCCGGTCCCTCCCGACGCCGGTCCCTCCCGACGCCCCTCTGACGCCGCTTCCTC
Source organism: Dendrocalamus latiflorus (assembly GCA_017311315.1). Lineage (NCBI taxonomy): Eukaryota > Viridiplantae > Streptophyta > Magnoliopsida > Poales > Poaceae > Dendrocalamus > Dendrocalamus latiflorus. The sequence continues at coordinate 13,407,522 of CM029632.1, read as the reverse complement.
CCGATCGACGCCGCCAGTCCCTCCGGACACCGCTCCCTCCGAGCTTCACATGTATTTTATGTTATATGCTTCGCATGTTATATGCTTCACATGTTATATGCTTCACATGTTATATGCTCATGTTATATGCTTCACATGTTATATGCTTCACATGTTGGAAGGCCCATAGCTCACTGCAGTTAGTTAATCGTTAGAACTTTGTCAAAGGGCATAAAGCAAATGACACACTCCAGTGTATCTTGTTCAATGAACTTGATGCACTGGTTTGTGTCACTTGATTCATAGAACTTTGACAAGCTGGGACCATAGCTCACTACAGTTAGTTTTTTCTTAGAAGAGATATGGCGTTCACACAGTCTTCGTCGTCGTCATCTGGGTCTCACGCTCCCAAGATTGCGAAAACTAAACGTGGCCGAGGAGTATCGAAAAGGCCAGAGGGTCGAATGACCATCACGGTGGTCTCTCCGAATGGGATCCCTCTGGAACCGATGAAAGCAGCGTCATCATTTCGGACTTCCTGCGGGATAATTGGAAGGCAACGGGTCCCCATCACCATAGCAAGCTGGAAAGATTTGACAAAGAATCACAAAAATCAACTATGGGAGGAAATTACAAATTCGTTCGAGATCCCAGCATAAGTACAGGGACTCGTGCAACGGCAGGCGCTCCTCGCGATGGGAAACGCATGGAAGAATTTTAAGAGCACTCTTGTAACGAAGTACGTGTCCAAGGATGTCACGCCCTTCACGAAGTATCCTTTCGTGTCGCCGGAAACATAGGAGGCCTTTGTGCAGATGAAGACGACGACCGAATTTGAACAACAAAGTGCGACGCACAAGGCTCTCCACTCACAAAACACGCACCCTCACAGACTTGGCACTGCTGGGTACGCGGGTAAAATCCCGCAATGGAGGATGCAGGATGAGGTCGCAATCCGATCGGAGGCCTCTCCGCCATTTGCCGGGATCGCAAACGAGCGCGCTCGAAACTGGTTAAGAGCGAGGTCATCAACCACATCTTCGAGTGTCTCTTTCAAAAACCCCGCAGATGAGGAAGTATCCCAACGCCTGGTAAAATATGTTAAACAACATAGTTGTTAACACCTCTTGAACTTCATGGGTTCAAAAATAACATGATTAATTGCCTCTTGCAGCAATCATTGACTACCGAATCTTCTCGTGGCTCCTTTGAAGAATATAGGGAGATAGATTTACTATCACAGGCCTTGGGAAACAAGGAGCACCCAGGTCGCACACGAGGCATAGGGGTTTATGTACCTTGGAGGCACGGATTTCCAGATTACTCCGAGACATATACGAGTAGGAAGAGATCCAAGGCGTACCGCAGCGAACAAATAAAACATGAGCTTCGTGCTCAACTTGAGGAACAACTATCTGCCTCACTTCAAGAGCAGACTGCCTCACTTCGAGGAGAGATAGATTCGTTGCGGGAAGAACTGAGACAAGTCCGCAACCATTCGCAACCCACTCCTACTACTGCGGTACCCAGTCCCCCTCAACGTCGCAGTAGCAGCGCGTCCACACCAATTTCTGAACATAGCGACGCCCACTTACCTATTGATGACATTCAGGTAATGTACCTCTTTAGAATGGTACATAGATCTCTCTGGTGGACGCCTTAACTCATCTTGTATCGTTATGTAGGAGCCCATGCCTTGCAGCCTCAAAGTCAGGCTTGTTGGCTCTATTCCCGTTGACGCTGGGCGCGGCATGGTGTATCCATTGCTGCCAGGGACGCTGGTGCACGGTGTACAAGTAGACACCGGTTTCATAAAGGTCCAGGTGGACATGATTAATGATATTTTTAAGACCGTCCCTCTTGAGAAGCCCCCAAACGAAGAGATTAAGATATTAGGGGATGCCGTCCACATATTCATTCAGTGGCCTAAGAGGGACATCGTCCTCGACATGTCCGTGCCACAATCTTTGTTGGTGATATGCCCTAGAGGCAACATGGAGATGTTGAATATATCACATACTATGTTTATGATACATTGCTTTGTTCCTTGAAATAGACATTATCATTATTGATCAATGAGTATGTGACTTATTCATGAGACTCTTAATGCCAAAATGTTGCTATTTCTAAATGATCCCTGATCATATATCATATGAGGAACATATATGATTCAAAGATCAGCATATGTATTGATTGATGATCATGTCTCATGGATCATGGTATGGAGATACCAAATCAATAATATGGACATGTGTTAGTGAACATATGTTGGATAGACCCGCCATGAGACACTGCAGAGATTCCATGTGTCATTAGTTGGTCTCAAGTAGTGTTTATGTAGAATCGTTAGACTTGAGATCATCATGGTTCCCAACATGCGTAGTAGCCTATTTTGGGACTACTAACCACTACTCCGTAACTGGGTAGTCATAAAAGTAGTCTTCGGGTTTGCTATGAAACATGTAGTGGGATGTGAATGATCAAGATAGAATTTGCCCCTCCTTATGGGAGAGATATCTCTGGGCCCCTCGATGTAATGGATTATGAAAGTGCATGGCCATGCCAATGTGATTGAGGAGTCAATCACAAGTTTATAATCCATCACGGAATCGAGAGAGTGATTGAGCCATTAAGAGGATGACACAGGTCTCGCCTTGAGCTTAATCTATATCGTGAGGCAAAAGGATTCGTACATGAGAACATTACAGGTTCAGCCGATATGATCTTTACGTATACTTTGGGGTTAATATGTCTTGCTAGAGGCCGCTATTAACAGGGTGACCGGAAAGGTGTTTCCGGGTCGCGACCAAGTATACGTGAACCTACAGGGTCGCACACTTAACGGGTTGGAACACTAATTCGAATGTGATTCGGATGTGGGCTCAATTCGGATAGAGATCCGGATAGACTCCTATTGGGCCTCGGTCCACGAGGCCCAAGTGAGGAGGTCTATATATTTGGAGGCGGGGGGGGGGGGGGGGGGGGGGTTGAGGCATGCACGCATATGTTCCTCCCGAACAAAACCCTAGCCGCCACCTCCCGAGCCAAACCCTAGCCGCTCGCGAGTGCTGGTACACTCGCGATCGGAGTTCCAGCCCCGGACGTGTGGATACCGGTGGAGGCGCTGCTCGTTGCGGCGTTGATCGGCATCAACAAACTACAGATTGGATCTGCTCGTGGTGTGGTTGATCGCGTGGAGGAGACGATCTGTTCGGGACGATCGGCTACTTCCACTACTACCTCGACGCGCGTGGTTGGATCGGCTTCTCCAACTCTTCTTCCGCTGCGCTGCGCGTCTAGTGGTAACGATCTATGATCCCTTCTTAGCATGATGTCCTGGTGTGCGCGGTAGAAATTTTTATTTTCTGCTATCGTAGCCTACGCGCGTTCCTTCAATCTTCACATCCAGTGGCCCAAGAGGGACGTCGCCCTGGACCTGGCACATCGGCTCCGATGGCTCCACCTCCAAATCCAGTAAAGTCTGTTGCATCGGCTCCCACCGAGACGCCACCGAGAACATATCCTAAGCGAGGCTCCAGGGCTCATACGAAGAAAACTAAGCCGCGTCCCGTGCCATGGAAGTTTATTCTAGGAGTGTCGTTGGTGCCCGAGTCACAATTATCCCAGCTTGGTTTGATTTTCAATACATTGCATGTCTGGTACATGAAGAAGTCCAACATGAAGCCAATCCGACAGAGTGCATTCACTCTGAAATATAACGAGATGCATTTCCTCCACGACTCGGGCTATATCGTCGTGACATTCGAAGATTTATTCTTACTATTCAATCTCGACAAACTCGACGCCTCACTTCTACGATGCTGGACACTGTAAGTGTATTGTACAATGAAGTTCTACATTCACGTTATACAAATAAATGTCATTACTCTTTCTTTATGTATAGATACATGATCCAAGAAGTCCGGCGATCGCGACGACCGGTGGGTTTCCTCGACCCTCACTTGGTGTCCGAGCAATCTATCAACGCAGATGCATCCTTCGTGCAAGGTTACATAATGAGGGGATTGATTGCTCACAACGACAAGGAGTACGTCATGGTACCCTTCAACCAAGGGTAAGTGCTTCACTAGTTGCCACACATATGTTTCATTTGTACTTTACATGCAGCATGAACTTAGGATTAATCACTATGGCGACACACATGACTAGGCATCACTGGATTTTGATTGTGATTGTACCAAAGTGGAGCAAGGTAATATATCTTGATTCCCTCCTTAGGAGCATCCACGACTTCAGTCGTGTGCAAGAAGTACTTAACAGGTAAACTCATTTCCTCCATACATAACTCTATTGTAATATTTCTTTTGTTTGCCACGGCCGAGGCTAACTTTTTTGAATCACGTAGGGCGTTTGCCGATTATGTTGCCCAAGGAGGAAGACACGACAAATCCAGTGACACGCTACGACACAACACGCGATTTTCGGTACCCGCTACAACACAACAATCTTATATCATACTTTGTTATAATGCCTCTAGAATTGACAATACCGATGTATGTAATTCTATTTTTGTAGTGCCACCAGCAGCTACAGGGCAACGTATGTGGATTCTACGTTTGCCGCCATATGAAGGAAATCATGGATACTAAGACCAATGATCCAGAGGTTTGTCTGGTCCTTCCAATAATTATTATTTTCTGATTATATATATATGTATATATATTTACACACACATGCTAATTAATGACTTAACATTGCTCCTAGCGACAGCGGGTGGACTTCAACGAAAGTGCATATGATCTTGACAATATCATCGACATTCGTGCAATCATCTCCCAATTCTTGCTAGCAGATGTCATAAATAAGAGGGGAGAGTTCCACGCCGGCAATGGTGATAATTAGATGTTGAAACATTGGATTCAATTGTACAAGTCAAACAATTCCTTCAATTTAATTCATTTGTCAGATTTTGTGTAACGATTTTCATTCTATATATGTATGTGATCAGCTGGCAGTTTGTTACATTCATCTGTGTATCGAATTTTGTTGTAATTTACCTTGAGTTGCAATTAACTTATATCTGTCATTTATCTGTAATCTGCTTGCTTGCTTGCTTTCAGAGGGCATGGCTAGCATATCCTGAGGCTAGCCAAAAAACAACAAATAAGATGGTTGATGCACTTGCTATCACAAACGGTTCGTTGTTAAAAACCGTCTGTGATACAATATCACAGACGGTTTCAAAGAGTGCCGTCTGTGGTATGAATGATATCACAGACGACCTTTATTACTAACCGTCTGTGATATGTACAATATCATAGACGGTTTTTATTACTAACCGTATGTGATATTGTGTATATCACAGACGGTTTTTTTTATCAAAAACCGTCTGTGATACGCGCCTATCACAGACGATTTTTGATACAAAACCGTCTGTAATGTGAGTTATCACAGACGGCTTGGGAGCCGTCTGTGATAACCACCTACTATCACTGACACCTAAACACTGACGGTTCAGGAACCGTCTGTGATAGGGCTGTCTGTAGCAGTGAGGTAATCGACTGGGGAGCGAAGTCCTAATCCGTGAAATCTTCAAAGTAATCTCCTTCTGGTGCCACCTGCTGATCTGGACCTTCTTCCTCAACTGAGCAAATATAAATGAAGTCGTGAGTACATAGAGTACTCAGCAAGTCGTTTGTAACAAAAATGCAATATAGTATGCAAGGATTACTAATGGATGGCGGAAAGGTTAATTTTGCAAAAAGCAGCAATTTAAAGTAAATATAATAAATAGATTGCAAAGTGACCTTAAAAACGATAATTAATAAATAACCAAAAGGCTTGAGACCAACCATTAATGAATTGACCATTCCTCGCAATGAATCACCCATGAACCAAGATTCATATAATGAACCACTAGTGAACCAGCCATCCACTCCCTCAACTTAACCCACCAAGTTTTTATGAAAACTCTACCCCTCATGTGAAATCACCGAGCATTGTCCATAACCAAGGACACGGCTATTCGAATAGTTTTACACTCTGTAGAGGTTGCACAACTATATCCACACGATGTGATAATCTTCACGTTAAAGAAAATCACAACAAGACTTTTACAATGCTACATCTCAATCTGATCCCGCTCGCTAAGGTTTCGCCGTCGAGTAGGCTGACCACCTAGACGATAATTGCCCCCCTTGCGCTATAACAACATCAGTAGCGAAACCAAAGTTGAGACTTCACAAATTATCATTCCAGGTCTATCCCATATTAGACATGTGGTTTGCGCGGTAAAGCTCAGATCAATGGCGCACAAAGTTAAGTCCTTAAATTATCCAGGCGAAACATCCACATCCCAATATGCAAACTGCACTCCCTTTACTGCACGATCATTTGCCCAAGTGAAAACCAATTTTGTATAACCAACACCAATACACTACCCATGTCATGGTACACAAATTTTATAACTGTGACTGACCACTACGTTCCAATATATCGTTAAGTCAAAATTAATTAATTGATCACATGTGATGATAGACCCAACGTACTACAAGCATGACTAAGCAATTCTAAGTGTACCACTCATGTGACAACTAATATTGCATCACTAGTAATTATCCATCCTATGGTGACAATGGAATCATGGCATTCAATTTATCAAGGAGGAATAATCAAATTGGATAGTCGCTACCAATACAAGGTGTGTATAAAAATAGCAATGCACGATAATTTAAAACAAAATAATATATAATAGATTTGAAAACTAGATTCAATATGATCAAAGGACATGATTTGCCTTGGCCTTGCCCAGTTAACATCTCTTGACCTTCGAAATTTGCTTCAGCTCCTTCGAACGCGTGATCTAATGAGAGAGAAAATGAAACAAAACACAAAACAAATTCAAATAAAATTTAAATGAACTTCAAAAACTCCCAAATAGAACCAAAAGATATAGCACAATTTTAGATGAATTTAGGAAAAAGAATTGGGTCAATCGGAGTTAGGATGAAGGAGCATGGGCTCTCGAAAAATCTAATATAAAGAAAAAGGCTGAAAATTGGAAAAGCTACTGTGCTATGAACCCGGTGCACGGGATGGCTGGTCTACGATGAACCCGGTGCCTGAAACAGTGCAAGTGACTGGAGCTAACATGGCAGACACGTGGCCTACACGTGGCCTACAGGGCTGATGTGGCATGGTGGCGTGGCACCGAAACGGCTCAGTTGGCTGACGTGGCTCTGGGATGACTCGGGTGCTGATGTGGCGCACATGTGGCACGACATGTTAGACTAGGGCTGACGTGGCTGCTGACTCATCACGACTGACTCGGCTCGGTCTACGGGTCTACACAACAGTACTTACAACTGGTGGGACCCGTGCGTCAGTGGCTCAATGCACTATGGACCAAATGCATGGAGAAGATCAAGCGACGCTGGGCGCGGGTGAGCTGGTGGTCGCACGCGAATCGAGGTGGCTGGCGCACAAACCGTGGTGACAGGTGCACGAACCGAGGCGGGCAAGCGGGGTTCAAAGTGGCGCAAGGGCGTCGAACGCGACAGGGCTGCGGCCGACCGGGCGAGGGTGGCAGGACGTCTCGACGGCGGTGACTGGACAGCGGTGGCTAGTCGACGACTCACCGGCGGCGAAGACGGACGGTGGAGGACCGGCAAGCACGACAGACCAGTGTTTGCGGAGAAGACGAACGACGATTGGAGTGGAAACACCGGCAACTCCCACGGCAGCAAAAACAACGACGGCGATGGCGAACTCGATGAAGACAGCGGCTTGGAAGGTGAGGCGGCGGCTCAGGATGCGAGGAATGAGGGTGGGCATTTGGGTTTTATGCATGAACATCGAGAGGATGACTCGGAGACGGCGGCAAAGTCCGAGGCGGAGACGACGAGCGGCGGCTAAGACCAAGATGAACACGGCGGCGGGAACCGAGAGGAAAACGAAGATGAACAGTGCACGCGTGCCCGGATCAACGACACGTGGCACCACAACTGGATCAGGATGAGACGGATAGAAACCGTCAGATTGGCGGGTGTGGGCGGTTTGGATTGGCGGCACGTGGCAGATGCGAGGTAGGCCAGGCCGAGGCGGAAAGTTGGGCCAGAGGAAATGGGCTTCAGCCCAGAACTGTTTAGGAATTTTGGAGATTTTTAAAGGATTTTCCTTTTTCAGAAATTCAAATAAATACTTTTGAGCTCTAGAAAATAGTAAATAAATCCAGAAAATTCCAAGAAAATTCCTTGAGACTCAAGGAACTCAAATAAAATACTTTTTACAAATATTAATGTTTAGTTTAATCATATTAAATCTTTTTAATTAATTCTAGAAAAATCCAAATGGTGAGTTTTATTTTAAAAGCTTCAAAAAAGTTCTGAAAATCAGGATGTTACAAACACCTAGATGACCATGACTGCTAATTTATTGTTCATTGTTCTTATTTTCAATGATCAAAAAGAGAGAGAGGTCATCCATGGCACCTCCATAAGCTGAAGCACTGCATACGTAAAGCAAGGCTTAAATGCTACAAGTTACGGAGCAACCAAAAGATCCAAAACAAAAGGTGTCCAGCCATTGAGCTATGTTGCTACATCAAAATAAAGTAATAAACGACCATACTATGAAATTGTGGCCTATCGTGTCGCTAGAAACTACCAGCATCGCTAAGAGCTCAATATTTACATATAAACTTTAGTTGCATCTATGTTACTCCTACAAGATGGGGGTTCCTCTTTCCATTGTCCCCTATGGCATCAAATGGCTAAATCATTGCAACTTGGTCCATTCAATTTGAAGGCTACTACAGTCTCAAAACCCCTCCAATTTTACACATAAGACAACAATGCTGCACCTAAAACATCTGGTTTGCAACCAAAGAATCCTCACCTAGCACGCTGCTCTTGGCGCGGGTGGCCTCGTTGGCGGTGCGCCAAGCCTCGATAGCGTCGTCCCTGACGATCTGCTCGACCTCCACCTCCAGCCGTGACGGCCCGATCGGGGCCCACTCGGCGGTGAGGAACTCCCTCACCCTCTCCTCCACCGCGGCCCGGTCGCCCCACAGCCCTTTTAGCATGGCCTGCGAGAACGCATTCCCAACGGCCGCCTCAAATTGGCCAGCCACGGCGGTCGCCTCGTCGGAGGTGAGCGTGCGGCACATGCGGCCGTCAAGGCGCGTAAAGAGAGCCCGTGTGGCGGCGTCGAAGCCGGGAGAGGAGGCAGCGACGGCAAGGTGGGCAGCAGCGACGGGGGCGGCAGAGGATGGAAGGGAGGAGAGGAGCCAGAGGGAGTCGAGCGCGACGACAGGTAGGGTTTGGCAGTAGTAGTTCGGCTGGCCTTGCAAGAGGAGTAAAGTTACATGGGCTAGAGCAGTAAATTGCTACTTTAGGTTATGTTAAAATTATCTGAAATATAAGCTAGAAAAATTTTCACATCTCAAGCTAAAACCTATGTTATTATAGACCTAGTTCTGTCTCTGTATAAGCTAGACTGGTACAGAGAAAACGCAGAGACCTTTTCTATTTTCCAATGCACCCTTCTTTTTGGGACTTTTGGGTTTGTTCTTTTGTGGCTTTTAGCTTTTCTATATACTGTACCAACTTTATTTATATCGGTAAAGGCCGCACGTGAATTTCAGTTACTCTGTAATCTCTCATAGGAACAGCCAAAAACCATAACCTGCAGCCATAAAAGAACATACCCTTTATTTGTTTTTACTAAAAGTTAAAACAAACGTTTTCAAGCTAAAGCCTAAGTTAGTATGGACCTAGATCCGCCTATGTATAAGTTAGACTGGTACGGAGAAAATGCAGGGACCTTTCTAGTTTCCAACGAACTCTTCTTTTTAGGTTTTTTATTTGTTCTACCAATAGTTAAAATAAATGAGACTTCGGTCTTATTCTTTTTAGCTTTTAAAAGCTATTTTTTGGTTTTCTATAGTAACTAGCTTTTAAATAGAATATCTTTTTAAAATAGAGTCTACATAATAATTATTATACCAACTTCATTTATATCAGCAAACAGCTTGTTACAACCAGTTACGCCATTGCATGTCAAAAGGAAAAGTGCCCAATGTGCAGATGTCTTTCCCAAAAGACACCTTTTTGTACCACCTTTTATCATCTATATAAAGCTATGTACAGTCTCAGGATTGATTTAATGAAAAGCATTATTTTCTCTCAACACTTGTGAATCACTCTCTTGTAATACGTTATCAGCACATTGCATTCACACACAACAGAGAAAGGTAATGGCACTTTGTGCAAACCATAAACAAGTTTTTCTGGAGGTTCTTGCATTAGTGGACTCCCTTCATGAAACATTAGTGGACGCCCTCCTTGCCCCTCTCCATGCACAACCTCCACCACCACGCCCGGCGACCACAACCATCATCTCCACCGGCCATGGCTCTATGCCGGTCCGTCGCCGTCCATGGGAGGCGCACGACGTCTTCTCACAAGCACGGCCTTTGCGCTACGGTCCTTACCGGCGACTGACGCACGCTTCTGCGGCGGCAAACCGTCGTCCCGGCCTCCGGATCCGTACCCCTCCACCGGCCTCCTCCGCAGAGGATGCCTTGTCCTCTACGTAGACTGGGAAAAGAGGGGGGAGGTGGCCGATGGCCGGCGTAGTGCACAGCCGGCACGGACCGGATCGGCACGCGTCTAGCACGGCCCGGCGCGGCGTTTGGAAGGCGTGGCTCGGGTGCGGCCTGGCGCCCGAAGCGGCCGGAGAGTTGCACGGCCCGGCCTGGCGCAGCAAGGCCAGCGCGGCCGGCTCGGCCGTGACGCGCGGCGGCGCAACCCGGCCAGAGGAGGCGCGGTGCACCGCGGCCTACCCGAGGCGGCGCCAAGGCCGGCGATGGCCGGCGGTGCCCGAACCGGCGGCACAAATGGCCGGGGCCGGCGGTTGCGACGCCCAAGCCCCAGCGGCGGCGATGGAAGCCCGGCGCAGGCGGCCGACGGTGGAGGCGGCCGGCGGCGCCTGAAGCCCGGCCGGCGGCGGCGCCCGAAGCTCGGCCGGCGGCGGTTTGACGCGGACGGTGGAGGAGGCCGGGGGGAGGGGAGACGGCTGGCGGCGGAGGCGCCTGACAGCCGGCGGCGGCGGCGCCCCAAGGGGCCAGCGGCGGCGGTGCCTCCATGTGAGGCGGCTGGCAGTTAGGGTTTGGGGGAACCCTAAATTCCCCCATTCCTCATATATATACCTGCCCACATATATGGGTTTTGGCCCATAATCTCCCACCACTCCTCATGGGCCCCAAGGCCAAATGGGATTCAGCCCAGGTTGCCGGAAATTTGCAATTTCTCCCCTCTAGTTCATAGATAATGCAGATTTTTTATTTTAAGTAAATTTGTATTGTAATATTTGCAGTATAATCCTCGTGCTTGTTTATAATTGTACCTGTAAATCAGTACTTTTATAAATTTGCATTTCAGTCCCTACAGGATCTGAAAATTATGTAATTGTTCAAATAAATGTGCATGCACATTTCTATAACTTTTACATATTTAGGATTATTTTATTGCACTTTCTTCACAATATGAATTGCGACCATCTTTAAATTTGCTATCTTTCGCAAATTTAAAATTTTAAAAATTCCCATTTAGTGAGTACCATTGTACTTAATAATTTGGAATTTTTTGCAAAATATTATACCTACCATAAATACCATAAAATCACAATTATGGCATTTTGCTACATTTATTTTGTATGCTATGCCATACACAAATTGGTGTTCACCACTAATATTGTGATTATACGGTATTATAAATATGACCACATGTTATATTTAAATTGGGTATATATTCTTTTGGATCACAATACTCATATTGTTTTCCATATATTTTGCATTTTATTACAACATTACCATACACATTAATTTACCTCATGTAAATTAATCATATATGATGTACTTTTCATGTAGGTTTTAAATGGCTACCAAAGATTTTGAGCCTCTCGCTCTCGATGGTACCAACTACCCTACATGGGCTATGGACCTCAAAATCAACCTAACCACACGTGGGTTGCAACGGGTGATATTTGATCCTTCAAATGATCAAATTCCGTCGGATATTGTGATATATTCCGTTTTAAGCATAATACGGAATCACATACATCCAGATTTAAAGGCGGGATATTTGTATGAGGAGAATCCACTCACATTATGGTTAGCCCTCAAAAATAGATATGAACAACAGAAAGCTGTTATATTACCTGAGGCTAATCATGAATGGGCACATCTTAGACTCCAAGATTTCAAATCTGTTGGAGAATTTAATCATGCCCTTCATACTATTTGCTCCAAATTGCGTTTTTGTGACAAGGAACCAACAGATGCAGACAAAATAGAGAAGACTCTCTCGACTATGCTCTCATCTGACAGGGTCCTACAGCAGCAATGGCGTGCTGCAAATTACCAAACTTATTTTGATCTTATGCATACTATGCTTCAGGCAGAAAAGCATGCTGAACTTTTTTTAAAGAATAATTAGCAACGTCCCATTGGGGCTGCTCCACTTCCTGAAGTTCATGCTAATCAAAATAACAATAAGTTCCGTGGTTCAAAAGACCACTCCAAGAATTTTAAAGGTAAACACAAGCGCAACATGAAGCAAACACCAAGTGGATTCAAGAAAGGTAAAGACAATTTTGGTAAGAGAGTTGACAAAACTGAAATTTGTCAAAAATGTGGTTGCTACAACCATCCTACCAAGAAATGCCGCACCCCGAAGCATCTTGTGAACCTCTACCTCCAGTCTTTGGCTAAAGGCAAGACTACTCAAGAGAAGAGATTTGAAGCACACTTCAATCTCAACAATGATGAAGCCGGATGCTCTCAACAGTTCCTTCAAGAACTCAAAGACACATGTGCTTCTACAAAGAAGGATGATCTCATGTGCACCAAGGACACCCTTGAAGAATTTCATTCTCAAGACATGTTTGGAGATCTCAGTTAGACTCCTCGTTCCATAGCTCATAAGTACTATAGTATTGTAATATAAATAATGTTGTCATCTATATTGTAAGCTTGTATGCTACAAACATATATCGAACATATTCGGTATTGTAAAATAAAGTTTGTATGTATTCTATATATGCTACTATAAGAATTTTATTAAATTCTTCTTTTGTATATATAGATTTTTGGAGTCGATCCAATTGAGGAGGAATTATGCCTTGTGGATAGTGGTACCACAAACTCTATACTTAGGGACACAAAATATTTCCTAACTCTTACTAGGAGGAAAGGAAATGTTTTAACCATCGCTGGACGCGATGCAACGATAGTAGGCTCTAGCCGCGCCTCTATCACTCTCCCTATGGGTACACAATTGGAAATTGAGGATGCACTCTTGTATCCCGATTCAACACGTACCCTACTTAGTTATAGAGATATCCGTCAGAATGGTTTCCATGTTGAAATCCGAAATGACAACAAAGAGGAATATCTCCTCTTAACCAAACACAACGGATATGGCAAACAAGTACTAGAAAAAATTTCATCTTTAAACTCCGGATTGTACTATACATACATCAAACCCGTTCAACATATTGCGTATAAAGTAATTTTCCAAAACACTAACACATTCCAAACATGGCATGATCGCCTTGGCCATCCAGGCATTGGAATGATGAGGAAATTTATTCGCAATTCAATTGGTCATACATACCTCAATACAAAATTTTCGGAATCCTCAGATTTTGTGTGCACTTCTTGTGCCACCGGAAAATTGATTTTAAGACCCTCTTATCTTAAAATCAGAGCTGAACCACTTAAATTCCTTGAACGCATTCAAGGAGATATATGTGGTTCTATGCAACCATTGTGCGGACCGTTCAGATATTTCATGGTTCTCATTGACGCATCTACTAGATGGTCACATGTGTGTCTTTTATCCACACGAAACCATGCATTTGCTAAGTTAATTGGTCAAATTATCCAATTACGAGCACATTATCCTGAATATCGAATTCAATCAATTCGAATGGACAATGCTGCTGAATTTTCATCCCATGCCTTCAATGACTATTGTATGGCTCTTGGGATACAAGTTCAACACTCTGTTCCATATGTCCATACACAAAATGGTTTAGCAGAATCTCTTATCAAGAGAATTAAGCTCATTGCAAGACCATTATTACAGAATTGCAACTTACCAACATCATGTTGGGGTCATGCAGTTTTACACGCTGCTGACTTAATACAATTGCGTCCAACTGCATATCATAGCACTTCCCCGCTACAATTAGTACGTGGAAATCCACCATATATTTCCCATCTGCGAAAGTTCGGTTGCGCTACATACGTACCGATCTCACCACCGCAGCGTACCTCAATGGGACCGCACAGGAAACTTGGGATCTATGTTGGGTATAAATCTCCGTCAATTATAAAATACCTCGAGCCCCTCACAGAGGACTTGTTTACGGCCCGGTACGCTAATTACATATTCAATGAGGAACATTTCCCGGCATTAGGGGGAGACAACAAGTACCACACTGAATGCCAGGAAATTAATTGGAATGTACAAGGCATTCCTGCCTCACACCCACGTACCAGAGAGACTGAACTTCAAGTTCAGAAAATCATTCATTTGAAAAACATTGCAAATAATCTGCCAGATGCATTTACTGATTATAAGGGTGTCACAAAATCCTATAATCCTGCCAAAAATGTACCTGAAAGAGTGGAGGTACCGCAAAATACCACTCAACTCCCAGTTCAAAATAAGAGGGGGAGAAGTACGGTACAAATGGCGGATACAGCTTCTAACAAGCGACAAAGGAAACAAAAGAATGTAAATACAGATCAACCTCAAGTTGATAGACACCAAAGGATTCTTAAACCCAGATCAACAGTGCACTCAAATACTGATCCTGGGACATCGGAATACCCCGACTCAAATGTTTTGGGAAATAACATTGAGTCACCAGGGGTCCAAGAAATTTCCACTAACTATACTGATTCTGGAGAATCATACGATCGTAAGACTACAATTGTCGATATTTATTTCTCCACAACAATTGCAAACAACCTTCAAAATGATCCAGATCCCAAGACCATGGCAGAGTGCAAACAGCGCTCGGACTGGAATCAATGGAAGGATGCAATTCAAGCGGAGTTAGCCTCGCTCAAGAAAAGAAATGTATTCACCAATGTGATACATACACCTCCCAAAGTATTCCCTGTCGGTTTCAAATGGGTTTTCGTCCGCAAACGGAATGAAAACAATGAGGTGGTGAGATACAAAGCAAGGCTTGTAGCACAAGGGTTCACGCAGAGACCTGGCATTGATTTCAATGAAACTTATTCTCCAGTAATGAGTAGAATAACATTCCGATACTTAATCTCATTGGCAGTACAAAATCATCTATCTTTTCAGTTGATGGATGTAGTGACCGCATATCTCTATGGGTCACTTGATTCGGACATATACATGAAAGTTCCCGATGGAATTTCAATTCCGAATCCGAACGCAAATCGCAATATGTATTGTGTAAAATTGAACAAGTCTTTATACGGCTTGAAACAGTCGGGTAGAATGTGGTACAACCGACTAAGTGAGTTCCTAACCAAAAAGGGATACTCCAACAATGATGATTGCCCATGCGTATTCATCAAAAGATCCTCAACAGGATTTTGTATTATATATGTGTATGTTGATGATCTTAATATCATTGGTAACACACAAGATATAGATGAAGCACTTAATCATCTTATGACGGAATTTGAAATGAAGGATTCGGGTCAAACCAAATTTTGCTTAGGTATACAACTTGAGCACCTTCATTCAGGCATCCTAGTGCATCAATCAGCCTATGTCCAGAAAATATTGGAGAAATTCAATATGGACAAAGTATATCCATCGAAACCCCCCATGGTTGTTCGATCTCTAGACAGGGACAAAGATCCATTTAAACCCCGAGATGACAATGAAGAGCTATTGGGACCCGAGGTTCCATATCTCAGTGCCATCGGAGCGCTTATGTACCTTGCAAATTGCACCCGGCCGGATATCGCATTTGCAGTAAATCTACTTGCTAGATATAGCGCTGCTCCAACCAAAAGACATTGGGTAGGAGTGAAGAATATCCTTAGATATCTTCAAGGCACTAAAGATCTCGGTCTATTCTTCCAGAAGACTAAAAATATGGATTTAATAGGATATACAGATGCTGGCTATTTATCAGATCCCCATAATGCCAGATCTCAAACAGGCTTTGTATTTTTACATGGTGGAACAGCCATATCTTGGAAGTCTTCGAAACAGACTCTAGTGGCTACATCCACTAATCATTCTGAAATAATTTCATTATATGAAGCATCACGTGAATGTGTATGGCTTCGCAGAATGATTAACCACATACAACAATCGTGTGGTATAGGTGCTATTGCATCACCTACCATTATCTACGAAGATAATGCTGCTTGCGTTGTTCAAATGCAAACGGGTTACATAAAGAGTAATATCACAAAACATATTGCACCTAAACTATTTTACCCACATGAATTGCAAGAGAGTGGGGAAATAAATATTCTGCAAACTAAGTCTTGTGATAATCTCGCAGACTTATTCACCAAGTCATTACCAACTTCCACATTTCAAAAATGTGTTCATGGAATTGGTATGCGAAGACTAAGTGATTTGCAGATGTCAGGGGGAGAAATCTCCTAAGACTTAACCCGTTTAATACAATATTGTACTCTTTTTCCCTTTATGAGTTTTCCCTCTAAGGTTTCTCATTAAAGGTTTTTAATGAGGCAATATAACAACGTAATCATAAATATATCTCTATTTTCCCACAAGGGTTTTTAAAGAGATATAATCAAATATATGCCATACCATTTTTCTTCTTAAATTTTCCCACTGGGTTTTAAAGGAGTTTTTCATGGCATATCTACACTATCGGTTCTCCTCATATTTTTCCTACAGGGTTTTGGAGGAGTTTTTATCAAGATGATGAATCAAGGTGATCATATGAAGACACATTGGTCAAGAGAGAGTGTTACAACCAGTTACGCCATTGCATGTCAAAAAGGAAAAGTGCATAATGTGCAGATGTCTTTCCCAAAAGACACCTTTTTGTACCACCTTTTATCATCTATATAAAGCTTGTACAGTCTCAGAATTAATTTAATGAAAAACATCATTTTCTCTCAACACTTGTGAATCACTCTCTTATACAGCTTAAAAAAACAGGCCGTTCTTTCCTTCGAAGAGTAACTAAAAGCCACATACAGTTAAAAGGCATCAGTCCGAGCCCGCCAAACGCGCGACACGCGACGCGCCCTCCCGCATGACACGGCACGGCGCTCGGCGGCGCCACGCGCCCTGCCCGCGACGCTTCCCCCGCCCGTAAGTTCGCCTCCAACGCCCACGTCGCCCCGGCAAACCCGACGCCCTCCCACTCCGCTCCAACCCGACCGGCCGCCCACGCCCACGCCGCCTCCCTGGAATCCAGGTTCCAAACCTTCACAACCCCGGGGCAAATTCCCTCAAAAACCTGCCATTTCACCCACCGCGCACGTCGCGCCTCCCACTTCGACGAGCGCCGCCCCGCACCAGCCGCGCCGGCTTGAGGCTCCCCACGCCTCCTCCGAACCATCACAAAGCCCTCCAAATTCCAGCCAAAACCCGCCGTTTCGCCCCCTCCGCACACGGAAGCACCAACCAAGCCACCCACCGCCATTGCCGTCGCCGTCGCCAACTCGCCATGGCCGCGGCCATCCTCCGTCGCCTTAATCCCACCACCACCCCGCGCGTCGCGCCGATGCCCCTGAGGCACGCCCGCGCGGTCTCCGACTCCACGGACGCGCTCACCGTCGAGACCTCGGTCCCCTTCGAGTCCCACATCGTCGACCCGCCCCCGCACGAGGTCGCCACCACCCCGCGCGAGCTCGTCGCCTTCTTCCGCGACATGTCCCTCATGCGCCGCTCCGAGATCACCGCCGACTCCCTCTACAAGGCCAAGCTCATCCGCGGCTTCTGCCACCTCTACGATGGCCAGGAGGCCGTCGCCGTCGGCATGGAGGCCGCCACCACCCGCGCCGACGCCATCATCACCGCCTACCGCGACCACTGCGCCTACCTCGCTCGCGGCGGGGACCTCGTCGCTGTCTTCGCCGAGCTCATGGGCCGCCGTGACGGGTGCTCCCGAGGCAAGGGCGGCTCCATGCACTTGTACAAGAAGGACGCCAACTTCTACGGTGGGCACGGCATCGTCGGCGCGCAGGTGCCTCTCGGCTGCGGCCTCGCCTTCGCGCAGAGGTACAGGAAGGAAGGCACCGTCACGTTCGACCTCTACGGCGATGGCGCCGCCAACCAAGGGCAGCTCTTCGAGGCGCTCAACATGGCCGCGCTCTGGAAGCTGCCCGTCATACTGGTCTGCGAGAACAACCACTGTGAGTTCTTTCAAGTGTGTGATCGTGTTGTTACTAACTTGTAACACTGTTCATCAGGGCAAATTCAAATTGCAATTGGTGTGATTTATAATATAATATATGATTTGTACAGATGGGATGGGGGCGGCTGAGTGGAAGGCATCGAAAAACCCGACCTACTACAAGCGCGGGGACTATGTGCCCGGGTTGAAGGTAAAGAATCAATTTTCCATTGGTTTGTTATGGAGTTGATATGATCAGTGAACTCAACATTATTGACCAGTATATGTTATAATTTAACACAATTTTGGTCTTGACGTTTTTCATAACTCGGTTATCGCTTATCACACTGTTGGGGTCTCATTTTGTGAGGGGATGGACTATAGGATGAACTGCATAGTAGTTGTAACATCATTCAGACTTTCCCATCCTCTCGGGCTGCATAGCGATTACCATACCGTGTTGCCTTATTGTCGAAAATAGTTGTCCCCCCCCCCCGCGCCCATAATTCTCTTGTTTCAGCAGAAGGTATGAAGTTGGAAGTTGGCCGTGGTGCTTGTATTTGTATTGCAGTGAATATTTCATAATGGTATGGCACCTTGTATTTGTTACAGGTCGATGGGATGGATGTTCTTGCTGTTAAGCAGGCTTCTAAGTTTGCCAAAGAACATGCTCTTGAAAATGGACCAATAGTAAGTATTCAAGAAACTGTGTTGCTTTCTATCATTTGGATTATGTACATATAGGTACTTTTGGGGACCCATCAGGGGTTGGATTTGGCTGGAGTACACTGCTAGTAGAATAGTTAGATTATTTGATTCTCATGCTATTGGATGGATTCAACGCTAGTAAGTAGCAACCATAATTATGCTTCTTGGAGATGTATGCATGTTTTTCTCCTGCTAGCTTAAGATGTTGCTGCTCCACTTATTCAAGCGCAGCTCAGACATCTTTGACTATGTATGTCTGACTGTAAGAATCCTGTCTTACTAGACTAAGGGGCACGGCTGTATGGGTTCAATGTTAGGCTTGTTGATGCATTAAAAATGGGTTAGTGTTATTCAAACCTTGTTGATACTATATTGTTGTTCATGCAACTTCTGAGGGTGATTTATTGATGTGCCCCTGTGTCCTGGTCTTAACACCTGTGTCCTGTCCATAGTTGCTAAGAAATTTCTCCTGATTTCTATACTTGTGAAACATGAAAATAATCTGACATATTCGATACATTTACTTATGGTCATTAGCTATGTTTCTGATTTTTCTACTCAGTCTCATTGAGATCAATTTTCAAGTGTAAATTGAGGGCGTGCAAACTGTCCATTCTAATGTATTGACCTGATCTTGGGAAACATGAACTTTTTGAAAATAATTTTACCTATATTACAACCTAGGTCACGATGCTTTTTGAAATTGTTCATCTAGGTCCTTGTGCATTTATTGTTAGTTAATCTCTTAAATACTTTTTCTGGAAAGTGCTCATTTTACACCCATTATTCCGTATTCTTAGTGTACTCTCAACTCCCAAGTTGGTCATTTAAATCATTTGTACTAAGTTGTTTTTGGTGCTATTCCTCCTCCAATCAGTTAAATGCTAACCTTGGTATGACTAACTGTTTCTTTCTTGTGTAATTGATAGGGTTGGTGTTAGTGTTAGTGTGTTACTTTGCTTTATGATATCATTTCACTGTTATATTGCTTAGTTGATGAAGGATAAGTTTGATTAATATAGGGTTGGTGTTAGTGTTAGTGTATTACTTTGCTTTATAATATCATTTCACTGGTATATTGCTTAGTTGATGAAGGATAAGTTTGATTAATAGTAACTGAGAGCAGAGGCTTGTAACAAGCAGAGCTTTGAAGTTTGGAATGTAGCATCAGAAGCTGCATTACCATTTTTTTCAATATAACACATTTTTTATATAGCTGCTACTGCTAGTTACCACTGTTTTCTGTATTATCTTGGTGTTCTAGATTCTTGAGATGGACACCTACAGATACCATGGACATTCTATGTCAGATCCAGGAAGCACTTACCGCACCAGGGATGAGATTGCAGGCATACGACAGGTCGGGATGACCATAAACTCGCCACTTTAAATTTAAGTTCTACCAAAGATTTGTTTCCTTAAAAGAAGTCCCACCAAAGATGGTGTTCTGAGTGAGTTGTTTGTGTTATGACACCAACAGGAGCGCGATCCAATTGAAAGGGTCAGAAAGCTGATATTAGCCCACGACTTGGCAACAGCCCAAGAGCTCAAGGTACTGTAACCATAAAAGTATCACAAAGCACAAGACTTAGCATGAGATTTGCTTTGGTTGAAGGCATGAATAGAGAAATCTTAAGTCAATTGTATATTCTAATTATAACGATCTATTCTTTCTTCTTAGGACATGGAGAAAGAAGCTAGGAAGCAAGTTGACGCTGCCATTGCTAAAGCAAAGGTCAGAATTGCAGCTAGATATGTTTTACAGTTGTTCTATTCATCCGGACTAATTGTGCTTATGAGTGTATGGCACAATTCAATATCTGCAGGAAAGTCCAATGCCTGATCCATCTGAGCTCTTTACAAATGTATATGTGAACGACTGTGGTCTGGAGGTAAGTTCATGTTAAGGCTAACATAGTTCATTCAGAATTTAAGACGGTTCGGCTTCGGTAATTTTTCATGCATGCAAATTCTTGGAACCAAGACCCATCGCAGCCATGTTTATGAAGTTTAAAAAATCACACTTTGATTTGAAGTGCTTTGCCTTAGATCATGCCTCATTTGATATTGTCTAACCTACCTCGTGTCTTTTCCATGATGCAGTCCTTCGGGGTAGACAGGAAGGAGGTGAGAACTGTACTTCCTTAGGCTGGCCAACCAAAAGCTTTGTCTGTCTTGTAATGTGATATACAGAGGAAGAAATAATACAGGTGAAGGAATCCTTAGTGCTGCTCTGCATTTTTTGTGACTAAATAATTCTGTAGAAATGCATCTACTGCCGGTTTCTGTATCACACTGCCTTCACTTCCCCACCTCATCTGGACCTCAATTTATTATTTAATCTGCTCGGTGAGCTAAGATAATCTGCAGCTGAAATTTTCTTCGTGTGCAATTGATTGTGCATGCGGGATGCTTCACACTGCTCAGATGTTTACCTGTCTTCTGTGTTGAAAACATAAGCACATGTAGGTTCAATGTATTCCATAAATAAATCATGACATCAAGCACGCAAAGTAACAGAACCATCACAGGCATAAATGATCTAGACATGTAAACCAGACAACTATACATGAACAGATCTAATAGGGAGAACAGGACTGTGACGTACCGACGGTTCTGTTCTGATCGATTTGCCGGTGTTGACACTGCAGGCACAACGTGAATCACACGAGGTCGATGACGACGCGCCGAAACCAAACAACGAGGAAGACGAGCCAGAGCTACAGCGAGCAGTCGCGCAGAGCGCTTCCCAAAAACCTTATTCGCCCTCTCCCGGTGCAGAACTTCAAAAGCGACGGTTCCGGAGATCTGCTCTCCCGAATGACGGTGCACGCCGGCGGACGGGATGGAGTAGACTACGTGGGACGGCGCAGCACAATGGAGGAGGCAAAAACCCTAGATTGATTTTCCGCTGTATTTTACATGGAGGCGGCGACTCAGTTATTATAGAGAAATCAGGACGCGTGATCAAAACGCCTGCACGTTCTCCATAACTCGTAACCGAACCGGATTAGTTGCGCGTAACGTAACTGATCCGGATTTACCGCCACTCAAAACAAAAACTGCAAAAGGAAGCTGCGTCTGCGCAAGCACCTGGAGCCGATTTTGGCGGACCATTCACGCAGGTGCCGCGCGCCCGCGCCCTTCGCCCCGCCCGGCGAGGCGAGGGAGCGAGCGAGCGAGCGCGCGCGTGTTCCTCTAGTTCTCTCCCACACATGCCTCAAGTGGCTAGGAGTGCACCCTCCCTTTTAAGGTGGTCTTCCTCTCCTAGAACTAGCAATATGGTACTAAAGTTCACATGCATGCCTCCTTTGCATGAGCGGGCCTTTGAGATTTGCCTTATATGGGCTTGGCCCACATAATTCAACAATCCCCCACCAAATCTCAGAGTCCCACAAAGATTTGCCTGAATTCCAATGTACTGTTTATATATCAGTGAATTTCGATGGAGACTGATAAAGGTTGAACATCCATCTAGAACTCCAAGCTACACTTACTCACAACTTGAACAATGGACTACGCCTTGAATTGCAAGTTTTGGTGCAAGCAAGCTTCACTTAGAGACTTAACTGATACTAGGCCGCCAATAGGCTACCCCTCGGTTGGAGCGTATAAGTCATACACCTTGGTCTCTTCATGAGCTTAGCAGGAGATTTGCCCAAGATCTCCATAGACTACGACTAACAGTCGGGCTCATATAGGTGTGTTCTTTCAAGAACGCTCTGCAGGATAGCGTCTTCGCTTCTAAAAGCCAATAGAACACATTAAGACCTTAATCAACATGCCTTGCAGTTTTCTGAGAGTATTGCATCTTCACATAGAGAGGGTTGAAATTACTCTCCTCCAGTTAACTAATGGCTTGTTTTTCCCAGATCCTAATTCACGGGATCTCCGATCACATAGGTTGGGTTACTACCGTAGATAACTCACATGGGTCTCATACCCATCTCCTTCGATGCACTATCTATCACATTCCGTGATAGTCCCTTTGTAAAGGGATCTGCCAGGTTTCTATTTGTTTGGATGTAATCCAAGCTTATAACTCTGGAGTTTCTCATTTTCCTGACAGACGTCAATCGTCTCTTGACATGCCTAGACGATTTCATATTATCCTTAGAACTGTTCACCTTAGCGATAACAGTTTGATTATCACAGTTCATAAGAATAGTTGGCACTGGCTTTTCCACTGTAGGCAGATCCATCAATAGATCCCGTAGCCATTCTGCCTCAACAGCAGCAGTGTCTAGTGCCGCGAGCTCTGCTTCCATGGTTGACCTCGTCAAAATAGCCTGTTTGCAAGACCTCCATGAAACAGCACCACCACCAATAGTGAAAACATATCCACTAGTGGCTTTGATTTCATCAGCATCAGAGATCCAGTTGGAATCACTATAACCCTCTAGTACCGACGGGTACCCAGTATAGTGAAGTCCAAAGTTTGATGTACCTTTCAGATAGCGCAACACTCGCTCAAGCGCCTTCTAGTGATCATCTCCTGGCTTAGAAGTAAACCGGCTCAACTTGCTCACAGCAAAGGAGATGTCTGGCCTTGTTGCACTAGCTAGATACATAAGTGAGCCAACTATCTGGAGTATTCCAGCTGATTCCTAGCAATTTTCTTATTCTTACGAAGTAACACGCTAGGATCATAAGGTGTTGGAGAAGGCTTGCTTTAAGAATAGTCAAAACGGCTCAAGACATTCTCCACATAATGAGATTGCAATAGTGTAATCCCATCCTCACCTCTAACCAATTTAATGTTTAGAATAACATCAGCCACTCCCAGATCTTTCATATCAAAATTTTGAGACAAGAATGATTTGACCTCATTTATCATATTAATGTTTGTCCCAAAAATCAAGATGTCATCCACATACAAGCATAGAATAACTCCCTCACCCCACCATAGCGATAGTATACACATTTATTTGCCTCATTGACAGCAAAGCCTGCAGATGTCAGTGTTCTATCGAACTTCTCATGCCACTGCTTAGGGGCTTGTTTCAGACCATACAAAGATTTCAACAGTTTTAACACCTTGCCTTCTTGACCTTCTACTACAAATCCATCAGGTTGTTCCATGTAGATTTCCTCATCCAGCTCTCCGTTAAGAAAAGCTGTCTTAACGTCTATTTGATGAACGAGAAGACCATGTGAGGCAGCCAAAGCGAGTAGTACTCGAATTGTGGTCAGTCTAGTAACAGGTGAGTAAGTGTCAAAGAAATCTTCGCCTTCTTTCTGAGTATAGCTCTTGGCAACAAGACGAGCCTTGTATTTTTCAATAGTACCATCAGGCCTAAGTTTCTTTTTGAACACCCACTTGCATCCTACAGGTTTGCACCCATAAGGCCTATCTGTCAACTCCCAGATTCCATTAGCGATAATGGAATCCATTTCACTACGGACAGCCTCCTTCCACTAGTCTGCATCAGGGGATGCATATGCTTCTGAAATAGATTTGGGAGTGTCGTCCACAAGGTACACAGTGAAATCATCACCAAAGGATTTGGTTATCCTTTGTCTCTTGCTCCTTCTAGGAGCTTCACTGTCATCCTCCTCATTGACAAGTTCATGTGTATGTTCAAAAGGTTCAGGTGGTGTGATTGAACTGGGAATTATTTCAGAGGATTGACTAGTAGTGTTATGTGTATCTTTAATTGGAAAGATATTCTCAAAGAACGTTGCATCTCGAGACTCCATAATTGTACCAACGTGCATGTCAGGTACCTTAGTTTTAACTATCAAAAATCTATATGCAATGCTATGATTAGCATATCCCAGAAAGACACAGTCCACAGTTTTAGGTCCAAGCTTGCGTTTCTTAGTTATTGGCACATTGACTTTCGCCAAGCACCCCCATGTACGCAAGTAAGAAAGTGATGGTTTTCTCCCAATCCATACCTCGTATGGTGTTTTGTCCTTATTTCTGTTAGGAACTCTATTTAATACATGATTAGAGGTTAGCAGAGCCTCCCCCCACCATGCCTTAGGTAAGCCCGCAGTGTCTAACATGGCATTCACCAAGTCAGTCAACATGCGGTTTTTCCTTTCGGCAATCCCATTTGACTCGGGAGAATAAGGAGGCGTCCTCTCATGTATAATGCCATGTTCCTCACACAATAAGTCAAATTCGTTTGAGAAATACTCTCCACCACGATCTGACCTAAGTCTTTTTATCTTTCTGTTTAATTGATTTTCAACTTCTGCCTTATAGATTTTAAAATAGTCTAAAGCCTCATCTTTCGTTTTCAACAAATACACATAACAGAACCTAGTTGCATCATCAATCAATGTCATGAAATATCGTTTTCCACCCTTCGTCAACACGCCATTCATCTCAGAAAGATCTGAATGCAGGAGTTCTAGTGGTGCCAAGTTTCTCTCCTCGGCGGCCTTGTGAGGCTTACGAGGTTGTTTTGATTGCACACAACTATGGCATTTAGAACCTTTGTTGATGGAAACGTTTGGAATTAAATTCATACTGGAAAGCTGAGACATTAAGCCAAAATTAATATGACATGGACGTGAGTGCCAAACGTTGGCCTCATCATCCACACTGCCACAAATATGGTTCACAGACTTATTGCAGAAATCTGAAAGGGAAAAACGGAACAAGCCTCCGCACTCATAGCCTTTACCAATAAAATATCCATGTTTAGACACGACTACTTTATTAGACTCAAACACCAACTTAAACCCGTCTCTACATAAACGGGAGCCACTAACGAGATTCTTGTCTATAGAAGGGACATGCTGCACGTTCTTCAGCTGCACGATCTTTCCCGAAGTAAACTTTAGATCTACCGTGCCAACACCATGAACAGTAGCATGTGACCCATTCCCCATTAGGACGGAAGAATCCCGGGCGACCTGATAAGAAGAAAGCAACGAAATATCAGCACACACATGTACATTAGCTCATGTATCAATCCACCAATTGGTAGATTGACTAACTGAAAGAACAGTAGGTAAATTACCATACCCAGTCCCATCTCCAGTCTTGCCAATGGTCACGTTGACAGACTTAGAAGTCTGTCCTACAGGTGCCTTCTTTCCTTTGCGTTGTGGACACTTCTTGGCTATGTGACCAAGCTCAATGCACACAAAGCAAGCTCTATCATCCTGATTGTTGTTGTTGTTCTTCTTCTTGAAGTTGGTTGTCTGTTGAGGTTTGACAAATTTCCCTTTGTTCTTGCTTGAGAGCTTCTGTACCATATTTGCACTAAACTGCCCTCCATCACCTTTAGACACGGCGTCCTTTTCCCGAGCTTTCTCCTCAATCTCAAGAGACTCAATCAGACTCTCAACAGAGTACTCTTGTCTCTTGTATTTGAGTGCTGTTCCGAAATTCCTCCATGAAGAAGGTAATTTCGCAATAATACATCCAGCCACAAACTTGTCGGGTAAGGCACACTTCAGGAGTTTCAGTTCCTTGGCAGTGGCCTGTATTTCATGAGCCTGATCGACTACAGAACGGTTATCAACCATCTTGTAATCATGAAATTGCTCCATGACATACATGTCATTGCTGGCATCGGTAGCACCGTATTTGGAATTCAGTGCATCCCATAACTCCTTCGCGTCTGTCATGTGCATATACACCTCGCACAGACGGTCAGCAAGAACGCTAAGAATGCATCCAACAAAGAGAGTAGTGGCATCCTCGAATTCTTTCTGCTTTTCAACATCAAGAACACCTTCAGGCTTGCCATTACTAACCCAGAATACATTCATAGCAGTAAGCCACAGAGTGACCTTGATCTGCCATCTCTTAAAGTGCACACCGGAGAATTTATCCGGCCTCAGTGCATCGGCAAATCCAGCCATAGTAAAACCACAGTGCCTACAATAAGGTTTTTGGATTGTTGAAAACATAAGTACATGTAGGTTCAATTTATTCCATAAATAAATCATGACATCAAGCACGCAAAGTAACAGAACCATCACAGGCATAAATGATCTAGACATGTAAACCAGGCAACTATACATGAACAGATCTAATAGGGAGAACAGGACTGTGACGTAGACTACGTGGGACGACGCAGGCTACGTCTGTGTAAGCACCTGGAGCCGATTTTGGCGGACCATTCACGCAAGTGCCGCGCGCCCGCGCCCGCGCCCTTCGTCCCGCCCGGCCCGGCGAGCGAGCGAACGCGTGTTCCTCTAGTTATCTCCCACACATGCCTCAAGTGGCTAGGAGTGCACCCTCCTTTTTAAGGTGGTCTTCCTCTCCTAGAACTAGCAATATGGTACTAAAGTTCACATACATACCTCCTTTGCATGAGTGGGCTTTTGAGATTTGCCTTATATGGGCTTGGCCCACATAATTCAACATTCTGTCTCTTGTGTGGCCTAGCCACCCAGCTCTTGTGCCGCGATGCTGGGCTGTAATCTTTATTAAGCTGGACTGGATATCCGTAAAAGAATCGATGGTTCCTTCATTTGCTTGGGCCTGAGCAGCATGGCCATTGTGGGTGTGTTTGGTTTCCGCCCAAACCAACCCAGTCAAAATTTAGCTAGCTCAACAATTCTAGCCCTTGTTGGGATGGTTGCCTTTTTTTTTTTGCAAACCTAGGGCTCTAATGCTATGTCCATGCATTTCGGGTGTGTTTGTTTTGAGCCCCAAGCAGTCCCACCAAAATTTTGGTATGACCAAAGCTAGGGCAGGACCAAAAATTTGGTATGAAACAGTCATTTGGATTGTAGTCATACTAGTTGTCAAAATTTTGGCAAGATCATTAGGCCCTTATTTGGTTTAAAACCGATTAACCCACCAAACTTTTAGCAACTTACTTGGCTAGCATTTGGTTTGATTCCAATTGTGAAGACATGACCAAATGAGGTTTTAGGTAAACTGGGCAAATTTGTATAATTGTTCTGCTTACTACCAACTGTTTTCTCACAACAAATACATATTCACCTAACTTCTGCATCTGACTTTCACATCCTGTATGCAATAATCATCATAAGTTAGACATCTGATAGATCAGATGTATTCATCAGAATAGCTAAGCATTTCAAGAACTCCTCACATTGTGGAACGAACAAAGAAATTTGACGTACAGCTCTTTCAGATGGTAAGCGAGTCCTTAAGAGCTTCATACATGCCAATCGATACTCGTTTATGCATGCAAAGAAAACAGAGCAGGTAGCTGAGCCTTCCATTGCTGCTACTAAAAATGGTAGCCATGATATATGCGCACAATCTTGTAAAATACAGAGGAAATATTTGATATGTGCACAGTCTTACAAAAATATAGAGGCAATGATTGAAATTGTAGTTCAGTTGTCTCCATCGAAAACATATGCAGCTTTCAGAGAACACTGCATCACACAGTTCAACTGCATTGCAGAGTTTGAATCGCAACTAGTTTACTGGAGCAAGAAAAAAATACAACGGTCACAAATTCAGAGTAAGTTACAGAAGCTTGTAACAAAAATTGAGCAGTAGAAACTTGTAGAAACAAAGATACAGAAGTTTACACTCCTTTTCTTCCTGCTGATTCAATGAAGAAATCCCCTGCAAATAATCAACTACACAAACTGGGAAATCCTGCTGAACAGCTGCACATACAGGAAATGTTTAGCAAAAGAACAGCTAGCATTTGGTTTGACAAGAGGACTGACATACCACTAAAAGTGCATACATCACACCATCTACCTTACAGAATGTGGAGGCATTAGAACAAGGACAACTACAGCAAACCTCTCAACTAGTACTAGTTACATCAGCATGTTAAGGCATTACATGTAGGAAGATAGGCAAATTGAGTACATACGAAATATCAACAAAGTATCAAACTTGTCAGAAATAGCCTGAAAAAACAATACATACAGTGGAGAACATGTAATGCGTGGCCAGACAAAATTCAAGATCAAACCCAATCTCATTTAACGGATACGAAAAGGTGTAATACTGCATGTATAGCGATTTATCACTATTAGGCTGGCTACTGAAGGCATCTAGATGACCATCTCACAAACCCAATCTATATATGTGCCCCAATCACATGGGTTCTTTGGTTGCCGACGGCAAGGTTGTCACAGCGCTCTGGCAAGTTGCAGCGAGCCCAGAGCGCCTGGACGTGTAGTCGACTAGATGTCCGCCATAGCGATAGTTAGACGATAGTAGTTAGATGTTAGTAATAAATACAAGTAATACCTTATATGACCGAAAATTAAATAATCATACAACATAATAGCATAAATTAATGGGTTGGTATACTACATACCATCTGTAAGAATATGTGGCACAAGCTATATATGTCAAATTGGTCAGAAAGGTTCAGCTTCCAGCTTGTCAATGAAAAAATATGCATTAGCTCAAGCAATTGTCTTGATTGGAAAAATTATATTGGAGAACTGAGTCAACTAACATAAAATAAAATACTTAATAACAAGGTTCATAACAGCAAATATCATTAACATAACAAAGTCCATATTCCATAACATAAGTAGACATCCACAGCCCACACATGACACAACATAAGAGACAAATGTGATAGTAGCATGAGTGCATCACATGACAACAAAATAACTCAAAAGTCTTCAACTTTCATCATAATCTTTCATTCATCATCCAACTCTAGCTCATTTCCATGCACAAGCTCAATTTGAGCATGTTCTTCACTACTCTCATGAGAAGGTGGTGGTTGTCCAAACTCATCTTCAATATCTTTATCATCACACACCATCATATTTTCTTCCTCATAATCACACACCATCACTATTTATCTTCAACCAAAATTTTTAGTTACAACTAAGAGCCATAAGAAGCTCACACAAACACCGACCACCGTGCTGCTAGTGGCGGCACCGGATCGCCACGTGGATCTAGAAAGGCGGAAGAGGTTCCGAAGGAGCGTACGCTCACACTTAGGGCGTCCGCAATGGTAATAGCTAGTACTAGCTATATAGTCAGCTGACGTGGAGGTGAGAGACAAAAGCAAAGACTATTTTATACTGTTGGACCCACATGCTCCTCTCTCATGTTCTTGGACTACGTGAAATAGATCAGCTATTTGCTCGTCGCTAGTGACTACTCTCTCTCTCCTACTTTTTCCTTGCCACATCAGATCTAGCTAACTAAATAGCCAGCTGTTGGAGACGCCCTTACGCAAACTTACCAGGTCAGAATCAGATCATCCTACTGGTACGTCTCTCCTCCAACTTGGCTACAAATCGACGAGTCAGAGTAACATGCAGAAATAGTAGCCGTTTGGAGAGGGAGCAGCTAGCAGCAGCAGCCGCCGCCTCGTCGTCTTCCAGGCCGTTTTGGACGTACGCACGCACGGATGGGCGGGCCCGCCCAGACTCGAGAGGCGTCCCGTCCCCTTGCAGGTGGAGAGATCGTCGAGTGGGACAGGAAAAGAAGGCAGAGGAATCAAGGCAGCGTGGTCCAGCACGTACAGCACACGTACGTATCCATCCTTCTTCAGGACAGGCTTACACGTCGAGCGAGCGAGGTCAAGTCCTTGAGGATATATCGGGCCTTTTTTTTTGTTTTGATATATCGGGTATTTTCTTTTTGGTTTTAAAAACTGATTTATGACTTTTGCTACAACATCTAGTTTTTAAAGGGAGTATTTTTTTAAGACAAGATCTACAAATTAATTATAGTACACGTTAAAAGCCCAACATCTGTACCATCTAAAATCGCAAACGAGTATTTTTCTCCATAATCTCTATCACAAACAGCTAAAATTCAAAAATTTCAGCCAAAACTCATAAGCCACAACCATAAAGAACAGACCCATCGACATGTGGGTGGTGGTCTTGTGACACTCGAGGAGTTGCGGTGGGCGGTCTATACGGGGCCTCTTCTTCTCCACTTCTAAACGCTATTTTAAGAATAACTTTTAAACAATGTATCTTTTTAAAATGTTGTCTATAAGTTAATTATACTATATAATATAGCGACTTTATATTTATATCAATCAAAACTACACGCGAGTTTCTGTTACTCTGTTCTCTCTCACGAACAGATAAAAAATCATAAGCTATAGTCATAAGTTATAAGCCAAAACCAAAAAGAATATACCCATAACATGCGTGTTGCCCACTCGCCAACAACGTGTACTTATGTCCGTGTGCCCGGTTTCAGTTGAGTTAGTTTTTGGTTTATCTGAATGTTAAAACAAATAAAATGGTTTTTTAAAATGGGTTTTCTAAATAATTATTTAACCTTAGAATTATATGTGTAGTTCATATTGATATCTCTATTATTCACTATTATATTAAAAAATATAATTAAAAATCATTCGTTACAATAAAAACCATCGTCTGCATGCTAAAAGAACAGTACCAAGCCCCAGGCAGCGGGAGATGGATTGACTGGCAGCGCGGCCATTCGATCGATCCTTTGGCGAGGGAAGGTCCTTGACCCGGACTTGGGGACGTGGTAGCTGTAAAGCGGCGCCACGGTAGCTTGGGATCAGAGCATCGTCTACTCCTCTTGGCCCAGACCGGCACACGCGCCAAGCAAAGGAATCGAATCCTCTAAAAAACAGGATAAAAAGCTGTAGGAACACGCGTACGCTACGCTAGCGCGGAATAAAATTTTCTACCGTGTAAACCAGGAAGCCATGCAAGTAAGAATTCGCTGATTGTTACCACTAGACGCGCAATGCAGCGGAAGTATCGTTGATGCAGCCGATTCAACGAAGTGCGCGTCGATGTAGCAGTAGTAGTCGAACGTTCTCCGTCCAACCGTCTCCTCCTCGTGATCGTCCCGCTTAGCGCCGCAGTCACAGCAGCACCTCTACCGAAGTCCACACGTCCGGGATAGAACGCCATGCGCTGGTGTGCTAGCACCGTGCACCCGTCTAGGGTTTCGGGATACGGCCGAGGGGAGGTGGTGGCCAGGGTTTTTCAACACAATAGTCTCTCAAACCTGCAGCCCCACCTCCACATATTTATAGAGCATGCTAGTGGGCTTCCACGTTGTAGGCACATTAGAACCCTAATCCCATATGGATCAATATCCCTTTTAGCCTATAAAACCGAATTGTTTATGATTGCCTCTTGGGCACATCACTAACAATCTCCCACTTGCACTAGAGGCAATCATATAGGCAAGCTTTCCAATTCCAACCCCTTAAGTGTGTGACCCGTTAGGTTCATGTATAGACAGTCATGACCCGAAAACCCTTTTCAAGCCATAAGTCAATAGTGGCACCTAGCAGGGTATATTGACTCCCGAATACACATAAAGATCATATCGGCTAAACCTTGATACACACACACTTGGATCCCTTTGCCACACGATACCAGTCGAACTTTAAGGCGAGATTCGTGCCACCCTTGTGATAGCTCAACCATTCACTCGATCTTGTGGTGGATTACAACTCATGACTAACCATTTAGTCATATTGTGATTAACTCTTTAATCACCTTGGCATGGCCATGCACTTCCCTAATCCAACCACATCGAGGGGCCTAGAGATATCTCTCCTGTTATGTAGGAGGGGCAAATTCCTTCTTAATCCGCTCACATCTCATTCCATGTTTCATGATACACCTGAAGACCACATTTATAGCTACCCAGTTACGGAGTAGTGTTTGGCAGCCCCAAAGCGCACCACTACACATAGTGAGAACACAATGGCGATTTCAGGTCGAAGGATCCAGTAGGTATACCACTCGAGATCGCTTGATGGCACATATTAACATAACAATCCCAGCAACGTCTCGGAGTGGGTCAATTCAACACCATATTCTCTAACATGTGTCCACATTATTGATTTGATATTCCTATATCCGTGATCCGTGAAACATGATCATCAATCAATACATGTGCTAGTCCATAAATCATTGTTGTCCCACGTAATGACATAAGACTAGGGATCTTTAGAATAACATTAAATAAAACAAAGAGTTTCACGAACAAGTCACATACTTGCCAATCAATGCATACAATCATTATTCAAGGAACCAAATAACAACTTATTCAAAATTTCATAAACATAGACTTGATACAATTATCTCCCACTCACACTAGAGTCAATCATGTAAGTATCTAATACCCATTGCACTCGTGTGTGCCTCATGCTTTGGTTGTGGGAGGCTTCGTCAACGGATCAGCAACATTCAAATCCGTGTGCACCTTGCAAATCTTCACTTCACCTCTATCAATGATCTCACTGATAAGGTGATAGCGCCGAAGTATATGTTTGGATTTTTGGTGTGACCTAGGCTCCTTTGCTTGCGCAATGGCTCCACTATTATCACAATAGAGATCCACTGGACTGGACACACTAGGGACCACACCCAACTCAAAAACAAATTTTCTGATCCAAACAGCTTCCTTTGCAGCTTCAGAAGCTGCAACATACTCGGCCTCAGTTGTCGAATCACCTACCGTCTCTTGCTTGGAACTTTTCCAGCTCAACACAAAACCAGACCGCGATCTACTATCATCTTTATCAGTTTGGAAACTAGCATCGGTGTAACCTTTTACAACGAGCTCTTCTTCACCTCCAAAAATAAGGAACATATCCTTAGTCCTTCTAAAGTACTTAAGAATATTTTTTACAGCCACCCAGTGAGCTAGACTGGGGCTAGATTAATACCTGCTCGTAACACTTAGAGCATATGAAACACCTGGGCGCGTACAAAGCATAGCATACATGATGGATCCGATGGCTGAGGCATACGGAATCGCACTCATCTTCTTTTGCTCATCAAGTGTTGAAGCACACTGAGTCTTGCTAAGACTAATGCCATGTGACATAGGCAAGAAACCTTTCTTGGAATCTTGCATATTGAACCGTTTCAATACATTGTCAATGTATGTACTTTGGCTTAATCCAATTAGCCTCTTCAATCTATCTCTATAGATCTTTATGCCCAAAATGTAAGCTGCCTCTCCGAGATCTTTCATTGAGAAACTTTTTCTCAAAGAAGACTTCACAGCTTCTAGCATTGGAATATCATTTCTGATCAATAATATGTCATCCACATACAAGACCAGAAAAACAAATGCGCTCCCACTAACCTTCTTGTAAACACAAGGTTCTTCTTCATTCTTGATGAAGCCAAACCCTTTGACTACCTCATCAAAACGAATGTTCCAACTCCAAGAAGCTTGCTTCAGTCCGTAGATAGATCTCTAAGCTTGCATATTTTTCTAGCATTTTGGGGATCAACAAAACCCTCAGGTTGTGTCATGTACACATCCTCACTTAGGTTCCCATTTAGGAAAGCCGTTTTGACATACATCTGCCATATCTCATAATCGAAATATGCAGCAATAGCTAGAATGATCCGGACAGACTTCAGCATAGCGACGGACGAGAAGGTTTCATCATAATCAACACCTTGAATCTGTTTGAAACCCTTCGCCACCAATCGTGCTTTATAGATATGAACATTTCCATCCATGTCTATCTTTTTCTTAAAAACCCACTTGCACTCAATGGTTTTTACACCATCGGGTGGATCAATTAAGTTCCAAACTTGATTATCATACATGGATTGAATTTCGGATCTCATGGCACCATGCCATTTCTCAGAGTCTGGGCCCATCATCGCTTCTTCATAATTCTTAGGCTCATCATTGTCTAACAATAAAATGTCATGCCGATACCTTATTGGCAGTTGACGTAGCCTTTCAGACCTACGTGGGGCTGATGCCTCTTCCACAAGTTGTACAACATCTTGTACACTCTGTAGAGCTTCAGTAGGAGCTGAAATATTTTCTGATGTCTCTCGAATTTCTTCAAGACTCACTGGGCTCCCACCAACTCCTTTTGTGAGAAACTCTTTCTCCAAAAAACACCATTTCGGGCAACAAACACTTTGTTTTCATCCCTTTTATAAAAATAATATCCTTTAGTTTCCTTAGGATACCCCACGAAGAAGCATTTATCATATTTAGGTGTGAGCTTGTCAGACGTCAAACGTTTTACATATGCTTCACATCCCCATATTTTGAGAAAAGACAACCCGGGACGCTTCCCAGTCCATATCTCATATGGTGTCTTCTCTACAGCTTTTGATGGAACCCTATTTAATGTGAACGCAGCTGTTTCTAGAGTATACCCCCAAAAAGACAATGGCAGATCAGATTGGCTCATCATAGACCGAGCCATGTCCAACAAGGTCCAATTCCGTCGTTCAGACACCCCATTCCATTGAGGTGTTCCTAGCGGAGTCAGCTGTGGAACAATTTCGCATTGCTTCAGATGATCACCAAACTCATGGCTCAAATATTCACCTCCACGATCTGATCACAAGGTTTTAATTGTCTTGCTAAGTTGATTTTGTACCTCATTCTGAAATTCCTTAAACTTTTCAAATGATT
Organism: Dendrocalamus latiflorus; assembly: GCA_017311315.1. Lineage (NCBI taxonomy): Eukaryota > Viridiplantae > Streptophyta > Magnoliopsida > Poales > Poaceae > Dendrocalamus > Dendrocalamus latiflorus. The sequence continues at coordinate 13,372,181 of CM029632.1, read as the reverse complement.
CAGACTTATGCCTTATTAGGTAGATGTATCCATATCTACTAAAGTCATCGGTAAAGGTTATGAAGTACTGAAAACCACCTCTGGCAGTTGAACTCATTGGTCCACATACATCTGAATGTACTAAGGCCAACAAGTCATTTGCCCTCTCACCTACACCAGTGAAAGGTGTCTTAGTCATTTTGCCAAGTAAACAAGACTCGCATGTTTCAAATGATTCAAAATCAAATGAGTTTTGAAGGCCATCTTTATGGAGCTTCATCATGCGCTTATCATTTGTGTGACCCAAACGACAATGCCAGATATAAGTGGGATTCAAATCATTAGGCCGAAGCCTCTTAGCATTAATGTTATAGATAGGCACATCCTCAAGATTTAAAACATATAATCCATTTATCAATGGAGCAAGACCATAAAGCATATCATTCAAATAAATTGAACAACAATTGTTCTTTATTCTGAACTCATAACCTTCTGCTCCCAAACATGAAGCAGAAATAATGTTTTTGCTTAAGGCAGAAACATAATAACAATTATTTAATTCCAAAACTAATCCTGAGGGTAAAGATAATGGTAAAGTGCCGATAGCTAACGCAGCAACTCTTACTCCATTGCCTACGCGAAGATCGACCTCGCCTCTTGCCAAACTCCTACTCCTGCATCGAATTGCAAATATGAGCAACCGATCCGGTATCAAATACCCAAGAACTAATATGAGATGTAGCAAGATTTATTTCTATAACATTTATACCTGAAATAGAAGTCTTACTTCCTTTCTTCTTTTCCAGTTCTGCCAAGTACTTCTTGCAGTTTCTTTTCCAATGTCCAGTCCCTTGGCAATGATAGCAAATGGTTTCAGGTGCAGCACCAATCTTGAGCTTCTGAAGCTTAGATTTGACACTCGAGATCTCATCTTGAGTTTGACCCGTGCCCTTTCCTTTGCTCAAAGCCTTATTATTCTTCTTTTTGAATTTGGTAGTCTTCTGAACCATCATCACATGATTGGAGCTTTTCTTAATGCTCTCCTCTGCTGACTTAAGCATCCCATGCAATTCAGTCATTGACTTCTCCATGCCATTCATATGAAAATTCAAAATGACTGGCTCAAAGCTCGGAGGGAGCGACTGGAGAATCACATCAGTAGCCAACTCTTGGCTAAGGAGAAAACCAAGTTTTTTCAAACTCTCAATGTAACCAATCATCTTGATCACTTGAGGGCTGATCGGATTTCCTTCAGCTAACTTGCACGCAAACAATGACTTAGAGGTGTTGTACCTTTCAGCCATTGCCTGGTTCTCAAACATGCCTTTAAGATCCACAATCATATTGTAGGCATCCGTGTTCTCATATTGCTTCTGAAGCTCAGAGGTCATGGTGGCAAGCATGAGACAGCTAACATCCAGTGAGTCATTACAATGTTTGTCATACTCATTCTTTTGAGCACGAGTAGCATCTTCAGCTGGTTCATCTGGATATGGACCCTCTAGAACATATTGCTTCTTTTCTTGCTTGAGAACGATTCTCAAGTTGCGATACCAATCAATGAAGTTTGTTCCATTTAATTTTTCTTTCTCAAGAATAGATCGCAGATTAAAACTGGGTGTGGAGGAAGTAGATGGCGGCATTGTCTACAACATAAAATATATGCAAAAATTCAGCGCTATGTTTATGTGAATACTTCCATTAAACAATTTAACAAAAGATACTTCCACTATATGTTTAAAATCAAATACCCTCTAATAACATATAGTGAGTCAAGATCCATATTTCACTAAGCCCTAGTGAGCTTTGGCATCACCGCTAGAAATCTAGTGACGTAGGTAAGCAACGCTTGCTAATCACATCTTATGTGACTCTTGTTTGTTGGGTGGCATCCAATGCCCCGGCTCCCAACACCATGCCCCAAGGCCCAAATCCAATTTGATAGCCTTGTCAAGTAAACTAACACTATGCAAGTGGATGTCCAACATCCACCCTATTAGATCAAGATAGTTGATGGTACTTTGCTTTGGCAGACCTACCAAACAATGATCGTAATTCTTATAGGCGCAGCAATTAGAAGGGCATCAAATAAATTCTTAATTTTTCTGAGGGAAGCTATTCTGTCATGAAAAATACATCATCTATAGGTATGACATGAAAGAATAGTATGACAGGAAATAAACATCACATGCATATAATCACATTATATTGTGAATGGTATGGCCTTTGAATCGTAGTGGTTGCCATCGCCATGGTTCCACGGTGATGTCCTTCGCCACACTTCCTGTCCTCTTTGTCATCATGCTTGAAGCCTACATGGTAAAAAACTAAACTATTACAACCAATAGCTAGCAAATGAATTACATGAGGAGCGCAAGCATCACAAGTCGACACGCAGGTCGTTATACAATTAAAGAACAACCTCAACCCAGCTGTGATTAATACGACACACAGGCCGCCAAAACACACATGCATCTCATATACATCTATGCCGTACCATTCACATCATTCCCTGCAAAAACAAGTTAAGCGTAGAACGCATTTTACCGCCCTAACATGAATGTGTTTGTATAATAATCTATGCGTGTACGTAACGGTGGTCTATGAAATTACTATGAAAATCTCATCGGGCCGATCAAATCAACCCAAATCTGAGCCATTCAAAATATCTCAATTTTCATTAGATCAATCACATTGATCATCGCGATCGGTATACTTGAGAAGACCGCAACACAAGACCTCGATCTGTTGGCTTGATCTACTGATTGTGCGCACAGTTAGCCTCGATGGTGATTCCAGTCGGTAGGGGCAATTCGCGCGTACATCAAAGAAGGAGCATGAACTAATCTTTTTGGCCATATGATGCTATCAACTCATACCTATTTCAACTCCTTATGACCGATTGATCTAATCAACCCGTGCACTGAAAGATCCATCACATGAACCTAGCATAAGAACAGTAATAGATCGCATCTACTACAAACAACATATCAACCATATGCGACCAATCCAGATCAAAAACTACACAGGATGGCTCTGATACCACTGTAGGAACACGCGTATGCTATGCTAGCGCAGAATAAAATTTTCTACCTCGTAAACCAGGAAGCCATGCAAGTAAGAGATCGCAGATTGTTACTACTAGATGCGCAGTGCAGCGGAAGTATCATTGATGTAGCCGATTCAACGAAGCGCGCGTCGATGTAGCAGTAGTAGTCGAACGTTCTCCGTCCAACCGTCTCCTCCTCGTGATCGTCCCGCTTAGCGCCGCAGTCACAGCAGCGCCTCTACCGAAGTCCACACGTCCGGGATGGAACGCCGTGCGCTGGTGTGCTAGCACCGCGCGCCCGGCTAGGGTTTCGGGATACGGCCGAGGGGAGGTGGCGGCCAAGGTTTTTCAACACAATAGTCTCTCAAACCTGCAGCCCCACCTCCACATATCTATAGAGCATGCTAATGGGCTTCCACGTTGTAGCCCCATTAGAACCCTAATCCCATATGGATCAATATCCCTTTTAGCCTATAAAACCGAATTATTTATGATTGCATCTTGGGCACATCTACTGTGGCAGCAGCAACGAGTGACACGTGTTACCTGCCGCGCTACCTAACTATAGTAGGTCCTACTACGGTAACCGAGCACAGCAGTTCCTGATATGGTACTGCATCGCGGCAGGATTAGCTGTCCTACGAACACGCGTATAAAACCCGCAACAGTGCTTCCATTTATCATGTAACGCCCCCGATTCCCAGGGGCGCCGGAGGACACGGCACTCCGCAACTATTCACGCATGAACAGTTATGGAGTGTCGCGCAAGAGTATACCATTGCATGCTTACAACAACAATCCAGCATATATTTTACATATGGATTAACATCCAACTTTTGGCAGCGGGGCGTGCAAGCCCAAAGCATAATTACATTACAGAAGCTCCAAGATCCGCTTGAGCACGGCCAATACCTAAAGCCACGGGTCCTCGTCGAAGAAGAGACCTTCCGGGACTTCCTCAACGGGGAGACAAACACCTTCGTCTTGATCCTCTAAAGAAAGGCAAAAGCAAGCCGTGAGCCAAACAACCGGCTCAGCAAGTCCCAAAGGGACCCTAACTTATTACATGCACGGAACATCAAAGGAAGGGGGATATACTTGGTTTATTAACTTTGAGTGGATGCAGTTTTATTTGCAAATATTTTGATAAGACGGACCCAAAACTACTTCTTAAGAACTCAGGGATTTTCATGAAGATTTAATTAACCAACCTAAACAAGTTAAAGCATTTACAAAACTACTTAAGCTTCGCTGCTGGAATCACCCAAGTGACACAGCTCCAATAACCGGGAGCACGGCGTATTCAAATACCATTTATTTGACTCTACAGAGTTTGCTCAGCTTTACCCACACGATCCCTTAACTCCCGCGACAGAGTTAAGGAAGCCAGGTCGTTTCACTGCTCGACTCTTTATATAGGCTCTACAAGGTAGAATTCACTCGGGTCTGGCACAATAAACTCACGTCCGCTTCGAGTGAACTCTACCGTTGTTAGGCACCTGCAGCACGGCTTACCTAACCTCGCTTTCTCAACACCAAGCCTACACCTGTAGAGTTTCAATTGAGTTGAGAAGCTACTAGACCAGTGTTGACAAGTCAACTCCTGTGGTTGAGCGATCACTATGTCATTTGCTCAGCGTAAGGGTCTAGTTCTATATTCTCACATGGTCCGCAACCTTTCCAGGCCCGTGACCCAACATAGGGTAGGCAGTGGGCGAATGATCCGTCTTGCGGAGCACCACCACCCTTACCCTAACTTCAGTCCTAGGGTAAGAGTTGGGCGAAGACTAACTCGCCAGCTCTTTCCCCAACCCTTACCCTACCTTGTGCACGCAGGCACTCTCCGCTCTAGGGCACGGTGTCCCATACCACCCTACCCTAGAGTCGGGTTTGCAAATTCTATTAGCCCGCAGCCACGACCTTATCAGTGTAAGACTTTGCATGATGATAATAATAACTTACAGTTATCTAGATTAACAGATAATTATTTCTAGGGTTACCAAGGCATGGCTACAAGTTTAACATGGCATTTGCCGGTGGTAGGTTTAACTATATAACATGTCATTCTAAACATTTTATTTTATTTTTGAACTAACATTTCAGAACTAGCTTAATGCAAATAGCATAATAACATAATTAAATAACGTGGGTTGCAACATGATCAAAGGATTTGGGACTTGCCGGCAATTTGGACAAACCCGGCTAGCTTGAACGTAGAAGCTCCTGGATCCTGCAACTGCACTTGAACTTCCGGGGTCTTTGACACTAGCGCAAACACATAAAATAAATAAGTCCAGCTTGAGACTAATCAAGCGAGGGAAAAATAAACTAATTAAAAAGGAGTAAAATGCATAAATCCTTCAAATAGAATTTTAGAAATTTATCTGGGATGAATTTGTGGGAGTGGAGGCCAAAAATGGGTCCAGGGTATTATTTGGAGCAAAGTGGTGAAATTTGAGAATTTTTGGGATTTTCTGTGGTTTTCTAGGATTTATTTGGATTTTTCTGGATTTTGGAAACGATTAATTCGGGGAAAAATCGGTGTGAACAGTAGACGGTCGGCCCGTTGCTACAGTGCAGCCCGGCGGGAAAATCTCCCGAAACCGAGCAGCCCAGGCGGCCCACGAGCGACGTGCCTTCGCGCAGCCCGCAAACGTGTGCGCGCGCTCCTCCTCGGCGGATGGCCGACACGCGGCAGAAGCGAGCGGGCGGGATGACGAGGGAACGGGCGGGCGAGATCTGCGTGGGTGGCGATCGGACGGCAGTGGAGAAGGGAGGGCGGGCGAAGCGGTACGATGGAGATGGACGGCGGTGATTAAATGGCGCGGGAAGGGATGGACGGAGGAGGAGGGGCCACGTCGCGGGGGAGGAGTTTTCTTCCTCCTCCAGCCACTACAGTGCTGCTGGGACAGGGCTTCGGTGGCGACGGCGGCTTGGGCGCAAGGGGGCTCGCCGACGGCAAAGGGGGGTGTCAACGGGGAGGGCTCGCCACGGGGAACCCATTTTGGGTGGTGGGAGGGCGAGGGGATCAGGGGAGAAGGTGGATGGGAGAAGGAGAGGCTTCGGCTATTTGGTGGCGGAGGGGGTCACCGGGGCGGAGTGAGCCAAATTGGCGAGAGATACACGGTAAGGGGGGTGGGGTGCTCACATTGGCGGTGGCGGCGTGAGCTGGGGAGCTACGGAGCGCGCTGGCCACGGAGAGGGGGCGGCGGCTGGAAGGGAAACTCGACGGCGGCGTTCCACAGTGCTTCACCTGGCCAGAGGAGGACGACAACGCGATTAGGGGTGGGTAAGGATGCTCTGGACAAAAGCAATTGAGAAATGGAGGGAGAGAGAAGGAGATCGACTTCACGGGGTCGCCGGCGCAGGGGAAGATGGTGGCGGTGCTCCAGGCAATGCGGCGTCGATTGGCGGCTCAGGGAGGTGCTCTGGAGTGGCGAGAAGGGAATGGGGGTGTTGGGGACGCTAGGGAAGCAAAGGAGAAACAGGGAGGCAGTGATGGGGGTTTTATACCCGAGCGGAGGGAGAGGAGCCTTCGGGGAGAAGGCAACGGGTCAGAGCGCCGGGTCAACAGGAGAGGACGGGAGCAGTTGGGGGCGTCTCCTCCGCAGGACGGGGCGGTGACCGGGGTGACATCGGCTCTGCAGGGGATTAATGGCGACGAGACGGGAGCAGGTGGAGCTACGGCAAGGGCGAGGGAGCGTCCGCGCGCGGGAGAGGGAGGAGGCTGCCGCTGCCAGGTGGGGGCGGAGCTGAGGCGGGGCGACGCGGTGCGAGGGCGTCCACCCATTCAGACAGAGGCTGTCGGGACGGCGCGGCGGTCCTAAGCCAGGGCGCGGCAGGGGAATCCGAGGGCGGTGCAGCGCGCAGCGCTACCGCGCGTGCGCGGGGAGAAGGCGGGGAGAGGGCGCGGCGCCAGCGGGAGAGGGAGGGCGGGGAGGGCGCCGGGGCGAGGGGAGAGGCGGAAGGAGAGGCGGCGCCAACGGGTGGCGCGGGCGCAGGGCGCGCGAGAGAGAAAGAAGCGGAAAGGGAGGCGGGGCGTCAACGGAGCGGGGAAGGAGGAACGGCCGAAAAAGGAAAGCGCATTCCGGGGAAAACTTCCAAAAAGGGAAAGTTTCCAGAATTCACTCAAAAACTCAGCAAAAATTCACAAAAATTTTTGGGGTTGAAATTTTGGGGGTTTTCATATCATGCCCTGTCGCGGTCCTATAACATTGCAGTTCTTTCGAACTACTGCTACGATAGAAAGTGCACCTGATACATGTGTTATCTACCGTTGCTACCATGGTCTGATGGTCTGTACAATTTTGTACAACAGAGAGCCAAAATTGAAAAATAAAAAGACCAGGGACCAAACAGGCCAAAGCTTGAGCTAGCTCCTACCTGCTCGCGTGCGTGAATTGTTTTGGCTCTCGCAATCACATCGGCTGCTTTTACATTTAGGATGGAATGTGGACTTGTGGAGTAATGTTCCAGAAGAAGCTAGCGATAGCTACGCTAAGCTTGGGGTCCTCTCTAGTGAAAACCACATGCCTCTTGGCAAAAGCAATCCGTTATTCGCTTCAAAAGTCTCGCGTTTATTCGGAATCGTTTTCGTTCATTCCCTCTCCCTCTCTTAAGAGCTGCTTACAACAAGCAGTGTGTAGTGTGCGGTAACGAGAGATATCTAACAGGTTGTTTGATCGTCAGAATTCAAGATGCATGGGAAGATTCAGACCATTTTATGGTTCGTTTAGAGCATGGGATCGAATTTCACAAGTTTTTTAAAATAGAATCCATGCGTTTCAAGCAGATCCCTGCCATATATATAAGTACAAATACGTGTATTGATTTTATGGAAAGCCCCGATCGTTTCGGCTTCGGCTTCTGGCTTATTTTTCACTATTTCTAAATTTTGTCTTTTTCTGATTTTTTTTTGAGTTTTTTCACCGTTCTTTTTTTCCTGTATTCGTTTGCATTACACGTGATAGGCTAACCCATTTTTTCTATTTTTAAAATTTTTTAAATTTAATTATACCAAATAAGTCATCTTCAGTTACAGTGTAATTTCAGCCAGTTACAGTAAAATAAGCCATAAGTCACAGCCCAACCGATCACCACCTTAATGTGACAACAAAAACCGCATCTGGAAGGTCAAAGCTTGGGAATCAAGCCTCTAATACGGTTGGTGACAGGAGTTGTGACTCGTAAATTACGAGTGATACCATTCGTGTTCCTGATGGTAATGAGCATGTTTTTTAACGGTTTCTAAAAGTGACTTTTGGCTTTTGTTATAGTATCTAACTTTCAAACATGATATTTTTTAAGACGGGGTCTATAAGTTAATTATAGTATACGTTAAAAACTCAACATCTGTATCAACCAAAATCACAAGCGAATATATCTTTCTCTGTAATCTCTATCGCAAACAGCTAAAATTCAAACTTTTCTGCTAAAAATCATAAGCCACATCCATATCAAACAGGCCCAATATTCTCTACCGGAGGAGTTGTGACTAGTAAATTACGAGTCATACCATCCGTGTTCCTGATGACAACATTCTCTTTCTCTTAAGGGCACTCTTAATGCTCCATATTGTATAATGTCTATAGTTAATAATTAGCTATTTATATAGGATGAGATATGATATGGTAAAGAGTTAAAGAAGAGAGATGTAAAAACAGTGTCTTGCATGAGTATACAAACCAACAAAGAAAATATAACTAAAACATGCATTTGAGGAAGAAGGTTGTGTCTACACCATTAAATCTGTGTCATGGGTGAGGAATGAGAGGGGGAGAGAGAAAGGTGGGAGAAGTCACTACTACAAAATAAGTTATACTGGACGCCTCACCACAGATAGTTCATATGGAGCCGTTTATGCTTTGATTATTACAGATAGTTCATGGCTAAAATCATCTCTAAAACTATCACAGACGGTTAGGTTTAAAAGCCATCTGTGATATACGCATTATCACAGATGATTTTTAATTAGAACCGTCTATGAAACTACCACAGATGGTTTGTATTTACAACCGTCTGTGTTTTGTCCTTTGTCATATAAACTACAGAAACTACTAAGACGAAAGACAAATTCAAGATAAATTTTGTTGTGGCTACAAACCAAACAGAGAGAGAGATGGTAGTGGAGAGTGATGAAGATAAGTGTAATGGCCTGGGTTCTCCCCATGGCTTGTGCTCATATATATGTGCACATGAGGAGTGCTTTTACAGTTATACCCTTACATCTGGTTATCCCCTCTGGGGCAGTTATGTCATTACACATGACCTATTCTGGGCCTTATAACCTCCTACCAGGCCTGCTGGGTTTAGGTGGGGGTCATCCCTACGACAGGAGCCTCTCATGGTAAAGGGCTTCACAAGGCCGAAACCATGTTGCCGAGTCCTTTGGCCCCATCCGTCCCGTGGCCTGTGAACCTGTCGAGACTTGACCCGAGGCTGCGCTGCGGCCGAAGCAGATGCGTGCTCTTCTGGCCGTCCACGTGGTGAAGCGTGCTCGGCGCGGTGCAGGCCTTGAGGCATCGTGACCACCAATGTGACGGCGGACACCCGGCATCTGGACTTCTGAGGCCCGCGCGTTCCGCAATCGCTGCGACCTTGCCGCCTGGTTGGGTGCTTTTTAATGACGGTTGGCTTGCCAGGGGGCAGGCTGTCGCCTCGTGCAGTGTGCCTTCTCGTAAGTGGAGCGTGCGACGGTTTCCGGAGAGCACGCGGTGGGGTGCGGTCGGTTGCTCTTACGCGCCTCTGGTAGCTGCACCGCCCGACGACTTGCGCTTGTGCTTCCGTCGGTTGGCATGCCTCCACGCTGGCGACTCTTCGCCTAGCGAGGCTGAGTATAAATATGCTGGCGCCAGGGGTCGCTGCCTAGACGTTCCTTGCTGTACGTCCCGTACCTGTTCATGGTTAACTTCTCATATGTAGGAAAAGTTTCGTGCACCTGTGTTTGATGACTGCGTCGACCGGCGTCAATGCCTGCGAGCGCCGGTGAACCAAATACGTCCCGTTTGTGGGAATGCTTCACCGCTTGATGCAGAAATGGCAAGGCCTATCTTGCTCTCGTAGACAGATATGGAGTCATCCGTACGCTCTGCTCGTGCGAACAAGCATATGCTGGTGTGGCGATTCATATCTGCCTACGAGATCATGTCTGCTCTTGCCGCAACATTGACCTTTGCCTGTTCGAGTTATGGTGGTCGTATGTGTTGTTCTCCGTTCTTGGCTTGCGCCGAAGTCGAAGTCGACGCGCGCTCCATCCCCTACCGCTCGAACGAGTGGCGGCGAAGCTGGCGCCTAGTTGAGGTAGACGCGCGCGCTCCGTTCCCTACCCTTCGAACGGGTGGCAGCGAAGCTAGCGCCTAAGTTGAAGTAGACGCGCGCTCTCCGTCCTCTACCCTTCGAACGGGTGGCAGCGTAGGCTGGCGCCTAAGTCGAAGTAGACGCGCGCGCTCCGTCCTCTACCCTTCGAACGGGTGGCAGCGGAGGCTGGCGCCTAAGTCGAAGGAGACGCGCGCGCTCCGTCCCCTACCCTTCGAACGGGTGGCAGCGAAGGCTGGCGCCTAAGTCGAAGCAGACGCGCGCGCTCTGTCCTCTACCCTTCGAACGGGTGGCAGCGGAGGCTGGCGCCTAAGTCGAAGTAGACGCGCGCGCTCCGTCCGCTACCCTTCGAACGGGTGGCAGCGGAGGCTGGCGCCTAAGTCGAAGTAGACGCGCGCGTTCCGTCCCCTACCCTTCGAACGGGTGGCAGCGGAGGCTGGCGCCTAAGTCGAAGTAGACGCGCGCGCTCCGTCCTCTACCCTTCGAACGGGTGGCAGCGGAGGCTGGCGCCTAAGTCAAAGTAGACGCGCGCGCTCCGTCCCCTACCCTTCGAACGGGTGGCAGCGAAGCTGGCGCCTAGTCGAAGTAGACACGCGCGCTCCGTCCCCTACCCTTCGAAAGGGTGGCAGCGGAGGCTGGCGCCTAAGTCGAAGTAGACGCGCGCGCTCCGCCCTCTACCCTTCGAACGGGTGGCAGCGGAGGCTGACGCCTAAGTCGAAGTAGACGCGCGCTCCGTCCCCTACCGTTCGAACGGGTGGCGGCGAAGCTGGCGCCTAGTCGAAGTAGACGCGCGCGCTCCGTCCCCTACCCTTCGAACGGGTGGCAGCGAAGCTGGCGCCCAAGTCGAAGAAGACGCGCGCGCTCCGTCCCCTACCCTTCGAATGGGTGGCAGCGAAGCTGGCGCCCAAGTCGAAGTAGACGCGCGCGCTCCGTCCCCTACCCTTCGAACGGGTGGCAGCGAAGCTGGCGCCTAGTCGAAGTAGACGCGCGCGCTCCGTCCCCTACCCTTCGAACGGGTGGCAGCGAAGCTCGCGCCTAGTCGAAGTAGGTGCGCGCGCTCCGTCCCCTACCCTTCGAACGGGTGGCAGCGAAGCTGGCGCCCAAGTCGAAATAGACGCGCGCGCTCCGTCCCCTACCCTTCGAACGGGTGGCAACGAAGCTGGCGCCTAGTCGTAGTAGACGCGCGCGCTCCGTCCCCTACCCTTCGAACGGGTGGCAGCGAAGCTGGCGCCCAAGTCGAAGTAGATGCGCGCGCTCCGTCCCCTACCCTTCGAACGGGTGGCAGCGAAGCTGGCGCCTAGTCGAAGTAGACGCGCGCGCTCCGTCCCCTACCCTTCGAAAGGGTGGCAGCGGAGGCTGGCGCCTAAGTCGAAGTAGACGCGCGCGCTCCGCCCTCTACCCTTCGAACGGGTGGCAGCGGAGGCTGGCGCCTAAGTCGAAGTAGACGCGCGCTCCATCCCCTACCGTTCGAACGGGTGGCGGCGAAGCTGGCGCCTAGTCGAAGTAGACGCGCACGCTCCGTCCCCTACCCTTCGAACGGGTGGCAGCGAAGCTGGCGCCCAAGTCGAAGTAGACGCGCGCGCTCCGTCCCCTACCCTTCGAACGGGTGGCAGCGAAGCTGGCGCCCAAGTCGAAGTAGACGCGCGCGCTCCGTCCCCTACCCTTCGAACGGGTGGCAGCGAAGCTGGCGCCTAGTCGAAGTAGACGCGCGCGCTCCGCCCTCTACCCTTCGAACGGGTGGCAGCGGAGGCTGGCGCGTAAGTCGAAGTAGACGCGCGCTCTGTCCCCTACCGTTCGAACGGGTGCCGGCGAAGCTGGCGCCTAGTCGAAGTAGACGCGCGCGCTCCGTCTCCTACCCTTCGAACGGGTGGCAGCGAAGCTGGCGCCCAAGTCGAAGTAGACGCGCGCGCTCCGTCCCCTACCCTTCGAACGGGTGGCAGCGAAGCTGGCGTCTTAGTCGAAGTAAACGCGCGCGCTCCGTCCCCTACCCTTCGAATGGGTGGCAGCGGAGGCTGGCGCCTAAGTCGAAGTATACGCGCGCGCTCCGCCCTCTACCCTTCGAACGGGTGGCAGCGGAGGCTGGCGCCTAAGTCGAAGTAGACGCGCGCTCCGTCCCCTACCGTTCGAACGGGTGGCGGCGAAGGCTGGCGCCTAAGTCGAAGTAGACGCGCGCGCTCCGTCCTCTACCCTTCGAACGGGGGTCTTTGATGTGGCCTTGCGCTGTACAGATTCCTGGAATCACGCCGGCCCCTGGTCTGCCAGGGTTAGGTTCCCGTACCACGCGACCCGACGCGCCCGGGGCACGCGGCGGCCTATGACTGGTGGGCGGCGGGATGTGGACGGTTGCGTGTTTGCAGCCGCTCGCCTCTTCCCTAGGCAAGGGGGACACGGGGCGGGCGGTAAATGGCGCCTGTGGTCGTGACCTTCCAGCGTTGGGTGGAGCGTTGCGCTGGCTGGGCGCTTGTACGACTGTGGTCGCGCCTCGTGCACGGACCACCGCGACCCTTCGCTTTTGATTATGGGGAATCGCGCGGGGCGGGCCTTTACGCCGCTGCGGTTGCATCCGGCACGCGTATCGTTGCGACGGTTCGGTAGCGGCGGTACGTGCGAGGTGGCTTGAAATAGCCCCCCCGTAACAGCGTCCCCGCACCTTTACGCCCTCTTTCCTGTCTGCTCCGCCTTCCACACCTTCGCGCTGTCTTCGCCAGTTCAGTCTCGTCGTGGGAAGCGATGGCCTCCAGTAGCGAGCGTGGCCAGGCGGTTGGTGGCCCTACCATTCTCCGGCGATCCTCGCCGTTGGAGGTGAAATACGCGCTCCACGAGCGCGACCCATCGGCGGCTGACCAGGAGCGGCTGGTGGCGGAGGATGGAGGCACGTTCTCCGGCGAGCTAGGCCCCTCGCTCGTGACCGAGAAGACGATCCAAGGGCTCTTGCGCGCGGGGAAGTTGTCCGGGCGGCAGGACGTACGATTGCCCGCCGGCGACGAGACGGAACCGCATCCCAAGAGGTCGGAGGCGGTCGTATTCGTTGCCTTTTTCGACGCGGGGCTCCGGATCCCAGCGGCGGCCGTGGTGGGCGACGTGCTGCGGACCTTCAGGCTGGAGCTGGCGCAACTGACTCCAAACGCCGTGGCCCGGCTCGTGGTGTACAGCTGGGCGTTGCGCTCGGGGGCGTGCTGGCCCAGCGCATCGCTGTTCGCCTATCTCCACGAAGCACGATGCCAGCCGAAGGGCCGGAGGGACGGGACGCTGTCGTGCTTCGGTAGCGTCTCTTTTATTCTTCGTTCGTCGTGCAAGAAGCTCTTCCCTGCGAACTCAACTCGCGTTAAGTGGGAGTCTTACTGGATGAAGCGGTGGTTCTACCACCGCGTGGAGAGCGGGAGCGGCCTTGAGTGCACAGGCCGACCAATCGCGTTCAAGACCTCGCCCGGCCGAACGCTCGATGACGAGGACAAGCGGAGGGTCAAGCGGCTTGTAGGCGTGGCCGCCCGCCTCAACATGCGCGACCTTGCCGAAGAGTATGTGATGTACGGCGTGGCACCGCTTGCCTATGACTGGCGTCTTGCCACCGAGAGGCATCGAGACGACAATGTTTCGCCGTGAGTTTGCTCGCTACCGGCGCCGCCCGGTCCCCGTAAGCCTCGATTGCGCCCCTCCTTTGTTGACGCGAAATGCGTTGTATGCTGATGCTATTCTCCTTTGCTTCAGGGATTTCCTTAGAGGAGGCGGAGCAAGCCGCGTGCGTATTCCTGGGGCCGTACACCGCCAGAGAGCACGAGCAGCGCGCGTCTGCTATCGCCAAGGCAGGGCTGGGGCGAATAAACCGCGTGTGTGAGGTCCTGGGCCTTGCCGTACCGGACCGTGCCGCTCCAGACGATGGTGGAGCGAAGAAGAAGAAGGCCTCGTCTCGGAAGAGGGGCCGCAGCGGGGCGCCTGCCGCACCTGCTGCTAGTGTTTCCGAGGGCGCGGCGGACGCGGAGTCAGACTAGGCGAGGTACGCCGATTCGGGCTTGGGTGGCGCGGGCGCCGAGGGCGAGGTGTCTTCGGCAAGCGTCCCGGACGGCGGGTTTGCCGCGGGCAGCCGGAGGGGGGAAGCCTCACCGCCCGCCGAAGTCGTCGAAGCGGACCCCGTGCGGACCGGCGATGCCGAGGTGGAGCCCTCGACCGCGGCCGCTGTGGTGCCGTCCTGTCTTTACCAACAGCGGCGGGGACCGAGGTGCCCCCTTCGACGACTGCCGCCGTGGAACCTTCGCCCCCTGGCGCAGCAGTCGCGGGGTCTTCCCCAACCACGGCTGCGGGAGCGGTGCCGCTGCTGGATGCCCCGGCCAAACGGCCATGTGTGCGACCGGAGCTCCACCGGACACCGCAGGGGTTCGTCGTGGCTACGGGCATCAGAAGCTTGTGGGACTCCAGCGCAAGCACCGGGGGCCCCGTGGCCTATGCGCCTTCCGCCCCTCTGGCCACATCGCCCGCCGCGCAGGGACAGCCGTCGTCCTCCCCGAACGCGGAGGCCTCCGCTCGCGGCGGGACCATTCCTTCTGCTACCGAAGGTAGGGTGGCTTAGCTTACTCTGGTGTATGCTTTTATGCCTTGGGGTGGTCACCCGTATGCTTATTTACAGCGTTGCTCATTCCGGAGGGGGAGCATCCGACGGAACACGGGGCCTCCGAGCACGTGAGCCCTGCGGACTTCGTGCCGCCTCCGGAGACGCTGAGGGCGTGGCGCGGGATTGTGAATGACGCGGCCACGAGCGTCGACCCGCAAGTGCTGCAGGCCTACGGTGCGGGGCGCCTCGAGGACGCTTTCGAGGTGTCTGGGGTGAGGGTAAGTACTCATGCGACCACGCCTGAGTTTAGCTGAGTTTGCTAAAGCTTTTCCCTTCTACAGACACTCGTGTTGGGGCAGGCCCTGCAAACGGCCTATGCTCGTAGCCAAAAAGCACTCGAGGATAGGCTGCGGGCCGCCGAGGGGGAGCTGCGCGAAGCCTCTGGCGCCCGCTCTGCCCAGGACGCCCGCATCCGCCAGCTGGAAGCGGAATGCGCCGAAGCGAGGGCGCACGCCGAGGGGCTTGTTGCGTCGGCGTAGGAGTCAGCCGCGGCAGCTGCTGAACAAAAGTTCGCGGCGGAGCGGGTCGGGCTCCTGGAGCAGGTCGCCGCGCTAGAGAAGGAGAAAGGCGAGCTTGCCTTGACTCTAGCGGAGCGCAACCGGACGCTGGGCGACGCCTCGGTGGTTGCCTGGGACGCCCTGCAAGCGCTGGAGAGCCATCTTCAAGGGCTGGTGGCGGAGGTGCCGGGACGCGCCTTCGGTCCGGAGGAGCTGTCTCGGACGCTCCGCTGGATTGGGGATGCCGCCAACGTCGCGCGCAACGCGGCGACGTCCTTCGGCACCCACTGCGCGTACACGTCGGCATGCTTGGTGTGCGCGCTCCTGCAGCACCGCGGTTGTACGCACGTCGCCGCGCTGGATGATCCCCAGCTAGAGATGCCTGGCGGGGCCGGAGTGATGTCCGGCGCCGTCCGCTCCGCTCGCCTTGCCCTCGGGCCCTTCTTCGGCCGGATTTGGGGTCACGTCGGGCCGGAGGCTGCACGGATCGAGCTCTGGAAGTCGCTCTACGGGACGGGGAGCCTCGGCCAATTTCTGGACGGGGTCCCTCGACGCGACGATGGTGGCGCTGGGCCCTCCGAAGGCGCTGGGAACCCGCAGGTCTGACGCCGTGGTGCTTAGGTGTAGGCGCGTGCTGTACTATTCCTTGTCTTTGCGAATAAAGTACACACTTGCTACTTGTATTCTGACTTTCGCCTATATCCCGGGCAGCTTCCTTGCTGGGACCGGCTTCGGGCGGCCGACCGTTCAACCCGTCGACGCCTTCGACGCTGGCGAAGGGCCGAAGAGTCGCTCGACTTTTGGGCGAGCCGGCCTGCTTCGAGCGAGGACCCAACTTTAGCGCGTGTTAAGGACGAACCCGCGGGGTAGCGGCTTAGAGCGGCCGGGATGTTGCCGGATCTTTGTACATGTGGTTCTTCCGGTATGCAGACTTCCTGGCATTTTAAGAGTATGCGGAGGCAGACCTCCGCGGTTTGCCTTGCTTTATAGTTCGGAGACTCGCGCGTGCGGAGGCAGGCCTCGACGCTACGTCTTATTTAGAGTCCGTAGACTAGTGCGTGCGGAGGCGGACCTCGACGCTACGACTTCCTATATAGTCCGGAGACTCGCGCGTGCGGAGGCTAGGCTCGACGCTACGTCTTATTTAAAGTCCGTGGACTAGTGCGTGCGGAGCTAGGCTCGACGCTACGTCTTCTTTATAGTCCGAAGACTCGCGCGTGTGGAGCTAGGCTCGACGCTACGTCTTATTTAAAGTCCGTGGACTAGCGCGTGCGGAGCTAGGCTCGACGCTACGTCTTCTTTATAGTCCGGAGACTCGCGCGTGCGGAGCTAGGCTCGACGCTACGTCTTATTTAAAGTCCGTGGACTAGTGCGTGCGGAGCTAGGCTCGACGCTACGTCTTCTTTATAGTCCAGAGACTTGTGCGTGCGGAGCTAGGCTCAACGCTACGTCTTATTTAAAGTCCGTAGACTTGTACGCGCGAGGGCGTCTGTAACATCCCGAAAAATTAGAAATTGTAAAATTATGGAGCCCTGCAATATTTTGCAATAAACCCTAATTTGATTTGGATTTTATGGTGTTTCTTCAAGAATTTTTGGTTGAGGTTCCCTAAAGTTGAAATAAAAAGGAAATATACACATGAGGAGGTAAATTTAAATTTTAATTTAGAATCTGAAAAGATGATCCAGAAATTAGGAGAAAGGGATTTAAATAAATCTGGAAATTATTTATGAATTGTGCAAAGAAATAAACCCAAAAATATATCTATATATATAAAGGAAAAAAAATAAAATGAAAATAAAAGAGGCACCAAATTAGGGAAAACCGGAGCCAGGCCGGCCATCACCCCGGCCCAGCTCCTGCGCGCGCGGCCTTTCCCACCCGCGCGGCCCAATTCCCGCACGCGAGCGCAGGCGCCACTGGCGGGCGGGCCCTGCGCCTGTGTCCCTCTGGTCAGCGGGCCCTCCCGCTCGTCCGCTCTCTCCCCCTGGCACGCGGGCCCGTGCCCGTTCTCTCGCTGCCGCTGGCCCCGTCTCGCGTGTCGTCTTCCTCCTCCTCCCCGCGCGACCGCGCGTGCACCTCACTCAGACGCTTTCCTCCCCGTGGCGTCCATGCCTCAGCCAGCTCAGCCCGTGCCGTCCCGTCACCCGGTGGGAGCGTCTGCAAAGCCGTCACCGCCCCTGGCTTCGCCGCCCCCGCCTCTGGAACGAGCCGCCGCCTGCAGCTTTCCTCCGCCCGGTCACGCCGCTCGGCCGCGTGGCGCAAGCCATCTGCGCCCGGCGCGTGCGCGGCGCAAAGCTGCAGTGGAGGGTCACACTCCAAACCCTCTCCGCGTCTCTGCCCGAGCAGTCACGCGCGGCCCAGATTCCCGCTGCCCCGCCGCCTGCCATGGCTGCCCGAAGTGACAAAACAGCCCTGCCCGTTGCCAGCTCCACCCGAACGCCTATATAAGGCGATAAGCCCTCCGTTGAGCTCCCCACGCCGCACTCGTTGTCTTCCAGCAGGTAATGGGACCCTGGTCCACCGTAGCCGCCGGCGAGCTCATTTCTCCCCCAACTCCGGCGAACTAACTCCCCGCGGTTTCTCTGTCCCAGAGCCCAATTCCTGGCGCTAGGACCATCTCCAGAGCGTTGCGAAGCCTCCCCGACCTTCACTCGAGCTCCCCGACGTCCGTACTTCGCCGTCACCGAGAGCTCCTTCGAGTCACCGCCGCCGCTCGACGCCGACCTACCTCCGGTCATCCTCAGTCCTCGCCGACTGCGCCACCGGACTCCCCGCAGCACCAGGATCCCCTTTGGCCCCTCCACCGGACCTCCCCGACACTCCCTCGCCGCCGGCCACCGTCGTCCCCGACTCCTCTACCCGGCCCCCTCGTCGGCATCCTTCAAAAGAATTCCTCATCCATATAAGGTAGGCAAAGCCTCCCCGCTCACTTGGCTATCAGCGCTCTCTTCCCCCTCCCAGCTCCCCGGCCGCGCGCGTTCGAGCCTCCGGCTCCGCAGCGCCGGGTTGAGTTTTCTCCGTTTTATCTCGGTCTGACAGGTGGGCCCCACCTGTCAGCCACTGCATCCCCGAGTCACCGCTGACCGCTGGACCCCACCGGTCAGTGATGCATCCAAGCACGGACCGTACTGACATGTGGACCCCATGAACAGTAACCGGACCCCACATGTCAGAGAAACAAAGAATGAAAAAGAAAATAAACTGGAAAAATTAAAATGAATAGAGGCTGACAGTGGGCCCCACATGTCAAAGTTGTAATATTTTTGGATTTGACTGGAACCGAAAACTTTGACTGCTTATAACTTCTTCATTTTAGCTCCGAATTGAATGAAACAAATTTCTAAATTCGTTTAAATTCAAGATCTATCTAATGGAACCAGAACCATATTTTTTTGAGTTCATTTGAATTTCTGGTGATATTTTATTGATTGGTTGTTTTTCTTTTAATGGGGTATTCCGTACGATTAAATAGCCTACGAGGCTCAAGAGGAAGATATCGAGGCAGCAGCACAAGAAGCACCAGACCACCAAGAAACCGACCCCTGTGACCAAGGCGAGTTAACACCTTGATCATTTCTGAACCTATGATTTGCAAAGTTAATTTCTTTTAAATTATGAACATGCATGCTGTTATTTTATGTGATGAAATATGTTCATTTTAAGAAAGTGGTAGTTAGATACCTATTTTAATGCTTGTTAATAAAGATCCATTGCCATGCTTGGACATGTGAACCTTGTCGCCCTAGAAAAATTCATATTATCGTATGCTTTACAGTAAGTCCAAATAATTATTCCGCGGCTTAGTATTGCTAGATAAGAACGGGGGTACCTTGCTGCCCCAAAAGCAACACTTACAAAAATGTGATATTGTTTGGGGAACAGTCATGGGTGGAATGACTGTAGTAGGTGGACATATTATTTACTACCTCTGAAAAATCCCAAACTGCTTAAATACCTGGATGGAATGGTTTGGTGGCTGGTATGTGGTGCAGTGGATGCACAGAATGTGAAATGTGGTAGAACCATCCGGGTAACCTTAAGGACTGAATCTTGTCATGTCAGCCCGTGTAAAACAGTACAACCACAAGTCTGTAAAATACAACTTGGCTAAGTAGACTTATCGAAACCCCGGACTCATCTCACTGGTAGTGGATTGATGGGGTTATGCTATGGCAAGGGGGCCGAAGGGACACCAGTGGGGGGGTGAAGTTTTCCCGCTTTCCTAACGTTGCGGGAAGTAGGAGCCCGAGCTGCGTTAGAGTCTGGGGAAAACATCCCGCGCACAGATGGGACCCATCGCAAATGGGCGGTCACCCATAATGTGAGATGAAAGAAAGGACTAGATACTTTGAAAAGTCACTGTGATGGTCTGCTCGACCACACGTCTAAGGAATCGTGTGGGGCAACGAGTTGATTGTCTCTTGTGGTGAAAGTGTACAAACTCTGCAGAGTCAAAACTATTCGAATAGCCGTGCCCACGGTCATGGGCAGACATGGGAACTTAACTGGATATAGTTCTGTTTTAAAAACATTGGAAACTGGGAATGGAAACTTGAAGGGCGAAGGACTGCTCTGGTTTGGAATTGTCCTGGGTGTCGTCCCAGTGGTACGTTAAGCGGCTATAACGCTGAAAGATGCTATATGACGCAGATGCCATGTAATGGTGGATGGAATCTGTGTCAACTATGAGGTCAACTTACCTTATAAACACAAGTTTTGAGTTCAAAATTGCTAGGTCTCAGGGGTTTTCCTATAATTGTATTCAAAAGCACTCTCCGCAAAATAAAATGAGCCCCAGCCATCCTTTGATAGCCATGCATGTAAAATTATTGCATTCTGTGTGTTGGCTTGCTGAGCACGGGGTCGGAGTGCTCATTCTCGCTCTTGCGATACAATTCAGAAACAGGAGTTCAAGAACACTACGCCTACGAGGAGGCCCCCGCCAACATCAACGGAAGCAAAGGCGCTAATTAAGGCGTAGGCCTCGGTGGTTAGGCATAGACAAGTAGACCCTAGGCGTTGTGTACCTTTATGTTGCCGGGACCCTGGTGGCATATATTGTACACATTACCCTACTGGCCGCTTGCCTGTGGATTTGGGTTTGCTTTTGCTGTATTTCCGCTGTGCGTATTTGTAATCATGACATTTGGCCTAGTCGGCCCCTTTTGTAAACTATCACCCGACGTGGTGTATTACAGTTTATGTAATATAATGGATGATTACGCGATGTATGAAATGATTCAGCAATGTACCTGTGTGCACTAACTACTGATCCAGGGATTAGTGCAGTGAAACACAGTAAGATTCGGATTGAAAAATCCAGGGATTACCCTACTGGCCGTTCCAGGTCCCCGCACTACAGCCCATCTGGCTACGGGTATCTGGAGGAGTAGATGGGATCGCGATGTACTTGCAGTGTGTGTTGCAAGTACTAAATTCATGTATCTTAGTTGATGTATCCGTCCTTTCTATTTCGTAGTTGCGGACCTATGAACTTTAATTATTATGATGTAATTGTAAGCCCAGCATAAAAGCTGGCTATGTAATTGTTGATATGTTTAAGTGAATGGCTGGATATCGGCCTTATGTTGGAAATTGCCTCGTCATGGTTTTACTGCTTTCTCTTGTATGGGTTGGCACCCCTTGTTTTCTCCTATATATAGAACTAGCATTGAGTATAAAGCTACCACTGCAGATGGCCAGCCGAAGAACTACCAGGGCTCAGACTAATACAAACCCAGCCGAGGTAGACTCAAATCGCGGGGTTCTGCCTGAAGACCAAGGTAGAGCTCAAGACCAGGGAAATGACAACCTTCCAAACCCTCCGGAACACCCTACAATGGCCCAAGTTATGGCACAACAAACTCAGATTTTGCAAGCCATATATGCGGGACAGCAAGGAAGCTCAGGAGGGCATAGAGCTGACTTGGGAGATTTCCAGAGGACAAGGCCAATCACATTTACATCGGCAGAAGAACCACTGGAAGCCGAGGACTGGCTTCGAGATATTGAGAGAAAGCTGCGCCTAATTAAATGCGCAGAGGAAGACAAAGTCATGTTCGCTGCACACCAGCTGCAGGGCGCCGCAGCAGCTTGGTGGGAGAATTACTTGGCCGCCAGGGGCCAGGAGGATGCCACCACAGAAACCAGCACAGAAGCAGTTCCTTGGGAGGAATTTAAGACCGCTTTCAAGGCTAACTTCGTTCCAACCGGAGTAATACGAATGAAGAAGAACGAGTTTCGCACACTCAAGCAGGGGAATAGGTCAATAAATGAGTACCTTACCAAATTCACACAATTGGCCCGATATGCCCCAAAGGATGTGGAGGACGAAGAAGAAAAGATTGACAGATTCTTTGAAGGGATGAACGAGGAGCTACGAGTTCAGCTGATCACTCAAGATTTCACCAGCTTTCATCAACTGGTGAATAAGGCACTGATTCTGGAAAATGAGAAGAAGAACCTGGAGGCCAGCCGCAAGCGAAAGCTATCGGCTCAGCACCCCCAAGGAAGGTTCATTCAGAAGCTCTTGGGTAATTCCTCAACCCCGAGGACTACTCAACCCAGTGCGTCAGCATCAGCTCCTCGACCGGGGGGAAATTCATATCAAGCTCCGCGCACAGGAGGATCGTACCTCGGTATTAACCCAGCAGCTAACAGTAACTGTTATACCTGCGGGGAAAAAGGGCACTATGCCAATAGATGCCCTAACAAGCAGAATGCTCCAGCCCGCAGTCAAGCTTCAGCACTCAACAAAGGGCATCAAAGCTCACAAGGCAGCAAAAGTGCATCAGCCCCAAACCGTGGTCGAGTCAACCACATCACTGCCGAAGAAGCTAAGGAGGCCGCTGGAGTCCTTATGGGTACGTTCTCTGTTAAAACCATACCAGCACAAGTATTGTTTGATTCAGGAGCTTCCCATTCATTTATATCTAAGGGGTATGCCAACAAGTTGGGATTACCAGTATATACTCTAAAGAAGCCAGTAGTTCTTAATTCACCAGCTGGACCAATTACTACCACCTTAGTGTGTCCTGGGGTAGCAATTACTATGGAAGGGTGGGACTTCTTAGCTGATCTAATAGTTTTACCCTCCCAAACTCTGGACATTATACTGGGGATGGATTGGCTCGCAAAGTATCAAGGGGTCATAAGCTGTGCCACTAGGAAAGTCAATTTGACCAAGTGTCCTGGGTTAACAATAGAAGTGAAGGTGGATCGCCCGTACCGCTGGGGTCGGGAAATCTATTATTGTGAAGATGTGCCATTAGAAGGAATGATTGTGGTACAAGACTACCCTAAAGTATTTCCCGAGGAATTACCAGGCATGCCACCAGACAGAGATTTGGAATTTGTCATCAACCTAAAGCCCGGTGCTGCACCCGTCTCCAAGAGACCATACCGGATGACGGTGGATGAGTTAGAAGAATTAAAGAAGCAACTATATGAGTTGCAGGATAAGGGGTTCATTAGGCCGAGTTCCTCGCCTTGGGGATCTCCAGTATTATTTGTAAAGAAGAAAGATGGCACCACGCGGATGTGTGTGGATTACAGGGCCCTAAATGAAGTAACCATCAAGAACAAATACCCACTCCCCAGGATTGATGATTTATTCGATCAACTTGGTGGAGCCACGGTATTTTCCAAAATAGACCTAAGATCGGGCTATCATCAACTGAAGATTAGAGCTGAAGATATACCTAAGACGGCTTTCACCACTAGATATGGGCTGTATGAGTTTACAGTCATGTCTTTTGGGTTAACCAATGCCCCAGCCTACTTCATGAACCTGATGAACAAAGTATTCATGGAGTATTTGGACAAGTTTGTCGTGGTCTTTATTGACGACATCCTTATATACTCCAAGAATGCTGAAGAGCATGCGGAACATCTGCGCCTGGTGTTGGAAAGGCTAAAGGAGCATCAATTATATGCAAAATTTAGCAAGTGTGAATTCTGGCTGCATGACATTAGTTTCTTGGGACACATAGTGTCAGCAGGAGGAGTATCTGTTGATCCCGCCAAAATAGCAGCAGTCATAGAGTGGCAGCAGCCAGCTTCCGTCACTGAAGTGAGGAGCTTTCTCGGATTGGCTGGGTACTACCGGAGATTCATAGAAGGATTCTCTCGGATCGCCAGGCCAATGACTCAACTACTCAAGAAGGAGAAGAAGTTTGAATGGTCCAAGGCATGTGAAGGAAGTTTCCAAGAATTGAAGAAGAGATTGACTACCACGCCTGTGCTAACCCTGCCTGATGTACGCAAGGATTTTGAGGTATACTGTGATGCCTCACATCAAGGGCTTGGATGTGTACTAATGCAGGAAGGCAAGGTAGTGGCATATGCATCCAGACAGCTTCGCCCTCATGAAGCCAACTACCCTACTCATGACCTGGAATTGGCCTCCGTAGTGCATGCATTGAAGATTTGGAGGCATTATCTGATAGGTAATCACTGTGACATTTACACGGACCACCAGAGCCTTAAATATTTCTTCACCCAGTCACACCTCAACTTGAGGCAGAGGAGATGGTTGGAGTTGATTAAGGACTATGACCTGGGCGTCCATTACCACCCAGGAAAGGCTAATGTTGTAGCGGATGCTCTAAGCCGGAAGGCCTATTGCAATAATCTCATGGTCCAGGAACACCAACCCGAGCTATGTAAAGAACTGCAAGCCTTGAACTTGGAGATAGTAGAGAAAGGCACTCTAGCTACCATGGAAATTCAACCAAGTTTAGAGGAGCAGATTATGGTTGCTCAGCAGGAAGATCCAGCTATAATAAAATGGAAAGGGCTGGTAGAAGCAGGGAAGGCTCCTAACATGAAGATTGATCAGGACGGTACTCTGTGGTACGGAAAGCGTATAGTTGTACCTCATCAGAGGAATCTCAAGGATCTGATATTGAGGGAAGCTCATAGCTCTCCGTACTCCCTGCACCCCGGGAGCACCAAGATGTACCAGGGAATGAAGCAATTCTGCTGGTGGCCCCGTATGAAGAGAGACATAGCTGAACATGTAGCCTGTTGTGATGTGTGTCAGAGAGTGAAAGCGGAACATCAAAGGCCAGCATGACTACTACAACCATTGAAAATACCCCAGTGGAAGTGGGAAGAAGTCGGGATGGACTTTATCACGGGACTTCCACAAACCAAATCTGGTTATGACTCCGTATGGGTCGTGGTTGATAGGCTGACTAAGGTTGCACATTTCATCCCCGTCAAAACCACGTACAAGGGAAATAAGTTAGCCGAGCTATATATGTCATGCATAGTGTGTTTACACGGCGTACCAAAACGGATAGTCTCGGATCGAGGTTCCCAGTTCACCTCGCATTTTTGGGCTAGCCTACATGAAGCTCTCGGTACTTACTTGGATTTTAGCACCGCATACCACCCCCAGACAGATGGTCAAACGGAGAGAGTGAATCAGATATTGGAAGATATGCTTCGGGCTTGTGCTCTAGATTTTTCTAAGGATTGGGATCGATGCCTACCCTATGCTGAGTTTGCTTATAACAACAGCTATCAGGCCAGTCTTCAGATGTCACCCTTCGAAGCCCTGTATGGTCGACAATGTCGAACCCCTCTACATTGGTCAGAAGTAGGGGAGAACTACATTTTCGGGCCAGATACTTTAAGGCAGGCTGAAGAAAAGGTTCGCCTAATTAGAGATCGACTGCAAGCAGCCCAGTCCAGGCAGAAAAGTTATGCAGACAAGAGAAGAAGGCCATTAAGTTTTGAAGTGGGAGATCATGTTTATCTGAAGGTATCACCCTTGCGAGGAGTTAGACGATTCAAGGTCAAAGGCAAGCTTACCCCGCGGTATGTTGGACCGTTCCCAATTGTGTCTAAAAAGGGGGAAGTTGCCTACCAGCTTGCACTACCTCCGAATCTATCAGACATACACGACGTCTTCCATGTGTCCCAATTGAAGAAGTGTCTGCGAGTACCTGAGGATCAAGCTCCATTGGAAGCAATCGAGATTGAGGAGGATCTAACCTACAAGGAGCGCCCGATCAAGATCCTGGATACCGTGGAAAAGAAGACGCGAACTCAAGTCATTCGCATGTGCCGGGTACAATGGAGCCATCACTCCAAGAAAGAAGCTACCTGGGAGCGTGAAGACCAGCTACGAAGAGATTACCCCGACCTGTTCCCTAGTTAAGTTGAATCTCGGGGTCGAGATTCTTTTAAGGGGGGTAGGTTTGTAACATCCCGAAAAATTAGAAATTGTAAAATTATGGAGCCCTGCAATATTTTACAATAAACCCTAATTTGATTTGGATTTTATGGTGTTTCTTCAAGAATTTTTGGTTGAGGTTCCCTAAAGTTGAAATAAAAAGGAAATATACACATGAGGAGGTAAATTTAAATTTTAATTTAGAATCTGAAAAGATGATCCAGAAATTAGGAGAAAGGGATTTAAATAAATCTGGAAATTATTTATGAAGTTGTGCAAAGAAATAAACCCAAAAATATATCTATATATATAAAGGAAAAAAAATAAAATAAAAATAAAAGAGGCACCAAATTAGGGAAAACCGGAGCCAGGCCGGCCATCACCCCGGCCCAGCTCCTGCGCGCGCGCGGCCTTTCCCACCCGCGCGGCCCAATTCCCGCACGCGAGCGCAGGCGCCACTGGCGGGCGGGCCCTGCGCCCGTGTCCCTCTGGTCAGCGGGCCCTCCCGCTCGTCCGCTCTCTCCCCCTGGCACGCGGGCCCGTGCCCGTTCTCTCGCTGCCGCTGGCCCCATCTCGCGTGTCGTCTTCCTCCTCCTCCCCGCGCGACCGCGCGTGCGCCTCACTCAGACGCTTTCCTCCCCGTGGCGTCCATGCCTCAGCCAGCTCAGCCCGTGCCGTCCCGTCACCCGGTGGGAGCGTCTGCAAAGCCGTCACCGCCCCTGGCTTCGCCGCCCCCGCCTCTGGAACGAGCCGCCGCCTGCAGCTTTCCTCCGCCCGGTCACGCCGCTCGGCCGCGTGGCGCAAGCCATCTGCGCCCGGCGCGTGCGCGGCGCAAAGCTGCAGTGGAGGGTCACACTCCAAACCCTCTCCGCGTCTCTGCCCGAGCAGTCACGCGCGGCCCGGATTCCCGCTGCCCCGCCGCCTGCCATGGCTGCCCGAAGTGACAAAACAGCCCCGCCCGTTGCCAGCTCCACCCGAACGCCTATATAAGGCGATAAGCCCTCCGTTGAGCTCCCCACGCCGCACTCGTTGTCTTCCAGCAGGTAATGGGACCCTGGTCCACCGTAGCCGCCGGCGAGCTCATTTCTCCCCCAACTCCGGCGAACTAACTCCCCGCGGTTTCTCTGTCCCAGAGCCCAATTCCTGGCGCTAGGACCATCTCCAGAGCGTTGCGAAGCCTCCCCGACCTTCACTCGAGCTCCCCGACGTCCGTACTTCGCCGTCACCGAGAGCTCCTTCGAGTCACCGCCGCCGCTCGACGCCGACCTACCTCCGGTCATCCTCAGTCCTCGCCGACTGCGCCACCGGACTCCCCGCAGCACCAGGATCCCCTTTGGCCCCTCCACCGGACCTCCCCGACACTCCCTCGCCGCCGGCCACCGTCGTCCCCGACTCCTCTACCCGGCCCCCTCGTCGGCATCCTTCAAAAGAATTCCTCATCCATATAAGGTAGGCAAAGCCTCCCCGCTCACTTGGCTATCAGCGCTCTCTTCCCCCTCCCAGCTCCCCGGCCGCGCGCGTTCGAGCCTCCGGCTCCGCAGCGCCGGGTTGAGTTTTCTCCGTTTTATCTCGGTCTGACAGGTGGGCCCCACCTGTCAGCCACTGCATCCCCGAGTCACCGCTGACCGCTGGACCCCACCGGTCAGTGATGCATCCAAGCACGGACCGTACTGACATGTGGACCCCATGAACAGTAACCGGACCCCACATGTCAGAGAAACAAAGAATGAAAAAGAAAATAAACTGGAAAAATTAAAATGAATAGAGGCTGACAGTGGGCCCCACATGTCAAAGTTGTAATATTTTTGGATTTGACTGGAACCGAAAACTTTGACTGCTTATAACTTCTTCATTTTAGCTCCGAATTGAATGAAACAAATTTCTAAATTCGTTTAAATTCAAGATCTATCTAATGGAACCAGAACCATATTTTTTTGAGTTCATTTGAATTTCTGGTGATATTTTATTGATTGGTTGTTTTTCTTTTAATGGGGTATTCCGTACGATTAAATAGCCTACGAGGCTCAAGAGGAAGATATCGAGGCAGCAGCACAAGAAGCACCAGACCACCAAGAAACCGACCCCTGTGACCAAGGCGAGTTAACACCTTGATCATTTCTGAACCTATGATTTGCAAAGTTAATTTCTTTTAAATTATGAACATGCATGCTGTTATTTTATGTGATGAAATATGTTCATTTTAAGAAAGTGGTAGTTAGATACCTATTTTAATGCTTGTTAATAAAGATCCATTGCCATGCTTGGACATGTGAACCTTGTCGCCCTAGAAAAATTCATATTATCGTATGCTTTACAGTAAGTCCAAATAATTATTCCGCGGCTTAGTATTGCTAGATAAGAACGGGGGTACCTTGCTGCCCCAAAAGCAACACTTACAAAAATGTGATATTGTTTGGGGAACAGTCATGGGTGGAATGACTGTAGTAGGTGGACATATTATTTACTACCTCTGAAAAATCCCAAACTGCTTAAATACCTGGATGGAATGGTTTGGTGGCTGGTATGTGGTGCAGTGGATGCACAGAATGTGAAATGTGGTAGAACCATCCGGGTAACCTTAAGGACTGAATCTTGTCATGTCAGCCCGTGTAAAACAGTACAACCACAAGTCTGTAAAATACAACTTGGCTAAGTAGACTTATCGAAACCCCGGACTCATCTCACTGGTAGTGGATTGATGGGGTTATGCTATGGCAAGGGGGCCGAAGGGACACCAGTGGGGGGGTGAAGTTTTCCCGCTTTCCTAACGTTGCGGGAAGTAGGAGCCCGAGCTGCGTTAGAGTCTGGGGAAAACATCCCGCGCACAGATGGGACCCATCGCAAATGGGCGGTCACCCATAATGTGAGATGAAAGAAAGGACTAGATACTTTGAAAAGTCACTGTGATGGTCTGCTCGACCACACGTCTAAGGAATCGTGTGGGGCAACGAGTTGATTGTCTCTTGTGGTGAAAGTGTACAAACTCTGCAGAGTCAAAACTATTCGAATAGCCGTGCCCACGGTCATGGGCAGACATGGGAACTTAACTGGATATAGTTCTGTTTTAAAAACATTGGAAACTGGGAATGGAAACTTGAAGGGCGAAGGACTGCTCTGGTTTGGAATTGTCCTGGGTGTCGTCCCAGTGGTACGTTAAGCGGCTATAACGCTGAAAGATGCTATATGACGCAGATGCCATGTAATGGTGGATGGAATCTGTGTCAACTATGAGGTCAACTTACCTTATAAACACAAGTTTTGAGTTCAAAATTGCTAGGTCTCAGGGGTTTTCCTATAATTGTATTCAAAAGCACTCTCCGCAAAATAAAATGAGCCCCAGCCATCCTTTGATAGCCATGCATGTAAAATTATTGCATTCTGTGTGTTGGCTTGCTGAGCACGGGGTCGGAGTGCTCATTCTCGCTCTTGCGATACAATTCAGAAACAGGAGTTCAAGAACACTACGCCTACGAGGAGGCCCCCGCCAACATCAACGGAAGCAAAGGCGCTAATTAAGGCGTAGGCCTCGGTGGTTAGGCATAGACAAGTAGACCCTAGGCGTTGTGTACCTTTATGTTGCCGGGACCCTGGTGGCATATATTGTACACATTACCCTACTGGCCGCTTGCCTGTGGATTTGGGTTTGCTTTTGCTGTATTTCCGCTGTGCGTATTTGTAATCATGACATTTGGCCTAGTCGGCCCCTTTTGTAAACTATCACCCGACGTGGTGTATTACAGTTTATGTAATATAATGGATGATTACGCGATGTATGAAATGATTCAGCAATGTACCTGTGTGCACTAACTACTGATCCAGGGATTAGTGCAGTGAAACACAGTAAGATTCGGATTGAAAAATCTGGGTCTGACAGCGTCCCGCCGGTGCGTCTTTTGTTTATACTCAGTCCCGTCACCGTGGCGACGGCGAGTGCACACGCGAACGTGCGTCTTTGGTTTATACTCAGTCCCGCCCTCCCTGGCAACGGCGAGTGCACACGCGAACGTGCGTCTTTGGTTTATACTCAGTCCCGCCCTCCCTGGCGACGGCGAGTGCACACGCGAACGTGCGTCTTTGGTTTATACTCAGTCCCGCCCCCTGGCAACGGCGAGTGCACACGCGAACGTGCGTCTTTGGTTTATACTCAGTCCCGCCCTCCCTGGCGACGGCGAGTGCACACGCGAACGTGCGTCTTTGGTTTATACTCAGTCCCGTCACCGTGGCGACGGTGAGTGCACACGCGAACGTGCGTCTTTGGTTTATACTCGGTCCCGCCCCCCTTGCGACGACGAGTGCATACGCGAACGTGCGTCTTTGGTGTACGCTGCGGGGACGCGCGCGTTGGCCAAGCCGGCGCGCGCCCTCACCGCGTGCTTGCGTGTAACGAAGAAAAATTAGCGGCAAACGGCGATCTTCATTACACCCCCGTTTGCGCGGGAGAGCAACTACAAAGGGTGAATATACTGACCGTTTGCCCTTGGTGCGGCCGCAGCCTCTAGTCGCTAGACATCTACAGGGCCCGCGCAGGCGCCTATGGATGACCCCGCGGACCTCCGCGCTGTGACGCCGGCTCTAAGAGCGTCGTTGGGCTTCGCGACGCGAGCACCTGGTGCCTGGCTCGATGCGCCGGGCCATATCCTGGTCACCTCGGACGGTGATGATGGTCCGGGGACCCGGGATCTTCATGCACAGATAGCCGTGATGTGGTACCGCGCCGAAGGAGTTGAGGATTGGGCGCCCCAGTATGGCATTGTAGGAATACGGAAGGTCGACCACGTCGAAGGTGGCATCTTCGGTCCGCACATTGTCATCTCGGCCGAAGGAGACTTGAAGGCCGATTTGGCCCAGCGCCCGCAGGGGCTGCCCCCCGAAGCCCTGCAGTGGGATTCCCGAGGGCCCCAGGCGGCTTTGAGGGATCCCCATCTGGTCGAAGGCCGCCGCAAACAATACGTTCGCGGAGCTACCACCGTCCACCAAGGCGCGCCCCACATCGCATCCCGCGATGGTGACCCGGATGACCAGGGGGTCCTGATGAGGGAAGTCCACACCTTGGGCGTCATCGGGTGTGAATGTAACTTCGTGCTGCGCCCACTCCGGCGGTGCTTGCGCTGGGTATGCCGCCACGTGATGTAGTCTTCGCGCGTAGGCCTTCTGCTGCCGTGCCGAGGCGAATTCCAGTGCAGAGCCTCCGGAGATGACGTTAATGACCCTGCGGTAGGTTGCGTCCGGGGCCTGCAACGACAGGAGGCCCTCCCGAGGCTGCTGTACGTGAGCTTGGATCCGTAAGGCGCCTTCCTGGGGTTGCATCCCTTGCGCCTGTACCTGCATCCCTTGCGCCTGTACCTGCATGGGGGCCTCGTATGGGAATTGGACGTGGGCCACCGCAGGCGGGCGCGCCTCCGGGTTCCTGTCCCTAGCGACGCTGTCGCGGAGCGCCGCGATGGAGGTGCAGGTGCGGGTATCATGATTGCCGCGGCCGTGGACTACGCACCATAGTCCCTAATGCTGGTCGTCGTAATCTCCACGACCCTTATCGTCGCGGCCTCTGCCACGGCCGCGCCCCCGGCCACGGCGCCCCCGGCCGCCTCGGCCCGCTGGAGCACCCTCGTCGGACCCGCCTTCGATGTCGAGGACGTACCGGTTTCGCCTCGACCTTTGCTGACCGCGCTTGGGCTGATCGGACGACTCCTTGTGCGAGTTGTCCCTGTGGTCGGGCGCGTCCCTGGACGACTCCTGCTTACGCTTTCCCTTCAAAGAACCGCCCTTCGGCGGATCTTCGGATTTTGCCGAGGCTCCGGCCTGGTTGGTGTCGGAGTCGTCACCTTGCCTTCGACGCGCATCCTCCTCCGCCCTGGCATATTCTTCCATCATGTCGAAGAGCTTCGCCACCGTCTTGATCGGCTTTCGCGCATTGTACTCGGCCATCGGGCCCGGACGAAGGCCCTGGATGGCTGCATTGACGATGGTGGTCTCGTTGACGTCTTTCACTTGACATCGAATCTTGGCGAAGCGTTTGAAGTAGTCCCGAAGCTTCTCCGAGGGTTTTTGCTTCACGGCAAAGAGTTGGTCCGCGTCGACCCGGTCGACGTAGTTTTCTTGGAAGTTGTTGTGAAGGCGGACGCGGAGCTGCTCCCACGCGTAGATGGAGCCCGGCTCTATGGTAAAAAACCAAGAGAGCGCCACCCCTTGTAGCGCGAGGGGGAGTCCCTTTGCCTTCGTGGTGTCGTCTCCGCCCGCGGCTTCGATCGCGGTTTCGTATACGCGCACGAACTCGCGGGGGTCCGTGTCGCCTTTGTACGAGTCGATGGCACTAGGAAACTTGAAGTCTTCTGGCCATACCGCCTGCTGCAGCCCCGCCGAGAGCGGGGACTCCGGATCCACACGCCGCAGAGGCACGCGGCTGGACGTGGGGGCTTCGCGACTGTCTGCCCTCTCCGGCGTGGGCTCGGACGCGACCACTGGCGCGGCCTGCTGACTCCGAGCCTCTTGCATATCTTTGACGGCTCCGCGAAGGTCCCCTAGCTCCCGCTGGAACGCGTTGAGAGCCGCCAGCAGGGCACTTTCCATCGCCGGTGCAGGCGGGGTCGCCGGTATTCCCGGCGGGCGGATCGGCGCGGGGACGACCGCGTCGCGAGGTCCCGAGCTGCCGGTCGCTCCGTCGTGGCTACTTCGGACCGCCCGGTCCGCGCTGCCGGCGAGGGTTGCAGTGGGGGCGGCGTGGTCGGCTGTCGTTGTGTCGGCGGGGTCGGTTGTCGCCGCACCCGCGTCGACGTCCTCGACCGCGGGGTCGGCCGCGGGGCCCGTCCCCGCAACGCCGGTAACGGGGCGGGTCGTCGCGGTGCCGGTGCCGGGGGCGATCGTCGCGTCGCCGGTGATGAGGTTGGTCGTCGCGGTGCCGGTGACGAGGTTGGTCGTCGCCACGCGAACGTCGGCGTCTTCGGCCACCACGCCTGCGTCGACACCCGCGTCCGCCGCTGCCGATGCCGAAGCCCTGGTACTCATACGACGCTCTGGGCCGACCGCCTTCTTTCCCTTCGCCGCCGCTGAAGAAGCTTTTTTCGGTGCCATCCTTCTTCTTCGGTCTTCAGGCTTGTCATGTCCTCCCCACGGACGGCGCCAACTGTTGTGGCTACAGACCAAACAGAGAGAGAGATGGTAGTGGAGAGTGATGAAGATAAGTGTAATGGCCTGGGTTCTCCCCATGGCTTGTGCTCATATATATGTGCACATGAGGAGTGCTTTTACAGTTATACCCTTACATCTGGTTATCCCCTCTGGGGCAGTTATGTCATTACACATGGCCTATTCTGGGCCTTATAACCTCCTACCAGGCCTGCTGGGTTTAGGTGGGGGCCATCCCTACGACAAATTTATTACAAAAGTCCCAAAAAAGAGATTTTGGCATCAGACCTTATGAAACTTTGTCATGAAACTACATGAAAACATTATAAAACCTAGTCGTGGAACCTCTAGAAAACATCATGAAACTTAGTTATGAAACCTCATAAAACATAGTTAACGTAGGCATGAAACACTTGAAACCTCATAAAACATCACGAATAAATCCTAGTCAATTTAGGCATGAAACCTCTGAAACTTTATGAAATATAATGAAACACCATTAAACATAGTAATGAAACCTCATTAAACTTCATGAAACTTAGTCATCAAACCTTCTGAAACTTTATGAAACCTCATGAAGCTTAGAGTTCAACTTCATGAATCCGTTACAAAAAGATTCAATTTCATGAATCCGCTACAAAATTTTATGAAACCTCATGGCACATAGACATAAAATATTATAAAACTTAGTCAACTTAGCTATGAACCTTCCGAAACCTTATAAAACTTAATGAAACACCACGAAACTTAGTCATGAAACCTCATGAAACTTTATAAAATCTCATGAAACTTAGAGTTCAACTTCATAAATCCACTACAAAAAAAATTAACTTTACGAATTCGCTACAAAAAACTTCATGAAACTTTAGGTCAGTCATGAAACATCTTGAAATTTGATGAAACTTAAACATAAAACCTCAATAATCTTAATGAAAACCTAGTTGTGAAATCTCATGAAACAAGATGAGACCTCATCAAAATTGAGCAGTTTACAAAATAAAATATTGAGACTTAGTCATGAAAAGGGATGAAACCTCATGAAATTTGAAATTCAACTTTATAGAGTTGTTACAAAAACTTCATAAAATTTCATGAAAGTTAGTCTTAAAACCTTATAGAATACCATGAAACTTAGTAATGAAACCTCATAAAACTTAGTACGATGTACATAAATAGTATTTACAAAATTGCACATTCCAATTTCACTAAAATTACATGCTTGTATATCATCATTAACAATTATTTACTAAACATATCACTAAAAAAATGGTACCACTAAGCACTCCTGTGTTGTGGGTAAGTTTCTCCTTTTTTGAGCCAAATGTTAGTAAGTTTTAAGTTTCATGTATGGAACTCAAATAAAATCCTACATTGGCATTTCATCGAATAGTCGAGGGACATATTAATTTCAGATTCCATGCAACAAGTCTCACAGAAACTCATTGCAATTCAGAGGCTCGTTGTGAGCATGCACTGCCACTTGAACATCAACATCGTTGCAGTAGCCACCTTTTGGACACCCACAATATTGGCAGTGGCCTTCTCCATTGCAATTTATAGCAATTGTTGATAACACTATTTACCCCACCATTAGTATCTTTTAGACAAACAACATCACGTTAGGAAAGCCCTTAGCACATTATACAAATAAGAAACTGCCATCAACACATGGTCCACGTTTCTACACAAAATAAATGGAAAATGGCTTTTAGAATTATGATCAACATTTCATCAAACGCCTTAAGGGCACATATTGACTGAAAATGGCAGATTGAGGGTCACCTACTTGTTTCTAGAGGTCACTTGTCAGTTTCGGAAGATCGTTGAGCTTACAATGACATCCTATAGTTATAGAGCTCACCACTAACCTTAAAAAAATGCCATTGATGATGCGGATACGCACATGCTTAGCACTTCTGAGTCAAATACATTATTTCACTGGAAAGAAGTATTGAGCCGCATTAAATATTGTCAGGTGAATTTGTTTCTTAATGAATTTCCTTCTATTTGTGGGAACGATATACTACCTTATGTCAAATTCTTGTTTATCATTAGGTTTGAATATTGTGATGATTCTGGGGCCAAAGCAATGGAGAAGCCCATGCAGCTGATCAAGGAGGAAAGAAGCACATGCAGTGGGAGAGCAAAAGGGAGGAGCCCAAGGACTTAAACTACAAGTTTTGGATAAGATTTTCAAGTCAAATTCAGACTTCCCACGTGCTCAACCCAATTCAAACTCGGATTCAACTCAGAATTCAATTCGGATTCTATTCGGGACAGCCTGACAGGCAGTTACTAAAAATGTCATAACTTTCACAAACGGAGTCCGATTCAGGTGTTCTTGTACTCGTTGGAAAGATAATTTTAAGGGATACGCAATGGATCTAGTCCCACCTTCAAATTCATCACGGATAAAAAGTTATGACCGAAACAATATGACAGGGGAAAAATATAATTTCCTTTTTGTGAGAGTTCGTATCTAAAACCATATAGGGTTGAGTTGTACTTGGTTTGTGGACCATATGGACGTCCCAAGGGGCTATATAAACTTTGTATTGGCAGCCTTTAGGGCTCAGACCACTTTTGATAATATAATACTCTTGTTCTTTCTGTTGGCCGGACCAACATGAGGGAATCGGGAGTTCGCTGAAATCAAGATCGTTCAACATTTCCGTTGGAAATTGGGAGCACGATGGAACTTCATCGGTGGTCGTGAAGTTCAGCACGTGTGGTTGGGCGAATTATAGAGTGCTAACTCTTGCATTGGCAACGGGGGATCACTACGGTTCATCAAATCCACGTGAGTATCTTGATCCTACGTCGAGAAGATCGGGCGACCCCGTATCAATTGATCTCCCTCCCGACTGTGCCCCCACTTCCACAGAAAGATTAATAATGGGCGGCGCAAGACCTTGTCCAGCCCGTATCCCTGACCACTGGGTGGTTGCCGCCCTGGGGATGCCGTCACCGACAAGGGCAGCGTTGTTCATGTAGTTTGGTGGAACTAGGAGCCTAAAGCTGGACTGCTCGAGATAGAAGATGAGAGAGTGAGGGCACTGTTGATGAGTGGATGGACACGGTGATGGTGTGTCCCGTTGAATTGCTTTCCAATGATATACCGTTTGGTAGTATTTTTGATATTTATTAGGGGGTATAAAGAGAATATCGCATTAATTTTACATCAAAATATAAAATACACTTTATATTTACAACAAGGTCATTAAAAAATATCCTATAAGTTTGGATGAAGGTATAGCATTTGACAGGGAGAAAAAAAAACGCACGGACGTTCGGAGAAGCGCCAAGCGTTTCCCTCCCGTCGAAAGTCGAAACGCTCGTGTCGCGAATCCGACACAAGCCTTTCGGGCACCCACTGATTCCCACTCGATTAGCCGATTAGTTAACTACTCCGCTAATCTCAGCTTAACCTAGCCTGACAATCTCCGCAGGTCGGTACACGGGCGCACGGTGCCATGGCCACGCCCACGCTTCAGTCCCCCGGACCCCTCCCGGCTGCATGCTCATGGTCCACAGCCCACGCAGCCAAAAGATGTCACTGCTTGGTGGGACCCGCAACGTGAGCTGTCGGGGCTCTGCGTGGAACAGTGCTAGGGAGGGAGGCTGCAGCTCCCATTGGATTCCGACGCTGCGACCGAGCCCAGCATTATCCGAAGCCTTCTCGTCTGACATCACAGTTAATTTTCGCCGCTGCTGCGACTTGTGCAAAAGTTACACGAGCATCTGATTGGCAAGCTAAATCGAATAAATCACAAAAAAAAAACCATCCAGCAAGGAAGAGTGATCACTTATACGAATAAATCGAATATCGATAAGCTATTTTAAAAACATCATTCAGATAAACTACTTTGAAACGGTGATGAAGAAATCGTTCTATTTGTCTTTTCAAAGAAAGTTATAAGTCATAAAACATAAATTGAAAAGAACTGAGCTACCAATAAATGGGCCAAATTCGGATAGGAGGTATTTTAGAATTAGTAGCTCTGCTTTGTAGAACACTGGGCTGGCACCGTGTGTTTAATGCATGATGTTCGTATTTCTTGGCTTGCTATATTATGCATCGACAAACGTAAAATGTTATTTCTCGGTATTTCTAGGCTTGCTATATTTCTGTCCAAGCTTATAGGGTATATTTTTTGAATGACCTTATCCATAAATATATGACGCATTTTATATTCTAATATAAAATTAGTATAATATTATATGTATATCTCTAATAAATATTCAATTTTATTTCTATTCTCTACATGCATGCATTGAATATAATGTTTAAAGACAATAATTAAAGATAATTAATTATATGCTACCGAATATCGTCTACTTCTATAAAATACCATTAAAACACTCTCTCTATTATATGCCACTGAATAGCACCGAAATTTCATTTTATGCCACTGCCGTTAGTTGGCTGTTATGGCTGACCGTTATACTCTAAAAAGACCAAAATGCCCCTAGTAAAGACCGGATATATGATTTATTTAAAATAGCAAACAACCTCCAACATCATCAAATTCAAAGGGGGGTGTTGTCCAATATGTTAGTGAGCTAGAAAAATTTCAATGCACTGTTCAAAGAAATTTTTCAGATTTTTAATTTAAATGCTAATAAATGCTACTATTTACAAACAGAGACTAAACGAGGTCTAAAAATTCTCACATGCTCCTAAGATGCCACATAGCTCTTGAAAAAAAGATTTTCCATTTTTCAACAGTGAATTTGTTCCAGTTTAAAAATAGATCAAATAGGCTAATTTTTTATTTGAAATTCAAAAATGGAACAAATGGAAGAGTCAGTTCATGAAATTTTATATTTGTGTTTTACATTGTCCCAATGATTCACTAAAAAAGTTTAGTATTTTTTGCAAAGCCAATTTGCCCTATATTTAAATTTTTTATCATAGGGACAGATTTGAACTGAGGATAAAATCGTCTTTTTCTAAGGGCAAATGTACCCTAACTGTTGTTAATGACATATAATAGAATTTTGGTAATATTTAGTGACATATAATAGAGAGTGTTTTTAATAGTATTTTGTAGAAGTGGACGCTATTCAGTGGTATATAATCAATTATCTCTAATAATTAAGGGTAATCTAGATATTTTTATTATCTTCTTGGTTTGTATGCCAAAAGAAAATATATCTTATAAATTTGAACAGAGGGGATAATTATTTATGTATAAATAAAGCATAAAAATATTAATTATTTGTAAAACGGAGGAAGTACTTGATAGGAACAGTGGGAACAGTGAGCAACTCCAACCGGTTCTTTATCTTGCTCTTCATTGTATATTTATCTAATATGACTCAAGAAATGGACTCCAACTGGTTCTTTATCCTCCTCTTTATTTTTATCGAGTCGCTATTTTCTCCCGGCCGCTAGCTAGATTTGGCGAGCGCCTCCTCACTCGCTTCTCAAATAGCTAGGTCATTGGAATGCTAACTCAAATAGAGAGCTGAAAATAATAGCTAGCCTCTTCATCCTAGAAAATAGAGAGGGAGAAATGACTAATGGGATGGAGTTGCTCTAATGCCTGTGTATCGGATAGTGCCATAGTAGTATCTTGTCAGGAACAACTGAACAAGTGTTCTTTTAATATAAGATTTTCAAGTGGCCAAGTAGGCCAACTGCCCTGCCCATGCTCTCGAACCAATAACAAGAACCCTTAATTACCGTAAAACATTTTTAATCGCTGTATTCGATAGACTAATCACCCTGATAACCACGCGTAAAAGTAAAAGGCTACATCCACCAAATAATATTCTAGACTTCAAGCTTTCCTCTTCTTTAACCATGAACAAACCTACCTGTTAGAAATGCTTGATAGTTGATACCATCGAGGTAAAAAAAAAAGACGCACCGCAAAGAGCTGTACTTAATTTGGAAAAGGTTGATTGAAATGTCCAAACAAAAGTTAAACCATGATGGTCAATCAGTGAAACCAAATCAAACAAAATCACCGACTTCACAAGTACGATAAAGCGATGATGCCAAAATATAATATAAAGACGGACAAGATGTTTCGCCGCAGGCCCGCAGCCAAGAGATATAAAGCAGATATACGAGTGAAAAAGCATGCATTTTCAATATATATACAGGTTGACTAAATTATTTTACTCATCATTTAGAGTATCGATCATATTTGTATTATCCTTGTTATCCATTATCTTATTTGGATCGCCAAAATTTTCTCAATGCCTATAGAAGTTAAATTGTTTCACGAGAAATTCATGCAAAGTGGCCACTCCGATCATCTCAATGTTATTTTCCTCGGTGAATGCTCGATGTTAACACGAGAGTAGAGAGAACACAAGGCACAAGGCGCAACATACAAACATGCAACAGCTATCGAGGAAAAGGAAAGAAAATCGAAGAGGAACACACAAGGGGACGCCCTACTCCTCTCTTTCGCCGTCCGGCTTTAGTACTCACTAACGCCACATTTTTATCTCCCCCGAAAAAATCACCACCATCCTTGTATACCCACGCAATGAAATACGTAAGCCCTGTAACCCACCACTCCCTCCGTCCCCATTACTGCTCGTCTGCTCCACCACCACCACGAGACAGCGCAGCACGGGCTGCACAGCGCGCGCGGCAAGAATCCAAGAAACGCCGGGGGGGGGGGGGGGGGGGGGGGGGGGAGAGGAGTGGAGCCCTCGTCGCTGGCGTCCATGGGCGCCGCGTCTCCGGCGATGCGGGCCGGGGTTGTAGCGCTGGCCTTCTTGGCCGCGGCGGCGGCGGTCGTTTCTGGCGAGGCGGGGTCGCTGCCGAGGTTTGCGGAGGCGCCGGAGTACCGGAACGGGGAGGGGTGCCCGGCGGCGGCGGCGGGGGTGTGCGAGCCGGGGTTGGTGCACATCGCCATGACGCTGGACGCGCACTACCTGCGGGGGTCCATGGCGGCCATCTACTCGCTGCTCAAGCACGCGTCCTGCCCGGAGTCGCTCTTCTTCCACTTCTTGGCCGCCGCGCCGGGGGAGGGGGAGCTACGGCGCGCGGTGGCGGCGTCCTTCCCGTCGCTGCGGTTCGAGATTTACCCGTTCCGCGCCGAGGCCGTGGCCGGGCTCATCTCCGCGTCCGTGCGCGCCGCGCTGGAGGCGCCGCTCAACTACGCGCGGAACCACCTCGCCGATCTGCTCCCGCGCTGCGTGCCGCGGGCGATATATCTCGACTCCGACGTGCTCGCGGCCGACGACGTGCGGAGGCTGTGGGAGACGCGGCTGCCGGCCGCCGCCGTGGTCGCCGCACCCGAGTACTGCCACGCCAACTTCCCTCGCTACTTCACGCCGGCCTTCTGGTCCGACCCCGACCTCGGCGCGCGCGTCTTCGCCGGCCGCCGCCGCCCGCCCTGCTACTTCAACACCGGCGTCATGGTCATCGACCTCCGCCGCTGGCGCGCCGGCAACTACCGCCGCCGCATCGAGCGGTGGATGGAGATCCAGAAGGAGAAGCGCATCTACGAGCTGGGGTCTCTGCCACCGTTCTTGCTAGTCTTCGCCGGCGAGGTGGAGGCCGTCGACCACCGCTGGAACCAGCACGGCCTCGGCGGTGACAACGTGCACGGCAGCTGCCGCCCGCTCCACGACGGGCCCGTCAGCCTCATGCACTGGTCAGGCAAGGGCAAGCCATGGGACCGTCTCGACGCCGGCAGGCCGTGCCAGCTCGACCATACGTGGAAGTCCTACGACCTCTACATCGGCGAGGACGACGGCGCCGCCGCCTCGCCGGCGTCCGGGCCGGCATTGTCGTCTGCATTGCCAGCATCCGTGTTTTCTTGGTAGAAGGGGAGCTTGAAGCTGTAGTAGCATACTAGACACGATAATTCTTTTGTTGGTTGCGCAGTTCTTGGCGATGGCATTGTGCTCCATTGCATTGCATTGCTGCTGCTGTTAGCTGCCGCTCGCCGTGGGCTGTACAGGGCGGTGAATGGAGCGACGGTGGTGACGGCGGCATGAGCAGGGGGGGGGGGGGGGGGGGGGAGTGGACGGAGAAAAGAAGACCTTGTTCTTTTCGGTAGAACTAGCGGATGTTTTAAAATTTATAGTATTATATAATATAATTTAGATGGCTGAGAATATATTTATATATTTTATAGATTAATTAGATTTTTGAGATATTGTAAAAATTGAATATAACAATAGAACATTAAAGGAAAATACAATTTAAGGAATGTAATTGAAGTATGAACTTTGATGGAAGGAAATCGTTGAGTATAATAAGTTATTAGGGTTATTAGAAACATAACCACTCTCTTCCTCCATTAGTTACTCTTTTCTAAAATATATATATGCGCATATGCATATCTATTTAATCTCAAATAATATGTTGATTATGTGTATGGCAAACTATCTTATTAGTTTACATGGTATTAAAGTACCCAAATACCTTGCTTATATATATATATATATATATATATATATATATATATATATATATATATATATATATACTTATACTGATGTACCGTTGGCGATATATCTTGAACTTATATTCTCTCACATTTCGACTGCCCCACCGAACCATGTGCCTTTTATCTCTTGTCCTTGCCATAACCTTTTTATTTCAACCTGCAACAGCAAGCCTAATTCTTGATGATCCATCTCAGTTGCTGCCCCTTCTAATATAATACTCTACTATATAGTTATCTTCTACTTTTATCTAATTATTACTAATTGCTAACCATTTGCGACATCAAACACCATACACGTGCAAATTTGATTTTTTATTTTGGATTTCAATTATTTTTTTGTGTAAATCATATACAAATAAAATTGCTATTTTCTTTAAATTTTTATTCCAAATTACAGTTATTTAGGGATTTGCTTTGGAATTCGTATTGAAATCAAATTGTTTATTTTATTTATTCAAAATTGTACTTATTTTTATTAGAGTTTGCAAACAAATTAAATTGCTAATTTATTTAATATATTTTGAATTTTAATTACTAGGGATTTTATTTTTGAATTCATATGGCAAATCATATTGAAAATTTCTTTTATTTTTATCCCAAATTTCAATTGTTTTTGGATGAAATGGGTCTGAAAATCTAATTTCTAAGTTTTATTTTGAATTTACAGTTGAAATCCGTATGCAAATCTATTTTTTTAATTTTTATTCCAAATTATAGTTTTTAGGATATTACTTTGGAATTCGTATCGAAATCGAATTGGTAATTTTTCTCTCCAAAATTCTGTTTTTTTTTAATTTTTTATACAAATGCAATTGCTGTTTTTTGTTTATTTTTTATTTTGATATATATATATATATATGGACCCATCGTAATCAATGGTGTAGATTTTTATCTTTTTTATCCGATTAATGTGATAATTTCTGCCCATCGAGAGCGAATGTGATGACTTCTTTTGCTTCTGCTTTAATAATATAATGATTCAGCTTGGTTATTTGGGGTGATAGCGATTCT
Organism: Dendrocalamus latiflorus; assembly: GCA_017311315.1. Lineage (NCBI taxonomy): Eukaryota > Viridiplantae > Streptophyta > Magnoliopsida > Poales > Poaceae > Dendrocalamus > Dendrocalamus latiflorus. The sequence goes on along the minus strand of CM029632.1, from coordinate 13,329,991 downwards.
TTTGGGGTGGTGATTCTTGGGGCTTCCAATTTGCTCGATTTGTGGTGTGCAATTCTTTGATAGGAAAGACTTGGAATTGTTGTTCTATTATTGATGATTCTTTCATTCATATGCCATGTGTTCTTGAGCTGAATTCGTGTCCTTGATCTGAATTCGTAAACGACCGAGTTGAATCTAACTGCCTTGTATCTGTTGAGGCCGGTGGGCAGTGGCAGTCCTAGCTCGAGAGAACAATGAGAGCAAGCAAAAAAGTACATGAGAGACACGGAGATTTATTAATAAGGTTTAGTAAGATCTACGTCCTCTCTGTTACATGTTCGGACATCTAGAATTCTTCCTCTCTGTTACATGTTCGGACATCTAGAATTCTTCCTCTCTGTTACATGTTCGGACATCTAGAATTCTTCGTAAAGTCCGTGGCAGGTTATAAATCTTTATCGGCAAACATGCCAATCAGGAGAATTCTCCATGAATTCTCATCAAAGCTGGTCCTCGAAATGCCCAAAGTTCTCAATCATACATGACAATCAGGTGAAGAGCATAGCTGCAAGCATTTCGCATCTCTGTGGAACTCAAAGCTGGGGCAAACTCTGAAGAGCCAAGTGATGAGATGGCAGCATCCAACAATGCAGCTCTTGTTCTGTAGGTTGACAGTTGACGGGGCTGAAATGTCGCATTGGAAGTGACATTTCCATCTTGAATGGGCTGTTCTTGGAACAAGCCTATTCCATCTGCAATTGGACTGCTCATGCTGTACCCCGTTATACTCTCTGTATTCATTTAACATCTATCAATTTTTTCGGTCAGAAATCAATACTCCACACAAGAGGCTTGTGACCGGGAACTTCAAAGTTTCTCGAAAATGCTGTGCCCATTGATTTCCCGCCTGCTTTCCTATCTGTTGAAACGAAAGGTATATGCATGTTATTTGAAGTTCTATTACTGAATTTGTTCTTGAGCAACATCTCCAAGATAAATGAAAATCATTTTCTTAGGATGGGGTTCGCTTACAATCAAAATAGGATGTGCCTATTTAACTTACCTACTTGCTAGGCCACTATAATCAGTTCGACTGATGAAGCCCTGCTCGGTTGGGCTGAAAAGCTGTGGCTTATGGCTGAAAATGTACTGTAGCTGGCTGAAATTTCACTGTAGTTGAAGGTGGTTTATTTGGCGTAATTAAAATTAAAAAATAGAAAAACATGTTAGCTCATCTCGGACAATGCAAACGAATATAGGAAAAAAAAGAACCGGCAAAAAAGCTTAAAAATCAGAAAAATACGAAATTTATGAATAGTAAAAAATAAGTCAGAAGCTAGAAGCTGAAGTTGAAACGAACGAGACGAAAATCATTTTCTTAGGATGGGAGTTCGCTTACAATCAAAATAGGATGTGCCTATTTAACTTTCTTGCTAGGCCACTATAATCAGTTCAACTGATGAAGAGTAAATTGCTCATAGTTGAAGGCTTGTGTAGGATCGTCGATGGCAATCAGAGGGGGGGTGAATGATTGCAGCGTCTAGCGAAAGCTTTTCTCAAAATTTACCGTCTAATAAAGACAAGCAAACAAGGAAATAACAAGGAAATATTTTTCTCGTGTACTGACGCAGATTACTTATTTGGTACTGTAGTGAATAAAAAACCTAACAGCAATCAGATAGATTAAACATGCATGGACCACTGTAATAATAAAATATTCAAATCTATTGGCTTAGCAAACGTGACTTTCATGGATGGCAAAACAAATCAATGCTATGGTTAGCTATAGAGTTAATAGAAAAAACAATACTTTTTAGTCACGTGAATCAAGGCAATATTGACCTGTGTGCAAGGACAACATATGCTACTAGTATTGACCAAGACCCAAGGGAATAAAAAGCAATCGTACTGTGACATGCAAACTGAGATCAAGATTTCGTGCGACTGCTGCTCAAACTCACCGCACAGCTACAACTCAATTACGCTGCATGTGACGCCCAATCGAAGACGTGGATCGAGAAACCACGCGCGCAGAAAACCAGCGCACCATGCACCTCTGCGCACGAGGACGTGGACGCTGCTGTCTCGGGAAGCACTGCGTAGAGTTCAAAGATGTCGCCCGAGAACCAAAAGCGAGGCACGCCGTCGCCTTACAATCAAAAAGCAGGATGCGCTGCCACCAAAAACCGTACAGCACATGCCGCCGGCCCTAACCCTTTTATAGCATGACCATAAATCCGAAATCAACTTACAAACGAACTCAAACCCTAATACAACTCATTCAAATAAGGCCTAGGCCCTTTTACCTCAATCAGGCTTTTGGCCCACTAATTTTCCAGGGACCCGAAACCCTTCCTAACACGGGTTTTTCACACTCACGACTTTTCTAACGCGTCACGTGTCGAAGCCTCCAGGACCGCACCTCCCGTAGCTTCTTCACGCACCATCCACCTTTGATCTCCATGTGCCCCAAGCATGAGCCCGATCATCTCGTGACCTTCTTGACCGTCTGAACCTCGGATCTCCCCATCCTAGTCCCGGTCCTCCTCGTCACCAACCATAATCGCCTCCATGCTCAACCTGCACATGCAAAGACCAAAGAACACTCTTCCAGCACAAGTTCGTCCAAACTTGACCAACGTCAATCCGCACACACGCAACACACCTCACATAACGCCGCTAAACAAAATTACCAAATATTCATCATCACAAATTAACCATTGTCAATTATTCATCACAACAATATTTTAGACCTGGCCACATGGTCTAACAATCTCCCCCTTGATGAATACATTGACAACACCATAAGATTGTATGATGAATTAGCTTCAAATAAATATAAGTGAAGAACTGAAGCAAAAAAAAATATCCATAAATCTCAAATCTCTCCCCCTCAACACAAGAGAGGTAATTTTAGCAAATGTCTCCAATTTCTCACAAAGCACATCAAATCTCTCCCCCTTTGGCAATGTAATCATCAAGAACATTTAGAAAAGGAACAATTCTAAGAAGGATCAATGAGAGTAAAAATCAAGAAGCTTTGTAGATTATACAAGTCATTGTGCATTGATTAAATAAAAGAACCAAGCCATATTTTTGAGTAGAGCTATCTAGATCATATAAAGTCATATATCATATAGCAATATCAAAACCAGTCTTGAGCATAATTAAACAAATTATATTAATAACAGGCATCTCAACAATGACCAAATCTATTATAAAAAGCACAATGAGATATCACAACAAAAATTCATAGCCTAAAAGTGAAGCAAATTTTAAATCCAAACGAGCTAGCAGTCTCATAAAACAACCTATTGCTCCACACTCAATTCATAGGCATGTGGCATGCTTGTAGCATACTTCTTTTCATAATAAAATGCTTGTAGCATCCTTGTTTTAGATGGTGGCATGCTTGAAGCATACTTCTTTTTATTTATGCACCTTTTGTGCATTTTTCTTTTGTATACCATGGCATGCTTGAAGCATATATCTTTTCAATTCTTTTGCTAATTTTTTTATAACATGCCAAATTGAGTGATCATAAAAAGATTGCAATATGAAACATGCGAGCCTCATAGCCAAGATTTAAAATAAGACTCAAAATCAAGCTAATCCTTTTTTATGAACATCGCAAAGTACTATCTATAATAAATCTAGTCAAAGTATTCTGCCATGTCATATTTTAGTTCAAGCGCAACAAATTAATTATAACCAATTATGATCAAAGCTACACAACATATGATTAAATATGATAAAGAGAGCTCTACAACTCATTTAATTACAATGGCTTGGACTTGTTGATTTATTTGACAAGTATAATAAATAAAGCTTCTAAAATTTCTAAACAACAAGCTCCCCCTCAGAATAATCCCATAAGATGTAGCGCACTCAACTCACTTCGCATATGAGCAAAACAAGAAATATCAAGTGACGTAGAGAGAATATCAGCCATCTGAAAATCAGACTCAACAAGGTGTAAGACTACATCACCTTTTCCACATGGTCTCTGAAGAAGTGAAATATCTTGGAAGCAATCAAAGAGAGTGAAGAACCATCAAGTGTTCCAATCAACAATGAAATAAAAAAACCGGAACCCAATTTAGCTCATGTTCATCCTTGTCAGTTGTTCTTACATCACAAGAAATATCGGTCTCACAGTACTGGGGTTAGTGAAATAAGATCTAGGAATCCAGTACTGAGACACACGACGAACAGGAGCAACAAAGCTAGAACCAAAATCACGTGCATGTGGGTGATCATAATGCCAAAAAGAACGCGAATTATTTGAATTTGATCTCAATCTAGCATGTGAAGCAGATTTAAAGCCATCATGAAAGTTCTCTAAAAACATAGCTTTCGCATTTGATCTAGGAACAAAAGACAATGCATGTTTTTGTTTTACAGCATTCAATCTTTGCTTCTTATCTTTCTTAGCCCGCCTAAAACAAAATTCATGCAAGTGCCCATCTCTTCCACAATAGGTGCAATGGAATTTAACATAACCAGAATTCTTTTGAGATGATGAGCTAGCACCTACATTATTATTCGATGAACTTTGCACAAAGCCAGCAGATTTAAACACAGTTTGTTTTGGTTCAACTTTCACTTCAATTTTTCCAGGTTCAAGAGGCTTAATAACATTAGGAGGATTATTCTTGGCATGCTCAACAAAATTAAATCCTAGACCACGATTTTTCACACTTGTTTTTGATTTGTCTAGAATCATATTTAAATTTTTCTTGCCAAAAGAAAATATCTCTAAAGTGTCTTTCAAGTACTCATTCTCTTTAGCTAGAGTGGGACAAGTTGTGCATTTAGCAGGTTCATTCACTAGATTTTTAGAAGCACTAGACTGAGCCAATCTTTCTTTTTCAGCAAAATCGTTTAGTTGTCTAGTCAAATCTTCTATTTCAGTGTTAAGCTTAGGACAATTAGAGCAAGAAGATATCTCATGATAAAGCATCTGTTGTATTGTTTCTTGTGATGAATTAAATCTAGCTTCTAGCAAATCACATTTAAATCAAGTTTTAGATTGAGCATTTGAAATACTTGACTCTAAACATGTAGGAGAGCTAAGCTTGAGCTTTTCAATTTCATCATGTGCAAGTTTTAAATTTTCACCACAAGAGTCATGTGCCAATCTCAACTCATCAAGTTTAGCAGTTACATCACTAAGTTGAACCAAGTTTGATGCATTAATTGTTCTAGCAGATTCCAACTCAGTATGTAAAACTTGACAAGACTCACAGGATTCATCATCAGGAATATAAGCTTTAAGTCTATTGATTTCAGAATTTAAGCTCTCAACAATGAAATCATGATTTTTAATTTTCTTTTTATACTTTTTAAGCTCATTTGTCAATCTAAGCACAGCACGAGATAAATCAGTGTAAGAAGGTTTTACCTCATCAGGATCACTGTAAAGATCATCATCATTGAGCTCCTCACTGTTGGCCATAAAACACATCCCTGTGAAGTCCATATCCTTTGCCTTCTTCTCATTGCCCTCATCATCACTTTCAGAATCATCATCACTCAAAATAATCTCATCAAGTGCTGAAATTATCTTATTGACTGCCCTGCGATAATTGCGCTTCTTGTTTGGATCAATCTTGATTTGAGAGCGACGAGTTGGTGTCTTGTCATCTTTGATATCCTTGCTTCTCAGTTTGGGACAATTCATCTTAATATGGTTTAGCTCACCACATTCATAACATTTAATTGGAGCTCCTCTCCGTCTTGATCTGATGTTGTTAATTGCCTTGGTCACTCTGTTGGAGAGAAGTACAAGCTGCTCTTCTGGAATCTCCTCTAATTGTTCATCTGAAATAGAACACAATGCAGACAAAGAAACAATAGAAGAACTAGAAGAACCGTCAGCTTGGTTAGTCACTAAGCCCAAAGAATTAGTCTTGTTTATCCTGGCCAAAACATCAATCTCATGTGTTTTCATTTTGGAGTAAAGATCATTCAAAGTGAGTGTTTCCATGTTAACAGAATGATTAATGGTAGTGACTAACACATTCCAAACAGACATATCCAAAGCATTTAAAATTTGACGAGCATTGTCAGAATCAGAATATGTGACATCAACAGATTGCAAATCACTAACAATTTTATTAAACCAATCAAAAAGAGCATCTACTGATTCTCCAGGTTTCATCTCAAATTTAGAATACTCCTTTTTAAATTGATTCTGACGCACACCTTTAACAGATTTAGATCCTTCATGATAATCAGCTAGAGTGGTCCAAATTTTATTTGCAGATTTAAGGTGAGCAATTCTGACAAACTCGTTTCTACTTAAACCTTGCAACAAAATATTTCTAGCCTTAGCATTAGCTTCAACATCAGATGAATTTTCAGTTGTAACAACAGGAGGCACATCATATGTATGTTCAACTTTTTGCCAAATAGAATTACCTTGTGCTTGTAGAAACACCTCCATGCGCGTCTTCCAATAAAGATAATCTGATCCATCAAAAAACGGTGGCTTACCTGAAAAGCGATCCCGATCTGATGCCATTGTAACCTGCTCTGATACCACTTGTAGGATCGTCGATGGCAATCAGAGGAGGGTGAATGATTGCAGCGTCTAGCGGAAGCTTTTCTCAAAATTTACCGTCTAATAAAGACAAGCAAACAAGGAAATAACAAGGAAATATTTTTCTCGTGTACTGACGCAGATTACTTATTTGGTACTGTAGTGAATAAAAAACCTAACAGCAATCAGATAGATTAAACATGCATGGACCATTGTAATAATAAAATATTCAAATCTATTGGCTTAGCAAACGTGAGTTTCATGGATGGCAAAACAAATCAATGCTGTGGTTAGCTATAGAGTTAATAGAAAAAACAATACTTTTTAGTCACGTGAATCAAGGCAATATTGACCTGTGTGCAAGGACAGCATATGCTACTAGTATTGACCAAGGCCCAAGGCAATAAAAAGCAATCGTACTGTGACATGCAAACTGAGATCAAGATTTCGTGCGACTGCTGCTCAAACTCACCGCACAGCTACAACTCAATTACGCTGCATGTGACGCCCAATCGAAGACGTGGATCGAGAAACCACGCGCGCAGAAAACCAGCGCACCATGCACCTCTGCGCACGAGGACGTGGACGCTGCTGTCTCGGGAAGCACTGCGTAGAGTTCAGAGATGTCGCCCGAGAACCAAAAGCGAGGCACGCCGTCGCCTTACAATCAAAAAGCAGGATGCGCTGCCACCAAAAACCGTACAGCACATGCCGCCGGCCCTAACCCTTTTATAGCATGTCCATAAATCCGAAATCAACTTACAAACGAATTCAAACCCTAATACAACTCATTCAAATAAGGCCTAGGCCCTTTTACCTCAATCAGGCTTTTGGCCCACTAATTTTCCAGGGACCCGAAACCCTTCCTAACACGGGTTTTTCACACTCACGACTTTTCTAACGCGTCACGTGTCGAAGCCTCCAGGACCGCACCTCCCGTAGCTTCTTCACGCACCATCCACCTTTGATCTCCATGCGCCCCAAGCATGAGCCCGATCATCTCGTGACCTTCTTGACCGTCTGAACCTCGGATCTCCTCATCCTAGTCCCGGTCCTCCTCGTCACCGACCATAATCGCCTCCATGCTCAACCTGCACATGCAAAGACCAAAGAACACTCTTCCGGTAAAAGTTCGTCCAAACTTGACCAACGTCAATCCGCACACACGCAACACACCTCACATAACGCCGCTAAACAAAATTACCAAATATTCATCATCACAAATTAACCATTGTCAATTATTCATCACAATAATATTTTAGACCTGGCCACATGGTCTAACAGCTTGAAGTAATAAAATAGAGAAGCCTAGCTCGTACTTAGCATAAAGTATGTGCATATCAAAGTTCGCCCACTTTATACAAACATATTATCACAAGAAAGGCCCAGGCTGGAAGCAACCAATGACCAGCTAGAGAATTGAAACTGCAAGGCAACTGCACTACTGCAGTGCAACTAATCATTTTCTGTATTCTTTTGTCACTTGCTTCCCTTCTCCCTTTGCCTTTTCTTCCATCCTTTGAAGTGTGATGAACTTCTCTCCACCCACTGGCATCAACCACCACCTATTCAGGCTTTGTTCTAAACGGTTTATGATTTTTGACTTTTAGAAGCCAGCTTTTAAATAAAGTTACTTTTCAATATGATTCCTATAAGTTATTTGTAGGAGTCACTGCAAGAGTCACTTTGAGTGACTTCTCAATACGAGTATTCTTACTCCTTAATCTCTCATAATTAGCCAAAAATCAAAAACCACAACTAAAAGCCAAAAGTTATAATACTTTTAAACTGGATCTAAATATATCCTCTCACATGGATAACACCTGCATGATAAAAAGAAGACAAAAGAAAAGAAAAGAAAAGAAAAGCCATTGTTCTAGGTTAAACTGGTAGTAATGATGATGCATACTGTAGAAACACGTCATTTTCAGCTGGTGAGTTGCTATTTCCATGTGATCATTATTCATCAGAGTATCCAAAGTTGCTTTGTGGTGATCCACGCACCACCCATCCATCCATCCATCCATCCATCCATCCACTTACGAAGCAAGTGAAGTCAATCCATTCTGACCGTCCGATCAAAAAATTCAACCGTCGAATAGACGCCACCAAGGTCACTGGCAACCACAGTATCTTGCTACAGTGCATGCGATGATCCCTGCCGCTGCTGCTTTCAGTAGGTGCCCATGAGCGCGCTGCACGGCACTGTAGCAACATGTCTCTTCCTTCGTCATTGCGAGAGGACACTGTTCCATCTACCGCCCGCTGGCGGTGCTTTCAGTTGCGGAACCAGAATTTAGTTACGCTCCGGACTTAGTGGTGGAATGATCTAGATTATCTGGACTGGATCATGAAAATGTTACCCAGACTGGACTAAATTTATCCGGGCTGTACACTAAATATTTTTCCACACCCCGGACTGAAGTCTACTCTGTACAGGGTGTGGCTCCGCCACTGGGTGCTGCTACCGGATTTGGGGGCCATTATGCCTTTGAAGGTCCAGTTCAAAGTGTCCTATCTTTTGATTAAAATAATATTACAGTAGATGTTAGTTTCTATATTTAATTAAAATATATTGTTATATCTTCACTGATAATGTAAAAATAAAAAACTACATTAAAAATCCACGGGTTTCTAGTCGCTATAGAAAACGGGGCGAAGGTGTCGGCCACCGAATTCAGGCGTGTGGCAGGCAGCGAGGCGTACATGCCTGCAGTAAACTCGTCGCTGCTGGCAGAGAGGCATCGGCTCGAAAGCTTCCGAGTTGGCGGCACGTCGTAATGGCCGGGGCTTTATAGATTTGGACCGGAAATGCTTGGCCCCTCGCAGAAACTGTTGTTTCAGTTGCAGCACTTGTACTGAAACGTGGAGGTGTTAGGTCTCAAGATTTATTCACAAATGGCCATAGAGAAGGATGGATCAACGGTTCTGACAGAAAATAGCAACGTACTACTACGGTGTTTACATACACTACTGAGATTCGTGCATTATAACGGAGTTATAAAAATAATGAGACAGAACTTACTGTTTGACTAACTTCACACATCAAACATTGGAGAGCAAGCGACAAAAAGAGAAGAGTGGCCAGAATGTGTGAAGAGATAGGAAAAGTGGAGAGCGTGGGCGGTTGTATCCTGTGAGAGAGGAGGAGAGAGACGAATGATCCAGATCAAATTGGATGGTTGTAAAGAGGGGAGAGGGGAATGCACCGACAACCACCAACTTCTCTTTATATAATAGTAGAGATAAGCTCTACTACTATGCATGCTTTGGAGGAAAATGTTGTTGTGTCTGATGCTTAATGAGTGCTTACATGGTGCTTTCTATCCTCTGGAAAAAAGAAGACACTTTCTATCTCCTAAACAAAGAGAGGGTGAATAGTGTCTTTAATTTTTTTTAAATATTCACAAATTCTTTACTCCGATAGGTACAAAACTATGAAGATTAGGAAGTAAAGTCCACTTGAAAAATCAGAGAAACACAGATCTCAGTACGACCAGATCAGAACACAACGTGATCGAGTTACGACCACTTGTCGGAAACACAACATAGTTGATTACGACTACTGGTCGGAAAGCATCGGATAACTAAACTGAACGCAACCAGTCAGCAGAGAAAAGCAACATGATCAAAAGGCAGACAACGTGGTTGAAGCCACTGTGGTTGAAACCAATATGGTCGAAACCAACGTGATTGAAACTAACGTAGTCGTAACCAACGTGGTCGAAATCAACTTGGTCGAACTCAGCGTTGTCGATGTCCAGTGTGTGGTCGAAAGGCCAGTGTAGTCCAGGACCAATGAGTGGTCGAAAACCAGCGCAGTCAAAGACCGATGTGATCGCAAACTACGTGGTCGAAGACCAAGGTGTGTTGTTGAACAACCAACGTGGTCGAGAATCTGAGAGTGGTCACAAACCCAAGAGTTTGAAGCAAGATGAAATCCAACTGGTGAGATCACCGATCAGTGAGTGGTCGACCTGTAAGCAGTTGAAAACCGAAGTGGTCACACCAAGTCGAACATCGACCGGTGAGGTCGATGACTATTGAATGGTCGAAAACCAAAGAGGTCGAAAAACAGGGACTCCAGTACTACCACTACAATGCTTGCGGTACTACCGTTTCTCTTAGAAGAATAGGGTTGTCACGAGAACCAAAATCGGCAAAGCTTTCAGTCGACTAGAAGTAACAGAAAAGGCGCACGACCACACGATCTAAGACCATGGAGCGATCGAAGACAGCTGCGGTCGTAAATGACTAGAAGTAACAGAAGGCACTAGATCACCAGGTCTAAAATCATTGAGCGATCGAAAAACAGGTGTGGTTGTAAACGACTAGAAGTAGCAGAGAAGGCGCACGACCACCAGATTTGAACTCATTGAGCGGTCGAAATCAGAGACGATGTGATCTAAAACTTGACCATGATTGAAACAAGAAGCGGTCGAAAATGATTCGGAAGAATAGAGCAACGCACGACCGCTAGATCTAAAATCCACATATCTTTTGATTAAAAGATCAAATGGCCATGAAACTTTGTACGCAAATTGCTTAAAGTCTCAAGAGGCTGCTCCAATCTTGAATTGAAAACTGTTGTGGTTACAGACCAAACAGAGAGAGAGTGTAGTAGTGGAGAGTTGGGTAAAATGAATGGCTTACCCCCCCCCCTCCCCGTGGCTTATGCCACATATATATATTCACATGGGGAGTGCTTGTACAGTTGTACCCTTACACATGAGTATTCCCCTCGGGGGCTCTTATGTCATTACACATGTCCTATTGCGGACCTAACAGGCCTACTGGGCTTAGGTGGGGGCCACCCCTACAACAGGAGCCTATCAACCAAGTTGAGACCTTTTTGCGATTTAACTAAATGCGCACAAGAATTGAGTTCTAAAACCAAGGTCGTTGATCAGAACTGCTCATGGGTCAAAGATAGCCAAGATGGCTTTGGTTATATTCCCTCCTGTCACTACAAGTCAGAGCATCAACGAGATTAAATAAGAACTACCTCAGATCAAGAAGGGAAAGGAACAAAACCGAAGAATAGAACCGAATCAAGTGAACACAAGATTTCTTGATAGACTTGCTATTAACGTGCCTAATTGATTGAAGATCAATCTTACGAGATACTCTCCATGTCGTCCAGGTCCTTGGCACAACAAGATCAAGAGAGGAGCAAAAGAGGGATCAATCCAACCGAAACAAGAACACTCTCTCAGAACAAGAAGGGAAATGGACAGAGCCGAGAAGCAGAAAAAGAAAATAGAGGAAAAACCAAATCAAAGCCAAGCAAACTCAATTAGAGAAAAGATACACAAAAGGTAGACCAGTGACTGATGTATTGCTCACTTGAGATGAATGGTTTTACAGGTACTCCACTCAGGAGGACAAAGCTCTATGCCTAGAGCCCACATCCACTTAACTCCCATGGGAGGGAGGAGGTAGCCACCACAAGGCCTATCTAACATTCTCAAACCCTAGCTCTTGCCTCTCCTCCCCTTTTATAGGCTCATCAATGAACCCAAGACCTAATGGATCCTCCTATTAGGCCAAACCGGAGATATCCCATTAACCCCATCTAACACCGGGTTTTACTCACGTACGTTTCTCAAAGTGGCTTACACCATTAACCCATTAGTGAACCAACCTTGATCCACTTCACATTTTCAGCGCATACAAGACCTAAACCATTTAGGCCAATGCCGCCTTTCCAGTATTGGGCAATTTACCAACATGCCCTTCTACCGCCTTCCTCGAAGCTTCCCGCTTCCCTTGCCACGAAGTTTCGCCCATGCTTCGTCATCTTTCATGTGGCCCCAATGATTTGTCGTCAAGCTTTTCACGCGTTTGGATCCCTCCGAACCATCCTCGCTTGCAAACGACTCAAATCACTCGACACACCACATGCTTCTCCTTGCACATGACGACACCTGACATCCTCGATCGCATAGTACCTCGGCTCTTCTCTGAGTCTAGTCCCGGTCCACCTTGCCGTTGCTCATCATGTCTACTGCCGATAGCTTCCGCTCCGGTTCCTCATCGTCCAGGCTTGCAACCATCCCGCAAGTCTTAGTCATCTTCGGTGTCTCCCTGACTATTCTGGGCCTCAACACATCCCTATGTCTAGTCCCATTCCTTCCACGCCTCACCATGACCTAGCTCCGAAGTCTTGAAACCAACACCAACAAGCAAACCATCATGTAACACCGCACGATACATAAAGATCATCAATTTGCACAATCAAAATATATGCACCCAAATTACTGATTCTAATCTTAGAACTAAGCAATAACCACACATGCACATTAGCAACAAACATCCCGGTCAACCCCTGACCAAAACACCAATATTTCCAGAGAACAACCTCAGCCCATCGACTGGTCTGATACGACTTACCAGTACTCGGAAGCTCAGGGGATGAGGTACTCGTAGCCCATGAGTTCCTACTAATAGCCTACGACCACACAATAGGCGCTATGACCATCAAACGCATAGGCTACGACTACCACACAGATCGCTACGACTATCGCTCACATCGGCTACGACTATCGATCACACAAGCTACGACTTCCACAACCGATCGCTACGGCTTACGACTACCGATCACGATCAGGCAGTACGCTACGACCATCGATTACCAGGTACAACTATTGATCACACATAGTCGTTCAACACTGAAGCTTTCAACCACCGCGTGGTCGTTCTGCCGATCGGACCATCCGATCACACAGTCGTAAATAGCGAACACTCCTATCAGACAAACTCAAAGACCACGAAATCGACAGACCAAGAAGCAATCTCTTGCAAACCCCTCAAAAATCAAACTCAACCTCTACACATACTCTAATCTAAAAGTCAATTATTTATCACAATCATAAAGTGATCCTCCCATGGTATCACAGGTTAAATTAACAGAGCACCCCATGCAACTTGGAAGGCCACGGCTGGCCACCCAAGCTCCAGATGGCAACGCAACGTTGTGACGGGATTACAACGGCGTGCCTAAAGGCTCCACTGATCCTGCAATTAACAAATGTCGTAGCTACCCAATGCTTAATTAATAATCTGGGGATGGATGGTCTGGGGTCTGCAAGCTAGTGCGTGTTCTGAATTTCTTGCAAAAGCTGAAACGGAAGATCCGACACAGAGAATGATTCGATGGCTAGATCAAAGTGCAAAGGGAAGGAAAGTTTGAGGTGGCGATTGGATGCCTTGTGTGCAGAAGAGGGCAGTGCCTGCTTGTCTCATAAGATTGTTGATGAATTGGCCCTAACGAGATGGGTACGATCCGGTGGAAAAAGGTTGGTGGATGCTGACGTGAAACCTGGAGAGGAGAGGAGTCATCAGCAGTCACAGCCATAGAAGTTGGGGAATAAAGGGTGGCAAGGATAAGATATGTTTCATATGTATGGAACCGAGATAGCGAGACCCAGATCCAAGAAAAGCAACACCAATCAGCCTACCACAACCGAGCACACGTTTTTCTAGCCATATATCACAATTTTCCCTCGAATCAAGAGACTTTTCCCTCCAAAATCCCCGTAGATTATCCAAAAACCTGTTTTTGTATAATTCCTATATTTTTCAAGGGTTTTGTTAAACATCATCCGGATGTTTTCTTCTTAACTATCATCCAGATTTAGAACCATTGGATTAGAGATCCAATGGCTATGAATTCTCCCCCTCCCTTTGAAAAAAACTTCCCCCTTCAAAAACAAGGTGCCACTTGATCTCTAATCCAAATGTCACAAATTTAGATGATAATTAGAAAGAAAATATCTGGATGATACCTAGACACTCCTATTTCTCAATTGCGTGACACTAGTTCCAACATTCCAAACGGACCCTTAAGCCTTTTACCGGCTGTAGGAAACGAAGCTGTTTCATTTTTGCATATGTATACGTAGTCCGTTCTTCTAGGCTGAAGTGTGGTGTTAGAGATGGCAACGGGCACAAACCCGCTGGGTTTTGCTATTCCAAACCTGTGCCCATGAAAGTTGAACGTGCCCGCTAAAAAACCCATGCCCGTGACGGGTGCAGATTTTTGCCCAGACCCATGCCCACTGGGTTAACGGGCACCCACGGGTCGCCCGTGGGGTCAGTAATGCGAGCTGCAACAATGGTTAATGGAGAAGAGGAAGAAGTTCACCGGCCATCTTCGTTGGAGCCGGAGGGCAGCGCCATGGCCAGGGCCTACTGCTGCGATGCGCGTTGGCTGCGGCGTGGGGGCGGTGGGCTGAACTGAAAGGCAAGGCGACGGCGAGGGCGTGCGGGAGGCGGCGAGAGTGGCGGGAGCAGGAGCGGGAGCCGCGGGACCAGAGGGCGAGCGTGGAGACTGCCGGAGACCGAGTGCGGAGCGCCAGATGCGCCGCCGCTGCGGCGGCTATTGAATCGGGGTGGGGACTAGGAGGAGTGAGTAGTGACCGTGACCGAGTGCTAACTAGGGTTAGCCATATGGGTAATGGGGCATTGCCGCATTGGATTTGGGGGCTTGGGGCTATATGGCTAATGGGCTATGGGCTGGGCTAGTTTGCCTGGGAGGCTGGGAACCTGGGTTTATAACTCCTATGGATCGGGTTTATATTACCCATGGGTTTACAGGTTTGGGTACTATAGGAACGTACCCGAACCCAGCAGACCCGATGGGTTGGACTTTTTGCCCATTAAGAGACCCATGGGTTAGGAAATTGACTCAGACCTATGCCCTAATAGAGTAAAAACCCACCGGGTATCGGGTTTCGGGTACCCATTGCCATCTCTATGTGGTGTGGACGAAGAAGGGCAATTCATTCACTTGGACCTTTGCTACATGTCCAGGATAGATCGGTGCGTACTTTGTAGGTACCAAATTTTCGGGAGGGTATAGAAACATTGTTCAGTTTCTTATTTTTCTAATGAAAATTTGGAGCCGGAGCTTAGGCTCTCTGGTTCTAAAAGAAGTATTGCTCAGTTTACAGGCTAGGCCACACTTAGTTCCTGTTTCGAACAGCGATTTTTTCTGACTTCTAAAAGCCATTTGAAATATATTATCTTCTTAGGGATTTTTTCTTTTACATTATCGATGAAGATATAATGATATCTTTCATTTCATTTTGCTCGCTGCCATAAAAGAGGAGGCTACGGCCTGGGTCTTAGCGGGAGCCAATAAACTAGCTGAGCTGTCTATCACTCTGTAGCTCGAATTCATGCTAAGTGCTTTTGTATTTGCGCCTCGTTGTCTTTCCGTTTCTAAAACTATGCTACTCCATCTACCTTTGAATTAATATACGGCAACTCTCTTGCCTGTTTTCAAAAAAAGAATGGTATTTTTATTTTCCCTATTATTTATTTATTTTTAACTGAATATCTCATTAATAACTAGCAGACACTACAGTGTTATTTTAGCTAAAATTTATAACACTTTAAAATAAGGTCTTGGACAAGGCACGGTTTATCTTTTTTTCCCCTTTCTTGAGAGGTAGGCATGGTTCATCTTAAGGTAGAGAGATAGGCTCGGATTCACCACTGGCGAAATTAATGTCTCCACACCCAAAGCAAATTTGTCCTGGCCTTGGTCTGACATTAGAAAACGAGTCCATGTGACAAACCGGCTAGGCCTGCAAGAATGGCGCACATACGGCCCCACAGCCCAGCCTGAATAAGCTATTCGAGGACCAAAAACTTCCCATCCAAGGATTACCAGAATTTGGTCGTCAAATTGCTTGCCTATGGATAGGCAAGTTTTGGCAAGAAAACTGAATTAGAGAGCTTATGAAAAGAGAATCTTACCAAATTTTAGCAAAAACCAAATGGAAGTCAAATCTGGTCGAAGTTACCAAATGTTGTTAACCCAAAATTTGGGCTTCAAACCAAACAGCCCCCAAATCCCAAGCTTAGGTACAAGTCCAATGGTCCGAACGAAACTAGGCGTAATGTTGATTGAACCTAGGTTTTTACTGCGTCTTAGGGTGTGTTTAGTTGCGATCAAAATTGCCCTACCAAAAATTGCCGAAATTTGGTCATCAAATTGGCATGGCCAAGATTTGACAAGAAAATGAAGAAGGCCAATAAATAGGAAATCTTATCAAATGCTCGCAACAAACAAAATCAAAGCCAAATTTGATCAAACTCACCAAATGTAGGTAACCCAGAAAATAGCATTCATAAGCTTTAAAGTTCAAACCAAACAACCCCTTTCAAGAGCCTACGAAAAACTAAAAAAAGGCCTCTCGAGTCTCAACTAATGGACCTGAGTAATCACACTGTAACCATCCATCGTTTTCTGTCGTATTGAAGATTCATCAGATGTCTTTGCATGCTGCTAAAAAATGAAGGATTTGTCGCAGGTTACTCTCGGTCACTCTACAACGACTCCCAGAAACATACTATGATCGCCTGGTAGGGTTTGGTGTTTCCTGCTTTTACATACACTTAACTGAGTTTTGCGTCGTCAATGGTCGAAACCAGAGGCGGCAGCAACCGAGCAGATCAGAGCCCAAATGCAACATCCAACCGGACTTGTTGGCATTGGCAGCAGGAAAATACACCGTAGTGATTTTTGTGATGACCGATCATTCATACAGCATGCAGTCGAACTAAACAAGTTGCAACGGCCCCATATGATATCAGGCATGAAACATTCTAAGCGGGATAATGCATCACAGTAGGGATTCACATAGGAATAACAATGTTGCTTCCTAGGCAGTTATATCAGAACCACGAGGATGTATAGTAATCTGGTAACACGCATAATACAAAATCTGGTTCTCGTGGCTACATGTTGGATGGTTCATGTTCACACAGTTGTAAAATTGCATCCAGGGATGCAAAACCAGAACTACAATAAAGCAAGTCAACTTGTGCGTAAATGGAGAAATCATACAAAAACTAAAATCAGTTCTTATTGCTACCGCATATACTCCCCATAAACTCCCACCTCTTATTAAACATTCCACAATATGGAGACTGCAGGCCGCTCTGGGAGGTTTGGTCTCCACTTTCAAAACTGTAAGGAAAAAAGGATAGGTGCACGCTACATAAGCTCCTCTATGCCTGAGCGCCAAGTTCCAACATCAAGGTGTGGTTCGCATCATCACTTCCAGGGCCACTAAACTGGATGGGGCCTGTGTCATAGAAAGATTAACAGGTTAATTTATTTCTATAGCCATCAGTCACTGCTGTCAATTTCCTAACTACATACCAGGGCTGACGTATCTGTTCTTGAGGGCCCATTCATCTCGCATTGATGCAAACTTCTTAAAGGGTGCGCCTGAAAATTGACAATACAATAAATCAGATTTTCATAAAAGGGCATAAACCTCATAATCGTTAGTAATTGTTATGAACATTAGTTAAAAGGGGGTAAACACCGTCGAGAGAATGACCGGACGACGTCGAGAGGAAGACTATAGATGAGAATGATTTTGTTTTTTCTTACTTAGTTCCAATAGTATGCGGTAGCCCTCTTATATAGACGGACTCTCTCTAACAGATAGAATCTATTTTCAATTATATCTCTAAGAAATATAGAAACCAATATAATATCTTTAATCACATATCTAACAAATGGAAACTAATCTCTAACTCAAATAGAAACTAATATCTATTTCCTAATAATGAACCGACTAAGCCCAAGGTCCACGCCCATGAATTACACCCCTCCCGGACATGCAGCTCGTCCTTGAGCTGCTAGGTGGTGGCTATGGTTGCAGTTCCACATCGACGAAGTATAGTGCTTCCTGTTAAACGGTGCCTGCAAAAAAGATTAGTATTTTTCTTTTTATTCTCTCTTTCTTCTTTTTCTTCCTTCACTAGTTCCTCTATTTCGTATTAAAGACTTCTTGCGTGAGGCTCGGTATTATGTCGTTGGCAGCAGGGGCGGTGATGGTGGAGGCTCCCCAGCGGCTTTGGCTCTAGCTTCCCGCCGGCGAAAGCTCCGGATGAACGCTGACAAAATCTCGAGAGGCGGAGAAGCGACCACACGACGGAGATTTGGCGAATGGTGGTGGGGTCCAGCGGCAGATGGAGGCGGCCAGCTCGAATCCAAGCGGAACAAGGCCAGCGGGGTCCCAATCTCGTGGGTTCGAGGTGCGGCCATGGAGACGGCGATGCTTGGCGGAAGATCGACAGATCGAGGCTGGCGCGAAGCATAGAAACCTCAGTAGCGGCAGCGCGGACAGGCGCAGTGAGCCAGGCGGAGGCTGAAGTAGGAAAACTCCGGTGGCCTCGGGCGGAAGCTGAGTAGGACGACTCCAGCGGCCTCGAGTGAAAGCTGAAGTAGGACGACTCTGGCGACCTCGGGAGCTCGACAACCGGGAACGGCGACGGCAATAGGCGTGGATCCGAGCGGCGAATGGCTACCGGCAACCGGGGTCCCCTCGAGCCAGAACCACCACGTCGCGGCTCGTCGAAGCCACAGGTGGCGCCGCACCAACACGCGCCAAAGCCACGCGCGTTGGCGAGCTCCTCACTTGTGAGGTCACGGGGGCCGGTGGGGAGGCTAAGGAGCTCGTCAGGGTAGGTCTACAGAAGGCGAGCGCAACAAACTTGGCGCTATTGACCGTGGCGAGCAGGACGGGCTAGGGCTTCTTCTTGGGGACTTTGGTGGTGGCGGCGGTGGCGAGGGAGGGAAAGTCAATGGCAGGATGGGCGGCGGCGGCAGGGGGAAAAGGCCGTCCTGCTCCTCAGCGGCGAGGGCCCCGGAGCCAGGCTTGGCCCACGCGGAGGTGACAACCATGATGTTGGGGTCGTTCGTCGGCGGTGCGCTATTGGTTGTTGGCATGCGTTGGAGATTTGGGGATTGTTGTACCTGCGGCTTTAGATCGCCAGTCTCTACGCAGTTGCGCTCGGAGCATCCCCCGTCTTCGCCGCGATGTCCGCCGTCCTCGCGCTCGCATTCTTCGTCCTGCCGAATACGCCATGGCGCGTTTGAGTCCTCCTTCCACCTCCGCCTCTCCAAGCAGTGTTGTCACAGTCATGGGGTGCTGCTTCAAAACCGGTGCGTTGGCCTTGAAAGATGCTATTTCGGCGTCGTTTGAAGTCACACCACTGTCCGCGCCGGATGAAGGAGCAACAGTAGCAACGTCGTTGCCGTGGCACGACCACTATTGCTCCTGCCTCTTATTCCACCGCAGATAACGCAGCCACTTGTGCCTTCTCTTTTGCTACAATCTTTATCAACATGCTCTCTATATTCTTGAGTCCAGTAAGCATTTCTTCATAGACAGCGAGGATCTTGTCACCTGTTAACTCGGCAGCAGAAGCGATGGTATTGGCTCTGATACCAAATTGTTATGAACATTAGTTCATATGGGGTAAACACCGTCGAGAGGATGGCTGGCCAGCGTCAGCGTAGAGGGAGGAGAGAGAGAGTGAGACTATAGATGAGAATGACTTTGTTATTTCTTGCTTGGTTCCAATAGCATACGGTAGCCTCCTTATATAGACAAGCTCTTCTTATTAGATAGAATCTAATCTCAATCATATCTCTAACAAATATAGAAACTAATATCATATCTTTAATCATACCTCTAAGAAATGGAAACTAATCTCTAACTCAAATAGAAACTAATCTCTAGTTCTTAATAATGAACTGACTGGGCCTAAGGTCCACGCCTATGATAGTAATAGAAGTGAAAGTGCTTCATACCGTCAAGCTCCACCATAGCCTTCTTGATCACTGGCTTGAACTTGCCTGATTGCAGAGAAAAACATCAAAAGTTAAAATCTAACACTAATTAGTCCAAAAATAATAATAAAATGGATTTATACTATCACATTTGCTTGAATAAACGGTCAAAAGAACTATTTTGGAAGTTGGAGCATAGTTAGGTAACCTTCCAAGTCAAGAGAAGGAAAAACACCGAGAAAATAGGGAATTCCAGATAGAGAATTACCGTGCCTCCTCTCAACATCCATTAATGCTGTCAATGCAGTTCCTCCAACAGTCCATTCTTCCACAGGAGCAGCGAGGTTGCCAACCTGAGTCAACAAAACAAAAGGCAAGGCTACGGTCAAATCATGGAAGTACATATACAATACAATAGCTTCCAGATAACCATATATTGGCTCTATTTGGTTTATAAACTTCTACCCAAAGATGAATATGGGGTGGAAACCGGAAAGAATATATGGCGATGTTTGCATGGTTGAAAAGTGGTGGGTCTTTACAGAATTTACAAGGCAAACAATGTAAATATGCCTCCACAAAAGCATGTTAATCAGGCGTCAACCCAGGCATGAGGCATCTATCACATAATGTGACAAGAAAATATAGTGGGCATACCGACGTAATAAGTCCTGTCTTCCCGTATTGAAGTAGAGCCCCAGAACCGTAGCCTAACGAATAGCAATAGCTAGAATCAAAATTAGTAGGAAGGCCACATCTTCCTTCGTATCTGCAAAATTACAAAGCAACAGCATGAGCGACTGGGGGTCATTTTGGAAAATTCAATGTACATACTTACCCAAAGAAGTGAGATTGGCCTCTGAAATGTGCAGGGTACTTCCCCTCAGCTTTTCTCTTCTCCAATTCAGTTTCAACCATGGCAATAAGCATTTTCTCAGTTTCAATTTTTGCAACCTGAAAGGACATTTTGGACGCCAGTCAGTGTGGCTAACTTTTTGGTAGAAACAGAGTCAATTTTCGAGGACTAAACAAAGTTAAGATGGTTAAAAAAATTCCATGTTTTTACTTGAACATTGCCATGTGGATCTCTTTCAAGCAAAAGTTGCTCCTGAATGGTTTTGGGCAAGAAGTCAAACAGTTGCCGAGATTCTGGCTGAAGCTTGCTTTTCCAAGCGCCTGCTTCATCAACAACATCATGTGCCAAAATTTCATTCAATTCAGCAATGAGTTTTTGAACCTGGAAAAGAAACAGAATGATATCAGTAATGCAGTCCGTGAAAACACAAAATAGCAGACTGCGTAAAGATTGTCAAACCTCTGGGATGAAATCAATCAGGCCCTCTGGTATAAGGATAACGCCATAGTTGTAACCAAGTTCTGCACGCTTGCAGATGATATCGGTAATGTAGTCTGTGACATTCTTAAGGGTCTGCTTCTTTGCAGCAACCTACATTAATGCAAATAAGGAAACAATATATTGCAGCATTTCAGCAAAATTGAATATGTAAACTATAGTTTCAGACACTTGTTTTTTTTAAGAAAAAAGCCATATTGTGAGTTAATGTATAAAAATTAAGAAGTTTGGTAGGAAAAGTGGAAACTGAAATGCGCATGAAATAAAATATGGGTAGAGGTGTATGGATGATTTTAGTCCTCTTGTGTACCATTATGTATCACCAAGCTAACTAGAAAAAGCTTGAAATGTCAGATGATGCTAATTCAATGTAGAAAGAACTTCATTTATAAGAATTACGAACCTCTTCTCCAATGAGTGCAACATTAGGGTGTGTTTGCAAAGCACACTCTAATGTAATGTGAGAAGCAGCACGTCCCATAAGCCTCACAACTGCATGACAATAGCAAGTACTTACTAGGGAGTGTAAAAAATTAACAAAAATATGTTAAAATGGATCATCTATCATGTATGCCGTTCCATAGTTAACATCCGTGGTTTATATATTTTGCAGTATGCTGTACAGCATTATGAGAATGTTTGTTGGCATTACAGACATAGCTTAGAACAAAAAATAGGAGGATAAATTCACTAGAACGTTGAGTATTTAATGACTTTCTTCTCATAATTTAATTACTGAAGGATCAAAATATTTAACATGGATAAGTTGCAGTTACGGGTTTATGTATGTTGTAGAGCTTTACTGGGATGTTTGTTAACACCAAGATCAAGTTAAGTAATCTGCCAAGTATTTGATTTCTCTTTTCTCAATTTAATTACTGAAGAATTGAATAACAGTCTGATTCAATAGCTATCTTCTGCAATAAACAGTGCTCCCTCCATTTCAAATATAAGGGCACTCCCAATGCAGAAACTATGAAGTAGTTTCTATACTTGCTAATTAATGTAGACACTACCCGTGGAAACTATACTCCCAATGGATAGTTTCTACAAATAAACTTTTCATCCAATCATCTATCTTCTCTCTCCTATCATCTACCTATCACAGCTCTTTCTATCTTGGTTCTCGTGTAGACATGGTGTCTATATAAGAAATCATTTCCTTATCTCTCCTCCTTAACTCCAATGACACATCAGCATTTTGCTTACTTGGCACCTTATTTAATGCCATAGAAACCATCTATAGTTTCTGCATTGGAAGTGCTCTAAAGCTTATAATATTTGCAATCTCGTTTCAAAATATAAGGCGTGCATGCAGATTTAATGACATTTTCTCTCTCTCTTGTCATCATTTATCTTCCCTCTCTTCAGCATTTATGAGTGAACACATTCACTAACTATTATCTCTCTTATTCCCAATGCATTAACACCATGAACACCACCATGAACACCAAGGCTATTTCCCTCTACTATTCTCTTGGTTTCATGACCACCTTAATCTCCATGCTTGACCAAAATACGCCTTATAAAAAGAAATGGTGGGAGTACTAGTAGAATTTAGCACTTGGCAGCCATGACCTCTTCAAATTTCACCTATTTTATTGCTATCGATTCTTTGCAAAGTGTAGGAAAACAAAATCATGGCTCAGCATGTCCAAACAACTGAGAGAAACTTACAGTGGTAGTATTTTCCTGTTGACCGTGCATCAGTCATGACATTGCCAATCATTTCAGAGTATATCTGAAAAAGAAGAAACAACATTGTCATAACATGATCCTAAATCTTCATCTGTGTGAAATGTCATGATTCCACCTTAAACTGAAAGAATGCTTGTGCAGTTGAGCAAGTGTGCCATGACCATATAAGTGAAATATTTGAAATCTAGACTAGGATTTGCAGAAAACTCGGGATTGATGCATAAGGATCAAGAACTTGATACCTTGCAAGCAGTGTCAAATCCAAAGCTTGTTGGAACCTCCTTGCATTTTAGATCTCCATCAATAGTCTTTGGACAACCAATAACACGAGTCTTCAGGTTCTTTCCCCTACAATGCAAAGTTCATGACTTAGAAAGTATCATATTTATTTGCTTGCGAAGAAGCAGATAATTAGCAATATGGTCACGAAAACAATCGATTATAATATATGTGCATTTACAAGTCAGGCAATAATATTGTGACCTAATATTTCAAGAAAAAATATTATAATCTAAAAATAACAAGCTACTGCTTTGTAGAATGAAAATCAAAACACTGCACACTGACAGTACAAAGCTTGAGGTATTAATTGCAACCAACCTGAAGTACTCAGCAAGGAGGCATGCGTTGGTGTTTGAATCATCACCACCGATGACAACAAGTCCATCCAAATCAAGTTTGTTGACTGTGTCTTCAGCCTGCTTGAACTGCACAAACACCAAATAGAGTTAAAAGATGATGCTGGTGACTGGTGAGGTAGTAATAAGTCAACACAGTAGCAAAGCTCTCCAAAAAGGGAACAGAAGGTTTCAGTAAGCATTTGCATATAAACTTGCCCAAAGACATACCTGCTCTGGCGTTTCAATCTTGTCCCTTCCACTGCAGATCATATCAAATCCACCCTAGTAAAAAGGAAAAACAAAATTAACATGCATCACCAAAGTAATAGTGAAAACGTCGTGAAGGGACCTAATCATCAACAGTACTTGACACCTAACATCGTCATAATTCAGAAAAGAAACAAAATGGAAACCTCTATAAGATTTGCACCAAACATCTTATGATCTTGTTTACACCTGAATCTTACCCAACCCCTACCAACCAAATTAACATGGATTACATAAAAGTGAACACACTTGAGATTTCACTAAGCGTGCTTAGCAAAGGTTATGTTGCCATACCTGGTTTCTGTAGGGGTACACGTAATCAGAAGTAAGCTCAACGTACTTGCACTTCATGATCCCAGCTGGTCCTCCCTTGAATCCATACAAGGTGCTGCCTTTTGCACGCTCCTGCAGGTAATCTGATCCCACACAAACCAGGCCAGGTAAACCACAAGAAAGCTTTAGGAAACCGCTCAAAATACAATACATACTTCCTCATAGTATATCCAATTTAATGCAAAATATCAAAAGTAACACTCACAAGACAAGTAAATTTAGCAAATTTAGCCCCCATCAGACCACCGTAATCTACCAAGATCTACAACTGTGCAAGTTCAATGTTGAAGCTCGCTTAGAGATACCAACTTTAACTAACAACGATCATAGCCCTCCTCAGATCTCCCACCAGACTGGCACTAACCCTTCTTTTCTTAAAACCACCAACTTTAAATTTGTCTCTGCTACTGCTAAATCTGGGCTTTTGCAGCTTTCATCAAGCGAACAGCTCAAGAACAGTCGCACTCACCAAAGATGCCGCAGATCACATTGTGCCCGCCTGGCGCCTGGCCGCCCGAGAGCACGACACCGACCTTGAGCGGCCTCGCCGCCGCCGGTTCGGCCGACGGCACCAGAGCCGCCGACGGCACCAGAGCCGCCGACGGCTGCCCGAACAGGTTGGGGAACAGCTTCGCGATCTCATCTGCAACAGATCGAACCCCCCCAAATCTGAGCTCAAATCCATCCAAACCAGAACCACAAAATTCAATCAGAGAGGAAGCCGACGGGGGCATTACTCACCGGGGTTGCCCGCGGCGGAGCTGGCGGGCCCGTCGGCGAGCGCGAAGTGGGAGCGGAGGACGGAGGGGAGGGGCAGCGCGTGCCTGAGGCGGCTCGTCTGCACCTCGCTGTACACGGACGCGAGCCGCCCGGGCGCCGGCGCGTTCGACGCCGCCGCGCCGCCGTTGGCCGAGACCGCCGCCGCCGCCATGTGCCGGTGCGAGATTTGGTGCGGGAGTGGGATACTGGGATGTGGTTTTGGGGCTTGCGGGCGAGAGGTGGCCGCCGTGGGGTTTTATCGCCGCCCGCGATCGGGTGGGTGGGCTGCTCGTTTTTGCGGCCTCGCCCCTGGGTTTGTGCCGTGTTCCCACTTCGGTCTGCGGCGGCGGACGTAGAAACTTGGCGAGCGTCGTAAGCTGAGAAATTTGGATATTTGATACTGAATACGTGCGCCTCTCAACTTTTAACCCCTAATTCGCACACCTTTAGAAATTTAACCCTATCATTGTGAATTCTTTTGATTCAAGGGATTCTCTTCATTTTCGCAGTGACAAGTGTTAAAATATAAAAGGAGAGAAAATGAGGAGAATCCCTTGAATCAAAAGAATTCGCAGTGACAGGGTTAAATTTCTAAAGGCGTTCGAATTGGGGGTTAAAAGTTGAGAGGCGCACGTATTCAGTGTCAAATATCGAAATTTCTCCGTCAAGCTAGGTCTGTGTAACGCTTCCTCACACCACAAGGAGCGACATTCTAGGCATCAATACAGTCTATTCTCTAAGCTAAATTTGATCACTGTTAGTACTATAATATACCTATAAAACTTAATAAAATTATAATATTATGAAAACAGTTTTCAATAAAAATCTATGTGCATCATTTTCAAAGTGTTCAATCTAAACATTCATTAAGATATAGAAGTCAAAGTATATAAAATTTGACTGATATATTTCAAAATGTCACTCTTTTTTTTTTGACAGCGAGAGTAGCTACTTGAGTATCTATTCATAGAACAACTGAACGATGACGGTCGATATTGTTCCTTCCATGCCAACTACAACTTGGCTGGACTCCTCACCTCTTTTACAATTAGCATGGTGGCTTAAGGTGCTGCTCATTTCGGTTTTTCTCACTGTTTAGTATTATAGTTGGCTTATTTTGTACTATAATTGTTAGTAATTTTTTAACGTAATTAAATTTAAAAAAATAAAAATAGAAAAAATAGATTAGACTATCATGGACAATACAAAGGAATACGAGAAAAAAAAGACAAAAAAGCCCCCAAAAAGCTAAAAGGTAGAAAAGGACGAAATTAAAAACTAAAAGTTGAAAGCTAAAAGCTAAAGCCCAAATGAGTAGGGTAATTACAAATAGATGATCAAGTGTTAGAGTCGAGGAGAGCTAGACAAGACATGATTAATAGATAAAAAAGGCCAAAAGCGCGATATATGATAAAACGCGTTGTTGAAATATACATTTGATTTATTTATTTTATTTATAAGTTAAATTTAACTTTCTGCAAAACAAACCAAGGTAGCCATTTCATTTGTTTAAGTCTTGCGTCTATATATTGCATTCTACATACACAATTTATTGAGTACTTTATGTGTCCACTGTACTATTGACACAATTCAGTTGCTGAATGAGAATAATCTTCAGCACTCTTTGAGGAGGAGTTCTACGAAGGAGGTTAAGCGTTAGGTCAAGCAACCTCAGTTGATTGCATGCAGCTTGAGGTGGGTTATTTTTCACTAGAGTTATCTTTTGGTTTTCCGCTGCAAGTTTATTTCTTAGTGCTAAGCTCTGTGAGGCATAATAGATGTAAACTTTGATCATAAAATTATACTCAGTTAATTAAATAATAATAGCTATTTTTCTTAATTATGCTTGTGTATGGATGATATTATATCAATGTTGCCACTTATGCACTAGCATGATTTTAGACTAATGTAATATACATAGAGGGTCCGAATTTACTTATCGGGTCCCGGCATAATACATTGTTAGATAATATCAACCAAGCATAAAAACCTGAATAAAAGAATGCAAAAAACCCCTACTTTTGGGCGCTGGAAGCATGTGAAGTGTACAACCAAGTAGCAGGGACAAAACAGCGAATACGTGATATTCGATGGTTTATACGCAAAGTGAACAATGTGGGTGTAATTCTGAGATTTGTCGTGGATGTACATGCATAGATCAGAACCCATGGCGCCTGTCTTGGCCCCCGTCTCTTGCAACCTCGGCTGGCCGTGGTATCGCTCGATGTCGCTGCAATTCTGCTGCTGATGGTTTTGTGCTGTGGTAGCTCCCGACTGATGTAACCCCTAGTCCTAATGGAACGTAGCTTTCAGATTTGACATGTTGTTTGCTTCTTTATGCTTATCCTAACTGGATAGGATAGCGCGTTACGCTGCGCCATATAAATGTATGCAGCTCAAAACACCCGATCAAGCAAGAAATGTTTGTTTTTGCGGTTCGCAGTGTATAAATTAGAGGATTCGCACAGAAGGCGGTATTATCGTATGCATATGCAGAAAATAGATGTATTTTTCGATCACCGTGTATGTATTTCCATGAAGTGGTTTTTCAATGTACAAATAGCTCCCAAGGCTTTTATGTTGCAGCTACATATGGGCCTGTTCTTTCCTCCGAAACTGACGGTTTTTGGCTTTTGCTACGGTATCTAACTTTCAAACGGAGTGTTTTCTCAAGACGGGGCCTACAAGTTAAACGATGTACACGTTAAAAGCCTAACATCTGTACCAGCCAAAATCGCAAGTGAGTATCTCTCCGTAATCTGTACCATAAACAACCAAAATTCAAAAATTTCAACCAAAAATCATAAGCCGCAGCCGTTGCCAAACAGACCCTATGCACACAGTTAGATCGAATAGCAGGAAACAGAAGTAATGTGCCATGGGATGTAGGTAAAACATCTGAAAGATTAGTAAGATAGCCAACACTGAAGGAGCGGATATTTCAATAGTGACCTACGTGGTCAAGCAAACACAATGAGCAGATAAAAAAGAGAAAAATTGCGAAGATGGAAGACAAAGGTCGTAACAAAAAAAAAAGATCACTTGAAAAAGACAAAAAACAGACCCTCATGAGCATGAAATAAATGCAATCCAAAATGAAACTGCAAGTAGAATAAACAATAATCAATTAGAAGATAAGCATACTCAAGTTATTTGACCACATGCTTGCATACATAAGAAGATAGCAAATGCGAGTGTGGTGTTTTTGTATATGAACAAGTGCAAATACATGCTAGCACGGAAATGATAAATCCAACAGCTTTGTTGCATCCACATATGGAAACTCAACAAAGGTGCATTGGCTCCTAATTAAGATGCAAATTTTCCAAGCTGGATGCGAGCCCGGATCAACTCGGCTTCGGCTTCTGGTTTCTTTTTCACTATTCATAAGTTTCGTCTTTTTCTGAACTTTTGGCTTTTTGTTGAGCTTTTTTGCCAGTTCTTTTTTTCCCGTATTTGTTTGTATTATACGTAATGGGCTAACATATATTTTTTATTTTTAAATTTTTTTAAATTTAATTATGCTAAATAAGCATCTGTCAGCTACAGTGCTTTTTTCAGCCAGCTACAGTGTTTTCAGCTATAAGCCACGAGCTTTTCAGCCGAACCGATCACCACCTAAGATAAGTTGGTTACCCAAAGAAAAGGCTTCAGAAAAAAATTGTGCAAGAGAATATGTACATATATTTTTTGGATTTTGTTAAACATCATCCGTATATTTTCTTTCTAATTATCATCCAGATTTAGGACTGTTTGATTAGAGATCCAATGGCCATGAATTCTACCTCCTCCCTATTGAACAAAATATCCTCCCTTTAAAAATAAGAGACCTCTTGATCTCTAATCCAAGGGTCACAAATTTGGATGATAGTTAGGAAAGAAAACATCCGGGTGATGTCTAGACACTCCCAATTTTTTTATAACCAATATGGAATAAGCCATGAGGGAATGGTAACAATTTGCATTCCTTACATAGTGCTTTTTGTATCAATTATGCACCTAACAATATAATGTTGGTTCTCTGCCATTCATTGGCTACAGGTATAGCCAGTATGTTTGCATAAAAGCAACAATTTCCATTCTATTATAAATGATTGTTTAACCCATTCTTGCTATTAAAATTGCATTTTAGTTTTAATAAACCCTTCACCCAGGCAGGTGCATTATAAAGAAAGCAAGGGAAACAAAGGGGAAAAGACATATTTTGTGAAGCTCAAAGTTATCACCACTACTGATGAGGACATCACTTACACACATACACTTCCGGTGGCACACACACCTGTAGTTGAGTGTACTAAAATTCAAGAGTCAGCTAGTATACAAGGTTCAATAACACGAGCACGTGCATGTTGCCTTGGACAACATGTAAATTCGTTTCTTGGGCAAATTAATTATTTAATTACAGAACAAATGATATTACCTAATAAATATTGTTTATTTGTTACTACATGTGAAGGAATTTTTGGAGAAGTTGTTGATCAAGATTTGGCCAAGGCCCGGCTCCGATTGTGAGTGGCTGAGTTCATCGATTACTGACAAATACCTCCAATTATCAGTGTTATGAAAGCCAACCTGTAACGTTTCAGCATGCATAATACATATGGATGGAAAGATAATTAAGTCTACTATCACCTCCAACAAACGGCTCATCATTTCGACTTCCCAATAAGGAGTTATGACTGTTTTAGTAGGGACTGCACAGAAGACAAAAGGACGCGCGAATAGATTGTTAGAATTCCCAGCATCATGAAGGCCAACCTGTAACATTTTAGCATGCATAATATATATGGATGGAAATATAATTAAGTCTATTGTCACCTCCAATAAACGATTTGTCATTTGGACTTCCCAATAAAGAGTTATGACTGTTTTAGTAAGGGCTGCACAAAAGACGAAAGGACGCGCGAACAAGCTGTTGGATGACCTTTGGGCTGGCTTATCTTCAAGTCTTTTCTCAAGAACTTTCACACCTAACTAGGAGGGTTGTTCCTAGTATAAATACCCATGATGTTTCTACTAAGAGCAAGTTTAATAGTATAGATAGCTGCTACCTCCAATACATTTTCATGTCATCAAAAGATAATAATGCAGCCAACTCATACAATAAACTGGCTATAAGTTGTCTCTACAAGAGCTCTCAATCATTTAATACATACATAGGTATTGGTCATTTAATACATGCATGGATATAGCAGTTAGTTCTATTGGTACATGCATGGATAACGTCTCTTTTCCTGTGCTATAGCCTGACTCTTGCATGGGAGTCGGCTTGGCTCTCTCTCTCCTTTTCTCTCCCCTCCACATAGGACTATGCTGACATGGATTCCCTTATAGCTAGCACAGTCAGCCTTATTAAACTTGCTCTAAGGGGAGACTTGATTCTTTTTGCATGATGGCTACTAGCTACTGTAAAACAATTGGGTCTCATCAATATTTCATCTTCGAGTAAAATTCTTCCATTATTGCTCTTGTGTCTTCTCTTGGATTTGCTAGAGCCATTCTTCGTGAACAGGCCAATTGTGTTTGACACGGTTGGTAACCAATCGAGAAGCGGTGTAGCGATTGCGAGGTTGCTGATCACGATCGGATCATGGTTAGCCTCCCCTTTGTCAACGTCGCAACTCAAGTTATCGGATTTCTCTTACGACGGAAGATCGGGCCAACTCACATGCACGCATCTTAAATCGAGGCGTGTGCATATCAACCACCACATAAGTATAAACCTCACAGATCACAACTAGCTCAATGTTACCTAGTGGGAAATGAAATAACAAAAATTTCTAGCGAGATCATGGCATCACTCTTCAAATCATGATGAACTGTAGTGCATGTTGCGCAACAAAGTTGAACTTATATTTTTAAAGTAGGCAGATTAGAAGAACGGTGAAAAGGAGAGTAGATATTCATATACCTCATCAAAATTCAGGGAATCAAAAGCAGAAATTACTCTGATGACAACTTGGCTAGTCTTTTTTGCACGCACGATATGAGTCAGACACAGAAGCAACATATTCATTTGAGGAAAATAACTTGTAGTCATCCAGTGTCTTACCACAACCTTCAATTGAATGCAATACAATATCAATCAACTCAATTTACAAACAAAAAGTGGGTTGAGAGTATGAAGATATCATAATAATCAACCTCCGACTGCCTTCAGTTCAAAATAAGCATAAAGAATGTGTGCAGTCAAGTGAGAATTCCTGCTGTAAGACAAAATAAAATAACGCGGTGAGCGAACAGTACCAGGGATAATGAACAACATGAGGAAATCTAAAAATAGTTGCAGGTATATAATAAACATGTAAAGGAAAACTAATAAAGTGCAATACATGGAAAAGAAGTAAAGAAAAGTATGGGTAGTAGCAAATTGTCTATACGAAGATGTGAAAACAGAGGATCCTAAGAGCAAAAGACTGTAGGTACTGAAATGGGGCACTATGGTGTCTGGGTACACCTTCCTGTCTTTGGATTACTTTTAGATGCGTGTAAGTGCAATGATGCATAACATTCATTAATTCAAAAAGGCATCAATTTGAAAAGGAAGTCATTGATTTAGCATGTGAATTAATCATGGATGAAAAGTTTTAATTATAGATGGAAAGTCTCAATTATGGAATCTGAGCACCATAGTGCCCCTGTTATACACACACACATATGTATGTATGCATGCATGCATGTATGTGGAAAGGAGAAATAATAAATAGTAGCAGCTAAATATTATTGCAAAGAAGGGTGGGCAATAGCAGCCACTCAGTATAGCTATTGCAAAATAAAGGATTTGGAGAACGAATACCAATTCATATAATGGAATACATAGGCTTAAATAGAAAGCCGTACATGTTGGTATGCTGTTGCGGGCATCCGTTGTGCTAACTGTTGCACGAACTAAAATGCAGACAGTATGGCATGGCAAACTATATTTTTTGTTGTTGCTCCAGTTGTGCCATCTTCATTCTCTATTAGTATAACCAATCCTTTATTTGACCTAGTAAGTCCAGAAGCATCAGGGCTTCCCGCGTGGAGGCCGCGTCGCTAGGCGCCGCGGTGTTGGACAGGCGGATGCTGCCAGTGGGGCGATCGGATGGCTCTGTGCAAAACGAGGGACGTGGATCAGTGGATGGCCTGAGAAGTGAGGGAAGATGTGGATAGGCTGAGAGGCGAGGAATTCCTTCGCCTTCAATAGATTTATGATTCCTAAAGAGACATTTTTTCTTTGAGATGAATGTGTACTTATACATGGTTCGTTTGCTACGCATGCTCGACTTGCACTACATAGATACATCAGCACAAGACCTTGTACCATTAATTACTGGGAGACAGGGGCGGATTCAGGCCTCTAGTGGTTAACTCCCTCAATAAGCTTTTTCTAGAAAAGTTCTAATTCTTTCATAATTCGTATGAATTTATCACTAATGCAATTTCTTCTGTAAGTCTAGCCATGTTTGGCCTATTCATAACATACATCTTCTATTGATCTACTTATTCCTTTTTTAGAATTTATATTTGTTGTGGTTACAGACCAAACAGAGAGAGAGATGGTAGTGGAGAGGTGGGAGTGTTCTGTCTCAGCCTCCCCCTCATCCTGATATATATATTCACATGGAGTATGCTTTTACAGTTATGCCCTTACTTCCGTACCTCCCCATTAGGGGCACTTATGTCATTACACATGTTACTCTGGTTCTTATAACCTCCTAATAGGCCTGCTGGGCTTAGGTGGGGGCCACCCCTACGACAGGAGCCTCTCATGGTGAAGGGCTTCACAGGGCCGAAGCCATGTCGCCGAGTCCTTTGGCCCCCTCCGTCCCGCGGCCTGTGAATTTCTCCAAGCTAGTCGAAGTAGACGTGCGCTCCGTCTCCTACCCTTCGAACGGGTGGCAGCGGAGGCTGGCGCCTAAGTCGAAGCCGAGGCGCGCGCGCTCCGTCCCCTACCCTTCGAACGGGTGGCAGCGGAGGCTGTCGCCTAAGTCGAAGCCGAGGCGCGCGCGCTCCGTCCCCTACCCGTCGACCGGGTGGCAGCGGAGGCGGGCGCCTAGTCGAAGTAGACGCACGCGCGCTCCGTCCCCTACCCGTCGAACGGGTGGCAGCGGAGGCTGACGCCTAGTCGAAGTAGACGCGCGCTCCGTCCCCTACCCTTCGAACGGGTGGCAGCGGAGGCTGGCGCCTAGTCGAAGTAGACGCGCGCGCTCTGTCCCCTACCCGTTGACCGGGTGGCAGCAGAGGCTGGCGCTTAGTCGAAGTAGACGCGCGCTCCGTCCCCTACCCTTCGAACGGGTGGCAGCGGAGGCTGGCGCCTAGTCGAAGTAGACGCGCGCGCTCCGTCCCCTACCCTTCGAACGGGTGGCAGCGGAGGCTGGCGCCTAGTCGAAGTAGACGCGCGTGCGCTCCGTCCCCTACCCTTCGAACGGGTGGCAGCGGAGGCTGGCGCCTAGTCGAAGTAGACGCGCGCTCCGTCCCCTACCCTTCGAACGGGTGGCAGCGGAGGCTGGCGCCTAGTCAAAGTAGACGCGCGCGCGCTCCGTTTCCTACCCGTCGACCGGGTGGCAGCAGAGGCGGACGCCTAGTCGAAGTAGACGCGCGCGCGCTCCGTCCCCTACCCGTCGAACGGATGGCAGCGGAGGCTGGCGCCTAGTCGAAGTAGACGCGCGCTCCGTCCCCTACCCTACGAACGGGTGGCAGCGGAGGCTGGCGCCTAGTCGAAGTAGACGCGCGCGCGCTCCGTCCCGGCGCTAAGATTGGAGCTGTTGTGACCTTGCAGTCTGGTAGTGCGCTTTTAATGGCGACTGGAATCACGCTGACGCCTGGCCTGGTAGAAGTCAGACTGTCGCGCCGTGCAGTCTGCCATTCTGCGAGTGGGACACGCGGCGCCTCACGACTGGTGCGTCGTGGGATGTGAACGGTTGCGTGACCGCGGTCGTTCGCCTCTTCCCCAGGGAAGTTGGACGCGTGTTAAAGGCGTGGAGGCGTTGTGCGCTGCTTGGTCACCTACCGGGCACGACCCTCTAAGCCCCGGCGGTTCTTCTTTCCAAATCATGGGTAGCCGAATCGCTGCGAGTTTGATCTGTCTGCGCGTTGAGCCACATGAGAGGGGAGCGGCCTTTATAAGGTGCCAGTGTTGAGGTGGAGACACCCTTTCTTGCTGTCTTTTTTGTTTTTGATCTGCCGCTTTGCTTCCGTCCGTGCTAATTGTAACGCCAGTTGCTCCTTGCCCTGCTTCTTTCTCCCTGGTCGCGAAGAGCGATGGCTAGCCATGACGACGCCACCTACCATCCCCGTAGCGGCTCCTTGCCTAGCCAAGGCGAAGTGTCCCATCCTTTCAGAGAGTACAAGCTGGTGCCGCGGGGGAGCTCGCGCGCCAACAAGTGGTGGGACGCCATGGAGCACTCGGGAGGCTGCTGTTCCCGTGTGTTGGGGAAGAGCCGCGTGACCAAGGGGATGATGCAGCGACTCGTGGATGAGAGGAAGATCGTCGATCGCGATGGGGCTCGCCTACCCCGTCGGGACGAGACAGAGCCGAAGCCCCGGGCAATGGAGGCGATTGTTTTTGTCGCGTTCTTCGACGCCGGCCTTCGAATGCCCTCCACGTTGTTCGTGGGCGAAGTCCTGCGGGCCTACAAGTTGGAGCTAGCCCAATTGACGCCTCACGCAATACTCCGCCTAGCTGTCTTCACGTGGGCGATGCGGACAGAGGGGTGGCGTCCCAGCGCAAGCTTATTCGCCACACTACACGACGCGCGCTGTCGACCCAGAAAAGTTGACGGGGCGGTGTCCAACTTCGGCGGTGTGGACTTCGTTCTCCGGGCGTCGTGCGCGACGTTGTTCCCCGCGCCCGCCTCGCCGAGGCAATGGGAGTCCGGCTGGACTCGACAGTGGTTCTACTACACCATGACCGACAAGAGCGGGATGCAATGCCGAGGTGGGCCGACCTCGTTTAACAGTACGCCGAGCCTGAAGGCGGAAATTGACGACACGCAAAAGCTACAGAGTCTTGTCGGTGTCGCCCGTCGAATGAGCCTGCGCGACCTAGCCGAGGAGTTCACCATGTATGGGGCGGCGCCACTCTCCTCCCGGGGGAAGTATGTTGGACAGAACGGCCCCCGCGAGGACGGGTTCAGCCCATCTGTATCTCGCCTACTTCCGCCCTCCGCTCCTTGTAAGTCGCCCAGCACGTTTTACGCGTGCCATTGTATCTGTTTGGTTTCCGCCTGACTGACGTGATCTCCTGCGCAGTGGCTCGGCTAGAAGATGCGGAGCACGCGGTTGCGGCGCTCCTCGGCCCGTACACGCTTAAGGAGCACCAGGCTCGCGAGGCCGCAGTCAAGGCGGCTAAGCAAGGGCGGGTAAACAGCACCTGCGAGGCTCTGGGCATTACTGTGCCCGAGCGCGTGGTGTCGGGGGAGCTTCCCGCCGGGACTCCAAGCGCTCAGGACGGTGATAGCCCTGCGGGGGTGTTATCTTCGCGACGCCGGGCCCGTTCCCCGTCGGCCGTATGCGACCGCGCAGGCCCCTCGGTGACTATCACAGCTGAGACGGGGTGTGCGACCGGCGGTGGGCCCGGCCACCCTGCTTCGGAGGAGCGCGCTGCCTCGGATCCCCCAGCACCCTCTGCCGACGCCAACGAGCCCGTGCTCGCGGCCATCGTTGAGCTGGAACTCGCCAACCCGGGGGGGAGCACCGTTCCCGGCGACAAAACCACGGTTGATGGTGCGCTATCAACCGCCGCGGCCAGGGGGGACGCGCCCCCTGCAGAGAAAACCGCGGGGGCGACGGGAACCGTAGCTGGTGTTGCCCCGGAAGAATCGCTTGCGCCACCGCAGGCGAAACGCCCTCGGACGCAGTCCCCGCCGCCAGCGAGGGGTCGATATGCCGTTGCGGGGCCTTGTCGCGGGATTACGGCGTCTGGCGCGGCCGAGAAAACCTCCTCGCCGACCACCGAGGCGCCCGCCTCCCACTTGGCCGTCGAAACGACGCCACTTCCTACCGCGACGAGAGGCGTAGGAGGTAGGCGTGAGTCCCTTTCTTCTCGCGACTTCACGAGACTCTCTCCGATCTGCTCGCTCATTCTGCCAACATCAGGCGAGACGAGGTCTCCCGGACATGGCGAAGGATCGAGCAACGGAGGTATGCGCGAAGTCGAAAACCTTGTGCAGGGTGCCCCGCAGGTGTCCGTTGCTGTTGACGTGGCCGCGGCCTCGGTAAATCCTGGCGCGTTGGGGCCGGGGCTCGCTTGCGCGGACTTCCTCCCTCGCCTGGAGATACTTGGCGTCCTCACCGCAGCCGCAGAGCGTGCCGACAATGGCCTTGACCGAGAGATGTTGTCATCATGCGAGGGGGATCTCCTAGCGCTCGCGCTGCAGGCCTCCGAGATGAGGGTAAATATGTGCGCTTCAGCTTGCAAGGTACTGCTGGGCGCCTGCTGACTTGTTATTTTTGCCAGACGCTTGCCCTTAGCCGGTCCTTTGACGAGGCCCGTGTTCGGGAGCGGAGGGCTCTGGAAGCCAGCCTTCGTGAAGCAAACAATGCTCTCGCAGTGAAGGATGAAGAACTTCGCGCGCTGGAGGGCGCCATGGCGGCCGCACAACTCGAGGCCACGGAAGCCAAGTGTGCCGCGGCTGAGGAGCGCACCGCCTTCCTGCAGCAGATCGCCGTCCTAGAAGGGGAGAACGCCCAGCTGGCGGAGTCTGCTGCAGGGAATAGCCTTGTCTTGGAAAATGCGTCTACGTCGGCGTGGCGGGCCATGGAGTCTCTGAACCAGGCCCTTCGAGACCTGTGCGTCAGAGTGCCGGACACTACGCACGGGCCGGAGGCCCTGTCGGAGACGCTCGGGTTGATCGAGGAGGGGGCAGGCGTTGCTCTTCGTGGCGCCAAAACGTTTGGCGAGCACTGCGGCTATCTTGGTGCGTGCTTCGCCCTCGCCCTGCTTCACACTCGTGGGTGTAGACATACCCATGAGCTGGCGAATCCTCAACTGGATCCTCCCGGCCGACCAGAGGTTATGTCGGACGCCATTCGCTCCATTGGGTCTAGCCTGCAGAACTTCCATCAACGGATCTGGGGCCGCTTCGGGGAAGATGCTGCGAGGGTCGCCGTGCAGCAGACGCTGCATGGGGAGGGGGACCTCCTCCACTGGCTCGAAGGAGTCCTTCAGCAACGCGGCGATGACGGCACGGGTTCGTCCGCACCATGCCAAGGCTGAGCGGTTGGTCGGGTGGGGCGGGGGGATGATATACTGGTTCTTATGCTTGTAACCATGTAACCCCTTGCTTTTATAATGAAACCAAGTAGTACCTTATTCTTGGTGTTACCTGCCGCAGAACGCGAAGGGAAGACCTCCGCATCTTGTTTACACTCCGTAGAGTGCGCAGGGAGAACCTCCGCGTCTTATTTAAAGTCCATGGACTGGCGCATGCGGAGGCGAACCTCGACGCTACGACTTTCTTTATAGTCCGGAGACTCACGCGTGCGGAGGCGGACCTCAACGCTACGTCTTGTTTAAAGTCTGTAGACTAGCGCGTGCGGAGGCGGACCTCGACGCTACGACTTCCTTTATAGTCCAGAGACTCGCGCGTGCGGAGGCGGACCTCAACGCTACGTCTTATTTAAAGTCCGTAGACTAGCGCGTGCGGAGGCGGACCTCGACGCTACGACTTCCTTTATAGTCCGGAGACTCGCGCGTGCGGAGGCGGACCTCAACGCTACGTCTTATTTAAAGTCCGTAGACTAGCGCGTGTGGAGACGGACCTCGACGCTACGACTTCCTTTATAGTTCGGAGACTCGCGCGTGCGGAGGCGGACTTCGACGCTACGTCTTATTTAAAGTTCGTAGACTGGTGCGCGCGAGGGCGTCCCCCCGTTGCGTCTTATTTAGAGTCCGTAGACTGGTGCGTGCGGAGGCGGACCTCGACGCTACGTCTTATTTAAAGTCCGTAGACTGGTGCGTGCGGAGGCGGACCTCGACGCTACGACTTGCTTTATAGTCCGGAGACACGCGCGTGCGGAGGCAGACCTCGACGCTACGTCTTATTTAAAGTCCGTGGACTAGTGCGTGCGGAGGTGGACCTCGACGCTACGACTTCATTTATAGTCTGGAGACTCGCGCGTGCGAAGGTAGACCTCGACGCTATGTCTTATTTAAAGTCCGTGGACTAGTGCGTGCGGAGGCGGACCTCGACGCTACGACTTCATTTATAGTCCGGAGACTCGCGCGTGCGGAGGCAGACCTCGACGCTACGTCTTATTTAAAGTCCGTAGACTGGTGCGCGCGAGGGCGTCCCCCCGTTGCGTCTTATTTAGAGTCCGTAGACTGGTGTGTGCGGAGGCGGACCTCGACGCTACGTCTTATTTAAAGTCTGTAGACTGGTGCGCGCGAGGGCGTCCCCCCGTTGCGTCTTATTTAGAGTCCGTAGACTGGTGCGTGCGGAGGCGGACCTCGACGCTACGTCTTATTTAAAGTCCGTAGACTGGTGCGTGCGGAGGCGGACCTCGACGCTACGACTTGCTTTATAGTCCGGAGACTCGCGCGTGCGGAGGCAGACCTCGACGCTACGTCTTATTTAAAGTCCGTGGACTAGTGCGTGCGGAGGCGGACCTCGACGCTACGACTTCATTTATAGTCCGGAGACTCGCGCGTGCGGAGGCAGACCTCGACGCTACGTCTTATTTAAAGTCCGTGGACTAGTGCGTGCGGAGGCGGACCTCGACGCTACGACTTCATTTATAGTCCGGAGACTCGCGCGTGCGGAGGCAGACCTCGACGCTACGTCTTATTTAAAGTCCGTGGACTTTGTTCTACTCAGCGCGGACAGGGGATACTCTGGGAACAGCAACCTTTATTGAACTCCCGTTTGCGCGGGCGAGCATCGCATAACAAAGGGCTGGTGGCTCTACGCTTGCTGTCCCGCTTCTAGGCGTAGTATCGCCGCAACCTGTCCGCATTCCATGTGTGCCGGAGGGCTTGTCCTTCGAGCGTGGCGAGGCGGTTTGCCCCCTTCGGCAATGCCTCCATCACGATGTGCGGGCCTTCCCACTTGGACTCCAGCTTGCCAACGGTCTCCGCCTGGAGCGCCACTCTGAGAACGAGATCCCCAGGCTTGAACCCCCGCGGGCATATAGAGCGGTCCCGAGTACGCATTGTCTGTCGCGCATACTTCTCGACATGGTGGGCTGCATCTGCCCGTATCCCGTCGAGGAGGTCCAAGGACACACGGCGCTCCTCTTCGGGTGCTTGGACGAGGACCCTCTGCGAGCCGGCCTTGATTTCCTCGGGCGTCACCGCTTCGTCACCGAAAAGGAGCTTGAACGGCGTGAATCCCGTCGGGCGCGTTACCGTTGTGCGAAGCGACCAAAGAACGCTGTGAAGCTCGCTTGGCCACTTGTCCCTCGGCAATCCGACCAGGCGCTTTTTGATGGCGACGGAGATGGCGCCATTCGCCCGTTCGACCGCCCCGTTGGACTGGGGATGCCCTACCGAGGCGAATCGGAGGGTGATGCCCATGCTGTCACAATAGTCTTTGAAGAGGGTGGCGTCGAACTGCAGGCCATTGTCAACCGTGAGCTCCCGGGGCACGCCGAACCGACATATGATGTTTTGCCATAGGAAGCGCTGTATGGCCGCAGAAGTTATTTTGGCTAGGGCGACCGCTTCCGGCCATCTGGAGAAATACTCCAGCGCGACTACCACGAACCGGAGGTCCCCTGGAGCTCGGGCAAGTGGTCCTACTATGTCGAGGCCCCAGCGTGCCAGTGGCCACACCGGGGGAATGGGGTTGAGGCTCGTCGGGGGCCTGCGGATGATGCGTGCCATCCACTGGCACCCTTGGCACCGACGGACGAGGTCCTGGGCGTCGGTGATGGCAGTTGACCAGTAGAAGCCTTGCCTGAACACCTTGCCGACTAATGACCTCGGTGCCAGGTGGAATCCGCACACGCCCGCGTGGATCTCCGCCAGGAGCTCCTTTCCCCCCCTCAGTCGAGAGGCAGCGCAGGAGCGGTGCGCAAACCCCTCTCTTGTAGAGTATCCCTTCGAACACCTGGAAGGACCTTGCGCGGTGCTGCAAGCGCCGAAGCTCGGCGGGGTCCTCCGGCTCGGCGATGCCTTGCAAGAAATTGAAGATGGGCTCTCGCCAATCACCTGGCCGGTCAATGCGGTGGACGAGTGCCGCGTCCCGGTTGTCCTGCGCGATGGCCGCCTGCGTTAATATCTCGTAAAACGCCCCCTCAGGGGGGCAGTTGCTGGCTGACCGCCTTAGCGAGGGCGTCGGCCTGCTCGTTCTCCGCGCGGGGGATGGCCTTGACGGTGACACCCAAAAAGTGCCTTTCCCTCGCCCTCACCGCCGTGAGGTACTTGGCCAACTCAGGGTCCTTGGCTTGATATGACTTGTCCACATGACCAGCCACCAAGCGCGAGTCGGTGCGGACTAGCACCCGTCTCGCGGCGATTGCCTTGAGCTTCGTCAGGCCAAAGAGCAGTGCCTCGTATTCAGCCGTGTTGTTGGTGGCGGGGAAGGCAAGGCGCGCCGAGTATAGCAAACGCTGTCCTTCGGGCGTGACGATCACCGCACCTACGCCCGCGCTGGCGACGCCGTAAGCTCCGTCGAATGTAAGCGTCCAGACGGGATCATCGTGCGTCTGGACGGGTTGGGCCGGCGGGGTCCATTCGGCGAGAAAATCCGCAAGGACTTGGGATTTGATTGCCGTTCGCGAAGCATACATCAAGGAGAAGGGAGCGAGCTCGGCAGCCCATTTGCCGATGCGCCCTGTGAACTCCTTGTTGTGTAGCATCTCTGCCAGGGGGAATGAGGAAGGCATTGTGATCGGGTGGGCCAGAAAATAATGCCGAAGCTTCCTGGAGGCCATGACTAGCGCGTAGGCGAGCTTCTCAAGCTCCGTGTATCTTGTCTTGGCGCCTTGGAGGGCTTCGGAGACAAAGTAGACGGGCCGCTGCATGGCGCCTTCCTCTAAGACGAGGACGGCGCTGACTGCGGTGGCTGACGCGGCCAGATAGAGCAGGAGGGGAGCCTCTGGTGCTGGGGCGACCAGAGTGGGGAGGCTTGCCAGGTGCTGCTTGAGCTCGTTGAAGGCCTTCACGCAATCTCCGTCCCAACGAAATCCATCGCACCCGCGGAGTGTCTTGAAAAATGGCAGGCCCCGCTCCGCCGCCCTAGATAGGAAGCGGCTTAATGCTGCCATGCGGCCCGCCAGCCTCTGGACCTCCCTCGTTGTCTTGGGCGGCTCCATACCCAGGATGGCGTCTACTTTGTCGGGGTTCGCCTGGATGCCCCGTCCGGACACGAGAAAACCTAGGAGTTTGCCCACCTGCACCCCGAAGACACATTTGTCGGGGTTGAGCTTGATGCCCGCCTTCCGGAGGTTGTCGAAGGTCTCCTGGAGGTCCCGGCCATGCAGAGCAAGCTGCCGGGTTTTGACCACTACGTCATCGACGTAAGCTTCGACGTTCCTCCCGAGCTGGGCGGCCAGGGCAATAGCGACGAGACGGGTGAAGGTAGCGCCTGCGTTCTTCAAGCCAAAGGGCATTCTGACGAAGCAGAACGTCCAAAGTGGTGTGATGAAACTGGTCTTCTCCTCGTCGTCTTCGGCCATGTATACCTGGTGGTAGCCGGAATAGGCGTCCAGGAAACTCATGAGTTCGCACCCAGCAGTGGCGTCGACCAGATGATCGATGCGCGGCAAGGGGTAATTGTCCTTCGGGCACGCCTTGTTGAGTGCCGTGAAGTCGATGCACATACGCCAGGCCCCGCTGGCCTTTTTGACTAGCACCGGGTTAGCGAGCCACTCTGGATGGTGGACCTCGCGGATGACCCCGGTGCGAAGAAGCTTCGCCACCTCTGTTTTGGCCGCCTGCTGCCGATCCATCGACATACGTCGAAGCCTTTGCTTGACCGGCTTGGCGTCGGGGCAGACCGCCAAGCGATGCTCGATTACTGCTCGGTCTACGCCCTTGATGTCCTCCGGGGACCATGCGAAAATGTCAACGTTGTTCTGAAGCACTCGGAGCAGATCCCGTTAGACCCCCGGTGGGAGCCCCTCGTCGATGGACACAAACTGCCCCTCCGCCTGGAGCGGCACCTTCTTGACTCCGCCCTCGGGCCGAGGCTTGGGCGTCCACCCGGGGGCTTTTGAGGAGGAGCCTCCGGTGATGACGCTGACGGTGCGATGCTGCGCGCCCTCCGTTGCGGTGGCTCGTATGGGGCTACCCCTTGGGTGCCCCACGTGGGCTCCAGCGAGGGGCCGAGGAGGCAGAGCCCGAGACCCGGCCATCACCCTCCGCAGCTCCATAACTGCGGCGCATGCCCTTGTGTAATGATCGCCGTAGCCGTGTACCTCGCACCACTTGCCATAGTGTAGGAGCTCTTGTTCTGCGTGGGGTTGGCCGCCGTAATCAAGTCCGCCTTCCGATCCCTGGTCTCCCCTCCATGAGGCGGGGTCGGGTCCTTGGCGGGTGCTCTCGGTGTTGAGGACATGATGGGCCGCCTGTGACCTGCGCTGGCGGCGCCGAGGCTTATGCCCGCTCCTTGAAGAGCCTTCCTGTACCCCGGTAGCGCTGCCTCGGAAAGGCCTCCCCGGGGCTCTCGGCTGCGGCCCTGCTTCGAGGAGGGACCACCCGCCCCCCCCCCTCGCACGGGGGGCGCTCCTCATGGGCGAGGCCGAGGGCGGTAATGCTGCGTCTTCGCGCATCTTCCTCCGCCCGCGCATACTCGTCCATTTTGTCGAAGAGCTTGGCGACTGTCTTGATTGGCCTTCGCGCGTTGTACTCGGCCATCGGGCCCGGACGAAGGCCCTGTATGGCTGCATTAACGACGGTGGTTTCATTAACGTCTTTTACTTGGCATCGGATCTTGGCGAAGCGCTTGAAGTAGTCCCGGAGCTTCTCCGAGGGTCTTTGCTTCACGACGAAGAGTTGGTCCGCATCGACTCGCTCGACATAGTGTCCTTGGAAGTTGTTGTGAAGGCGGTCGCGGAGCTGCTCCCACGCGTAGATAGAGCCCGGCTCTATGGTAAAAAACCAAGAGAGCGCCACTCCTTGCAGCGCGAGGGGGAGTCCCTTCGCCTTCGTGGTGTCGTCTCCGCCCGCGGCCTCGATCGCGGTTTCGTACACGTGCACGAACTCGTGAGGATCCGTGTCGCCTTTGTACGAGTCGGTGACGCTAGGGAACTTGAAGTCTTCGGGCCACGCCGCCTGCTGCAGCCCCGCCGAAAGTGGGGACTCCGGATCTACGCGTCTCAGCGGCACGCGGCTAGACACGGGGGCTTCGCGACTGTTCGTCCTCTCCGGCGTGGGCTCGGGCGCGATTACTAGCGCGGCCTGCTGGCTCCGAGCCTCTTGTATATCTCGGACGGCTCTGCGAAGGTCCCCTAGTTCTCGCTGGAACGCGTTGAGGGCTTCTAGTAGGGCGCCTTCCACCGCAGGTGCTGTCGGGGCCGCCGGAACACCCAGCGGACGGGTCGGTGCAAGGACCCTCGCCGCACAATCTCCGGATCCGCCGAATGCTTCGTTGCGGCTACCCCCGATCGTCGGATCCGCGCTGCCGGCTAGGGCGGCGGGGGCTGTCGTTGCAGTGCCAGCGACGGGGTTGGATGTCGTTGTAGCGGCGCTGGCAGGGTCAGTCGTTGTAGCGCGAGCGTCGACGCCCGCGACCACCGCGCCTACGCCGCCGCCAGCTCCTTCGGCGGCCGATGCCGAAGCCTCGGTATTCACGCGCCGCTCCGACCCAGCCGTCTTCTTTCCCTTCGCCACCGCTGACGAAGCTTTTTTCGGTGCCATCCTTCTTCTTCGGTCTTCAGGCTTGTCCTCGTCCTCCCCACGGACGGCGCCAACTGTTGTGGTTACAGACCAAACAGAGAGAGAGATGGTAGTGGAGAGGTGGGAGTGTTCTGTCTCAGCCTCCCCCTCATCCTGATATATATATTCACATGGAGTATGCTTTTACAGTTATGCCCTTACTTCCGTACCTCCCCATTAGGGGCACTTATGTCATTACACATGTTACTCTGGTTCTTATAACCTCCTAACAGGCCTGCTGGGCTTAGGTGGGGGCCACCCCTACGACAATATTAATAAATTCCCTTGTAAAAGAGAGTATAAAATGTGTAAAAATACTACGAATTCTGCAACAAAACTGCTCATTCCTGGTAAGGCAAGAAAAGCCATTGAAAAGCTACTAAACATGGTAAAAATTTCCAGCATTCGGATAGATGTCCCCCATTTCTTCAAGATAAACGAGACGCATTCTAGCACAATCTGTTCCACTAAGAAAAAAGTGTAGCACCAATAAATCCATGGGATAGTATTTGTAAAATTGCTCAATTGAGTCCAATGTTGGTTATGAAACCAATTCTTATAATTATGAAACCCATGTGAAGTACGGAGGAGTAGGCTATTCTTTTTTTTGAAATTTCATTGATCAAGAGAAGTTGATGTTGATACATGTATGGGACACATCAGGCCCCGCTCATTTCGGCTTGAGCTTCTGGCTTCTGTCTTATTTTGCACTATTCGTAAATTTCATCTTTTTTTATACTTGTTAGAAATGATACCCTAGGATGGGTGTAAAGCCAAGCAAATTGCTTCTATGCCGAGAATCGAAGATTGTGTAGTTGAAGAGATGTGAATATGCCTGCACAACAGATTTTTTAAGTGCCTGCGTTTATTTAGGGCCTGAAAGCTTTAGTACAAGATGTGTAAAAATTAGTAGTGTCGATGGTCAAGTTGTTGATC
The DNA here is from genome assembly GCA_017311315.1 of Dendrocalamus latiflorus. Classification (NCBI taxonomy): domain Eukaryota; kingdom Viridiplantae; phylum Streptophyta; class Magnoliopsida; order Poales; family Poaceae; genus Dendrocalamus; species Dendrocalamus latiflorus. The sequence goes on along the minus strand of CM029632.1, from coordinate 13,285,096 downwards.
CTACGAAAATATGAGAAAGGAGGCTGAATTCCTTAAAACGATTCAACAAGGGAAAGGGAATGATCTTTATTACTACGAACTAGTTACAAAATAGCCTACAAAAAGAGATTTAACTAGCCCTAATGTACAATCTCCCCCTGCTCGGAAGATTTTGGTTGCCTTCCCTTGTTATCCTGAGAGTTGTCCCATTCTGTTTGTTGTGTCTCTCATCAATCTTTAAATACCGTTGAAGAGGCACCAATTATCTATCTGGAGAGACATCTTGTGGAACCAGCATGACCGATCGGAGGGGCAGTTGCTGTTAGAGAGAGATATTTGATGATAACTGATCTTTGGTTGCTGTCAGTGAGAGATAATTATGGGAATAATAGCATGGTAGTTGCTGTCAAAGGTATAGGGCCAGAACGTCGTGCTGTTTAGGATAGATAAAGAACGTATTTTATCCATCGTACGAGAGGAGTTCCCTAGATGCGGACCCTCATACTAGTTCATGAATTCTCTAAGTGGTCTACTGGTCAAGCAAAGTACACAGTAGTCCTCTGACCGGGCTACTCAAGAAATAGCTTTTGGGAAGCTTATGACCACATGATCTTAGGGCTTTAATTAAGTATTAAAGTTGTATTTAATGAATATTTTAATCCTCATCAGCTAGCCTTCAAACTTTAAGTGAATTTATAACTTAATTTTTTTATTGAATTTCAATTTGGGAAGTACTTTTTAAATCAGAGTAAATAGATAGTTTTTATTCACTTAAGGTTGAGAAAACTAACTAGAAAAACTAAAAGGTTTTCTGTCTATTGGGCTTCAGATCAAGCAACTTCTATTTTGCAGTTGGAAAAACCCTTATAAAAACTCTGGAGTGGTACCAGCTAATTTCATGCCATCCAGAGGAAAATCTTGCATCTTCTTTGATTTTCTCTGCCACTTCAACTGTGTTGTTCAACTGTAGCCACGAATCCTTTTAATCCCGCTTAGATTTTCAGCCACTGTAGCTAAAATGTTGGATTTAATCACTGATTGGCCAGTGTTTGAGCTTGGATCAAAGAAACTGAATGCCATGGAAGAGGCGGGGATAATTCTCGATAAGGTTCTGATCCTGTGGAGGTCAGTAATCGGAGAAAACTTTTCAAGTGAAAGCAATGGTGAAATCCCAATTTTCTAGGCATACATGGTGTGCAGATTCAAGCTGTCGGGGCATCCTTTCTTGTCAGAGGTCATGTAGTTCTATGCAGATTTTCAATCGCCAACCTCAGCATTTTCGTCAATTTGTGTGAAGCGTATTTGAGGATTCTAGCAAATTTGGAACTCTTCAGATACTGCTACAGGATGACGGGAAGAGCTAGAAAAGCGACGACATCACCCAGGAGTTGCTCTTTGTGACTTCATGATGGGAAGGCGAGGGAGTATATTCCAATGTTCTCCAAATCCTCATGGTCGTTATGGTAGAAATTTTGGTTTTACATGACGCTCAATAAATAGGACAACCTTTCCTTTGTGGGATGGATCGCAATAGAGAATCCAAGATGGAGGTCTTCCCCAAAGAAGGAGGGAAAGATAAAGTGATGGGTTGATGCCATCGTCTATATCAAGGATAAGGGATTGACCTCATGGCATGTGGTGATGGATTTTTCCATGCGTTGAATCTGTCCTCTAAAATCATGCAACCATATCATGCTATGATATGAGGGCACGAAAGATTCGACTAGGGACTCCTCGGAAGGTAAGCATCGAGGATTCTGGCCGGTTAAGTTGTCTTTTGTCTGGTTGTGTTTTTTTCCAACCTTAAGATTTTCCCCCTGCCTTGATTTTGTTGCTTATCTCCTTTTGAAGTGAGGGAGAGGATAAAGATGATCTGCGATGGGGAGCCTAAGTAGAAAGGAGTACCTTTGATCATAACAATTACCTCTCCGGAGGACAAGATCAAGAGTCTTAAGGTAACAAAATAATTCTTTTCATTTGGATTTTCCTTTTTTAGATCGGTGTATTGTAATATTCTTGTAATGTGTAGATGATCGGGTCAAAGGGTGATGAGCCGGCTGAGAGTTTGACGGAAGCTGCTCTGAGTCCCAAGAAGTGGCGCATGTTAAGAAGTCATATAGAGCATCAGGTCGGTGCGTGCATGGCACGTGATGATGTTGAGAGGCAGGTTAGATTTTAGGGTAGTGTGTGAGGAGAGGAGGCGAGGTAGTGAAATGAAGAATACTAGAGGCCACTGAGAAGGAGATGGCGCCATGGCAGTTGCGAGAGGAAGGGGGAGGAGTCAATGCCCAAAAACAAAAGAATGATCTCCAGCATACCAGGCCAATTCACACTTCGGTCCAATCCAACCCAATTTAATTTCAGCCTGTCCACTCTCACCATCAGCGTGGCCCAATCCCACACAAAAAAATTGAATTCATCCACATAAAATCAACCAAAACCCGATGGGCCCTACCCAACCCAAACCCTACAGAACTAACTTGAGTCAGAAAAAAGTTGAGCACCTTGATAGATAAACAAGCAACTGGCTACTTGAGGACTGAGTTTTGCTCGGTTGGCAAGCTCGCCGTCATGTGTGCTACCTACCTGGGTTCAATCCCTGGATCGGCCTTAGGTGCCTCACCTTACACATGCGTGTGCGTTCAATGGGGGAGCATGTGTCCGCACTCCGTGAGGTACTAGATAAATCCAGGATTTATCTAGCGTTCTCCACTTTAGTCCTAGCATGTGTTTCAATAGGACACACACGTGTATGCATGTGGTGCGAGTAGGGGTGGCCATTCGGTTTATTCGATATAAATTTTTTTGGTTTTTGAAAAGTCACCCTCGAATTAATGAAAGAATAATCTTATACCACACCTAATAAGCCGAATTTAATTTGGTCCGATATTTCGGTATACCGAACACAATGCTCGACCCATCACCATTCTCTGCTGCGAGCACTATGCGCCCCCACCCATGACTGCCTCTTCGGGTTCTCGGCATGTTCAACTGCCAGGGTGGAGCCCCGAAGCGAGGCGAAATAAGTGCTCACTGTAGTTCTCCATTCCTGTGATAGCATGCATGTGGTCAGTGAACATCGAATGAAAGAGCGGCAAGAACATGGTGATGGTAGCTAGCTTAGATGTGCATGGCGTTGTGTGAATGAGGACAGGGGATGTGGCATGGGAAGTTGGCTGAAAGAGGTGGCTAACGGTAGGATGGTCTGTGGGCCTTGGCTCCAAGCCTTGTTACCTTAGGGTTGGGGAGATGGGGTATGTTGGGCCACCAAATGTCCTGATGGGTTGATGAATAAGGAGATCGGTTTTAATTAGCCCGTTTGGTATCTAGCTTCTTAAAACCATATTTTATACTGGACACCAAACAAATTAAAATCTAATGCCAAACCGAACATCAAAAATCAAATATACCAAAAATATCGAATTATATGGTTCAGCTTAAATATGCCTACCCCTATGCGTGAGTGCACGTCTTAGTTGTAATCTTAAAAAAAAGAGGCAATTGGTTATATACCACCGAAATGTTCCGGTTTTGATATATAACACTAAAAATTGGTTCACTTTAATACCACGAAAAATCCCCGTCTTCAGCGATATACCATTCCGTCACTCCTCTGTTACTTACTAGCATTGAATTTACATAATTGCACCAAATGTGGTTCGACTAGGCCATATTTTGGCTTTACCAAACCTGCTCCTCCGAGCCAACTTCTTCCTCACAACACTACCATCTTCTTCTCTCTCCTTTGCCATCGCCAAGAATAGAAGCGAGCGTGGCAGGGTCAGGAGCCCCGACGCCGTATTCCTCCATGCGACAGAACAACTTGGGCTACCCTTCCTCTCTGACCTCTTGACCGCCGCCGCCGCCAAGGACCTTCGCTTTGATCTCCCCACCACCATCCACTCCAGAACAATGCTCTGCCTCTCATACAACCCCAATGACCTGCTCCAGCCCTTCACCTTCTCCGTCCGCATCGGCCTCGGCCCGCTCAAGTCCCCCCACCCGCGCGCGTTCATGCTCTTTGCCAAGTTTAGTTCAACCTTCTTCCCCCAACTTGCCTACCTTCTCCCTCCTTTTCAAGCCCCACATCGGCAACTTCTCCCTCGCCAACTCTGTCCGCTCCCTGCCTCCATCCGACTTCCCTACCCCACCGCCGCCCCACAAGCTGGCCGACCTGTCCAACGGTGATAACCGCGACCACGAAGGCCATAATGCAAACATCACGACCGTGGGGAGGAGCGGCAGTGGGGTGGGCGCGTTGTTGTTCGAGATGCGCCTCACGATCAGGAGCATGCTGTCGCTGTAGAATAACGCGAGCTTACAGTTCTAGTGGGGGCTGCATGTGCCACCAAAGCTGAAGGCCACGCTTGCCGATGATGGATACGGGCGAAAGGCAGGGAGCCTGACCATCAGCAAGCTCCCTCTGTCGATCATGAACAATATCACCATTAAGCACACGCCAAGCCCGCCTCAGAAGTTTGAAGGGGACAAGAAGGGGAAGAAAGATGTGCCATAAGGTGAGGGAGAGGAATTCTCGTTGGTGAAGCGGTAGTTGGAGGCGCTGAACGCTAAGAGCATCATGTTGCGGTGCGTTGTGGAGGATCTATGTGTTAAGGTCGGGGCAGTAGAGTCATTTCAATGCCCAGTAAAGGTAAACCTCGAAGGATGCCAGCGATGCTGCTGCCTTCGCAGTAGCCTTTTCTGGTGAAGTCGGATCGCCATGGAAATGAAGGAGCTGGTGGATAGCAAGACGAAGTCGGTATGGACAATGCCTTAGTAAGGAAAAAGAGGTGAATAAGATAACGGAGCTAACGTGAAAGTGGACGGAGTGATATGTTCATAAAGATTTGAAGATTTGGATGATATTAAAGTGAACCCAAGTTTTATTATGGCATAATACCGATACTAAACCTGGGGAGATTCCGGCCCCCCAGGGCATCCACGTCACGCAGCTCCCGCTCGCGCGCGCGCTCCGTCGGCCGCGTGGCGGGAGGATTTTCGTACGACCGGGAGAGGTCATTTCCTCCAGTTTTCCAGAAATTACGTAAATGTCCTTTTTCCTCGCGAAAAGGTCCCTGGCAGTTTTTTTTCACCCAAATTTTTGCAGGATAGCGCCCCGCGGTTTTCTAAATTACGTACGGGTCCTCATTTATTACGTACAGACCCTCAGTTTTTTACGAAAAAGACCTTTGACTTTCCCATTTATTACGTACAGGCCCTCGGTTTTTTACGAAAAAGACCTTTGACTTTTTCGAAAATACACATGTGTCCTCGATTTTTTCAAATTTTTTTTTCAAATTCCTCACGGATTATCGCCTCTTTTACTTCGGTACACACGATGGCTGACGCGGCGTGACGCCGTGCCTATGAGGCTAGTATACCAAAGCTAGGTACATTTGAATGATATATAACCAATTATTAAAAAAAATCCGACTACTCCCCCGTTCCCATCGCTCTCTCTCTCACCCAAATCCACCACCCCACGTCTCGTCTCTCCCATCCCATCCTCGCAGATTTCAAATCCGCGTCGGGTCAGGGCCAGGTCGCCGCCGCCGCCGCCCCCGATCCCGCGAGATCCGCCGCCGTTAGGGGGAGAGGGACCGACCATGGAGGCCATGGAGGAGCTTTCGGAGCTCTCCGAGTCCATGCGCCAGGCGGCGTCGCTCCTCGCCGACGACGACCCCTCTGACGACACCGCGCCGCGGCGCCCTTCCACTTTCCTCAACGCCGTCGCCCTGGGCAACGTCGTAAGTATATGGCGGCCCCGCCGCCCGCCGCCAACGCACCCCCCCCCCCCCCCCACCCGGCGTGATCCGCCGCTCTTGCTCTGTTCTGATCCGGTCTGATCTGTTCGTGCAGGGCGCCGGCAAGTCGGCCATGCTGAACAGCCTCATCGGGCACCCCGTGCTGGTGAGCTTCTACCCGAGCAGCTCAGTTTTCTCTTCCTCTCTCTCTCTCTCTCTCTCCCTCGGTGCTTTTTTTTTTATTAGATTTGTGTGGTGGTGTGTGGTGCAGCCGACGGGGGAGAACGGGGCGACGAGGGCGCCAATAGTGGTGGACCTGCAGAGGGACCCGGGGCTCAGCAGCAAGTCCATCGTGCTGCAGATCGACAGCAAGTCGCAACAGGTGTCCGCAAGTCAGTGGGATCTCACAACCTTGCTTCGCTTGATCCATTGAGGTTTGACCTGTTGCTGAATTTGCCTTGTTTGTTGATGTGCAGGTGCTCTGCGGCATTCGCTGCAGGATAGGCTCAGCAAGGGTGCGTCCGGTGGATCAGGGAGGGGCCGCGGAGATGAGATTTATCTCAAGCTGCGCACGAGCACAGGTTTGTCCATGAGTAATTTAATCGTTTTAGCTAACCTATACCTGCTTACCCTTCCATTAGCAATGCACATACCACATAGTTTAGTATAGACTGGTATAGAGGATATGTTGACATTTTAGGACATGTTGAAGTGGTCCTGTAGTCATGGAACTTGGAAGAAGTGAAAATTGGGATGGGATATTTATGTCTGTTGCATTTATGTGCTGTGGAAGAAAGTGACAAAAGAATCTTGTGATGTGTGTAATTGCTGAAATATGAGTGTTTCAACTTTTCCCCTCAGTTTAATGTTTTGGTGTTCTACTGTTGACGAACCCTATGATTAGTTTCTGTACTAAATCTGTTTTTATTATTTCTGTTTGCTTTTAATTTTATTGTGGTGCTTTGTAAAAGCCTCTCACTATACTTTTTCTTGTTTTGTTTTCAGCTCCCCCATTAAAACTGATCGATTTACCTGGGATAGACCAGCGAGTTGTGGACGATTCAATGGCAAGTATTTAAAATATGTTGATTTTACTCGTCAACTTGTTCTTCTGTAATTTGGCATCATCATGCATATTTTATCTAGGGAACGTTATAATTTGGCAGTTATTTCTCGTAGATTGATTTGTTTCCCTTGAAGCCTTTTGAATGTTGTTCTTAATCGTCTACTTTAGAGAGCACCACATACATCGTTCTTTAAATCTGTCATCCTTGCTTACAGTATGTTGCAGAATACTGATTATTGTCTTAATTCAGATCAATGAGTATGCTGGGCACAATGATGCAATACTGCTAGTTGTGATACCCGCAATGCAAGCGGCTGATGTTGCATCATCTCGAGCTCTTAGGCTGGCCAAAGATATTGACTCGGATGGTCTGTCTTTCAATTGAAGTAAACATCATCAATAATACCATTGCCATTCATTTTTGTAATAAGTAATGTTTTTCCATTCACTGTAGGGACCAGAACTGTAGGTGTGTTAAGCAAAATTGATCAAGCAACTGGAGATGCGAAAACTATAGCTTGTGTTCAGGCCCTTCTGTCAAACAAGGGCCCAAAAAACCTTCCAGATATTGAGTGGGTTGCTCTAATAGGACAATCAGTTTCGATTGCATCAGCACAATCTGGATCAGTTGGGTCTGAAAACTTGCTAGAAACAGCTTGGCGGGCTGAAGCTGAAACCCTCAAATCCATCTTAAATGGAGCTCCTCAGAGTAAGCTAGGTAGGATTGCTTTGGTTGACACCATTGCTAAGCAGATACGGAAACGGATGAAAGTGCGGCTTCCTAACCTATTAAGTGGGTAAGAATTGTGTGTCATGCTTCAATGACTATTGAATCTAGTATCTATTAATTTGATATCAAACTGCATAGTGTTACATGAATTCCTTCTTTTACTACATTGATGTTAATTCACTACTATGTGTGATCTAGTGCTAAAATTACATGCACTTGCTTCACGTGCTGCTATTTCAGCCTTCAGGGTAAATCCCAGATGGTGCAAGACGAACTCGCAAGGCTGGGAGAGTCTATGGTACAAAGTGCGGAAGGAACCAGGGCAGTTGCTTTGGAGCTGTGCCGGGAATTCGAGGATAAGTTTCTTGCTCATATTACATCTGGTGAGGTTAGTGACAAACCTCAAAACTATACTTTGTTTAGATATGAGTTATGTCTCCCTATGAATAATTGATTACAAGGCCAGTATACTGTTTTTTCATATAAAAGGGGTCTGGTTGGAAAATTGTTGCAAGTTTCGAAGGCAAGTTCCCAGACAGAATTAAACAGCTACCGCTGGACAGGCATTTTGATCTGAGCAATGTCAAAAGGGTAAGATCAGTTTTGCTTTTAAGCTCTTGTGGGCAGTTTGCCACCTTTTATGAACAGTATTCTCTTGACATTTTAGATTGTCTTGGAAGCCGATGGTTATCAACCATATCTGATATCTCCAGAGAAAGGGTTGAGATCATTGATAAAAATAGTACTGGAAATGGCGAAGGAGCCATCACGACTATGTGTTGAAGAGGTATGTTCCAGTCAATCCAGATAGTAAGCATGGTTAGCTTGTTACACACTTACACATGCCTGGCCAGTAGAAGTATTGTAATCTAAACACACACTTACACTTACATACCCATGGAGGGTGGCACCTAGCGCCTAGGTGCCACCTAGGCAAGCTAGGCGGCTGCCTAGGGGAACAGAGCTTTCCACAAACTATTGTAATCTAAACACAGTCTATTGTTTATTATGCTCACTTCCATTTTCACCCTCCCAGGGCCCCACCAGAAAAAACTCCTAAATTTGATGTCTGGTTTTATGCATTTGATTGAAATATCTTTTTTTTTAAAAAAAATATGGGTATGTTTGCCTATTATCTTGTTTGAGCTTCCAAAATTGAGGTTGAATTTCTGGTTCCAATGCTGCAACTATTAGCTAGTGGGTTGTTTGCTACCGATCCATGGAACTACCTACCTGGAGACAGTTCCATACTTCCAGTTGGTCGGATTTTGGTTGATTTGGGTGTTATCATTGTGGTATTTTTATGTTATGTAGTGCTGAAATAGTATTTAGCTACCATATGGCTTATGGAAGGTTGCTAGTTTCTTAATTTCTATCTTGTTTAATGCCATAAGAAAACTAATTTTTATTTTTGTTAATACACTAGGTACATCGTGTATTGTTAGACATAGTCAATGCTTCCGCAAATTCCACACCGGGACTTGGAAGATATCCTCCATTCAAGCGTGAGGTATCACTTATCTGTTTTACATGTATCTTCCCCCATCTATTGCTTGTTGATAAAGCTCTTGTTTTACTATTCTGACTTCTGAGTGTAAACTCTTTTTTTTTCCTTTTGTCAAGGTTGTTGCAATAGCATCAAATGCATTGGAGAGCTTCAAAAATGATGCCAAAAAGATGGTTGTTGCACTTGTTGATATGGAGCGTGCCTTTGTTCCCCCTCAACATTTCATCCGTCTGGTGCAAAGAAGGTTGGTTGTTGTTGTTGCTAGGTTTTTTTGCTCGTAAATTATTTGTTATTTGTCTCCAGTAGTTAATCGCTATTTCACCCTTCTCAATGTTCTGTACTTGTAAGTTGTAATTAAATAAAGGTATTACATTATTTCAATTTGTAACTTCATTTTCCATAATATGGGTGACATTATGGGACTAGCATAAGAAGCTAAATTGTATTGGCTTCAGGCTGAGGTAGTATGTATCCTATTTTCACTTTCAGACGACTATCTTAGTCAAGTGATGCCTGAATACTGAAGGAAATATGCAACTTCAGGTTTCAACTCCTCTGTCGTCACTCACTCTTCTCTTACTTGGAATCGGTCATGAACTCATGATTTGTCAAGCATATACAATTTGTAGATTGAAATGAACTGCAATCATAGTTTTCTTGCTAGCGAAGCTGATCATTATTTATTTCTGAAAGCAATGATAATTTGATGATGACATTGTAGAATGCTGGCCCTTGGCCTTTTTGTCTGATATTGGCAGAATGGAAAGGCAGCGTCGTGAGGATGAGATGAAAAACCGATCTTCCAAGAAAGGACAAGAGGCTGAACAGTCCATGACAAACAGGGTTTGACTTGTGCCTACTTGTCTTAGGATGTGCACTAACATGTTTTATTAGAAATACACTCTTTGATAGTAATAAAAATTTCAGATTGGTAGAGATGTAGAGTAAATATTGGCTTTTGTGGTTAACATAAGTTATTCATTTATTTTAGGCCTCCAGTCCCCAAACAAGATCTGAGCAAGCTAGTGGCAACTTAAAATCAATGAAAGAAAAATCAAGTCAGCAAGACAAAGACACAAAAGAGGGACCAAATTTGCAGGTTGCTGGTCCAGCTGGTGAAATTACTGCAGGTATAAAATGCATAAAATCTGGCTATGCTCAATTTAGGCCACCATGGAAATCCTTTCTCAAATGTCACACTTGTGCAAACTATCATTGTGCTTGACAATGAAATAAATATCACAGCGGTGTGCGTTTTGATATTTCTTCAGGCAATTTGGCCGCATCCTTGCTCCATGTACAATTCAAACTTAATCTGTTAGAGACCTTATCAATATAGTCCATTAGAAGAACATTGACATTGTCACAAGAATTCTCTTCACGAACCACTTTGAACAGTTGTTGAAGTCTAACACGTCTTTTGACTTGTGGTAACAAAATACATACTGGTTTATTTAACAAATAAATGTACGGACATATTCCCCCTTTTTCTGTTCTTCAGGCTACCTTTTGAAGAAGAGCGCAAAAACTAATGGGTGGAGCAGAAGGTGGTTTGTCTTAAATGAGAAGAGTGGAAAGGTTAATCACTCTTCCATTCTCATCGTTTGGTTGTGTTCTTGTTGCCTTTGAAACCTACAGACGATTTCTTCAGGATGTTGTTTTTGTAATTTTTACACTTCATACTTGTTTGCTATGTGGGGGTGGTTGGATTCACTGTATGTTTTTTTACCAGCTTGGGTACACTAAGAAACAAGAGGAGAGGCATTTTCGTGGTGTCATCACTCTCGAGGTGTGCACACTCTTTTCTTCTGTTTTTTTGTGTTATTTATTCTACTTAGCACTAAAATGATATATCATAGCTTAATTTTTTCTTTAGTGTTGTAGCACTTTAGTTTGTTTTTCTTTCCCTGTTCCCTACTGGAATGAGCTTGCTGATATTAAAAGAAACAAGTATGTACCACAGGAGTTGTAAAATGAGCTGATTTGGTTACTTGCATGTGCTGTCTTCTTGTGCAGGAATGTAACCTGGAGGAAGTAGAGGAGGAAGAACCTTCTAAAAGTTCAAAGGATTCAAAAAAGTCAAATGGGCCAGAAAAAGGCCCAAGTCTTGTGTTCAAGATAACTAACAGGGTTGCCTATAAAACAGTCCTAAAAGGTTAACATCCGTGAATATTACAGTTTGATGTTTTCTTTATAGTTTTACTCTTTTATATAAATGGTTTATTTCGGTTTGCAGCTCATAGTGCTGTTGTATTGAAAGCTGAGAGCATAGCTGACAAGGTTGAGTGGGTAAATAAGATAAGAGCTGTAATTCAAAGCAAAGGGGGTTCTTTCAAGGGTCCAAATACTGAGGGTGGTTCCATGAGGCAAAACCATTCGGATGGCTCCCTGGTAAGTTCTAGCTTATACATGGTTGACTTGCCTTTCTATCGTTATTCGTTGCAAAGATTTTAGCCCTATGTTTTTTCTTTTCTTGAACTTCTTGATTTGACATTAAGGATGTTATTATGCCATCCACTTTCCCTCTTCAGTACGTTTGTTGTTTTAAAGTGTCAACATGAAGTCTTTCCCCCTTTCTGCTATTTGTACATTTCAATTGACATCTGATCCCTATACTCTTCAAAGGATACCATGGCACGAAGACCTGCTGATCCGGAAGAAGAACTTAGATGGATGTCTCAAGAAGTTCGTGGTTATGTAGAGGCTGTTTTGAATAGTCTTGCAGCAAATGTCCCAAAGGTTCATGTTCTACTTTCATTCAGTTTATTTGACCTTATCATTGAGGCCATGTTTCATTGTTTTTTCTTTCTTTGCTAATCAGGCAATTGTGCTTTGTCAAGTGGAGAAAGCAAAGGAAGATATGCTAAACCAGCTATACAGCTCAATAAGGTTAATGTTTTGTCTGTGAATATATGCTTTTCATTTCTTCTTCTGGAGACTACCCAGCTGTTTGTTGCTTTCTGCATTTTTTTTTCCTCATTACATTTTCGTATTCTTCCATTTTGGAAATATAGTGCCATCCAAGTAAACAGGCAAACACAAGCAAATGCACACTACCTCCTAGGCTCCTATACCTACTATCTAGACTAGCCATACGAATCAAAAAGCTCCCAATTAAATCCTGACGACCTTTATATACACCATATGATTTTGATCTTGTAATTCCATATTAAGGATATAAACCTCACCTCATCAATTGAGACATGTTATCTCTTTTTTAGTAGTATGTAAAAGAAAGATATTTATAATTAAGGTTTCCGCATATGCAGTAGTGACTTGTATATATAGTTTGAATAGATGTGGTAATCTTAATTATGATTGATTCCACAAATACAGTTTTTGTGGGACAGTTGGTGGGATACATATGTCGTTCAAACACCTTTTTATGGTTTGATGATACCTTATTTCTAGTATGTATATTTTCCTTTATTTATCAGACAGCTGCCTGCATGTTATATCATCGTTAGAGATATCGTAGCTAGAGATATAATGCTCTATTTTGTTGGAAAAAAATTCACATTTCCCTTCACTTATTTCTCAATTCTCATTACCAGTGGGCAAAGCAATGCAAAAATTGAAGAGCTTCTCCAAGAGGACCACAATGCTAAACGAAGAAGGGAAAAGTACCAAAAACAATCATCTCTCTTGTCAAAGCTTACCCGTCAACTTAGTGTACATGACAATCGAGCTGCTGTTTCTTCTTATTCTAACGATAGCTCTGAAGCTGGTAAGCTGACTACATTTTCATTGTCTGAATAATAATAATAACAAATGTAATGTTTAACTGTTCTTAAGATTTCTTCTCTTTTATGATGATCATTGGTCAATATGGTTCGATGCTTAATGTAAATAGCAATATCATTGATAACTTTTTTGATAGCTAATGCAGTTTTTTACTTTGATTATTAACCTTAAGGTAGTACTATCTGTCTGGCCTAGCCATAGCCTAGAGGTTCACGAGACTGATAAGCAAGGAACTTATACAAGCTAAAGTCAGCGAAAGGTGACTTTTGGAGCTTGAAAACTTGCTTTCACTAAACAATTTTTTCATGGCCTATGTAGTTGGTTTTCTTGGTTATAAGCTCTATGGCTAACATAGGTGCTTAGAGGGAAGTGTAAACCGAACCAAATTGGCTCTTTTGATCTTTCTGCCTATATTGTGATGCTTTATTTTGTAGTTCGGTTTAAACCTATTTTTTGGACTGCCCACTTAGCTTTGGCTACTTCTTGCAACATAGATGGCTAATGTACATTCGTGTTATTTACTTGGAAGATTTCAGAATTTATCTGGATAGCAATTTAGTTTGAGATCCCTCCACCTAATGCGGAACATTTTGTAAATTGTCACAAATTGCTTGAAAAAAAATCATTTGCAGAGAGCCCTCGGACACCGAGCCGCCCAGGCGAGGACTGGAGGTCTGCCTTCGATTCCGCAGCAAACGGCCCTGTCGGTTCCAGCTCAAGCAACGAATCAAGGTCGAGAAGTGCCGATGGTCGCAGTCGGCGCTACGAAAACGGGGATGTGAGCTCAGGTGCCAACTCCGGCAGCCGACGCACACCAAACCGGTTGCCACCAGCGCCACCAAAATACTAATCGTGCTGATTAGTATCCATGAGCATCATGTGTTCTTGCTAGGCACACGCCCTGTTTCTGACATTGGTGCTTGGGAGAGCCGATTGGGGATTTGGATAATAGAGAGAGAGAACGCCGTAGTGGAGAGATTGCATGAACAGTGTACGCGCAGGGGACCCTGAGTTGTTTGTAGAAATATATATATGCAAATCCATGATCTCTATTGTTTCACGATCTTTTTGGCACATTGATGTCTGATGCCGTCCCTACCACTGGGATCTTGTGGGACGATCGATCTTTGCTTTCGCACTACGTTGTTGTACGCCTTTCCTTCGAGATGGTGATGTATTCCCCGCGTTGCTTGTTCAGCTTTGTGACTTCTATCGTTCATTTTTAGACATATGCCCGCATGGGTTAAATGAAACGGATGTGCTTGCATGTAGGGTTTCAAAACCGTTTTTACCCTTAAAAAAGTCTTCTGGACCTTGGCCGGGAGCTGGTAACTGGGTTGTTACCGATCCAATTTCGGTCATATTTAAGGGTATGTTCACATTGATTTTAAACAGCTGTTAATACGAACACTCTTTTATAAGTCATTTTTATCATATATTATTATTTATCAGTCACTATTTTTTGTTTTTGTATAGTATAACGTACTTTATATTTTATTATATCATAATTCTGTAAATTGTATGACGGTTCAAATGTTGTAGCGTCTTTTATTGTATTGTCTTTCTTACATAATGTACTACTATCATTAGCTATTACTATTCATCAGCCAATTCTATCAATCACTATTATTCATCAGCAAATTCTATCAGTTACTACTATTCATCAGTTATTACTATTTATTAGCCGCAGTCAAAAGTCATCAGCGAAGCCAACATGAACAAGCTCTAATTTCTCATTTGACACTCATTGGGAGTTACAGTGCTCCTGCTACCCTGCTGTAAACGGCCGGTTTCCAACCCTCAAAATGGCACACTCTAATTTGGAGCTACAGTGCTCCTGCTACACTGCTGTAAACGGCCGGTTTTCATCACGATTTGGAACCATGCTTCATGCTTGAATTGCACTTTTCAATTGTCAGTATTGGCTTTTCATGTATCCCATGCCAGCATTCTCATAGATATGGAGGGGGCACGTAATTGTTCATTGAAGTAAGCAGAAAAAAAAGGAAGGGAAAATTTTGAAATGCTAGTCATAATCTATATGGTTGGAAAATGACGACTGTTGGTAAACCAAACATGCCGTTTTTTGCCCCCGTATAACTTGCAGCCGAGGTAGTTTCTCACATGCATCATCTCAATTAAAAAAACTCGGCGCTTTTAAGATCTTTTGTGATCTTATAGGTCCCGTTTATTTCGAATTGATCTTCTGACTTCTGGCTTATTTTTCACTATTTCTAAATTTTGTATTTTTCTATCCTTTCGGCTTTTTTGAGCTTTTTTGCCGATTCTTTTTTCCCGTATTCGTTTGCATTGTCCATAATAGGTTAACATGTTTTTTATTTTTAATTTTTTAAATTTAATTACGCCAAATAAATCACCATCAGTTACAATATAGTTTCAGCAATGCAATTTCAGCCATAAGCTAGCTTATTTCAACCTAACCAAGTGGTACCATAGTCATATTTAGTGCCCTGCAGAATATTATGTTGTCATTTTTTGTTGTGTTGAAATTGTTCAATGTTGTTTACCAGACGCTTAATCATTGCATGAGCTTAGGTGATTAAAAAGGCTTAATGTTCTTTACCAGAATATTAGCAATCATAGCATTAGCTCCAAATAAGCTAATAAATATATTATTGTTTCTTCTCATATGTACGGGGAGGGGATTTACATTTGCTTGTCAAATGCCTCCGCCTTTTTCTCTATCGTATACAAATAATTTTCTGTGAAGAGAGCCTTCACATCTAAAAAGAATGAGCAAAAGAATAGGGGCAAAATTGTACAGACCCCCTGTGTTGCTATCTATTTACACTTCGGTCCGTCGCCGGACTACTACTGTCTTCCGCTTGCAACTCTTGCGGCGCCGTCAACTCCTGTCGTGCCAGCCTGTTGAGCATGGCGAACATGCCGACCATGGGCGCGGTGTTGTACGTGCACGCCTCAGTCTGCATGTAGTTCTCCCTGTCGTCTCGGAACCTGTCGCGGCGGTCGGGCCCACCGACGATGGCACCGACGACAACGTTGGGGTTGGAGCCCCTGCGGCCAAACCAGTCGTCGAACCCCTGCGCGCATCCAATGAACTCCTTGCTATCCTTGTACGGCACGATGGACGCGGCGCGGTGGTGCACCCTGGTTGGGTACTTGGCGCCGTACCCGACGAGGTAGCTCATGCTGCGCGGGTTGCTTCCCAGCACGTAGTCCACTTGCGCCTTGGCTAGCGCGAACACCTCGCCAGCCTCTGCCGTCTCACCTCCAACGCATGCCACGCCCGACGCGCCGGCTTCGCCGAGGTAGCCCGAGTAGGCGGACAGGAGGAACGCCGCGTTGGTAACGTACTGCATGTTGTTCCATTGCCGCACGTAGAGCATCCCGCCGGGGCTCCGCTCCACGTTCGCGTCCGCGCCGCCGGCCGCGTTCTTGCCGAGGCACGCACACACATAGTGCTCCGCCTTCGCCTTGTACTGCTCCAGCGTCTCCCTGTGATGCACCGCATGCTCCCCCCTCAGTAGCAGCTGCAGATTACTCAACTCCCTTGTGTCAGTGACCATCCAACTTATACGTACATCGTATTACTAACGCGCCAGTGTGCATGTATGTGTGCTTACCCTTGCGGCGAGGATCTGGACGCCAGCGTACTTGACGTCCCAGCTGAACTCGGTGATGGCCCAGCCGGTGCCGCCGAAGCCATCGGCATTGTCGACGACGTAGTCGAGGTAGTCGGGGCGGCCTGTGGCGCGGTGGAGCCAGATGGCGGCCCACAGGAGCTCATCGTGGTAGCCGCTCACCGACGCGTAGTAGCTCTTCACCTCCGCTATGCTGCTGTCGTACTTGCCTCTATACGTGTCCGCGAACTCGAACAGCTGTTGAGATCGAGCACAAAAAAAAAAAACCGAAAGTAGGTCAGCACTCAGTTGCCAGTACACTATTTTAACTAACGAATCAACTAATATTCTTCTGACTGCAATAATCATCATCATTGCTTGCATCATTGTAATCGCATGGTTTAGCAGGCGATAATGTGACGGAAATGTGGTGGCTAGTTATTAGGAGGCGTTGAACTGTTTTCTTCGTGTGGTTTATGGTTTTAATTGAAAATAAAAGGTTATGGTCAAAATAAGTAACTTTAAGTTGGAGAGTGCGATTAGTGAGAAAAATAAAAAGAGATATGTACGCTTGATAAAAACAAGAGAAATAAGATATATGATATATGCATAACCCTTATCTTATCTCCGAAGCAAAACAATAATAAAAAAAAATAAAAAAATCACTTAAAAAAATCAGGTACTCTATCAACTTTTCTAAACAAAAACCAAGCCAATGCGCCGTAGTTTCTCGCATCACAGAGCTGCCTCTGGGACACGCATGTCGGTGCCTCTGTACCGACAGAAACTCCACACGGTTAAAAAGAGTTTTGCCTCGACTCGACGTCGAGTTGGCACGTGCGGCGCAGGACACAAGGAAGGACACGGCTCCAATGTGAACCGGGGGAGAAAAATCCTCCCGTTTTGACCGGGGTTCCAAGACGGGTCTGCAGATTCTACAGTCCAGCAGTTATCGCTACACGTACCCGAGACAGCCACACACGCCAGATTAGTCGTAATCCCAAGAATCTAAATAATTACTGTAGCAGCAGCGGTAATTAACCGAAGATGCGCGCTAATTATCTGTTACCTGCTGGGCGTGGTGCAGGAGGAGGTGGGCGTAGTGCGGGTTGGCCTCCCGGAACACCATGGCGGCGGCGGCCATGGCGGCGGCGGTCTCGCCGGCGACGTCGGAGCCCGGGCGGTCGCGGTCGACCTTGTACGCCTGCCGCGACGTGGTCATGTCCTCCGGCCGCTGCCAGCAGTAGTGGTCCGTGTCGCCGTCGCCAACCTGCAGCACAGCACAACGACACGACGAATCCACCATTAAATCATTTCAGCTTAGCTAGCTCACATTGTCAAAGCCATGGGAGCAAAAAATGATTCTTAATTCCTAATCCATGTGAAAATGCAATCATGCAGTGTGAGATTTGAGCTTTAATTTGCTTGTCCTGTAGCTCCACCTAACAAATGTTCCTTTCCTTTCTTTTCTTCTTCTTTTGCCAGCCACGACCAATTGTGCATGCATGTTGGTTGATCTCTTGGTTTGAATTGTTGTTTGGATGATTAACTAACGGACTAGCTAATGACAGTAATTGGTAGCTGATTTACCTCGGCCCAGAGCTCGTCGGGCTTGGTGTGCGCCTTGATGAAGTAGTCGGTGCCCCACTTGATGGCCTCGAGGACGTGGGCGAGCTCGCCGGCGTCCGCGACGTCGCCGCCGTACTCGAGAAGGCTCCACGACAGCATAGTCACCGTGAACGCCATGGGCAGGCCGAACTTGACGTGGTCGCCGGCGTCGTAGTACCCGCCCACCAAATCCACCTAACCATTGAGTCAGACAAGATCCATCAGCATTCAGCACGCGGAAATCTTTGCGCAAGCAGCTAGCTATCGTGGCGGCACGAATGGTCCCTGCATATATGCTAGCTGCACGTACTCCTTGCTCGAGGCCGTCAGTGAGGCCGGAGTGGTCGCGCCAGGCGACGCGCTGGCCGTGCGGCAGCCGCCCCGACCGCTGCGCCTCGAAGTAGAGCAGGCTCTTCCGCAGCGCTTTCTCGTAGTCATGCGCCGCCGCCGCCGCCGCCGCCAAGAACGCCGACGCAACAACGGCCACGCCAAGAATCCTACTCCAACCCGTGGCGCCCCTCATTATCACTCAAACAGCTACTGCCCTTCCCAGCCGCCGGGATCTTTCGCATGTATCGACAGCCGGTACGCGCCTCCGGAGCTCGATGGCCGCGCGGCGGTTGTTCGACCGGTCGGGGCGGGGACTAGCTGGTTGTGTGTGGTGGGCTGTCTACGCCACGGGGGGCTCTCGCTTATATGTGCGAGGGGTGGGAGGAGGAGGAGGTGGGAGTGTCCGACCTGCTCCGCCGAGGACGCACACCGTGTTGAACGCGCGGGGCCGAGGGAGGGGTTAGGTGACTTCGCGGCACGGGCCCATGATCACCATGGGCACCACGTCGGAATATGGCCCCGCTACAAACAATTCCAGCCATAATTTTTTAGTTTTTGGTACTTTAATTTCATCTTTTTGTTTTTTGACTTTTTGTTTTTTATCCTTTTATATTGTTCATAATAATATAACATTTTTATATTTATTAATTTTAAAATTTTAATTAATTAGAAAAAACTAACCGTTGTTATAATGCAAAAAAGCTATAAACCATGGTTTATAAGCCGGTTAGAGCGGGATGATACGTAAAAACAATGTAGGAACAAAGTGGACTAGTTATGTACTAGTAGTATATGGTTTAGTGAAATTGGAGAACGGAGAGGCATTAGGTCTGTTTTTTCATTTTTTAGCGATTTTTGTATTTTTTAGCTATTACTATTTATTAAGCTAATAAATCACTATTATGTTAGTGGTGAAGGGGCTGGCCAAGGGAACCGGATCGTCTGACTTGCAAGAGCAAAGTCAGAGGCAAAACAGCGTGAAAGAACTGCAAAGTAGCAGCTAGAAAACACCGCGCTCGGTTTTGCTGTTGTGCATCGTGGCGGTCGCACTGTAGCATTAGATCTGCACCGTCCTTTTCCAATCGCACAGCCAGGAACCGTCCAAAGTCGTGGCACTGTGGGCCTCTTGACTCTGCTCTGGACGGATGACGAATAAAAAGTTGTTTATTTCCGCGAAAATGATCGTCAAACGGCTGGGGTTGATTGGTAAGGGATCGGAGAACAGCTTGCAGGTCGACGTACGGAATGTTGGAGCATCAAGATGCCTTCTAGTTAGATTAGCTATACCCCATGCGTCAACTTGAGCTAGCTTAAGAGAAAAGGAAACGCCGGAAAATTTCCAGTCTCCTGTTTGAGGTTAAATTTAAGGTTAAGAATTGATTTTTGCCGGAAAAAAAAGGTTAGGTAAGGTGGTGCTCCAACTAGCTTTTAGATGTAGCTTTTGATTTTTGGTTGAAAGAACGTTGTAGCAGCGGTTAACTTTTTCGAAAAAAAATTGAAAAAACTTACTATATTATTATGGGCAATACAAAGAAATAAAGATAAAAAAACTAATATAAGTTGAAATTAGAAGTCGATATATTCTAAGTGATTTCTACGTAAGTCCTCCATTTCAGCGCATTCAAGTCTGTGTACAAAGCAGTCATGAGGCAGTACGACGGTTGTGACGCACGTTTAGTTTCAGCTAGCATATGCTACTGTCTGTTAGATACCATAGTTCAACTTCTACCATCTACACGCATGCTGGGCGGGTTGTTCGTTAAGCGTTTCCATCCTGTAAGCACCAAGAACGACATTCAAATTTGGATTCAAAACTTGGCATTTCAGTTTACACGTTCTTGTAACCCCGGATCCCTGCAAGCTTACGCGCGCAGGATCCCTGCAATGACGGAGCTCACACCATCGATGGGCCCGACAGCTCGCCGCGCGCGGCCGGATGGCGACGGCGCTCCGGCCGCGACGATGTGGACGACCTCCTTTTTCCCTCGCCTGATTGCAATCGCGGCCGGCCATGTATGTACTCGCCTGGTAGGTGGGCAGGGCCGCGTCCGTCGCGATTCCCGATGGTTCGCACCAAACCCTGCATCCCTTTGTGAAGCTTCCTGGCCGCTGCTCAGTAGGGTAAGCTGATGCTACTAATTAATCCTCTACAAACTCTGCATCATACTCGCAATTTTTTTTCAGGGACCGAACCAACACACGTTTTGACCGGCTGTATGGCAGTGGTGTTGCAAGGGACGCAAATCCACTTGGGATTTGGAGGTTTGGTTTAGATGGCCATGATTTCCAGTCTGAACTGTAAAAAAATGGTCACCATTTCGATTTGTTAGTTGCTGCTTTAATTCTATTGTTGAAGAACTGTTCATATAATTCACACTGTAGCTACCTTTTTTAAAAAATTAGCATCCGAACATCCGTTTCTATAAATTTAGCCATGTTCATAAACCTATCAAGCTCAACAGGTACCTACCGAATTAGGAGAGCACGGCAGGTACCTGCGGAGCCACCCTAGTGTAGCTGCAAGCCATCCACAGTAGCACTAGTTAATTAGTTTATGATTAGAGTTTTATTAGTTTATAATTAGCGCTAATTAATTATAATTAGTATTAATTAAATATAATTATGACTTATTAAGTAGTAGTGCATAGTGGCCAATCGGCCTACTGCCGCACGTGGGAGGCTCAGCATGTCACTTGTTGAGCTCGGTAGGTTCACAAGGGGGCTAAATTTGCAAACGGACGTTTGGAGACAAATTTGAAAAAAAGCTACAATGACATTTGTGTAGACAGTTTATTGTTCAATTGTTATACTCCATTTAATTTGTTGGTGTCTAGGTGGATAGGGTCAGGGTATTCTAGTCTTGCTTCATTTTTCTCGTGTTGTTTACAGAGTTTACGTAGGACCAACATCAGAGATTAGAGGAGGTGAATGATAATTATCTCTTGTTAAACTTTAACAAAATCAACCCCTTTTGACTTCTTCACTCAATTATATGAGAAGTTAATAAGGTCATATGCATAGCGAAATCAAGCACAAAACAGAAACCAACAAACCAACGAAACAAAAGAAGCAACGAATGGGACAAAACATCAAATGGCCAGTCTGACCGTAGGCATCACACCGGTTTGACCAGGCCTGGGCAGTCTGATAGCTCACCATTCCAGAATAGAAAAATAGCACACAGCCAAAAACTCAAATAGTTATAACTTCTAATATGCTTAATCAAATGACTTGAAACTTAAAACATAGTTTTCTCAAGGTTCTATGAACCTATTCCATCAATATATCGGCAAAGCTAGATTACATTAAAATAGGGCCAAAGAGAAAGATGATAATTGAATCAAGCCTATGGGAGAAATCAAGCTAAGATGACTATAAATGGTTTCCCACATGTCCAAGCATTCTCAACCATTGCAAAAATTAAGCCAAAAGCCCTCAAGAGCAAAACCTCCCAATCGTCCTTTCTTTCATCAAAATCAGGCAAACTCAAGACTTGCAAAGAATAAATGCCTAGAAAGATGTGATCTGGTCTCCAAAAGATATCTTAATTAGGATGTGATCTGGTCTCCAAAAGATATCTTAATTTCTTATACGTCTTTGGCACAAATGAAGATCAAGAGAGGAAAAACAAACACAAAAAATAAAGCCAAATTAAGATTCCAACACTTGAGCAAAGAGGATAAAGACTTGGATGAATTTTGAATATCTATTGATGTTTGGAGATGAATATTTATAACCACTCACAAAGCTTAAGGATGACAAAAAAATTCAAGCACAAAAGCCACAACTCATCTTTCAAGAGTTCTTTCCAAGAACCCTAGCCTCCTTTAAACGTTTAGCCAAAACATTCGAAAGCTTAGCTGAAACTCTTCAAAGCTTAGCAACTAAGCCAATACCTCTCTTTTATATATGGAGGCTTAAAAGAAACCCTAACCAATACCTCTAGATTGGTTTCATCCACTTACATGGCTAACCCGTTAACCCAACACTATACTGAGTTTTACACATGCACGCACACTTTTCAAAGCCACTCATCCAAAGGGCTCCGATAGCCCGAAATGCCAATCCAATCCATCGAAACATCTCTATATGCTTTAACACCTAGCCGTAGTGCCCAATGATTAGCCATTACATCTTCATGCATTCAGACTCCCTTGAATCGTCTCTATTTGTATCGGTCTCATCACTTAGCACACCACATGCACCAACTCACCTTATCACGACCATCGTCCCTTTTGTGCTTCCCATTGAGCCATGTAGCCTCACCCAGACTTACCCGATCGCACGGTCCTCAGCTCTCCCGCCTAGTCCCGGTCCATTGCCATTGGCGACAACCTCTCTCCAAGCAACCTGTACAGCCAAAGACAAAGCAATCTGATTCCGAGCATAAATTCTATGCACTTAACTCATGTTAGTCATTACACACATCATGTAACACAACATAACACAACCAACCAACGGCACTCATGCCGTGCACACACTTAAACCAACTCGACTCATTTCACGCACTGAATCTAAAGTGCTAGTCTAACCACCAACCACAGTCCGATCAGATTGTCTAACACATCTCAACCTCACCTTAGTAACATGGGACCGGTCTAACCACTGGCCCAACGATGGTCAAACAGCCATGGTTTGGCCGTTTAACAACACCAGAAAATACTCTCTCTTGAATTTTGCTTAAAGTTTATCTAGTTTTAGTCCAAAACTCTATTTTTAGTGATACCTAATGCTAAGAAGACCGTTAAGAATACCAATCGCAGAAACAAGTGAACAACTTCTATATTTTGGAAAGTATGAAATGGTGATGCACCTAAAACGTGCCCAATAAGAAGAGGCCAAAAGAAAGAGGAAACACGATTGACGAGGGTGCAGGCACAAATCTTGTAAAATGCATGCCTGTTTTGTGGTCAGATCCAGTTGGGAAAAAGGTCAACGAAGGGAAATGACACGACCTTATGAAGGAACAAACGACCTACCAAACAACTAATTGAGTGATCCACAAAGGCCATATCGTGAGTACGCTGTGCGCTTGTGGTCACTAATAGTAACACTCAATTTCTCCTACAAAATTGCAATTTTTTTCATTGGCTCTCTCCGGTCTCTGTTCTTGTCTGTCTCTGTATTAGAGTGTCGGAGGTGATTGAGCCAAGGTAACCACCCGTCGCTGCTGAGTGCGTGGTGATAACGAGGTGTTCCTCCTTTTTTCCCATGCAAAATACTTTCAGAACACAATTCTTTTTCTTTTTCTCCGAGCCCCGTTCATTTCAGTTTGAACTTCTGGCTTATTTTTCATTATTAGACAATTTCATCTTTTTCTGTTTTTTCTGTCTTTTTTGAGTTTTTTGTCGGTTCTTTTTTCTGTATTCGCTTATACTGCCCGTGATGGATAACCTATTTTTTCTATTTTTAATTTTTTTAAATTTAATTACGTTAAATAAGTCACTGTCAGCTATAGTATTTTTTTAACTAGCTATAGTGCTTTTCAGTCATAAATCACTCGAAATAAACCTTTTTGAGCATGGCCTAAATACGACGTCGAGACGGGAGGATAATGGAAATCCAGATGTTCCCATGGGTGTTCTCCTCGCAATTAACCGGCTTCGCTTTCAGATTAGTTATAGGTTGGTGACTCACGGATGCATCTAAAAGTTTGGCGAAACGAAAGTGAAATCTACATTCACCCGTCGAGGCGCCGTCGAATCATCTTGCGATTGTACTAGCGTTTTTTTTAACAGAATCTTCTGGCGACTACGTGGAGGTTTTGCTTGCCATGATTTGCTCAACTTGGCTTTTTTGAGGTGTCTTATTTTTTTTCGCTGTAACTAATTTATTTTATATTATAATTATTAGTAGTTTTTTAGTGTAATTAAATTTAAAAAACTTTAAAAAATAGAATGAACATGTTATTTCATTACGAACAATGCAAATGAACATAGAAAAAAGGTAAAAAGTCAAAAAAACTAAAACATCAGAAAAAAGATGAAATTAATGAATAGTAAATTAGAAGTCGGAAGGCAGAAGCTGAAACCGAAACGAGTAAACGACTCTATTCTCAACATATCACACGGTTTTGCTTGCACCCTAAAGCTGCTCATTGGTCATATTTTAACTTTGCTCACTGCGGATGGTGCTCAATAATTTGAGAGCGATTTGTTTGCACGCAATGAGGAGAGAATGGAGGGCGAGGCATCGATCGTCGACGACAAGAGAGGATAGGGTTTTAAATAACAAGAAGCCTTTGCATGCACACTCTCTTAGGGTTTCTATATGAGTCTCAAGTGATTGCCAACCGAGTGCTTCGTTGGCGGAGGCAATGTGGAACGAGATGCTTTGGATCACCAAAGCGCGTCTGGAGAAAGCAGAAGAGGCTAAAAGAGTGGTTTGCTCGCCTTGTTCTTTTGTTCCTCCCAAAAAAGTACTACTACTAGCGATTGTGGTACTGTACTGTAATTCATCCTATGTACTTATGCCTGTCGTACGAAAGAATGTGGCCACGGATCTGCACGTCGGTAAGACAAATCACTATCTTGTACACATTATTTGGACTTGCTCCAAATAGCTTTAGTTTTTTTCTTCTAAATTTTATCTTTTTGGCTTCTTGACATTTTTTGATTTCCCTTTATTTCTTTAGTCGCGTGTTCCAATTTTCTTTTTTTACTTAGAAAAAAGCTAATAGCCGTTATAGTAAAAAGCCTTCACAAAAAAAGTCAAAACCCAAGATTTTCAACTCTTTGGAGCAGACGTGCATGATGCGTTTCGCCGTCTTTTGTGATATTTTTGATCGATTCTAGCATGATCCTGGCTTTTTGATAGTGTAGTCAATATATCTATTGATGACAATGTGTAGTAGCAGTAGTGTGGTGCATGTGGAGTTGGTTTTGAGTGTTGGCATGTGGAGAGTCAAAAGGGACAAAGAAATTTTCTGGTGAGGGTCTTAAGCCTCACCTTTCAAGGCTCTCTCTTATATTATGCCATGTGTTCCTCATTGATCTCAAAGCAATTCTTCTCCTATGACTTCTCGTGATCTCTATTGTTGCAATCTTGAGCCCCTGCTCTCCATCCCTCTACCATCTCTGGCGAGGCCAAGGCCAATCGACGGTCCGAGAGGCACATCACAAGGATCAGACTACGGCGCTTGTAGAACCGACAGCTCTCCTCACTCTTCGTGCATTGTACCCCTGCCTCGCCCTCGTGGAGTCATGGGTGTGGAGTGAGCAGGCCCTAGTGGTGGAGGTCGCGGAGCAGGATCTCCTCCTAGAGTGTGGACGAGATGAGAGAGGAAGGAGCCGACGGTGGGGGTGCAGCCGTGGGACGAACGAGAAGGTGCTCATAGGGATCGTCGTACCATATGCCGTAGGAGGTGAGAACGGTGTGGTGGACCGTGGTACGCTCACCAGCTATGGGAACTGCGCATACTCACCGGACGCCGCCGCCTCCTCACACTCGCCCGGGGCGCTTGCTCTTGCCGGAGGTCGCCGCACTTTGGTCAGCTCATGCCGTCGTCGTGTGCTCACCACCTCCTTGCCTGGCCCAACGTCACCAAAAAGGTAGGAGGGTGGAGAGAGATAGCGAGGTGTGAGGAGAGAAAATGAAAAAAAATTAGTCTCTCTTTAAAATTAATGATAGAAACACATGGTGAAATCTAGAGAGAACCCTAAGCCTCACCTTTCGAGCCCCTCCCCCAAATAATTTTCTTCCGTCAGAAGGGGAGGAGGAACTACTAGGAGTTAGGCAGTACCGAGACCAGACATGCAGGGCTGATGGTTGACTGGAGAAAGCTTGCTTCTGCGGCATGCATGGGAAGTCTTGTATTTTCCACGGTCAATTCACACCCATGTAAGTATATAACACGTCGCCATGCCTTCATCGTGCAATGTGGCACGAAGAAAAAGGAGGGTACAAGTCAAGTCGGGGAGCTAGAATTTTGCGAGCTACTTGAAGAAATAGCTGCTACAAATATGTGGAAATTCAGGCCAGATTTGCTCAAAGTTTCAGATAAACCGCTCAAGACTCGCTCTCTCAGCTAAGATTTGAAAACCATCCTATAATAATCTCTTGTTTTGGCGAGCAACATGGCACACATTGAGTTGTGGTTTCTCTAATGTTGCAAGGAACAACAACTGAAAGATTTCTTTTGAAACGGATGGCAGGAGCTCTGCCGATTCATTAAAGAGTCGGAAAGTGAATCATCAGTAACTAAACTGGTTGAAGCTACTGCTCTACACCACCTCTACGATATATAAATATGTCTAAGTAAAAAAGAGACTCGCTAGCTCACGTGAAGAAGCCACAAGCAAGCAAATAAAAAAGCGCCACAATCTACATCAACGGACGGATGAGTAGGGCGGCACTCGGAGTACGCATCTACAAGTACAATACTGGTACCGTGCATACGAGTTTTTGGCCCTTTTTTGGTTGGAATGACGACGGTTGCACAAAAATAGCAAAAATAGCGCTTCCACTTTATGGTGGCTGTGTAGCGGAGCCTTAGAGGCCAATACATCAGGGCTCCGCACGGTGATCGTGCAGCTAAGGTGGGTGCCGTAAGACCACCGTGCGGCAGAGCTTGATGCCGCACAATCACCGTACGATAGCCCATTAGCACGCTATATCACACTAATTAATCCTCTGCAGCACGGTGGTCGTACGGTGGAGGTTAGTGCCACACGGCCCCGTGCGGTGGAGGTGGAGCTAGGTGATTTTTTAGTCTGCAAAACATGCAAGAAATCAAAGCCTGTGCGGTGGAGGTGGGCCCAGGGCAATTTGTTTGATTTGCTTTTACATGCGAAATCAAAACTCGTGCCAAATGCGACAAGGGGACAAACCACCGAAAGAGAGGTGACGTTGCATCTGTCCCCGCGCGCGCAGTTCCCTCCCATCATTACCGGGGCGTCGTTAGTGTGCGCTTCGCTATCGCTCTTACTGTAAGCACCTAATTAAATTGTGTGATTGCAGAAAATTAGTCACAGTATAGGAAGGCAATAAATTTTTTTTGCATTCTGTTTCTAAGTTTAGCTCATCACTATATACCATGTAAAACACAATCGCGCATTTATAAGCACCTAATTAAATTGTGTGATTGCAGAAAATATTTCATGTTAATGTACTCTTTCTATTAGCAAGTATATGTTGTTTAATTATATATTTTTATATGCTTTTATCTTGACTATATTAGACATTAAAATCATAACAACTAAGTGCACCAATTAATTAAATTGTGGTGCCAGAGTAAAGATTATATTAGAAACATAAAAGAAGAATATCTAGCAAACTTCCCGTAAAACTCTGGCTAATTTGTGTAAGAAAATCTACTACCAGTGCTAGTTAGTTTGGCTAAAGTAATTAGTTAGTGATAAGTAATTAAGTAATAATGAAGTTGTGGTTTAATAGTGGTGACGACAATGGTAAGGAATTCCTCGTAATATTTAGTATTGTAGTGTTCATTTGGTCGTAATATTTAATATTGCAGTGTTCATTTTAGTTCTAAGTATACATTATTTTATACTGTTTATTTCGTCGTAATTTTTAATTTATAGTATTTTATTGTCATTATGAACATTCCAACTAATATTTCATTTATTCCATTTGTTACAAGGTATGTCTCTACCGGAGCTTCTGAAAGACTTCTACAATGAGAACCACCGGTGCAAGTTGTGAATCATAGGTGACACGGATGGCCCTCTTGCCCTGTTGCTTCGATCTGGGAGGGATCACTAGGAGCTAGACGATCGCTACGTCCCAATTCTCTGGGCAACAGCCTTGTTGCCCCTTGCGAGGCTAGACTCCATCGGATGTCGATTCACCCTAGATGACAATTTGCTGGTGGCACTTTGTCGATAGGTGGAGGCCTGAGACGCACACCTTTCACTTTCGATGGGGTGAGATGACGGTCACCCTACAGGACATCTCGATTTTGACTGGTCTCCCTCTCTGGGGTGAGGCACTTGTTCTAGGCCATCGGCCGAAAGACTCAAAGGCCAGGTTGGCATATCGGTTCAGCTTGCCTGTCCCAGAGTATGCTCATGGTGTCCCCCAGACTTGGCTAAGGAATTTTCATCAGTGCCCGTAGGATGCACCTGATGAGGTTGTCAGGACGAATCTCATTGCTTATCTTCTTCAACTCTTTGGTTGGATCATGTTCCTACCCACACAGGGCTTTGGCTGACTTCATCCGCATCGCCAAGTCTTTGGCTGATGTGGAGGCTGGGGTGATGCCTTAGTACAACTGGAGATCAGCCGTCCTATGTGCTACATACCGGGAGTTGTGTGACGCTTCACGATGTGGCACTGGTGCTAACTCAAACTTGGCCATCTGCTATGTGCTCCTACAGCTGTGGAGTTAGGAGCACTTCCCTGTTGGACACCCATCCTTTGCACCCATACATTGAGTCGGACGACCCAATAGATAGGCCCACTATGGGCTTCCAATGGACTGCTGCCTGTTTGTGCTAGGCCAAAGACAAACTATCGAGCTGCTACCCATTGTTCCACAACGAGTTCGAGTCATTGCACAACAACGATATCATCTAGACTCCATAGACTCCAAAATTTGTGCTAATGGCTGCATCACACAAGCTGTCTGTGCAATGCACCTATGACACCGAGCTATGGGCGACGACCTGCTATCTGGTGTTTTAATAATTTTTAATTTATAGTATTTTAATGTCATTATCAAAAGACTCCACAAAAAAATTTGTAAGTTTTTGAGCTCATTTGCTATATCTAAAAATTTCTACATGCAATACATGTAAACAAATTCCCTAATTGCACTAATCAAACTAATTAATAAATGTGCTAATGGGTTGCCGCACGGTCACCCACCTCGGCTGCTCGGTGGCCGTGCGGCTCTCTAAGAGCAAGGCTAATAATACAGCCTTCAGCTGGCTGTATGGACACTTACAGCCCATTTATCAGCACATTCATATAGTAGTTTACAGCCAGCTGAAGGCTGCATGACCCACCCTTTCTCTCATAAAGTTTCTTGGTTCTTGTGGTTCAGCTGGCTGTAAACTTACAGCCCACCTCTCTTCTCTCTCCTGCTCTCTCTCCTCCACCTCAGCATACAGTCTACTAACAACCTCTTATTATACTTGCTCTAACGTGTCAGTCTTTAAGGCTCCGCCGCACGACCATTGGTGGAAATATTATTTTTGTCATTTCAAAAACGGCTAATTCAGCCAAAATCTCCCGTGCATACAGCGCCACGGGTACACGTGTATGCGCCACAGGTATACGTACACCCAATCAAGAAAGGCACTGAAGCTTTTGCAGTTGCAGGGCAGCATTATTCTTCATATCCATTATAGTTGACACTTAAACGGTCAGCGGCGCGAGTGTGGTCCGGTTCTTTTGAACTGTGTTTTAATGGTTTTTGTTTATATTTTTGAGATGGTCATAGATAACAAAAATATTGATATAGATAGCGTATATTTGAAATCAGAAGGCCGTTTGATGAATTCATTTCGTGAAAAGATCCTATTTATTTTAATTTTTGAAAAAACTAAAAACGAAAAACGTAAAAGAATAGAACCTGTGTGACTGTTCGTGTGTACATGGTAGTGAGGGAGCGACCAAAGAAGAAGCTAGGAAGGCAGCATTCTCCGCGTGCCTGTCAACTTGTGATTTGTGAGCCGGTGACGAAGGGCCCGCCGGCCAGCGCCTCCCGCCGCCGACACCGCACGAGCACAGATCCGCCCGTTTCGTCAACAATTTAGACGCGGTTCGTTGGAACTCGAGAGTTCAGTGAGGGAGTTCTGCTGGCATCAGCATGGCGTGCTTCCAGACAGCTAGTAGATGGGCAGGCAGACGCCGTGCGTAGCTGGGGTGCCACCGCTCTCTCCCGGTCGACCAAGGCGCCTCTGGCTCGGTAGAAGGAAACATTTCCTCTGAAAGAATGTCTTTGTCTCTTTGTTTGGTTTGATGAATAGCATTATTCTATCTCCGATGAGATAATTTCATCTAAGTTATTTGATGAGAAATATTCTATTTTAATACTAAATCGTATCGTTCAGTCAAATCGAGCGAACCACACCATTCCGAATAGAATCACCCTACTAACTTGTTACCACTAACTGAACACCTCCTAAACGATGCTCTTGGATGAATTCCATACCTATCCTACGCATCGTCGCGTACCACTTCCTCCTATTGTGGCTATAAGATTTGGTTTGTGATTAAGATTTATTTGCAACGCAAGAATTTTACAAATATTTTATATAATTAAGAAAAATGCTTGTGTTCTAGACAAGGTCTATGTTGATATGTACGCACTTTACTTATACACGACTACAAAAAAATATTAAACAGTGTGTAAATGGATACGCGACTTTATATCAAAGACAGGTTTATCTGATGCTAGTACAAGGTAACAGGAGACGTGGATCAGTATTGTGAACATCGCCCTATCTTTTTCTTGGGCAGCAAAGAAATGAAAGGAACACTTTTCCAGACTCTTTGATGAATATTTTCGTTTTTCAACAACATCCCACAATTGTGAATGCCTTCCTACACTGACCAATCAGGAAAGGGGACCATGTACACTCATTTGAGCCAGCAGCAAAGAGATGCCCACATTTTGGCCATCAAGCAAGTCTTTCATAAAACCTAGCTACTAGGTATTCTTTGCCTACTAGGTATTCTTTGCATAAATAATTCTACAGGGAAGTGCTATACTTTCTGAAAAAAAATTCCGGAAGCGGAAGTAATGTACGACTAGCTAGCTGTGATGTATTATATGTGGGTTCTTTTAAGTTGTGGTCTATAGATTTTGGATTAAAATTTTAAATTCTGCCTGTTCGCAAGAGAGATTATGAAAAGAGAGACAGTCGTATGCGATTTTGGTTGGTATAGCTGAAGTCGGTACATTGTGTACTACAATCGACTAGTAGATCTCACTTTAAAAACGCACCATTTGAAAGCTATTTACTGTAGCAAAAAGTAAAAAACCAAAACAAAAGCTCTGCCGAACCTAGCCACGCATATTGCTTCGTGATGAAAGAACAATTTTCTGTAAATAGATGATGATGATAAGTAATAAAAAAAAATGGGTTTCAATATTGAAGCAAGCGGAGGACACTTATTGAATCTACTAGTGCATTGTAAAAATTCAATCCATTCTTCTTGGCAACATATTCAATGCAAATGGGGATCGAGTGAACAAATGTAAAGATCCATTCCGGAGCGTTTGATCTAGAATCGATGGCTCAGATGAAAATAGGAAGAATTTGAGATCAATTGCGGCATCACTTTCGGTCCACGTTGTAGGCCCAATGATACTTAGCAGTGAAGGGGGTGTTGAATTATGAGTAGATTGTCCATGCTATAGTTCAGTTGATATTACCATACCATACAAATTAATTAACTCAACAATCACCTATATATATGAGATCATGAGACGCCAAAGAACGATAGCCCCCTGAGGATTGAGATTTTGATTTGTAAAACAAAAATTGATCGACTAGATTGTACCATATGTGAGCGAGGAATTATCCCAAGGATCTTTTTAGGTGTTTTCTTTTCAGATTTTAAAAACTATTTTTTGGCTTTTCTATAGTAACTAACTTTCAAATAGAGTGTCTTTTTAAGACAGGATTTATAAGTTGATTATAGTATATACTGTAGTGACTTATTTATATCGACCAAAACCGCACATAAGTTTCTATTACTCCGTACTCTCTCTCCCAACAGGCTAAAAATCATAAACCGAAACAAAAAAGAGAGTCTTTATCTCTTGTTTCTAGATTTTGCCTGAAAAACATGGCAAGAGTGAACGGGAGGATGGGAGCTGAGGCCATTGTGCCTGGGGTCTTGCAACTTGAATGCGGGAAAAGAAAGAAAAATCTTGGTTCGGCCGTTAGGCTGCTCATTTCGAGCTACATGAAACTCAGAAGAGTCGGTGCAACGACTCTTTTGCACTCCTTTTGACCTCCTTTAAAAAGCAGGCTAAATGCCGTCCACGCACGCACGCCCAAGTAGACAATATCACAAGTCCGCACGAAATACACAAACACTAACGCCCCCGCTCGTTTCGACTTTAGCTTCTGATTTATTTTTTACTATTCATAAATTTTATCTTTTTCTGAACTTTTGAATTTTTAAGCTTTTTTTCCGGTTCTTTTTTCTTGTATTTGTTTGCATTATACGTGATGGGCTAATATGTTTTTTCTATTTTTAAATTTTTTAAAATTTAATTATGCTAAATAAGCATCTGTCAGCTACAGTGTTTTTTCAGCCAGCTACAATGCTTTTCAGCCATAAGCCACTAATAAATGCCATCTGCGGGAAGGGATCAATATAGCAAATAATTTTATGCTTGGTGCTTACATGAATAATAGCGCTAAAATTTTTATATCTAGGGTTTATGAAGATCTGACCGGAATCTGGGAATATATTGCATTGTGGATAGTTTTGTGTTGACAAAATTGGTAAGTTGTAGCTAGTCCAAGTTGATTTAATGTTTGTGAATCAAGCCAGCTCTGAACCATCAGATACAGCTATTAGTCGTTCTCGAAATAAACAAAAGTGTTTATCATTTCCATGGAAAAGAGATCGTACATACATAAATTGACTCCGATCTCATTGTTCCTTGGAAGACGAATAAATCCATTGGTGTTGTACCAAATTTCGTTTTTTTTCGCTGAAGATTTGGGCTACGATTTAGCGCGAATCTGTCGAAACTAGTGAGCAGTGACCCGGTGAGAACTGGTCTGGAAGCGGATTTTGAAACCCTAGTATGAACAATGCTTTATTTCCTCTTCATTTCCCACTACATAAAGGACCATGAATCTTGAAAAGGGTATATATATACAACAACAACGCATAATTATCGAACTTTCTATCTCCCATTTGACAATGAGATATCCAGCTTTAGCATAACTTGAAAAATGCCAATGAAAAGGGGATGCAAGGCTTTAATTGCACTGGCTTCAACTAGCTAGGGTCAGCTTTTGGGGAACTAGGGCATATTTATGTTGCCTATAGCTGAAGGCTTTTGGCTGTAGTTAATGGCATTTTGCTGAAAATAAATAGTAATAACTAAAAAAAGTGACTTTTAAAAAGAAAATATGAGTGATTGAAAAATAAGGGAGAGATACGTGCGCGAGATAGGAGCAAAAGAAATAGAGTACGTGATGCACCCGTAACCTCTTACCTTATTCTCGGAGCGAGACAAATGAGAAGGCTGCCTCGGAAAGCCTAGAGTTTATATTAATATTTGGCTTCTCCAAACAGAAATAAGAAGTAGGAACTAATATAAACATGTTCTTATTCCATTCTACTTGCTTAGTTGCAATGGACTGGTTCCTCCATCTGGACAAGGAGAAAATGCTGGTGCTTTACTATATTGCGGACCAAATCTTTAACCAATAAGCTGATACGATATATATTCGCCTATTGATTGATTTGGTCCACTAATGCTACTTTCTTAGGGGTAATTGCTCCACTTGTATGTTTAGGCCACTGGGAATTAATGTGGTTTAGCAATTTGAGCAATGGAACAATTCAACGTATAAAAGTTTTGTAAATTAGAGAGTATATTACAGCAGACTACCAGAGGTTCTCAAACTTGTCTGGTTGCCCCAGCTAGTTCCTTAAATTTGAATGTTAGCCGGCCTTGGGGGGTGGTGTCACAAACTAACTTGCTTAATTGTGCAACTTTGGTTCATCTGACAGTTGAATAATTCAGAAAGTTTGATGACGTGACAAAATAAAATTAAGTTCAGAAAGTTTGATGGCTTGACAAAACCAAATTAAGTATCTAAGCGGCGTAAACAAACTGATTGCAATTTACAAGGATTATTCCCAACAAATCCCTTTGGTTCAAGCAATGTTTTTCTGAATCAGGTGACTCAGTTTCTTAACTACCCAATTGCGTAGCTTGTAGAGGTGACGTCCTTTGAAAAGCGGCTTGCAAACAATATCGGAGAGTGACCGAGTGACTTTCCTCAGGAGGGGAGAAAAAAGAAAAAGAAAAGGAGGAAAGAGATGTGTCATCTAACAGCTAGAACAGCATGCATTCTTTTACAAAGCCAGCGTATAACGTCATAACGACGTGATGGGATGGTCTGAAGGGACACGAGCATCACTGGCTAACGGAGACGAGACTATAATATTGAGAGACGTAGCGAGCTGACTAGTGCCTCCACTCGTTTCGGTTCTAATTTCTGATTTATTTTTTACTATTTATAAATTTTATTTTTTTTCTGAATTTTTGGTGTTTTTAGATTTTTTGCTGGTTCTTTTTTCCTATATTTGTTTGCGTTGTCCGTGATGAGCTAGCATATTTTTTCTATTTTTATTTTTTAAATTTAATTACGCCAAATAAGCTACCTTCAGCTACATTTAAATTTTAACCGCTACAGTGCAATTTTAGCCATAAGTCACAGTTTTTCAGCCCAACCGAGCGGGACATTTTCCTTGTTCTGCACTAATCAGCAGTCAATCACCAAAATATAGCCATCATGCAACGGTTTGCCACAGTAATTTGTAAATGTAGCAAAGTAAATATTACCTTAACAATAATCTCAGGGCGGTTACGTAGGTGTATACCATTGCAAAAGTTGAAATCAGATGTGTACCATATCACATATGGTCTAATGGTTGCACCAGAATTAGCACACATGATTAAACTTCGTGAAAGAAAATTGCACAAATTCTAAAACGAACAGGATCCGAGCTACTAAATACTCGCATTATATTCCTCCGAACTTACATTTTGCCGAACAATAACGAGACCCTTCGGATTAGTTGCAAACAATCAAAGTAGAGATCTTATTCAATCTTTTGTTTTGACTTGTCACACCAGTCCAAACAAGACCATCTCCAAACCAAAAAACACACACCATAGTCGTTGGACCTATGCTTAGGCACTTGGAATCGTTTGCAAGATGGTACGTACATGCTGACTAGAGAATAGAGATAGAAGTAGGGCTGTTATTTAAGTTAAAAGTTGACGGTTTTTGATTTTTGCTACAGTATCTAACTTTCAAACGGAGTATTTTCTCAAGACGGAGTCTGCGAGTTAAACGATCTACACGTTAAAAGCCCAAAATCTGTACCAGTCAAAATCGCAAGTGAGTATCTGTTTCTCCGTAATCTGTACCGTAAATAGCCAAAATCTAAAAATTTCAGCCAAAAGCCATAAGCCGCAGCCGAAAAGAACAGACCCTAGTCTAGTTTTCTTGGTTACCATGGTTTTACTCCAAACAACGATAACTTCTGCTTTTCTGAAGAACATGTTGGTTTCTTAACGCTACCCTTTTTCTTCTCTGATTTCCAATGGTAGTGGTAGTTAGCTCTGTCTCGTGCGTAGCAAGATAGGCAGGGAGGCAGTGCGGTTGAGTTGCTGCTGTCACACCAACCATCGGATGCGAGTGGAGGGGTTCGGGTGCATGCGCTTATAGCTAGTAGTATTCTCTTCTTAGAATCTAATCTAGTGTTAATTCAGCTCATGATTTATTTGCATCTAAAGTTGTGCTATATTCGGCAGAGCTTTGTTTAATGTTGATAGCCGTTATTGTCTAATCAAGGTTTTGTTGACTGGCTGCTCGTGCTCAACTACGGGCCTGTTTGGCTGCGGTTGTGGCTTATGACTTTTAGCTGAAAATTTTAAATTTTGGCTATTTACGGTACATATTACGGAGAGAGAAATACTCACTTGCGATTTTGGTTGGTACAGATGTTGGACTTTTAACGTGTACATCGTTTAACTTGTAAACCCCATCTTAAGAAAATACTCCTGTTGAAAGTTAGGTACTATAATAAAAGCCAAAAGCCGTCAGCTTCGGAGGAAAAGAACATACCATAGTTCACTAATTAATCAGCTTGGTTTGTGCACGTTGATCGTCTCCTTAGTGTCTGTTTGGAGTGGAGCGCGGAAATTTTGCAAGACTTTTCAATTCATTCAGGAACTTGGGTAAATTCGCGGGGTTAATTCCAAACGGGGCTTTACAGGATAAAATTACCGAAAACGATGGTTCCTGCATTGTACATATATACTTGCAAAAATGACGGGAACGCATGGAGTTTTTTCCGAGAAAAAAATTAAAGAAAAACACCTTTTTAAAGTCACATCTAAATCCAGGTGTGAATTACACTATTCCATATATAATGGGATATGTGTGCACATCAAATTAGAATAGGCATATTCCGTTAAAAAAATCAAGTGTTTATTCAATTTAGGCTAGCTTTGTTGTGTACATATATCTATTATATAATAAAAGCTAATAACAGGTGATTTACATCTGCTAAGGAAACCAAGAAATATGTTAGGAATTCTCATAAAAAAAGAAAAAATCTGCCCCTTAATTAGGTGGACCATGATTAAATTTGAAATATAGCAGTCATTGGATTTTTTTTTGGGAAAAGAAGAGCAATATTTTAGAAATTCTTTAAAATATCAATGTAATATATCTAGCCTTTAATTTGGTGGATCTTGATTATGCCGAGTGGGTGTTAGCATTTAGAGATATATGTTATATTGTAATTTAAAAACTAAAAGAGAAGATAATCCTTACTCAAAGAAAAAAGGTTATTGAAAAACAGAAACATGCCATCTAATCCTCCATGACACGACATGCTGCCTGTAGCTTCCAAATTTTGTGTTGAAGTCCTTTTATTTTCCTTTGTTACCTTCTCCTCTTGCTTCCATTTTTTTTTCAAATAGGTGTTCTATGATTTCTCGTATAAATTGGTCAAACCAATTATAAGCAAATCATACAAAATTATGAATGATTTAAGCATCAAGCTAAGAACCAGTGAGATTGAACCTATTTTCTTTGCTTGGGGTTAGAAATTCCCAGATAGAAATGATATGAAACACGGAGAGATATAGAAAAAAGGCATGCACTATGCCTCGACAGTCGACACATCAGACCAGCGGTGTGTAATAAGCGAGGATCTGATGAAACTACGAGCCGCATGTGCACATTGAATATAAATATTCAAAAATGCATTATTTTGTTACAAATAAAAACATGATTGTAATCATCCCACATATGAATAATTTGTTATTGAATGGAGTAACAATTTCCTTCAAACAATGTGCTTATACATAACCCATTGTCTAGTAAAAAAATCTCAGCCATTGTCAAGTAAAAAAATCTCAGCTAAAACATCAATATCCAAATTCTAAGCCATGATTAGAATTGATATAGAAATATAAATAAGAGAATAGTACAACTAGCCACGCATGCATATGGCTGGGACACTCTGTAAGATCGAGGAGACTGACTAGAGGGTGAATAGGCGATATTAAAATCCCTTTGGCTAAAACCAAGTTTATAATTCGGAAGAGTAATCAAATTGGTTTTGCACAATTAAGGCCTAAATAAACTAGTCTCACTAAGTACATCAACAACTTAAGTCTATATCAAAAGTTTGCAATCCTAGGATGACAAGCAATCAATTTAATTCTATGAATATAAATTGTTTGAATGTAAATTGAGTACAAGAAAATAAACCACAATGACACGGTTCCTTTTTACCGTAGTGTTAGGAGATTTATCGGTCTCCCCTAGTCCATGTTGAGATAAGCCCAAACTAATTGGACCGGCTTCATGAATTAAGCCTTCCACCTCAAATCCACTAGTGGTAGCTCTTTTTCGCTCTGGGTAGGTGAGCTCCAACCTTCACAACACGCAGCCCTTCTCATAAGTTTATTTGAGAAGATCACGGGGCACGACGCATCCAATATCATCTAGGAGTCGGCAACCTCCAAGAGTAATAAGTCAAGTCCCTTGCTTGACTCTCACCACATGCAACGAATGCACAAGCTCAAGTGGACACAAAATCCACCTCTAGATACAACACATGCAATTAGAGACCTTCTCCTTGCTCACAAGGTACAACACATGCACAATTGAGAGGAGAACCTTATACTAACTCAAGAGAGTAAAATGGAGCACCAAAGATCTTTTCCCAACTGACCACAAGGGAGTGTTTATACCCCACACCTCGAAACTAGTCGTTGGGGACAAAAATCAGGATTTTCGGAACAACCGCCGCTATACGCCACACTTCGAAACTAGCCGTTGGAGACAAAATCAAGATTTGAGGTATTACCGTAGTTATAAGGGCATGTTTGATATGGCTGCGGCTTATGGCTTTTGGCTGAAAATTTTGAATTTTAGCTATTTGCGACAGAGATTACGGAGAGAGATACTCGCTTGAGATTTTGGTTGATACAGATGTTGGGCTTTTAACGTGTACTACAATTAACTTGTAGACCCCGTATTGAGAAAATACTTCGTTTGAAAGTTAGGTACTGTAGCAAAAGCCAGAAGCCATTTTTAGAAGCCGTAAAGAACATGGCCTAAGATTGGTACTTTTGTTTTTCAGAATTACCGCAGTTATAAGAGTTGTACTTTCATTTTCGTTTTTTCAGCACAGATGACACTCAAAAAATGGTTATAACTTTTGACTTCGTTACCGGAATTAAGTGATATTGAACTCTATGAAAAGCTTATTCAAAGAGCTACACAACCCATCTATTTGTATGATTTTAAACATATTAGATCAATACGAAATCATAAGAGATCCAAAGAGTCACTACCATGGTCTAAGTCCAATGAAATAGCACTAAACAATTTTAGACCATACCAAGGGATAATGCATGACCTCCAACATTTTGCAAAACACATTTGTAAACTTAGATCATACCACAAAGAGTAGGTACATAGACTTCAATCATTTGCAAAACACATTTGCAAAGTATAGTTACATGTTACAAGGATTAGATGCATGAGTTTCAACTATTTGCAAAGTACATTTGCAAATAATGGCACCATGTCACGGAGATCTAGAATAAGTGGAATTGAGCTATCAACACATGATGAGACTCAAGCTACTGAACAAGACCTCTCTTAATAGTACGACAATTCTATACTAGTAATCCGATCTTCTAACCAAATATCAGGACCGGTAAAAGTCTAGGAACATATCCTTAGCCCTAACTAATTATACTTTTGCCTTGAGCATCCTCTTGAAGTTTGATAACTCAAAACTTCACTTTAAGTCTGGGTCATTGTCTTCTCTTGACTTGATTATTAACTCATGATCATCTCATTGATGATCAACTCATGATCGTTTTCTTCTTGGGATCTTGATCAACTTATGATCGTCTCATCTTCGGAATCTTGATTTGCATTAACTCATAATGCATTCTCTTCTTGATAACCTTTAACTCTTGAAGTCATCTAAAGTCTTCATTATCATGAGATCTAACCTATTCATCCAACTTATGAAAAATGTTAGTCCTACAAATCGATTGTCATTAATTACTAAATTATATTATTAAATCTAATAATATAATTTTTATATAGCCAATCTAGATATTTTGAAATCAATTGATGGTCAAACTTTAGAAATTTATCATCGGCATATAATCTAGAGAGTATCGAGGGAGTACCTCGCTGAACAAAGGATAATGCACACAAACAGGAGCAGAACAAGGTACACAAGGGCCCTTGACATGTTCATCATGCCAGATGGCGCATGAGCACACGTGGATCGATTGACGGCAGGTAGGGGTGGAAACGAGATGAGCCGAGCCAACTTGAACTAGGCTCTACCAAGCTCGCACAGAGTTGCGGCTCGACTTGGCTTGACTTGTTAAGGTATCGAGCCAGAGAAGAGGCTCAGCTCGGCTCAACTCATTAAGGTATCAAGTCAGAGAAGAGGCTTGGCTTGGCTTGGTTCGGCTTGATGTGTGGCTCGAGCCGGCTCATGAGTCGAGCTACCCAATACAGGCTCTAGCCTTGCGTCCGGATGAAAGCTTCAGCTTCCACCTCCTAGAGCCGCCTAGAAGCTAGTTGCAAGATTTCACGATGATTTCCTTTGTGCAGACAAACTGCAAATACTACATGAGTTGGATCACTAGGAAGTTTGCTTTGAAATCAAGTGGTATTTCTTGTTTTCCAAATTGACCACAGAATTGTAGCCACTCTCACTGCAACTATACTCTTGTCAGCATTGAAACTATTCACCCAAACCTCACACAAATGATTCACCAAATTTGCATAAAATGTAATGCCAAAGGCACATTTAACCACACTCCAAAAATATTGACACACATTCAGAACAAATAGTCAATTGATTCATCAGCTCCACAAAGCATACATTTTCTTAGAGCAGTCCTCCCTCCATGAACAAATTGTACTTTGACATAATAGTATTCTTCAACGCCAACCAGATAAATACTTCTAATTTTCACATTGACACAAATGGTTTGGAGGTGGGATATGTGAGCAAGGGGAGGGCGAATGAAATTACCCATTGTCCCATCTACCAAAATGCTGCTCGGCGGAGCCACGTCCTGAGCGTTGAGCTGCCCTCGTTCACGCAGATCGTCGCCAATGGGTGGGCAAGCGGGGAAATCTGCCGGCGGCGGGAAGATCAGCCGTCGGGAGGGGAGGCATAGGGTAACGGGGGGCACACGGTGGTGGGGGCAGCACGTGGCTAGGGGAGCAGCACATGGCGGCGCGATGGGCGGCGGGAGCAGGCGCGGTGGATAGGGCTAGAGCGGCGAGATGAGAGAGGATGGGGATTCACGGGACGCAACTCCGACGTGAGTGGGGGACTCAGGACAGGAAACAAGGTTAGGGGGGTTGTTTGGTGTAGACACGAGCCAAAATAGCTCGCGAGTGGCTCGGGTTTGACTC
The DNA here is from genome assembly GCA_017311315.1 of Dendrocalamus latiflorus. Classification (NCBI taxonomy): domain Eukaryota; kingdom Viridiplantae; phylum Streptophyta; class Magnoliopsida; order Poales; family Poaceae; genus Dendrocalamus; species Dendrocalamus latiflorus. The sequence continues at coordinate 13,244,128 of CM029632.1, read as the reverse complement.
GATTGTTTCGCGAGCTGTGAAGGAGGCTCGACTCAGCTCGTAACGAGCTCGAGCCAACCCATGAGCCTCAAGTTATTTTCCACCCCTAATAGTAGGCAAGCGGATTGTTTGTGAAGAGGAGCACGTGGCATGATTGGGTTTGTAATCTTAAAATCTTGTCCCAGCCTCGACACTCAGACATGTTACGACGTGTGACTTGCTAGGGTGTGGCCGATGATCTAGCGCATAGCCGTATCGATCGTGCCACACTGCGCGCGCTCTCTCACCGTTGGTCGCGCTAGATAGCTCACGTGCCGGTGCGCAACCCCATCCCACCCTGCCCAGCCGAGCAAATCTCCGCGCGTGCATGCCTGCCCCTTTACGCAAAAGTCGAATCTTGATAGAAAAATAAGTGGAGGCACTCATATATAACAGCGTAACAAATAAACACTAGTAAATATCGAGTGTTCATATATAGTTATTGATGGGCCAAGTAGAGGTACAAGTGGTTAGACATTTAGTCGCGTCCACTCCTGACTTTATGCTCATGCTTACAGGTTAAAGTATGTATGGTGATATAGATAACATGTTATATGTAGACAACACTAAAAGCATCTATTATAATAGTTTGTCTTTTTAATTGAACCTCACAATTGCATGAAACTTGAAAAATTCGTTAATCAGCACTAAATTATATATTTATGGTCTATTGTGTTGCTTGTTTACAGAAACATTAAAAGAAACATTGAGGAACACGAGTACTAGTAATCATAAACGACAGGCAATATATATATGTAAGAATCTGACGAATGTTACCGCATGAATCCTAGAAATAGAGACATGCACTCGTGTATTTGCTTGATGCAGATAAGGCGATGCCGAGCTAACGTAACGTGTTCGCCAAAGCTTAAGGGCCTGTTTGGAACAGAGGAATTTCACAGGAATTTTGCAGGAATTTTACAGGAAACAGTTTAATTCCCGCAGGAATCGGGAAAAATTCTCGCATTCCAAACAGGGCCTAATTGTTCGGCGGGCGGGGAAAGTTTTTTCACGCGCGGATGAGGAGATGATGGGGTGGCAGTTTCAGCGAGGCGCGCTGGTGTGGGTCGAGCGCGCGCACGGGATCGGTACCCAGGCCCACAAATTGAGTTCTGCACGGACGAGTTCGATACAACGCAGAAACATTCGTCCACAGACGCTTTTTTTTTTTATCTCGCGCGTGAGGTGGTCTGTTCGCGAAAGGGCGCCTTCTCCCTTTCTGCTTCTTCCTCCTCTTCCACCTTACCAAAAATCCTAAATAATATCTCTCTTTTACCTTATAAAAAAACTATGCAATATCTTTTTACACACAGCTGATGATAGACTATTATACATGCTTCTCTTCTACCTCATCAAGAATCCTAAATAGTATCTGTTGTAGGGGTGGCCCCCACCTAAGCCCAGCAGGCTTGTTAGAAGATTGTAAAACCCAGAGTAGGATATATATAGCGACTTAAATACCCCTGATAGGGATATACCGATGTAAGGGTACAGCTGTAAAAACACTTCCCACATGGGTACTTGTATATATAAGACATGGGCTATGGGAGAGGACCCAAGGACCATCATTCTCCAACTCTCCACTACCACATCTCTCTCGGTTTGGTCTGTAACCACAACAGTTGGCGCCGTCCGTGGGGAGGACAGGAGCAAACCTGAAATCCGAAAAAGGATGGCACCAAAAAAGGCCTCGTCGGCGGCAGTGAATGGGAAGAAGACGGCCGGAGCGGGGCGTCGTGTCGGTACCAGGGCTTCGGCGTCGGCTGTCGCGGTCGCGGGTGACTACGCGGGTGCGGCGGTCGTGGAAGTCAGCGCTCGCGCTGCGACGACCGACCCCGCCGCTGCCGCAGTGACGATCGACCCCGCCACCGCCACGACGACAACCGACCCCGCCACACTCACCGCAACGACCGCTGGTGGTGCGGACCGTGCGGCCGGAGCTAGCCACGAGGGAGCAGCCGGCGGCTCCGACCGCACCCGCGGTGGAAGGTGCCTTGCTGGCGGCCATCAACGCGTTCCAGCGGGAGCTAGGGGATCTTCGCGGGTTTATCCGAGATCTACAAGAGGCTCGGAGCCAGCAGACCGCGCCAATGGTCACGCCAAAGCCCACGCCGGAAGGGGCAGACAGCCGCGACGCCCCCACATCCAGCCGCGTGCAGCTGCGGCGTGTTGATCCAGGGTCCCCGCTCTCAGCGGGTCTGCAGCAGGCGGCGTGGCCCGAAGGCTTCAAGTTCCCTAGCGTCATCGAACCGTACAGAGGCGACACGGACCCCCGGGAGTTCGTGCGCGTGTACGAAACCGCGATCGAAGCCGCTGGAGGAGACGATACCACGAAGGCGAAGGGACTCCCCCTCGCGCTTCAAGGAGTGACGCTTTCTTGATTTTTCACCATAAAGCAAAACTCCATCTGTGCGTGGGAGCAGATCTGCGACCGCCTTTACAACAACTTTCAAGGGAATTACGTTGAGCGGGTCGATGCAGACCAGCTCTTCGCAGTAAAGCAGGAACCTTCGGAGAAGCTCCGGGACTATTCCAAATGCTTCGCGAAGGTGCGCTGCCAGGTCAAGGATGTTAATGAGACAACCGTCATTAACGCGGCCATGCAGGGCCTTTGGCCGGGCCCCATGGCCGAATACAATGCGCGGAAGCCTATCAAGACAATCGCCAAGCTCTTCGACAAAATGGAGGAGTACGCACGGGCGAAGGAAGATGCGCGGAGACGCGACACTGCCACCCTCGGCCTTGTTCAAGCGAGGTGTTCGCCGTGCGAAGGGGGGGCGAGTGACGATTCCCCGCAGCAGGGCCGCAGCCAGGAGCCCAGGGAAGACATTCCTGGAGGTAACGTCACCGGGGAACAGGAAGGCCTTTCAAGAAGCAGACGCAGGCCTCGGCGTCACCAGCGTAGGCCACAAAAAGCCCGCCACGTCCCCGGCGTCGAGAACGTCCTCCAAGGACCTGCTCCCATCTCGCGGGGAGGGGGCCGGGGATGGGAAGCCGGACCGGGCCGCCACGAGCGACCCCGTGCGGAACAAGAAATTCTAGATTGCGGCAGGTGGTGTGAGGTGCATGGTTACGGCGATCACTACACGAACGCGTGCATCGCGGTCAGGGAGCTGCGACGGGTCACGGCCGAATCTCGGGCCTCACCCTTTCGGCCTCCTGCCGAAGCCCGCGTACGGCATCCAAGGGACAGCCCCCCGCGAGTCTCCGACGGGGAAGGCGCGCGGCATCGCACCATCAGCGTCATCACCGGAGGTTCCCTATCAGGGGCTCCCTTGGAGCAGCCGCAACCCTGGATGTCGCCCTCCAACATCACCTTCACCTCGGAAGACGTCAGGGGCGTGGAGTTCCCCCACCAAGATCCCTTGGTTATACAGGCCCACATCGCAGGCTGCGACGTCAGGCGCATCCTCGTTGACGGGGGAAGCTCCGCGAACATTCTGTTCACAAGGGCCCTCGATCGTATGGGGATTCCCCGAAATCGTCTAGAGTAGCCAGGAGCTCTGCTTCAAGGCTTCAGAGGTCAACCGCTGGAGGCCCTGGGAGTATGTCCCTCCCAATTACACTCCGCCAGGACGGGAACATCCGAAGCAAGCATATCGTCTTCGACGTCGTAGACATTCCACACCCCTACAAAGTCATATTGGGACGGCCCGCCATCAACTCCTTCGGGGCGGTCCCACACCACGCCTTCTTGTGTATGAAGCTCCTAGGCCCGGAGGGTGTTATCACCGTCTTCGGCGACCACCTTGCCAGGCGCACCGAAGTCAGTAGCCAGGATCCGCCTCGCCTGGTGCACGCCCTCGCGGACACGGCCGGTGATGCACCCTCCGCCCTGGGATGGACACCTAAGCCGCGGCCCGAAGGCGGGGTCAAAAAGGTGCCGCTCCAGGCGGAGGGGCAGTTTGTGTCCATTAGCGAGGGGCTCCCTCCGGAGGTCGAACGAGACTTACTCCGAGTGCTTCAGAACAATGCCGACGTTTTTGCGTGGTCGCCGGAGGATATCAAGGGTGTAGACCGCGTAATAATCGAGCATCGCCTGGCGATCCGCCCCGACGCTAAGCCGGTCAAACAGAGGCTCCACCGTATGTCCATGGATCGGCAACAGGCGGCCAAGGTAGAGGTGACGAAGCTTCTCCGGGCCGGGGTCATTCGCGAGGTCCACCACCCCGAGTGGCTCGCCAACCCAGTGTTGGTCAAAAAAGCCAGCGGGGCCTAGCGTCAATGTTCTAAATAGCGGGCTAAGCCCCTTAGCGACTGCCTCTCCCAAAGGTTAAGAAAGGCTATAGCGGGCTATAGCGGGCTATAGCGGACAGCTTCCAATCGGTGGATATCGCGATGATTTGGGCTTGCGCGTGATTTGGGCCGAGGAAAATGAAAGCCCACGCAGAAACTTGCCTTAGCGGCGCTAAATGAACCTCTATTTAGCGGCTATAGCGCGCTATTAGCCGCTAATAGCGGAAAAATTCCTGTAGCGCCAAATATGGCATACCTTAGCGTCTGACCTCCCCAAACGCTATAGCCCGCTAAAGCTGCCGCTAAATCCCGCTATTTAGAACATTGCCTAGCGTATGTGCATCGACTTTACGACATTTAACAAGGCGTGCCCAAAAGACAATTACCCCTTGCCACGCATCGATCAGCTGGTTGACGCTACCACTAGGTGCGAGCTAATGAGCTTCTTGGATGCCTACTCTGGATACCATCAGGTATACATGGCCGAAGATGACGAGGACAAGACTAGCTTCATTACGCCGATTGGGACTTTCTGCTTTGTCAGGATGCCCTTCGGTTTGAAGAATGCAGGTGCTACCTTTACTCGCCTCGTCGCGCTTGCCCTGGCTGCCCAGCTTGGGAGGAACGTGGAAGCCTACGTCGACGACGTGGTAGTCAAAACCCGACAGCTCTCCTTGCATGGCCGGGACCTCCAGGAGACCTTTGACAACCTCAGGAAGGCAGGCATCAAGCTCAACCCCGACAAATGTGTCTTCGGTGTGCAGGCGGGCAAACTCCTGGGCTTCCTCGTATTCGGACGAGGCATCCAAGCGAATCCTGATAAGGTCAAGGCCATCTTGGATATGGAGCCGCCAAAGGCGACACGGGAGGTCCAGAGGCTGGCGGGCCGCATGGCAGCCCTCAGACGTTTCCTTTCTCGGGCAGCGGAGCGGGGCCTGCCATTCTTTAAGACACTCCGCAAGTGCGATGGATTCCGTTGGAACAGCGATTGTCCGGAAGCCTTCAACGAGCTCAAGAAACACCTGGTGAGCCTCCCCACTCTAGTCGCCCCAGCGCCAAAGGCTCCCCTCTTGCTCTACCTGGCCGCGTCAGCTACAGCGGTCAGTGCCGTTCTCGTCTTAAAAGAAGGCGTCGTACAACGGCCTGTGTACTTTGTCTCCGAAGCCCTCCAAGGCGCCAAGACGAGGTATACGGAGCTTGAAAAGCTCGCTTACGCGCTGATCATGGCCTCCAGGAAGCTCCGACATTATTTTTTGGCCCACCCGATCACGGTGCCTTCCTCATTCCCCTTGGCGGAGATGTTGCACAATAAGGAATCCACAGGGTGTATCGGCAAGTGGGCTGCCGAGCTAGCCCCGTTCTCCCTGACATACGCCTCGCGGACGGCAATCAAGTCTCAAGTTCTCGCTGACTTCCTCGCAGAATGGACCCCGCCGGCTCAGCCCGTCCAGAAGCACGATGACCCGGTCTAGATGCTTACTGTCGATGGAGCCTACGATGTCGCGGGCGCGGGAGTAGGCGCAGTAATCATCACGCCTAAGGGGCAGCGCCTGCTATACTCAGCGCGCCTCACCTTCCCAGCCACCAACAACACAGCTGAGTATGAGGCGCTGCTCTTCGGCCTGACAAAGCTCAAGGCAATCGGCGCGCGGCGAGTGCTCGTCTGCACGGACTCGCGTCTAGTAACAGGCCAGGTAGACAAGTCATATCAGGCCAAGGATGCCAAGCTGGCCAAGTACCTCGCGGCCGTAAGAGCGAGGGAAAGGCATTTCTTGGGTATCACGGTCAAAGCCATCCCTCGCGCGAAAAATGAGCAGGCCGATGCCCTCGCGAAGGCGGCTAGCCAGCAGCTGCCACCTCCTGACGGGGCATTTTACGAAGTGTTACCGCAAGCGGCCATCGCGCAGGACAACCGAGACGCGGCCCTCGTTCATCAAATCATCCAGCAGGGCGATTGGCGGGAGTACGTCTTCAATTTCCTGCAGGGCATCGTCGAGCTGGACGACCCCGCCGAGCTCCGGCGTCTGCAACACCGCGCCAGATCCTTCCAGGTACTTGAAGGGATACTCTACAAAAAGGGGGTCTGCGCGCCGCTCCTGCGCTGCCTCTCGGACGAGGAGGGGAAGAACCTCCTTGCGAAGATCCATACGGGGGTGTGTGGGTCTCACCTGGCGCCGAGGTCGTTGGTCGGCAAGGCATTCAGGCAAGGCTTTTACTGGCCGACCGCCATCACTGACGCCCAGTACCTCGTGCGTCGGTGTCAGGGGTGCCAGTGGATGGGGCGTATCATCTGCAGGCCCCCGATGAGCCTCAACCCCATTCCCCCAGTGTGGCCGCTGGCGCGCTGGGGCGTCGACATAGTAGGACCACTTCCCCGAGCCCCAGGGGACCTGCGATTTGTGGTAGTCGCGCTGGAGTATTTTTCCAGATGGCCGGAGGCGGTAGCCCTGGCCAAAATAACCTCGACGGCCATGCAGCGCTTCCTCTGGCAGAACATCATATGTCGTTTTGGCGTGCCCAGGGAGCTCACCGTTGATAATGGCCTGTAGTTCGACGCCGCCCCCTTCAAAGAGTTCTGTGATAGCATGGGCATCATACTTCGATTCGCCTCGGTGGGGCATCCCCAGTCCAACGGAGCGGTCGAGCGAGCGAACGGCGTCACATCCGTCGCCGTCAAGAAGCGCCTAGTCGGGATGCCGAAGGGCAAGTGGCCGAGTGAGCTTCACAGCGTCCTCTGGTCCCTTCGCACAACGGTAACACGCCCGACAGGGTTTACGCCTTTCAAGCTCCTTTTTGGCGACGAGGCGGTGACGCCAGAGGAAATCAAGGCGGGCTCACGGAGGGTCCTCGTCCAAGCACCCGACGAGGAGCGCCGCGTGTCCTTGGACCTCCTCGACGGGGCGCGGGCGAGTGCAGCCCAACACGTCCAGAAGTACGCACGACAGATGGTGCGCACTCGAGACCGTTCCATATACCCACGGCGGTTCAAGTCTAGGGATCTCGTCCTCAGAACGGCGCTCCATGCGGAGACCGTTGGCAAGCTGGAGTCCAAGTGGGAAGGTCCATACATCGTGGCGGAAGCCTTGCAGAAGGGAGCTTACCGACTCGCCACGCTCGAGGGACAGACTCTCCGCCACACATGGAACGCGGACAAATTGCGGCGATATTACACCTAGAAGCCGGATGAAAATCGTGGCGACATCAGCCCTTCATTGTAAGATGCTCGCCCGCGCAAACGGGAGATCAATAAAACTCACTATTCGCAAAAAGCATCATTTGTTCTGGCCACAATGTGCACAAAATCTCCCGCGCGCACCAGTCCACGGACTTTAAATTAAGTCGTAGCATCGAGGTCCGCCTCCGCACGCACCAGTCTATGGACTTTAAATTAAGTCGTAGCGTCGAGGTCCGCCTCCGCACGCACCAGTCTACGGACTTTAAATTAAGTCGTAGCGTCGAGGTCCGCCTCCGCACGCACCAGTCTATGGACTTTAAATTAAGTCGTAGCGTCGAGGTCCGCCTCCGCATGCTCCAGTCTACGGACTTTAAATTAAGTCGTAGCGTCGAGGTCCGCCTCCGCACGCGCCAGTCTACGGACTCTAACTCAAGTCGTAGCGTCAAGGTCCGCCTCCGCACGCGCCAGTCTACGGACTCTAAATAAGACGCAGCGGGGGGACGCCCTCACGTGCACTCTCCGGAGTATAAATAAGAGCGGATGTTTTCCCTGCGTACTCTACGGAGTATAAATAAGACGCGAATCCCGCGCACGCACAGGCGCCGTTCCTGTGCGTACTCCCCGGACTATAAATAAGACGTGGACGTCGATCCCGCGCACTCTCCGGAGTATAAATAAGACGAGTGTTCCTCCCTGTGCACCTTATGGCGTGTAGAATGGACGCGAACCGCGTGCATGCGCAGACCCAGGAGCGCTCGCACGTCTACTTCGGCTAGGCGCCAGCTCCGCTGTCGCCCGTTCGAAGGGTAGGGGACGGAGCGCTCGCGCCTGTCTACCTCGGTTGGGACCATTCGCACGACTACTCCGCCGATGGCGCACTTCGAAGGTGAAGATATTGGCCTCGCATAAAACGCTGGCCCATAACACAGCATACAACACTCAGAACAAGTGCTACTTCAATTCATCGCAAAACATGTGGGCATTACATGGCCGCAAAACATGAGTACACTGCCCTCCCATCACCTAACCAAGTGCTTAGCCTTCGCGCGGCGCCGACGGGCCCGCACCGCCGTCATGGCGCCGAGGAACCCCTTCGAGCCAGCGGAGGACGTCCCCTTCCCCGTGCAGCGTTTGCTGCACCGCAACTCTGGCCGCACCCTCCCTGACGTGACCCCAGATCCGTCGGTGGAAGTTATGGAAGCCAGGCTCGACGAAGCGAATGGTGTCCGACATCGCCCCCGGCTGGGCAGGAAGGTCCAGGTGAGGGTTCGCCAGCTCATGAACATGTCTACACCCATGAGTGTGAAGCATGGTGAGGGCGAGACACGCGCCAAGGAAGCCGCAATGCTCGCCGAAGGTTTTGGCGCTGCGGAAGGCGACGCCCACCCCCTCCTCGACCAGCCCGAGCGTCTCCGCCAGGTCTTCCGGCCCGTGAGTGCCGTCCGGCACGTCGACGCCCAGATCCCCTCCACGCCGACCTGGATGCATCGTCCAGGGCGCGGTCCCTCTCTGCAAGAGACTCGGCCAGCCGGGTCTTCTCCTCGTTCAAAGCGGTGATCTGCTGCAAGAAAGAGGCGCGTTCTTCTGCCGCGGCACGTCGGGCGTCCTCGATCTCGCACTGCGCAGCCGCCATGGCGCCTTCCAGCGCGCGAAGCTGTCCGTCCTTCATGGCATGGGCATCATCCGCGGCGCGAAGACCAGCTTCTACAGCTTTCCGCTCCCGGATTCGGGCCTCGTCCAGCGCTTGGCTGATGACAAGTGTCTGGAAGCAGCAATAAGAGTCAGCAGGTGCCTAGTGTTGCTCTAGGAACCGTGAGCGCATAATGCTTACCTTCATCTCCGAAGCCCACAGCGCGAGCGCCAGGAGGTCTCCCTCGCACGACGATAACATCTGTCGGGCAAGGCTGCCACTGGCGCGCTCCGCGGCGTCATTAAGAGCGCGAAGTATCTCCGGGCGCGGGAGCAAGTCGGAGAGGACGAGCTCCGGCCTCGCCACGTCAGGGGCTGCGGAGGCTTCGGCCACTTCGGCGGCGGCAGATGCCTACAGGACACCCTGCACGGGGCTCGGGACCTCGCGCATACCCCCGTTGCTCGATCCTTCACCACGTCCGGGAGACCTCGTCTCGCCTGATGTCGACGGAATGAGCGAGCAAATCGGAGAGAGTTTCACGAAGTCGTGTGAGGAGAAGGAACCGAGCCTACCTTCTGCATCCTTCGTCGGGGCAGGACGGGGTGCCTGTTCGACCGCCAATTGGCCAGTGAGGGTCTCGGTGGTTGGCCGCATCGGACGCCACAATCCCAAGGACGGGGCCTGCAACGCCGTATCGGCCCCTCGAAGGCGGAGGGGACCGAGCCTGAGCACGTTTTGCCCGTGGCAACGCGAGTGACTCCTCCGTGGCGTTAGCAGCCGCAGCTCCTGTCGCGCATGCAGTCTCTGCCGCTCCGGGCACGTCCTTGGCGGCCGTGGTGGGTGGCAGAGCACCGCCTGCCGCCGCCCTCTCGCCCGGAATAACGTTCCCCCTTGGGTTGACGGTTTCCAGCCCAACGAAGCCCGGGCTCCCAGGCTCGACGGTGCCGACGAATGGTGCCGCCAATGGATTCGAGACGCCGCGCCCCCCGAACCAGCCCGGCCGGATCCACCGCCGATTGAACATCCCACCCCAGCAGTGCCAGCTGCCGAGGTGGCTGGCGGGCCGGATATGGCAGCCTCGGAGCGGGCCCGGCGCCGCGAAGACAACGCCCCCGTTTGGTTGCCGTCACTGCGATGGCTCAAAGTCCCTGCAGGAGTCACCACCGGTGCCGCGCGCTCGAGCACAGCAATGCCTAGGACCTCGCATGCGCGGTTTACCCGCCCCTGCTTCGCCATCGTGGTCGCGGCCTCGCGTAGCTTGTGCTCCTTGAGCGTGTACGGGCCGAGGAGCGCCACACCCGCGCGCTCCGCGTCTTCTAGCCGAGCCACTGCAAAAGATGGTATGTCGATCAGACGAGGACTACGCAGACACACAAGGGGATGCGTACCATACGCTGAATGGCTTACAAGGAGCGGAGGGCGGGAGCAGGCAAGACACGGACGGGCTAACCCCGTCCTCGTGAGCATCGCCCCGCCGCTCATACTTCCACCAAGCGGATAGTGGCGCCACTCCGTACATCGTGAACTCTTCGGCCAGATCACCCATACTTAGCCGGCGGGCGACGCCGACAAGCCTCCACAGCCTCCGTGCGTCGTCAGCCTCCGGTCTCACACTTGGCGAACTGTTGAACGAGATTGGCCTGCCTCGGCATAGCAGGCCACTCGTGCTGGTCACGTGGTAGTAAAACCACCGACGCGTCCAGCCGGACTCCCACTTCCACGGGGCGGCCGGCGCAGGGAACAGAGTCGTACACGACTTTCGTAACACAAAGTCCACGCTGCCAAAATTGGACACAGCCCCCTCCCCAATTTTCCTGGGTCGACAACACGCGTCGTGCAGGGTAGCGAACAGGCTCGCGCTGGGACGCCGGCCCTCTGTCCGCGCCGCCCACGTGAAAACGGCCAAATGGACTATTGCGTTTGGCGTCAGCTGTGCTAACTCCAACCTGTAAGTCCGCAAGACTTCGCCCACAAACATCGTCGAGGGCATTCGAAGGCCGGCGTCGAAGAACGCGACAAAAATGATTGCCTCCGTCTCCCGGGGGCTCGGCTCTGTTTCATCGTGGCGGCCGGGGTAGGCGCGCCCCATCGCGCTCCTCGATCTTCCTCTCCCGGACGAGTCGCTGCAGCGTCTCCTCGGTTACGCGGCTCCTCCCCAGCACACAGGAGCAGCGCCCCCCGAGTGCTCCATGGCGTCCCACCGTTTGTCGGCACGTGAACGCCCCCGCACCACCAGCTCGTACTCCCAGAAGGGGGAGACAACTCGTCCCGGCTGCCGCTGGGATGATGGGAGGCATCGTCAAGGCCGGCCATTCCTCTCCAAGATCAGGGCAAAAGGAGTAAAGGCAGGAGTAGGTTGCGCTACTATCAGCACGGAACAAGCAGGGCTAAGCGGCAGGCAAGATCAATCGCCCCCATCACAACGATGGCACCTTATAAAGCCCGCCCGCCTTCTAACCAGATTAAGATCCCGTCGGTTCGGCTACGCGCGACTGGAGGAGCGCGCCCGGTAGGTGCCCAGGCAGCATGGAGTGCCAACACGCGCCCGCCACGTGTCCCACTTCCCTCGGGAAGAGGCGAACGGCCGCGGGCACGCAACCGCTCACATCCCACGACGCACCAATCACAGGGCGCCGCGTGCCCAGGGCAGACCGCACGGCGCAACAGGCTGACCCCTGACAAGTCAAGGGCCCGCGCGGTTCCAGGCACCATTAAAGCGCATTACCGGGCTGCGGGGCCACAATCGCCTCCACGCACAACGCCGTCAGCGACACGAGGCCTGCCTTCGCCCCCACACTCACTCAGGACCCCGATACCGACTCCCCGACAGCGAGACTCAGTCCACACATCGGCTTCGACACGGGCCGCGCGCGCGTCTACTTCGACTAGGCGCCAGCTCCGCTACCACCCGTTCGAAGGGTAGGGGACGGAGCGCGCGTGCGTCTACTTCGACTAGGCGCCAGCTCCGCTGCCACCCGTTCGAAGGGTAGGAGACGGAGCGCGCGCGCCTACTTCGACAAGGCGCCAGCTTCGCTGCCACCCATTCGAAGGGTAGGGGACGGAGCGCGCGCGCGTCTACTTCGACAAGGTGGCAGGGTAGGGGACTCAGTGCGCGCGCGTCTACTTCGACAAGGCGCCAGCTCCGCTGCCACCCGTTCGAAGGGTAGGGGACGGAGCGCGCGCGCGTATAAGGGACGAAGCGCGCGCGCGTCTACTCTGACTAGGCGGCAGCTCCGCTGCCACCCGTTCGAAGGGTAGGGGACGGAGCGCGCGTGCGTCTACTCCGACTAGGCGCCAGCTCCGCTGCCACCCGTTCGAAGGGTAGGGGACGGAGCGCGCGCGCGTCTGCTTCCACTAGATGCCAGCCCCGCTGTCACCCTTTCGGAGGATAAGGGACGGAGCACTCGCGTCTATGGCTAGGCGAGGTCTGATCTTGATCCGACGTCGACTCCGTCTACGCCTTCGACCCCAATAGCGACAGGCTCCAGTCCCGACATTGGCTTCGACTTCGGCATCAGGCCGCAGGCTCCGCTGCGCAATAAGGCTCCGCAGGTCCGAACAAGCTCACATGCCGCGGGGACGGAGGGGGCCAAAGGACTCGCAACATGGCTTCGGCCTGTGAAGCCCTTTACCATGAGAGGCTCCTGTTGTAGGGGTGGCCTCCACCTAAGCCCAGCAAACCTGTTAGAAGATTGTAAAACCCAGAGTAGGATATGTATAGCGACTTAAATACCCCTGATAGGGATATACCGATGTAAGGGTACAGCTGTAAAAACACTTCCCACATGGGTACTTGTATATATAAGACATGGGCTATAGGAGAGGACCCAAGGACCATCATTCTCCAACTCTCCACTACCACATCTCTCTTTGTTTGGTCTGTAACCACAACAGTATCTTTTTTACCTTACCAAAAAACTATGTAACATCTTTATATAGAGTTTTTTTACCTTATCAAAAAACTATGTAACATCTTTATATAGAGCTGATGATATACTATTGTATATGCTCTTAGCCATATGGCGCAGCCACCTACGGTGTGGCGTGCGGCTCCCGTCTAACTGCACCCGTGCGAAAGCGGTTATCCTGTGTGTTAGCTCGTGCCGAGTGCCCCGCCCGGGCCGCAACCACCTAGCTCGGAACGGCGCGTACGTACGTGTGCCGCCGCCGTGCGGGCCGTGCAGTACCAGCGACCTGCGCGCGTCCACACCGGTGCGGTTTGGCTGGCCGCGTACGCTCGCGTGCCGTCGTTCGCACGTAGGTGCCCGTGGTGGTTCTGCTATGCCGTGCTGTGCTCCCCACCGCTCCCTGGGCTGTGTACCTGTCGCCGTGTCGTCGATTACAGGCCCTGCCAGAGACGTACCGCCGCGGGCGATGGCGACGGTGCTCTTGCACAGCGAATGCGTTGAGGATTGGCCTCCCTTGCTGCGCAGCTCGGTGGAAGAAGAAGCGCCTTGCTTTGTTGTCCCTGCTCAAACCAGACGCAGGGCCACCGAGGTAGATGTGTAGGGACGGCGGATTCCCAAAAAGAGGCGGGTGGCGTAGCCAGAAGTGGACAGCCACGAGGAGGGGAAATTTAACTTTTTGCCACTCTTAACATTGCCACATATCCAAATGCTACCCTCTTCATTGCAATTAATATTTTGCCACTCTTGAGCCTACGTGGCGCCCCACATCAGCGCCTCCGCGCCACGCTGGCCCGCGCCTGCGCCGGCGCCGCCGCCTCCGCCCCCGCGCCGCCGCCCGCGCCTCCCCGCTCGCCGACGCCCGCGGCCGCGCCTCCGCCTCCGTCCCCGCGCCGCCGCCCGCGCCTCCCCGCTCGCCGGCGCCCGCGCCCGCGCCTCGGCCTCCGTCCCCGCACCGCCGCCCGAGCCTCCCCGCTCGCCGGCGCCCGCGCCTCCGCCTCCGTCCCCGCGCCTCCGCCGCCTCCGCCGCCGTTCCCGCGCCGCCGCCCGCGCCTCCCCGCTCGCGCCTCCGCCTCCGTCCCCGCGCCGCCGCCCGCGCCTCCTCGTGCTCTCCGGCGCCTTCGACCGCGTCGAAGGACGGCAGTTCGCGCCGGCGAGCGGGGAGGCGCGGGGACGGAGGCGGAGGCGCGGGCGCGGGCGAGCGATGGCGAGCGGGGAGGCGCGGGCGGCGGAGGCGCGGGGACGGAGGCGGAGGCGCGGGCGCCGGCGAGCGGGGAGGCGCGGGCGGCGGCGCGGGGACGGAGGCGGAGGCGCGGCCGCGGGCGTCGGCGAGCGGGGAGGCGCGGGCGGCGGCGCGGGGGCGGAGGCGGCGGCGCCGGCGCAGGCGCGGGCCAGCGTGGCGCGGAGGCGCTGACGTGGGGCGCCACGTAGGCTCAAGAGTGGCAAAATATTAATTGCAATGAAGAGAGTGACATTTGGATATGTGACAATGTTAAGAGTGGCAAAAAGTTAAATTTCCCCACGAGGAGGGGCCTCCTTGAGGGAAGGCTGTGGCCGGTGCGGAGGAAGAAGATAGTAAGAACCGCACTCCAGCACACTATGAAAAGTCTTCTTGGCCCTTGAATCGGGCAGATCCGGGTTGAAAACCAGGCAAGAAAATGGGGATTGAAGGAGTGGAGATGGCAGAGTCTGGCAGCAGGGGCAGGAGTCCACAGCGGCCGGGAAGAGGCGGCGCGCCGGCAGTGTAGGCAATACACGCCGTGTGCTACTTAGCCGAATGGCTCATCTCGGACCCCTCTGTTTGCGTGTGTTTTGGGCTGTTCTGCTATGTCCACCTGCATGAGTAAGGTAGTTGTAGAATAACTTACGACTATGTCATACTGGTAGAAAGACTTACGACTATAAAACGGTCGTAGAAAAACTCATGATCATAAGGTGATCGTAGAATGACTTATGACCACATAGTTGGGTCTCTCTCTTATGAGTATAAAGAGTATATTTAAGGAACATAGTGATATTTTACAGATAAATAATAATTATATGATTATTGTATCCTAGTGAGATACATTCATATAAATATTCATGCTAAAACTAAAAACCTTCCGTTACAGCCGTAAGCAATCTCTTTAGCTTCTATGGGCCGCTTTTGTACCGAAGATGTTGGCAGCGCTGGTCTGCTCCAAAGTGGAGTCCCACGTACATGCTACGGCACAACACCTTCTACACCTTACGGGATCAACCCAATGGCGGAGCACAAAAGGCCGCGGCCGAAGCGTCCGAAGGCCTTGGAATCGCAACGCTAACCTTGCAGGCCGAGCAACGCGCCGTGGAAACGGGCTGGCCTCGCCGCTGCCTGGCTCGTACAGCCCACGTGTTCTGTCTGTCTGTCTGTCTGTCTGTGTCACCGTCTCACTGTGCCTCTCCATCCTCCTCTTCCTCCATTACTCCGCCGCCTCCGACCACCAACCGCCCCAGAGGCGGCCGTAGAAGCAGCGGAGCTCCGGCGACGGGTCCTTAATTAGGACCCCACTCTGTACGTGTTCTCAAGGTCCCGTTCCTCTCGAGCTCCCCATCCCAATTCCCAGCCCCTTCGCTGCAACATCTGTTTTCTTGGTTCTTTTGGAAATTTGTCGTGTGCTTACTTTGTGGGTTCTTTACTTTTTGAGAAAAGACTCTGGATTTTTAAAATCTTTTATCTTCTTCTTCTTTTTCATTTTAATTTTATTTTACGTAGGATTTTCAGTACGCGCTGGTTTGTTAGTGCTCGATAAGAATTTTTTTTTGCACGGTGATGGATTTGTTAGTGCGATAATGCATTTGTGCTGTAAAATTGACACCCTGGCCATGTTTCATTGTTGCGTTTTGTTTGTTTAATCTGTGCGATCGAAACATTTTTATTGTTTCTTTCGCTCTGTAATGCCACATAAAGTTGTAGTTAAGGCGGTATTTCTGTTAATATTCTTTGTAGTCGTGTGTTATGACTTTCTTAGCCGATATACTCCACCGTTGCATGGCTGCCCAACCAATGGATGTCATGGGCTATTATTAGTTTCTTGAACCGCTTCTTACGTTTCGTTATATTTATCTTTTCAGTTTATTCTTTACTTCTTTCCGCCGGGATTCTCTAACGTAAGTCAGGTGACGTTGGGTCACTGACGCGTGGGTCCCACAAGCTGTGGGCCTACACGTCAGTGACCCAACGTCACCTGACGTCTTCATATCAAGTAGTTCCTGTTATGTGCATGATTGTGTCACTGTTTACAAGAGATTGGTCAATTGAAATAGCATAGTATTGCGGTGTCCTTTTAGCTGGTATCTATCTCTCATCATTTAATGAACATTGGTTCTAATGTAACTGTTGTTGTTTATTGAAGATTGAATTAAGTGTGCTGTAAGCGACATTTTTGCAAGAACAATTGACAGATTAAAATGCCAATAGCTTGTATTCTCTACTCTTATTGTCAGGTAATAAGTAGTCGAATAATATATTGCCTCTTTGACAAGGATAGTCAAAATGCACATAAGTTGTATTCTCTACTCTTATGGGATGATTTACATATCAAAAGATGCAGGAGACAAGTCGTTGAATACTCTACTGCCTCTTTGATAAACATGCTCACTGAACGATAATACCTATATTTGGACCATACCAATATCTAGTCGTTTGAGGCTTTGAGCTGTACTTGACGAGGTTCAATTCTGTTTGCAAACATGTGCTGATTAAAATTTTCTGATGTATTTCTGTATTCCATATTTTATTTGAGATCCATTTACTGTTACTTTACAGGATTGTGTTACTTCTATGAGATCAATGTGAAGGGAGAACTGTATATTGTGTATCATATTAGGATCACCTCTTCCCATGTATCATTTAAAATTGAAATTTAGGATAAAGAACATGTAAATCTCCATTTGCTCAATAAGGATGGGCTAGTCTAGTGGGAAGAAGCTAACCCTGAGAGGTCTTGGGTTTGATTAGGAAAAATTGGTTGCTAGACGAGGGATTCGAACCCGACGCGTGAGAAGTTCATTATGTCAGGTATTTTTGTTCCTGCTAAAACCTTAAACCTGTATATGTTATGTGATACTATTATTTGTTCTTGCGTGATCAATTGCTGTTACCCTCGCAGGTCCTCATCGCTCCAGTGTAATCCATCTGTTCCCCCCCCCCCCCCTTGCAGGACAAATTTCACCTTGTCGACTTCGATGATAAATCTGTCGCGGTATATACCGTTGCCCACATATCTTCATAGTAGCTGGTTTCAACGGAAATTGTACAGTTGGTTATGCTGTTAATGCTATATATGCCTACCTCATTGGGATTTTCATTCTTGGTACATAAAACTGAAAGTTACGAACGTTCAGAGCTGAAGCTTCCGTTCGGCTGGTCTACGAGGCTGCTGCATTTCGGCATCACGTGTAGCTACTCTGTGAAATGAACTTGAAACACAGGATCAAAGTCACAACTTACCTTTGTTACTTGTCCCAATATTTCTGTGAAAAGCTTGTGCTGGAATCTTGTCTTCAAGTAACATGTTCAGCTGGTTTCGCCTTCCAATGTACCATTGCACTTCACGCCGCCGCACTTCACAACTTTTGCAGAGTATCCTTAAGCAAGAAGTTTTGTCTGAGTCGGATGACGATATCAGTCCGGTTCAAATTCGATGCCCACATCATTTTTTCCCCATACGTGTGTTACTACAATTCGACAATTCTAAGTTCCAATTTCAGGCCTTCTTTTTCAACAAATTTTTTAGCTTGGAAGTCTTCTCAAAGGTGTTTCGAGTCCTTACGGAAGAACATCGATCACCCTCCAATGTGCCTGACCATTCGTTGGAGACGAGGTCAAGTCTTCTGCAAATGCGAGTCCAAAATTAATTAAGGATCCAAGATAAGATGGATACGTGTTAGTGTGTCGTACATGCTCCCTTCCTACAGTAGACTTGCTATGTAGTATGTAGATTGCTATGTAGTATAGAGGCGCCTAGTAGCGGTGGAACGATGTATACAGTAAGTTTACAGTGAGCGGTTGTAGTATATAGCGCTTGGGAGTCTAGAAGTTGAGAAATCAGTGCCAATACTTGTGGGCTGAACATGGACGAAAGCAGAGACGAATTGCTACGTGTGTAGATCCGTCCATGATAGGGCATTACATTGTGTTTGTCAAATAAGTTCATGCTCTAAATAGCTTTTGATTTTTTAGTTTTTTTAAGTCAGTTTTTGAATAGAGTGATTTTTTAATATGATTTCTATTATTTGTAGAAATTACTGTGGGAGTCACTTTAATAAGAGCAACTTCTTAATATGAATATGTTTCACTACTCTAATCTCTCGTAATCAACTAAAATCTACTATATTCAGACCCTAAACATCATTGCACAATGTGTCGCAAATAACTATGGATGAGAGCATGGCATCGCATTGGAACTCACGTCCCCGCGACTCTTTGTCCCTACGAACAAGAAGGATGTTTTCTACCTTCGCCTGTCGCCTGTCGTAGTCCACTAGCTGGTAGTACCATATACAACCATATTACCACTTGCAGCATGTGTATCTCCGACGAAATCTAATCAGCATGGCCATTGGCACACATCAGGGCATTTATTCCGCTTTGGAAGATGCTGTGGCGGCTTGTGTTGGCTCAATACGACAAATATTGCGGCCGACGGTTTATGGTTCCATTCAAATTACTTTGGTATCTGGTTTTTAGCTTTCGGAATCTAAAAACTGTTTAAAAAGCGTTGACTTGTTAATATACATTTTTTATTTTTTTATTGTCTGTGAAGATATGAAAATGTTTTTCATTTTTTCTCTTTATTATTATTTTAATTAAATATTTTACAAAAGTTAACTGCAGCTATAATATTATTTCAGTAAAAAAACTAAAAACCATGTAAAAAAACAGAATTGAACGCGCCGTATATGTTGACTGATGTGATGGAGCCACGCATGTACCACGGTGGCCGTTGATTCAGTCCAGTCTTGATCTCCTCGGATCGTCTGTAATTCTGCATCTTTCTATCTCTTCTTTGGCTGCTTTGTCTTGTAGCGGTGCAGCGGAGATACCCAATGTAAAGTATCCACGTTGATGTCTGTATAAAATTTGTACAAGAGCGCCACTGTACAAAGAAAACCCGCGGTTGCAATCTCTTCTTTTAGAGATAATCGAAAGATTGCTGTGGAAGTCTTAAGAAGTTATGAAGGCTTAATTTGGTGTCTCACTTTTGAAGAGGAGTTCATAAGTGCTTCGAAATAGATCAAAGCATTTTGCAAACTAGACTGAGAATAGGCTGAAGTACGAAAAACCTGCTCTTTTTAACTTGTAAAAGCTGTTTTTTTATTTTTCTATAATAACTAACTTTTAAACGAAGTATCTTTTTAAGATATAGTCTATTAGTTAATTGTAGTACATACTGTACCGACTTCATTTATATCGGTAAAAACTACACGTAAATTTTTATTACTCTGTAATCTCTCGTACGTAAATATTTGTTACTCTGTAATATCTCGCACGGACAGTGCTAGTTCCTCTTGAGGAAGCCATGCCTAAATCTCCAACATATCGCAAACCAGTAAGTAATAGAGCCAATTTTGTAGGCCAGTCCAACCTTAAGCAACTTTAACACGATATTTTGATAAGCAACTTTAACCTTAAGCAACCTTAAACATGGTTGAGTCAACATGACCAACGACCTACGATATTTTGATAGGCACATGTTTGAATTTATAATACGAAATATCATAGTTTAGCCAACATGCACATCACATTAGACCCTGTGCAATTCTAACACGAAATGGTAAAGTTGAGCCACTTTAATCCTACTAATATAGCTATAGGGCTCGTTACTCGCGTCTTCGTAAAATACGAGTATGAATTCCATCAGTATATGGGCAACGCTAGAAGAATTGAAGCCACTGGTTGCATCGGGTTCTTTTGGCCAATAGCTTATGACTTTTTTAAATAAACAAATAAAACTATTTTTTCATTATCTTTTCAAAATGACTTATCAAGATAGTTTTTTGAAGCGGTTTAACGGTATTTGATTTGTTCACATAATTGCTCACATTAGAGCCAAAAAATATAAGTCATAGAAAAAAACCTACCCTACAATGGCACCTGGTCTTTGGCTGATGACCAGAGTTCGATTCTTTAGGTCATTTATATAAATTTTTCACTAGCATTTTCCCCCAAATTTTAACTGATGATGAGTTGATGACTGTGTTACCTAACCATTCCCACCTACTAAAGAATACAGAGAATCGGAAAACAAGAACTCTCTGACGCCGGAATCGTGCAAATCAAGCCGAATATGCACCAACTTTGGTCCTACACTTTATCACTACGTGTTTCCATTCCAACCAACCGGAACATGGCGTGTGCGCATCCAAACACGCACGACACGGCGACGAAGTCCAAAAGGCTCGACGAAAAACCTCTATCTTTGCGAGTGTCACGACGAAAAACTTTGGAGCTTCGGTAGTGCACAATGTAGCTACTCGCTGGAAAAGCACTATAACAACTGAAAATATATTATAACAATTATTAATTATTGAAGTAATTAAATTAAAAAGTAAAATATAAAAAAATTATATCATCCTTACAATACAAAAGAATAGAGAAAAAACAAAAAAAATATCTTAAAAAGCTAAAAACCTTTAAAAAAACGAAAATAAGAAGCCGATCTATTTTAGAAGTCCGAAACAGGAGTTGCGTGAAGCGCGGCCCCCACAAAAGTTGCCCGTGGTTATCCTAAAGATCGATTAGGTTAGCCTGTTAAATAAGAAATATTCTTTGGGCTCTCGCAATGGTTTGCGGGATTAATTGTGGCGAGGATGTGACCGACCCGCCGGACCGAGCCAATGCGCTCGCGCCGACCACTCTGTACCAGCCGTCCAAGTCGCCATTAGTCGGTAAGCGCCCAAACCGCAGCGCCTTGTTAAATGGGTTAGAGAATTTTGCACCGAACCTCCTAGATTATAGTTATTTTACGTAAGATTTGTTGGTAATTCATTTCCTGTCTTGCGAATAGTGTTTTTTTTTTCAAAATTGCAAAAACCTATCTGAAAATACGTTTGATTCTGTCCTTGAACTATTTTTCTAAGCACTTTCACTCCACTAGTACATAGTTGTTTGAAACTTTCCACCGATGCCAGTTTTCATACTATTTCTAATGACATGGTCAACTTAGCTCTCTAGCACGGCAAGGTGATCATCTAGCGTGGCATAAGCACGAAACATTAATACAATGCAGTATCCCGTTACTCATCGGATGGGTTCTTTCCGGTTGCGGCTTATGTCTTATAGCTGCGTTTTATGGTTTTTAGCCCTAATACGAGAGTTTGTATGAACGAATCGAATGATGATAAGTCGATAAGCAACTTCGAAAAGACTATCCTGATAAGCCACTTCGAAACAACGGTGGAGAAGTCGCCCCATTTATTTGTTCAAGAGAAACTATAAATCGTAAGATATAAGCTGAAAAGAACTGTGCCATCAACCCGACTTTAGGGGAACCACCGCTCAAAACCCTTCTCACCCATCGTCTTCCACCGTTGGCATTCTTCGTTAATCTCCTTAACAATCAGGGTGTGAGATTTGTATGCTTGATTGAAGACTCCATTATGCTTTAGCCATAGCTTTGGTCAATACCAGTATTAATGATTATTAAGACTGAGTTCTTTTAGACTTATGGTTTATAACTTTTGGCTTATGCTACAGTAACTAGCTTTCAAACGATGTGTCTTTTTAAGGCATGGTCTATAAGTCGATTGTAGTAGATACTGTACCGAATTCATCAGTATTGGTCAAAATCATACGCGAGTGTCTCTCTTTTCGTACTCTCTCTTACGAACAGTAAGGATTCTAAATTTTAAGCTAAAAGTCATAAGACACAGTCCAAAAGAACCCACCTTAAGTTCAGCCCTTTCACTTTGCTCTTCAAAATCTTTTTCTACACTCCGAGTCACTAGCCATGCAGACTAGACTTGGGCCGGGTTCAAATCTGTGTAAGCTTAGGCTTAAGATTCTATAGTAATTCACTGTTAAACGGTGCGTTTTTTCAAGGCAATGTCTACAGGAAGATTGTAATACAAACTGTACCGAGTTCAACTTTATCGGCCAAAATCGCATGCAACTATTTTCCTCTACGTACTGCCACTTGCGAATAGGCCAGAATTCAAAAACCACAACCCAAAGGAACACACCCTTGTTCATGGTCAGCCTTGTCCGATTTTTCTAGGCTCAAATTGGGCCAGGCTTGGGCCTTGATATTTGTCCATAGACCTAGCCCAAAGCTAAAAAAAAGCCTGAGACAGCCAATAAAATAATAACAAAATATTATTTAGAAAATAAATTAAATAAATATTATTTTGATTCAAAAATACATTTAATAATTATTATTATTTTGAAAAAGAATTAAACATTATTTTATTCAAAAAATTTGGGTTATTCTGGGCTTTAGGCTAGGTTCGGGCTTTGCCTATGTCAGGCGGGCTCAGGCCTGACCATTCTAGGCCCAATCCAACGCTTGAACAGGTCTATTGCAGACTGACGTTCACTGCCGGTGTTAACATTTGAACTTGTATGCATGGTGATTAGATTCGAGTAGCACAAAGATGCAATTTCCTAAACTTGCAGGTACCAACTGAGACAGGCCAACTCGGCCACGGGCCCCGGATGAGCGGTATACATAGTTCTAAAATAAGTTCAAATAACATAGTACAGAAGTTCAATGTATGTAACTAAGTAATCATTTAAGTATTATTTACCTATGATATTTCTTAGTTTGTTAGCATTGATCATAAGTCCTGCAACTTCTTTTTGAGTTCTGATTTCTGAGATCATCATTTTAAACTCGAAGGCAAAAAAGGAGCAATTTACTTTCTAGTGCCCAGATCAATCTATATGCTACAATCTATAACTACCTTGAAAACCATCTCACCGGAGCCTTTTGCATCTCCATCCGATCACTAAACCCTGTAACGAGAAAAAACCCAATACACCACTCTGTGCCATACAAGCTCACAAATTAGTATATTGAAACTCAAATTAACACTATAGAACTCTTCAAATACGTATCCTACAACCCATAACGTTCTAATCATACCTTAATTTGGACAATTCACAAAGATATAGTACCATTATTAGCACTACCGAATTAGCAGCTAGTTGACATATGAACATAAGAAAATGATTTACCAGCATTCAAGATTCAAGAAGCTAATTAATATCGAGGGCTTAGGTGCATAGAAGAGTTGGGAGGTAAAGAACAAGGCACAGTAAGTTAGGAACATAGGGGACCTAACGAGGCGGGTGTAGAAGAGCTACTTTGATAGCTCCTGGCACTTCTCGATGGTGGGCGGGTTGGGGAATCTCCTATGGGGGTGGCCAATCGATTGAGGAAGTGTGGATGACGTGGACACTTGGGCTAATAGGCTTGACTTGTTATCTGTTAGGTTTAATGGGCTACTAAGAGTATGTTAGTATGTATAGTGTATACTTTATATATTAAATGAGGTATATATTAGATTTTTGCGTAAAAAATCTCGGAGTGTGACTGCATCCCATGTATTAGTGTGGCACCGTCACTGCACCGTTTTGCCATCGCATCCGCGGCGGACGACTCGCGCGCCGTGCGCTACCACACCGTTCAACGGTCAACGTTCAAACTCCAGCTCCACACGCCCCAAACAATACCCCTCCAGCTCCACACGCCGCACCCAAGTCTCCTCCTCCAAACCCCGCGTACGTAACGCGCCCACCCCCTACCCTCCTCTTCCTCCACAACCTATATATCCCCTCTCCTCCCCATTTTTTCACCACACTGACTACCTCCCAATCTCCTCTCTCACACTCATCTAGGACAGGCTGCAACTGCTCATCTAGGACACATCTCCGCGTCATTGGTTTCTTCTATTGTAAGCAGTACCAATGGTTCTGACGATGTCACGTGCTGCGAGGACTGTGGCGAGTCTGGTGCCCGATATACCGCTCTTGAGACGGGGCAGGCAGCAGGTGGCGGCGGAGCTGGCGGTGCCGGCGCACTTCCGGTGCCCGATATCGCTGGATTTGATGAGGGACCCGGTGACGGCGCCGACGGGGATCACGTATGACCGGGAGAGCGTGGAGGGGTGGCTGGCGCGCGGGCATGCCACGTGCCCCGTCACTGGCCGCCCCGTGCGGCTCGGCGACCTCGTGCCCAACCACGCCACGCGCCGGATGATCCAGGACTGGTGCGTCGCCAACCGCGCGCGAGGTGTGGAGCGGGTGCCCACGCCCAGGGTGCCCGTCGGTGAGGCTGACGCCGCGGAGGCGGTCGCAGCCTTGTGCGCTGCCGCGAGGCGCGGGGACGCGGCGGGGTGCGGGGAGGTGGCGGCCAGGACCCGGGAGCTCGGGAAGGAGAGCGAGCGGAACAGGCAGTGCCTCTCGGCGGCCGGCGCCGCACGCGCGCTCTCGTCGGCGTTCCGGCACCTCGCGGGCGAGCCCATCGAGGCCGCCAGCGCCGTCTCCGGCAACCTGGGGGAGATCCTGGCCGCGCTGACCGTATTCTTCCCGCTCGACGAGGAGTCGCTCCGCTGCATTGCCTCCCCGGCCTCGCTCAAGTCGCTCGTCTCGGTGCTGTCCCACGGCGAGCTGGCCGCGCGGGCCAGCGCCGCCGTTGTGCTCCGCGAGCTCGCCTCGTCCGCCGACCGGCACACCGTTGAGGCCATCTCAAGGACCCACGGCATGTGCGACGCGCTCGTCGGCCTCGTCAGGAACCCCGTCTCCCCGCAGACCACCAAGGCTGCGCTCGTCACGGCCTACTACCTCGTCTCCGCCACCGACCGCGCGGCCGCGCGCTTCACGGAGCTCGGTGCGGTGCCCGTCGTCGTGGAGCTCCTCGTGGACGCCGACAAGGGCACGAGCGAGAAGGCCCTGGCCGTGCTCGACGGCGTCCTGTGCACAGACGCCGGCCTCGGGTCCGCGCGCGCGCACGCGCTGGCCGTGCCGGTGCTGGTCAAGAAGATGTTCCGCGTGTCCGACATGGCCACGGAGTTCGCCGTCTCCGCCCTCTGGCGCCTCTGCCGTGCTGCGGACGCCGGCGGGGCCGCGTGCCGCGCCGAGGCGCTGCGCGTGGGTGCGTTCCAGAAGCTGCTGCTGCTGCTCCAGGTGGGCTGCGGCGGCGTGACCAAGGAGCGGGCCAGCGAGCTGCTCAAGCTGCTCAATGGCTCCAGAGGCAGCGTCGAGTGCATCGAGACAGTCGACTTCAAGGGGCTCAAGAGGCCATTTTGATCAATTTTCCTTCCCTTTCTGTGTAGAATGTTTTGAGAATTAGATGTGTGGATGAAAGATACAGACAGGATGATTAGGTTTAGGAAATTTTTTGACACTGTAATTACACATTCATATACAAAGAGATCGTCACACAGGAGAATTGAACAATCTTTCTTGCCATATATATTCTTGTGCAATTTTGCTGCTTTCTTGAAGTCATTTGGTTGTTTTATGATTTTGATCTGAACCAAACATGACAGGAAACGAGGAAAGCTATGCTAATGGAAGAGAACAATGAAACTCGAAAACCATTCAGCCAAAATTTTCATGCCATCCTGTGTCTTTTGTTGCTGTTGTCCAATGTTCAGGCTGTTAGTGTACTTTCCTTCAGTTCATTTGATCGTGAGAGTTGTAAACTTGTGATTCACATTCATGAATGAAAGCAACAGACATGAACAATTGATCTCGACATCTTCAGTTCGACGCGCAGTCTGCTCGTCTGCTTGGTAAACAAATGAAAGAGACGAGTCAGCCACTTCGATTCTGATTTCTGGTCCCAGAGCAATGCTGTGCATGTGCTCCTATTCCATCGGTTCTGCGCGTTCACACGGAGAAAGGCTCCCGTTTACTTACTTCACCTTTCGAGCTGTAAAGCTCGTACTTTTGGTACCATTTCATTCCACGATCGCTAGTTCATGTCGATCAGAAGAACAAGGTTGTGAAGTACAAGAAGAGAACACACGAGTAAGGAATATATACACGTACGGGACGATGAGCACACATGAATCGCGAGTAAAATCTGACAATTTTCTTTATGACAATATTAGAAAAGAGAGAGAGCAGAAGGTTCATATATATACTGGACAACCCAAACCGCATGTTCATACGAAGGAAGGTCGTGAGTTTGATGCCCGACTCGCAAGACTGATATAGTTGTGATGGTTTTAGTTTCAGCTTTTAGCTTTCGGTTTATTTTTCACTATTCATAAATTTCGTTTTTTTTCTGAACTTTTGGCTTTTAGTTGAGCTTTTTTTTCCCAGTTCATACAATGCTTTTCAGTCATAAGCCACAAAAAATAAGCCCAAATGATCACCATACGTGTGCGACAGTATGAATGAGGTGCAAATCCAGGGTGGGCTAACAGAACATGTATTATTCGCTCAGTCTTCTTCTTGAAATGAATGGCAGAGTTCCTGCCTTTGGTTTGAAAAAAAAAACTCGCTCGTCTTCGGTCCTCATAAGGAAAAATGAAAGAAAAGAAAGAAGAGAAAGAAGCAAAAAGATAGACTACAGAGGCCAGTCTTCGCCGATGAGCCGTCACGGCACCGATCAATCAGACGGACCCATGAAGTCATCTCGCCACCGTTCGCCGTAGACCAAACTCTGCTAGCTCATCACGAATTCATCAATGAATTCTAATATTGAGTTCAACACCTAAACCATTCAGCAGTTCAGCTAACCCTGAACTAAACTACGACCTAAACCATTCAGCAGTTCAGCTAGCCCTGAACTAAACTACGGCAGCTACAGAATTAGATTAATGGTAGTGCAGTGAGTGCATACTTTTCTGTCTCCAACCAAATGGACCGGCACGCTGACCTCTCGCTATCAGATCACAGAGTCTGCTGCCTCTTGGCCATTGCATTTCACTGGTTGCTATCGCTGCTTTATGGCTCATTGGCTTCTTGATTTTTCTAGGTCTGTTTCGAAGGATCGTCCAGTTTTCTGTGAAATTTACGGCGTTCCAAACGGTTCTTTGCCGGTCGTGGTTGGGTGTAGTTTCGAGCTTTCGGTGTGTCTACGTACGTTCATTGATGCCTGATTGCTTTCTTGCTTGCATGTAAAACTATGGATTTGTGGAGGTTAATTCGTGGACTAGGCGTACTTGTCGTACGAGGTGGGTAATTACTTCGTACTAATAGTTGGCCGGCCGGTTTGGACGTTTGGACCGGCGAGAGCCGGTTCTTGTGGAATTTTGCGACTGCTGACTAGTTCAACAATCTCCGGTTGATGGAGCACGGTAGCAAACTAACAATGCAGCACACAAATGTACGGATGTCTTATTCTTTTGAGCTGTGATCAATGGTTTTTGGCTGAATTTTTTGAGACGGTGGAGACACTGATACGGAGTTTTATGATTGAAAACTATTTAAAAAACGGATTCAAGAAATCATTTGAAAAGCCATCCCATTTATTACGAAAGCCGAAGCTAAAAATCACGTAAATGACAAAAAAGATCAGAGTTCGTCACTACTCACTAGCTAGTCTAAGTAGCACAAATCTCCACGTAGCATTGGTTAGTATTTTAGCTTGATCTAATGGCTTCGTTTTTTTAGGTAGTATTTCTAATGAATGGCTGGAAACGAAGCAAAACTCCAATAAAAATATCAACATTTTTTGGAATCGGATGCTCTTACTAGTCTTCCATGTGCAAAGACAAGCCATCGCACTAGGCATTGACTTGTACGCCAAAGGGTCTGGCTTGCTGGTGAGGGGACCTCCTGCCATAATCTATCAACAAGAAGAAGCTGTCCTTACCAGAAGATTCTTATTTCATACTCCCTGTAGTTCCACATGTAAGTCGTTTTAGACTTGAGCGTAACTATTTTACCCTCGGTCATTCTCATGTTAAATGCACAGCATGCACATCCTCTCACCGGTCTTTATTGATGGTCTAATCTTTACTATTTAATAAATTTGAGTTGGTGGTTGGTGTATTCTCCTTCCTCCCTTCTCAACCGTTCAATCTGAATACTGAAATCTTGACCATCTATTTAACATCTCTCCCCTCTCTCTCATATCTAACTACCCCTCCTCTCCACTTCCACCAACAGTTACCATCTCCTACCCCCTTTTCTATCCGGCCTCTCTCGCCTCTCTCCCCTCCTGCTTTGCTTGCTTTTGCTCCCTCTCCGCTTCACCTTCCTACACCGCCTGCCCCTCCTGCCGCGTCGCTGCCTTCTGCTCCCTCGATGCTGGCGTCCACCCATGACACGCGGTGCAGGAACGGGATGCACGACGAGGACGACGGCGCAGGGTGGGGGAGGAAGGAGGAGGTGGGGCAGGGAGGGGAGGTACGGGGAGAGGTGGACCCCGATGGCGAGGGAGACGAAGAGTGCGCCAGAGAAGAAGAGCACCTTGTTGCGGCTGAGGTGCCAGTCCGCGAGCCCCATGGGGACGAACAGCACCACGCAGGCTGCGAGCACGCCCGCCTGCGCCGCGACGGACACCATCGACCGGCCAGCCTCGCGTGCGAGCAAGGGGCCACCAGATCTGGGCCTCGCTAGGGGGGATGGATTGCAAGAGGAGGTTAGGCAGGCGGGCAATCGAGCGGCGCGGCGTGGAGAGAAAGCGAGAAGCAGAGAGAGGGGCGTCGCATGGTGGGTCGGTGGGGTTCGGCAGGGTCGGGGGAGCGGAGCGGAAGGGGGTCGGCGGGATGGAAACAGCGGAACGGCAAGCGGGTGCGGTGGGGGGCTGGCTGGTTCCGGCGCTTTGGCGCTTGGAGTTGGCCGCAGTCGGTGTGATGCGTGCGCCGGCGTGGACCTAGGGGCGTTGGCACCAAGCTGGCTTGGCCCCGGTTTTCGTTTGTAAAAGATAGTGAGATGGGAGGATGGTTATTCAGATTAGTGAAGTTATCGTTTCATTAATGGCGTGTGTTTTTCTTCTGCTTTGTTAAGTGAGAACAAAAATGATGATAGGTCAATTCCAATGCTGCTCTCTCTACACCGTAATACTAGCTACATGCCCGTGTGTTGCTACGGATTTTAAAATTTTATCATACTATATGTTCTAAAACTAATGGGTGGTAAAATTTATTGGAACGTGCATACAAATATGTTCTATTTTTTTAAATCTGTAGCAACGTACAGGCATTCAGCTAGTACAGCTACTCCCTACAGTGACAAAAGAATTTTGATTTGGATATTGATACGGCCCTCAAAATGAAATTTTGATCATTAATTTTTATTATAATATGTTTATAATATCCAATAAGATTATAATATTATAAACTTTTGAGATAAATATATACATAATTTTATGTATCTAATCTAAATATTTAAAATATATGTGTAGCCAAAGTTTAGAAAATTTGACTATACATACCCGAGATGATTCTTTTGAAGCGAGAAGCGCTAGTGCCTGTTTTCAAGAGCATTTTCTGGCAATATACTCTTTTATTTTCTAGGGCGTTTTAGGGTGTAGGTCCCACAAGATATTCTCACCAACTTCAATGAGATGGGTTCAAAATAAAGCTATATCATTAAATCCTAATTCACAAGGTATTATGACAAGGGATAGACTATTGCACAGGCGATTGAAATTTTTTTATCTTTCAGCCACCTAAAGTTGCACTTTGAATCACATGAAGTTGCACATGTTTTTTTAGAGGAGGCTGCAATTTTAGTTGATTGAGAGTGCAATTTCAGGTCACCTAAAGTTGCACTCTGAATCACCTAAAATTGCAGCTGTTTTTTTTTGGAGGGGGCTGCAATTTTAATTCATTGAGAGTGTAATTTCAGGTGACTGAAAGATAAAAAAATTTCAGTCGCCTGTGCAATAGCAAAACTGTTATGACAATATTATTAAGGGCATTCTTAGTGCACAGTGTGTATAGGTGGTATCAAACATATCACATCATATACAAATATCTCCATTATAACTTTTTTGATGTATGATATCTAGCAACTACTCTATTTAATTAATTTCTTTTCTCCTACCCTACCTCCTTTCTCTCCCCCCTCTTAATCATCAGCCTCTAACTTTCTTGGTTTTTCCGAATAGGTTATATCTTGTATGAGATACATCTCTATTATATTCTCTTTCTTCCTTTAACTCTCCTTCCACATAGACTTTCATCCTATTTAGCATCTCTATAAAACTGCCTACGTCAGAGTGCCGGCCGCACTGTAAGGTGCCACTATTTTCTTGACATCGAATTCTCTCCAGAGGTATTTTTTTAAAAGAATTCTCTCTAGACATAAATGGAGCTTCATCATTTAACGGTTCAAGTTTTGTTCTTTTTTTGGGAAGGAAAATAGTATGGGAGAACCCTATGGTTCAAGCTTAAGTACATAAACACTGTATGCAATTTTATGATGCACATGAGTTTCATCACTGTATGCAGTTTTATTTCTTAGGCCGGTGAAAAGCCTTTTAATACATATTAAGCTACGTACATTTCTAACGAAATACAATTATCAATCAATACAACCGTATCTCCTATCACACTTGCGCATGACTAGAGGAAAATCAAGAACAAACGAATACACCTATATACGAAGGGAAGATAAACAAAAATCCAAATGGCAGTGGGTAAACTAATTAAGAGTCTTTCAGCTGGGTGCTAGCGCTGCTGCAACGGCAGCCTCCTTACTGCATGGCTACGTTGCATTATTGATGCATAAACCCTAACAAGGGCACTATCTCCATCTTGTTGTTTACGGTGGTGTTGGTGGTGGTGGGCACTTGTTGTTGGGACTCCATGTCCCGCACGAGGCGCCCTGCTTCATCTCCAGCGTCGGTAGCCTGTGGCGCAGCCGCCAGATCAGCGACGACGGCAGCTCAATGACCGAGACGCCGGCCGGCGCCTCCTCTCCCCACCAGCCGCCGTCGGCCAGCGGCCTCGCCGCAGCGGCCGGCCGGGTGCAGGTGCCCGACAAGACCACGAAAACCAGAAGCATTGGCACGACAAACTTTGATCTCATCATGGCGTAGCACGTCCTTCTAGAGCTTGCTCCTTAAGCTAAGCTCACATGCAACTAATCTTTTGGTCTATCTCTCTACCAAACTTGGCAAGAAGTAATGAACGTACATATACATATGCACGTAGCTGCATATATATAGGGAATGTTCAGATCGAGCTGCATGCATGAATACATGATCACTTGGCTAGCTTAGCTATGCATGGTGTACTTGAAACTTTGTGAAAGTTCCACGCAAATGGATCCATGCATGCTAGCTGCTTTCTTACGTGTGCGACCAGGCGCCGTCCGTGCACTTGACAAGTTGCCGTCGTCGATTGATTCGATGGTCCACGCGGTTTGCAAGTTTTGCCATGGAGGAATGTCGAACTGACAAATTAGTCGTGATTGTGTGCGCGCGCCCTCATCGTGTGTCAGTCGTGGTGCAAACGGTTTTTGCTATTGCACAGCCGACTGAAATTTTTTATCTCTCAGTCACCTGAAGTTGTACTCTCAGTCATCGAAAGTTGTAGTGTACTAATTCATCCCCTTCTGAAGTTAAATTCTCAGTCACATAAAGTTACAGTATAAAAAAATGACTGAAGATGAAAGAAAAAAATAGTCGTCTGTGCAATAGTCACTCTGATGCAAAAGTGTACATGTTACGTATCTTTTGGCCGGCAGGTCTGAGGTCAGTGATCTCCTGCCGTAACAAACGCTGCATGGAAAAATCGGTGCCGGTTGAACGGTTGAACAGGAGGAAAATCGGCGGGGGGTTAGCACTGTCATCATGTATTCATGTTCCAGGCAATCGATCGCTTGCTTAATTTGCCTGTGATAAGTGATAACGGTGCTGTGTCCTTTTACTCTCTTGTTGGAAACGACTTCAGCTGAGTGCTCTGCTATAGATTGATGCCACGAGAACAAAACAGTGTATACAGTGTCCTTCAAAAGACAGACGAGGACCTAACGCGAATTAAGTGCTTACAATTAAAGCAAGCTTGGAGACACTTGTCACCTCATTTTCCATCCCGTAGCTAGTTTACTGACGGATTGAGTGGCGCTGTTAATTGATATGAAAGTTCAGGGACCTTCAAAACTGAAGCTGAAATTCAAAGGCCTAACCTGACACAATCGAACAAGCGTGAGGACTTGTATATGGTGCAATTTGCTCAGAGGGGAAAACTACGACCATGTGCTATTGACTAATTGACTTCCTGGTTTAGTTTGGAACTTGGACTTCCACTATTTCGCCATAATCAATCAAAAGTACATGCATACTAGTCCTACATTGTATGGCCTGCATTCGCGTGAGGAGACGTCGACGAAGAAATCCTGCACTATTTCCGTTGGCTTGATCGATCTTGGACTTGGACTGCGCCAAATTAAAGTTGCATGTTTGTTAGGTCCGTGACTAGCTATGTGCATGAAACACCTCAAAGTTCAAAATGAGTTTGAATTCTTTTCGAATTTCTTTTGAATTCAAGTTCTAGCCAATTGGGAAATTCTTATCCAAAAACCGCTTTCTTCTTTCGGCCAACCCGCTTTCACCTCTCGGCTAGCGCGCCGAGCCGAGTTGGCCACCCGCGCAGCCGTTTTTCGCTGGTCCTCCCCCGTGTTCACACTTCCTGCCTTCAGCTTCGCCAGCGCAAACCTCGCGCATCATCTTGCTGCCACACCGTACCATCCTTGCTGTCTCTATCGCGCGCCATGCCGATTAGGGTTGCCACTGCTTTTCACTGCCTCGCCCGGCTGATGCACGCGCACTCCCCGTACCTGCCCATGTCATCCATTAGTAAGCATTCCAGAGGCCGTAGTACCTTCCCCACCACCTTGCCTGCAAGCTTGCCTTGCTGACCACGCCTCTCGCCACCGAGGCCTCCACGCGCCGGCGCCACTCAGCTCAGCTCACTGCTCCCATCGCCTCGCCAAGGCTTTAAAGCCCATTCAACCGCCTAGATCACTCCACGCCACTGCTAATTTCCCAACCGAGACGCTTCCCTGACCTCTCCCATACCACACCACCGCCGATGAGCTCCCGTGAGCCAGTGAGCCTCCTCAGCCAATGTTCCAATCCAGCCAGCTATTAGTCAATCAAAGGCCACCATAGCTTCATTAGGCCATCTCAAATTCACTTCTGTACTCACCGGACCCTCCCTTACCCACAGCCCCACTAATGCCTTGGACCACTGCCGGCTGAACCTCTCTTCTATGGGCAGCCAACTTCAAAGCCCTAAAACCAAATCCGTCGCTAACATGGTGTTTACCTCGCGTTATAGATTCTTAGATCCATCACTAACTAGGCCGATTGTGCATCACTGTTCATACCAGGCCAGCCTAACACTGTAGCAACCTTGGTAGCTACTGTTCACTTCAACTCGATTCGCTTTCTTTTAAACTCGATCTGGACTATGCTACACCAGTTACTATTCATGACCCGATCATGAAATGAATACTGATCAACCTGTTACTATTCACCAGAAGACCCAATAGCAAGTATGTATCCCTTTTGACTGTTTCAAGCCCGTTAAAGCCATTCTGAGCTCCGTTCTGCCAACCCAGATTGTCAGAACCCGGAGTAACGACTCTTGGATCCTCTGTGTAAATCGCACTAGTCCAGGATCAACTAGTGCACACAGTACAACAAAGATACATATCAAGCACAAATGACCATCTATATTAAATAAAAGAGTACGACCTTATGGCCAAGTCTTACATCAACGCCCATTGGCAAAGATAATTAAAACAAATAACTGTGGAAGCAACTGAAAAGAAGCGAAGCCCAAGCCTGCCCACAGGCAAACGACAGTAAAACGTGGCCTACTCGTCCAGATCTTAACCGTGGTCGACGTCGTCCTTCTCTGTGTGGAGATAGCAAGGTGAGTACAAACTTGTACTCTGCAAATCACACGAAGAAATGCAACAAAATGATAAGGGCAACAATGGAAGGCTTATATGGTTAGTTTGCATAAGACAACATTTAAGAAAATACAGTAAATAGATTGAAATTGCTGAATTTAATATAGTAAGTAAAAACAATACTTGTAATCGAAAATAATACTGTCAGTGCAGGCTTCGACCATACACCAACCTATTCACGGGCATCCCACCCGGACCATATTTTTCAAAAGATCACGTATGGATTCAATCCATCCACACGCTTTCACTGCGCAACTCTAATGGATTCCATCCATCTATCATGTTTTAATCTCTCACGGGTTCCATCCATCCGCAAGGTTTTCAGTCTCTCATGGATTCCATCTATCCACAAGGTTTTCGAAACCATTTTAAAAAAACAAAGTCTAATCCATGAAAAACTTTTACTCAGTATGCCCATGACTGTGGGCACGGCTATCCAGGATAGATTACACTCTGCAGAGGTTGTACAGCTTTACCCACAAGACACGATCATCGCTTTTTGCCACTAGATTATACACTTCCTTAGGTGCGCGTCGAGGAGTCGTGACAAGGCCTTTACAATGCAGAGCCTTCAACTTGGCCAAGCTAACTCTAAGGTTTCACCCCAGTAAGGAATCCACCAGACCGGGACCCCCTCTTGAGTTTGAGTGAGACTTCACATGGCTTAACCATACTCACTCAAGTGAGACTTCTCATGGCACCAACCACGCTCACTTTCAACCTACAACTTGACTCAGGTTGGGACTTTACAAATTATTCAGCCAGGGCTATCCCATACCAGTCATGTGGTAGTACGATAGGGCTTTGCAACAGTAGCTCATAGATCGATCCTTAATTGACTTAGGTCTAACCACATACCCCTGTGCATGACAATCAATCCTGTGTCTACGAACAACAGAGTATGCCTGCACCCACCAACTAACCAATTGCCTAAGTCTAAACTAGTTTTTATATTTTGTTTCCAAAATATTTCATAAACCTCCTTAACTCATCAAAGTTAAGAGTACATTTGAAAAGCTTATCATTTTATTTGAAAATGTCATCATTTTATGTGAAAAGGTATCCCAACCCATAGATATTTCTAAGCAAGACTAAGCATTTGCTAATCATAAAGTCTCTAGCCATACTAGTGTACCAACTAGAGTTTTAATCTAGGGTGACAAGGTACAAGGGAATTTCAATGTCAATGGAGGTGATAACAAATAGGCAATAACTAAATTTAAAACTAAATTGAAATACATTGAATAAAGATATGCATGCAGAATAATTTAAATCAACACAAATTTTATTTTGAAATTTTAGGATCAACATGATCAAGAAGTGTGACTTGCCTTGCTCTTCAAATTGGTACAAATCTTCGTCTTTGAATTTTCCTGAATCGTTGAAGTCTACACGTGAAACCCGCCAAATTCAAATAAATTCAAATTTACTTCAAATATTTGAATTAAGGGAAAAAATAGATAGAAGAGAATTTTTGATGAATTTAAAATTTTGAATGGGCTCAATCGAAGTTAGGATGAAGAAGAATGGGCTCTCGGAAGTTTGAAATCGGAGAAAATGAATAAAAGGAATTTTTGGAATTATTTTTCTAAAGGAAAATGGGAATTATGACGTCAGCACTGAATTTATTTTCGACCGAATTATTTTTCAACTGAAAATTCGGATTATGGCGCCAGCTGGCGTAAGCCCTGGGGGTAGACCAACTGACAGTGGGCCCCGGGTCTATGGACCGAGTCCATGGGCTTAGGAGGGGGCTGAGGTGTGGCGCTGACGGGGCAGATGGAGCCGAGGTGGCCGGGGACGTGGCGCCACTTGGCACCCACGTTAGCTCTGGTGCTAACGTGGCTCGGCGCCGGCGGGGAGGAGCTCGGGGCTACGGGCTTGCCAGTGGTCGGCGGCACGGCGGCGGCCGGCGAGGGTTGGAATGGGGAGAGAAGGCCGAGGGGAGGCGGGCTCACCTTGTCGCGGAGCTCGGCGGGCATGGGAGGCGACCTGCGACGAGGGAGAAGCGGTGGCGGCTCTGGGGCTCCGGCGCGACGGTGGTGGAGGGGTCGGGAGGGAGAGAGAAGTGGAGGGGGAGGTGGTGCGGAGAGAGGGGATTCCCAGGGGGTATTTATAGGGTCAGAGGTGGGGTAGGGCGAGGGGAATTGGTCGCCGGAGTAGTCGGGATCGTGGTGGCGGTTGCGGCTGGAGAAGGGGGGAGTGGGCATGGGGAGAGGGGAAGGTGGGTGCGGGGAGTGGGGGCAGCGCGCATGGGAGAAGGATGGGTTGGCGCGGGTCTCTCGAGAGGAAGGGAGAAAGAGGGGCTGCGGGAATGGCGGAACGGCCGAGCGGCCCGGGGAGGAAGAAGAGCGGGGTAGGAGACGCACCCGACAGGTGGGGTCGGGGTGCAGAGAGAGAGAGGGGAGAGGAGGCATGGACGGCCGGATAGGGATCGGACGGTCGGGAGAGGAGAGGAAGTGGCGGTCGGATGGAGATCGGGCGATCGGGAGAAAGGGGAGGAGCGGACGGTGGGATGGGCTGGCGCATGGGGGAGGTGGCCAATCTGGGCCGGCCAGGTGGCGGGTGGAAAGGAGGGGTAGGCGGGACCGAGCGGGCGACGTGGGCGGGATCTGGCCGTCCACGTGGCGGTCGGAGGGAAGAGGAGGGGTTTTAGAATTTTCTTTTTTGATTTTAATTTTCAGTAAAGCCTAGGAAATTCAAATAAGCTTAGAAAAATATGAAATAACTGCCAAAAATTCTAGAAAAATTCACAGTTTCTAAATGTTTTGGACTTATTAAAATTATTTCCAACTAATGTTGGTATTTGATTTTCATACTGAAAATACTTTTAAATTTCAAAAATAGGTTTTAAATTCCAGAAAAACTCAGAAAACCAAATAAAAGACAAATAACTCCAAATGATTAATTTGAATTAGGATTTTTATAGAAAATGAAAATATCATTTTATTTAATAATATGTTTAGGTTTCCACTTAATTTACTTTTCAAATCAGACCTTTTCAAAAACAGAAAATCAGGGCAAAGCAAAAGTGAAACTTAGGCAACAAAAATACTTATTTTATTTTAATTTTTTTTTACTTATTTAGTTATTTTTATTTTAACAAAAACCTGGGCTGTTACACAGATCCTGATAAAACCACAACCCACACTGTTCCAAAATCAATCCTCCAGTGCATATTAGTTTATTACTATTCATTCCAAAATCCGTGCAACATATTTATGCCATTTTGACTGTCTTGAACCTATCTGGCCCAATTCCAACCCTATTCAACCAGCCCAAGTACAGCTTAAACTCCAACCATCAAAACCCATTTTCTTTTATGTCTTATCTCATTATTTTATTGCATTTTTTCTAGTTTGTATTTTGCAAAGTAGGAACTTATTTGAATTTGTTCTTTTACGCTAGCATCAGAATTCGGCTAGCTAGTCAACAGAAGAGCACTGGGAATTTGCATTCTTTTACGCTATCAAGTATTTTGGTATTTTGCCAATAGATTTGTAAAATTGTACAAGGGTTGAGGATGAATCGTAAAAAGCTACTAGATGGTTAGAGTCTACGAACTTATCTTAGAGTCTAGGAATGGTCATAGTGCCATAAAGCACTAGGGATCTGATTGTCGATGGCTACCTCATGTGAAAAGTAAGAACTGGAACCTTATGCTGAGTAGAGGACACAGAAATCGTTCAACGACAAGGGTTGACTAGTCAAATCTAGTCTAGTAGCTACTCATCTCAATTGAATATCTATAGGAAGTAGGAGTGAAAAGGTGTGGTATCTAAACGGTAAAACCATACTTAACAATGGTAGGCCCACTTAGAATCGGACGGCAGCGTTCTGAATTGGTAAGAGGATACTCGAATCTGAGTGGTGCACAATCTACCAGGTAGAGGCTATATAAAGAGATGAGCAGCGAAAGACCTTGTTTTGTCAACTCAGTCGCACGCTAACTGAAGCGTGTCTATTACATAACATTGAGAGTTTGAGAAATCGTATGGGTAAAACTGGTCAACTTTGAGAGTATAACAAACGGTATTTGAATACGCCGTACTCCCGATTAATGGAGCTGTGTTTCATGGGTGATTCCAATAACAAGGCATAAGTAGATTTTGATGAATTTGGTAATGGAAAGTATAGTTAACAAACCCCTTTCTGTTAATTAAATATTGTTTTACTGTTTTAAAATATAAAGTTCTTTACTAGTAAACTTGCATCCATAAATATGTTGGATACGAGTGGGCTACACTAGCGCAGATTAAAAATTTTCTACCGTGTAAACCAGGAAGCCATATGAGTAAGAGATCATAGATCATTACTACCAGACGTGCAGTGTAGCGGAAGTAGGGTTGAAGCAGCCAATTCAACGAAGAGCGTGTCGGTATTGCGGTAGTAGTCAAACGTCCTCCGTCCAACCGTCTCCTCCTCGTGATCGTCACGATCAGTGCTGCAGTCACAACAACGCCTCTACCGAAGTTCACACGTCCAGGGATGAAGCACCGTGCGCCAATGTGCTAGCACCGGCGTGCACAGCAGGGGATACGAGAGGTGACGGCTAGGGTTTCGACGGGTGTGTTCTTTGGGATACCTCTCTGAACCCCGCACCTCTCCTTATATAACCTCTAATCGGATCCATATCTAATACGAGTAGAGATCGAATCCTACTCGAAAACTATCAACCGACCCCTTATCGTTCCAGCCCATTAAGTGTGTGACCCTGTAAGTTCATGTGTGTTTGGCCATGGGTCGAAAACTCCTATCCGGCCTATAAGTCAGTAGCGGTCTCTAGCAGGACATAACGACTCCTAAACACACATAAAGATCATATCGGATGAACCTATATAGTGCTTATATACCGATCCCTTTGCCTCACGATACCAGATCGAACTCAAGACGAGAAACGTGCCATCCTACGATAGCTCGATCCTTCACTCGAACCTGTAGTGGATTACTCAGTTGTGATTGACTCCTCAATCACATTTGGCATGGCCATGCACTTTCTTAATTCAACCACATCAAGGGGCCTAGAGATATCTCCCATGTTATATAGGAGGGGCAAATTCTATCTTGATCGCTCATTAATCCTCTGCATGTTTCATAGTAAATTCGAAAGTTATCTTTATTACCACCCATTTACGGAGTAGTGTTTGGTAACCCCTAAGCAAACTATTACATATGTAGGAAACAATGACGACCTCAGGTCTAAGGATCTAACATACACTATGTATGAGACCAACTGATGACACTTAAGAATATAACAATTCTCGTAGTATCTCATGATGGGTCAATCCAACATCATGTTCTCTAACACATGTCCACATTATTGATTTGATATCTCATATCCATGATCCGTGAAACATGATCATCAATCAATACATGTGCTGATCTATAAATCATAATCGTCCCACATAATGATATAAGATTAGAGATAATTTAGAATTTCACGAATAAGTCACATACTTGTTGATCAATATGAAAGATATTTGTTCAAGGGACAAAATAACAATTTATTCAAATGTTCACAAACATAGAAGCGATACAATCATCTTCATGATTGCCTCTAGAACATATCACTAACAAAATATAATAATAATAAACCTAACACATTCCATTTCTTGAAATACTGGCAGTTAGTTAAATAGTATTTCCCCATGTGGTTTGCTGAATAACTAGCGTACTCAATTTTGCTTAATTCAATCAGAACAGATACCGGAAGAGTAAAGGATACTTCAAGTTTTCGAGTTATGGTTACGACCGCACTTAAACGTTCATATGGAGATTTCTTCGGTTTTTCTGAGTACAAGTTAAGTTTTGGGCTCGAACGCCCGTAGTGTTGCTAAAGTTGACCGTTAGGTCTTATTTTTAATCAAATTAGTTCTTTTCAAATGTTTATGAGCAGATATAATATTCTTTTTATTCGCAATTGAACTTTTAAATTGTTGCGAGATATACAACAGCTCTAAAAATGGGGTTGTTACAGTGCATCTGATCAGAAGTTGTAGTGACAGACGGACAACTTCAATACTATCACTATCGCACTTCAGTTTTCCTTTGCTGCCCAAAACTATAGATTGTATTCCCTAGGGCTTCTCGTTAGGGACTTGCCTGGGGCGCGATCGGTCGAGAACCTGGCTCAATCCATGTGGAAAATCCTA
The DNA here is from genome assembly GCA_017311315.1 of Dendrocalamus latiflorus. NCBI lineage: Eukaryota > Viridiplantae > Streptophyta > Magnoliopsida > Poales > Poaceae > Dendrocalamus > Dendrocalamus latiflorus. Next base: position 13,204,158 of record CM029632.1, on the reverse strand, counting down.
GGGTGGGAACCAAGCCTGAAAGTGCGTTTGGATGCAGTATGGGGCTAAACAATGCCAGCCCAATCCAATGGGAAAAAAAAAATCCGAAGGTGCTTCTATGTTTTTTTTCTATAGTGATTTATAACATTTTTGAAGCATAGTGAATGATGGATAAATACTACTTATTTTTTATATGTGTTAAGATTAGTGTTGCTTATGTTGAAAGGGAAACCATAGAAACACTACTAAAAAACGCATAGAAACGCTACTAAAAAACCCTCCTCTGGCCAGGAAATTTCCCCACGAAACTCGACGGTGCCGCCCCTTGCGAGTCATGGTCCGCCCTACTCGCGCTGTCTCCTTTACGATCCACATTGTTGTGCGCTCTACACTTCCGTTGCGCCGCGCATCGCATCGCGGCTGCTCTGTGCCCGTTGAGAACCGAGGAGATGGCGAAGGCCATGCGGGCACCGAGGAGAAGGAGGCGCTGGCCCGGCTTCGTTGTCATTTCCGTCAGAGCAACATTGGGGCCAGACATGGTAACGAGTTACAGGTCAGGAGACGTTGATGATAACAAATTGGGCTATATGTCTACCTCCAAATTGTGTCATGGTGTTACACACATTTAACACACATCATGGAATGAGTTAATACTTTTGTTTTTGACAGTTTGTCTCTGTACGTGCGTGTCTCTCTCTAGCACTATTATCAAAAAGCAGTTAATATAGACATAGGGTGGAAGCTGATGCAACGAAAACCCAAAATGACATCTATTTATGAACTAAAAGCAACTTCCTAAAATGTCATCTATTTTAGATTGGAGGCAATATATATTGACTAGGGAACCTAATGTCTAATGGTAATGGATGTTTATGGCTTGATTGGGCTAGTGGGCTGGTTGTAGGGGATATGAGAGAGGCTGGCTTGGGCTGGGCAATGTTGGGCTAAAATCCTGGATATCCGGTTCCATATTATCCGGATTCGTATTCGTATTCACCGGATATCAAGCCTACTGTATTCATATTCATTTTCGACAAAAAAATCCGTATTTGTTTATGATCCAAGAATTATCCAAAAAAAATCCGATCCGACATAATCCGTATTCATTTTCATTTAGATCGGTCGGAAACTATCCGATCTGTTTTCACCCCTATTGGTCGGGTCCCATGGTGGGTACCTACCCTTAGAGCACGTTTGGATCTAGCATGGGGCTAAACAATCTCGGCCCTATCCAAAGGAAAAAATTTGGAAGATGTTTTATGTTTTTTTATTGTAATTTACAAAAAAATTTTGAAGCATAGTGAACAATTGATAAATACTATTTACTTTTTCATATTCTTTAAGATTAGTGTTGCTCATATTGAAAGGGAAACTACAGAAACACTATTAAAAATGCATAGAAACGCCACTAAAAAACTCTCCTCTTGCCAGGTCTTTGTCTCTAGCTCGATGCGAGCTAGGGTTCCACATAACCAGAGCAAGGGTGAGGGCAGGGAGGCCATGATTGCCTTTGCCCCTACCTTCCACTATCATGTATTCCCTCCTCTAGTTTCAATTTGGTGTAGGAGGAAAACATCGACTGACCTGCCTATACTCGACCTGAGCTGCACATGTAATCCCAAGGGACATGCTAGAATGCCTCATATCCGACCTAGCATGTCACGAAGTCCATGCCGACGGAAACCACCACATCAGTAGGAAAAGGGCTGACAGGTGGTAAATCAAACAACTCTGCAAAAGTGACCTTATTTAGTAATGCAAACATAAGTGACCACCACGTCAATGGTTCGGAGATATCACAGTGCACACTGAGAAGAAAAGTTGACGAGATTCAAGTGACATAGCACTACAGCATGAGTTTGTAGGAGGAAGAAGAAAAAGAAAGGGAGGAGGTAGTGATTCAACTCATTTTGCTCCAGTTGTCTCCAGGCGTATATATATAGATGCAGAATGGTAACTGACATGATTAACCAGATATTTATCCACTGGTAACTGATACAATTAACTAGCCATTTATCCACTGGTAACTGCCACGCAAAAATCCTCTCATGCTAAAGCTAGGGGGTGGAAAAAAGTCCTTTAGTGGGGTTCGTTGACTCAGTTCAAAATTATTTCAATTACACTCGTTAATTAGCTGAACATTGAATGAGTCGATTTCGGATGAAATTAAATTGTGCTTTGGCTTGGCTCATCAGCTCGATTCTAAAAATACTTCTAAACTATCAATAAAATGATATTAAATCAAACTATGCCAATATTGAAAAAAGCTCGATAAAATGAGGATCTGTCTTGATATCCACCCCTAGCTAAAGCTCTCCCATGCTGTGTACCTCAAGCTTTTAGGGAATACTAAGAAAGAATCCCACTTTATATATTGGCCGCCTCCACCTTATCTTAACAATGTAGTACTAAATCGTGCTAGCTAGCTTTAAAATTGAAGAAAATATATGAGCCTAATTTCTAACAATCTGTCGTACAAGTCGATGGGCTAGCTACTTAGCTTAGTTTGGCTGGTTTGTTGAAATTACCTTGCTTCACCTTGTTTGGGCTCAGCTCCTTTCATAAGCTAGTTTCTCCATGGCAGGGGCAGATTTGGGGTGTGCCATGGGGTGTAGCTGCATCCCCAAATTTTTTCGAACAAAAAAAAATATAAGAGGTATGTGTGTGTGAGTGTGTGTGTGTGAGCATATCCAGTGAATGGGCAATTCAATGGTAACATGCAAACATAAATAAGGGCCGTTAGATCCACCTTCCACAGCTCGGATCCGTGATGGTGGAAGCCCCTCAAAACTTACGTATTTTTACACATAACCCCTTGCCTCCCTTCTCCCTTTACACATAACCCCCACCTCATCACCCGCCCGTCACCTCAACTCCCTCTACCGCCGGCGATTCACCACACCACCAGCTTTGCGCCACCCCGTTCCCCTCCATGCCTTTCCCCTCCCCTCCATGCCCTTCGCGCTGTTCCTAACCACGCGACTCCCCTCCCCCTGCCCTCCACAAGCGTATCGTGAATTTGTGATATAGGTTCATCTGTGTTGGGTGTTTCATGTGTATCATGATGGAACCATGAGTTAAATGAGTGTTCTTTGATGCATTCCCAGGAGTAGCGAAGCGAAATAGCAAGATTTAGGTGATCAGCACCTCTCTCGCATTGAAATGCTGCTATTTTTTGGTTAAAATTGTAGTGATTTGGGTATTGCTTCTGCACGATTTTCCCCTAAATTGATTAGGTGATGGAACTGTCTAGTAAATGATCTAACGAGGGAATAAATGGTTGAGATAGTTGGATTATTCTGTAACAGTTTCTGTTCTTGCATGTTTGATCCCATCCCTTGTAACTTTGGAAGTGAGTGTCATCTCAAATAACCTGAAGTGTCTAAAGTGGGGTGGACTATGAGGCTAAAAGCACATGCAATTCTTCTTAGGCAAATCTATTCCACCCTTAATTTTTTTGTCTATACAATCAGGAATGCTTCTTTTCTAAATCCTATTGTTGAGTGTTGAAAATGTGCTGCTTACAACATAACTGTGTGCCTTATGATTTCGTTCATTGGTCAAAGATAACTTTGTATCATTCCAGTACAATTATAGAGGTACACTAATTCACTTTAGAAAACTTGTTCGTATAATGGATCTATCATGCCAATTGTGTGCAAGATAATTATGGAAGGCTAGCAATTGTGCAAACCTTGTGGGCGATGAGTTAGTGCTGTTCTTTGCACATGCACTAAGAGCAACTTTAACAGTTTGGCATTTTTTGTTTCCCATATATTGTTGTTTGCCAACTCCCAAAATAATATGGGGAGAAAAAAAGAAGCCCATCTCCAATAGTTTGCCATAATTCACTTGCCAAAAGGATTGCCGGCACATGCTATGTGCCGCGATGACAATTCAAGGCACATATATGTGCCCCCTGTATTCAAGGATTGCCGGCACATGCTATGTGCCGCGATGACAATTCAAGGCACATATATATATGCCCCTGTATTCAAGGATTGCCGGCACATGATTTATGCCATGATACTTTTTAGTGGCACATAGTTAATCTTTTTCGCAGCTAATAATATGTCCCTGGGAGCCGGCGATGATGATCCCTGGTAGCCGACCGCGGGAAAGGACTGGAGATCGAGTCGCCTGAGGGAAGAAGGACGCGGCGCGTCTTCTAGGCGTCGCACGCGCGGGAAGAGAAGGAGTCGGCGCGAGCCTGCGCGCACGGGAAGAGAAGGGCGGCGCGGCTTCCAGGCTTCGCACGCGCGGGAAGAAGAGGCGGCGCGGCTTCCCAACCTCGATGCGCGATACTTCTCGACGCGGATATTTGCGCGCTCAGGAGGGATATTTGGCAAGTTGGGAAAGATGGGGAAGGAGGATGCCAAACTGTTGGAGAGGGTTTTATCTCGTTTTGCCAAAAATTAAAGGATGGGGAAGCCAGATGCCAAACTGTTGGAGTTGCTCTAACTAAATGTGAATTCCAGTGCACAACTTGTTATCCACTATATAAAGTCCTCATTCAACATTAATATGCATGCCAATTTCTGCATGAATAGACAAGTCACCATTCTTTCGTAGAATAACTTGTGTTTTAGTACCAGTAACCTAAAAAAAATTCTCTGAATTATTTGTTGTACCATATTATATTTTTTAGAAGCCCACAATTCAATGATCTTGCAACGTATCTAGTGAACAAGAAGAAATTGGTGGACATACATGATCTTGCCCACCGATCTGAAACGAGCCGTCCAGATGCATGCTGGCACTCCCATCTCCTCACTTATGCATGTTTTGCGAAAACCCTGCACGCATCTGATTCTTTGCGAAAACGCCCTCCTGCTGTTTCGACGCCCTCACCCATCCCACCGTGGGCCACCCCTGGCCATCCCTCCACGCCCTCCCTTGCCCATCCCGCCACCTCCCTGGCCATCCTCGGTGAACATGATTGGAGCTAGAGAACACAATTGGAGAAGAAGCAGCTACACGCAGAGGTGCGCTCCCAGTCGTCGGCGTGTGCTTCAGGTGGGCTACTACTTGCTCCATGCCAATGCTTTGGGCGATTTCTTTTGTTTTGATTGATTTGAGCGGTTCCAGGATGTAAGAAGATTGGCATGTTCTACTGTATTAGTGAATATTATAAAGGAATGTGCGTAGGCTACGAAGGCAGAAAACAAAATTTTTCTACCGCGCACACAGATCATGGATCATTACCACTAGAAGCGCAGCGCAGCGGAAGAAGAGTTGGAGAACCCGATCCAACTCTTCTTCCATCGAGATAGTAGCGGAATTAGCCGACCGTCCCGAACAGGTCGTCTCCTCCATGCGATTAACCACACCACGAGCAGATCCAATATGTAGGTTGTTGATGCCAATCAGCACCGCAACGAGCAGCGCCTCCACCGGTATCCACACGTCCGGGGCTGGAACGCCGATCGCGAGTGTACTAGCACTCGTGAGCGGCTAGGGTTTGGCTCGGGAGGTGGCGGCTAGGGTTTTTTCTAGAGGTTAACAGAAGCGTGTGTTTTTCTCAGCCCCTCGCCATCATATATATATATAGACCTCCTCACTTGGGCCTTGTAGACCGAGGCCCAATAGGAGTCTATTCGGATCTCTATCCGAATTGAGCCCACATCCGAATCATATTCGAATTAGTGTTCCAACCCGTTAAGTGTGCGACCCTGTAGGTTCACGTATACTTGGTCGCGACCCGGAAACGCCTTTCCGGTCACCCTGTTAATAGTGGCCTCTAGTAAGACATATTAACCCCAAAGTATACATAAAGATCATATCGGCTGAACCTGTAATGTTCTCATGTACGAATCACTTTGCCTCACGATATAGATTGAGCTCAAGGCGAGACCTGTGTCATCCTCTTAATAGCTCAATCACTCTCTCGATTCTGTGATGGATTATAAACTTGTGATTGACTCCTCAATCACCTTGGCATGGCCATGCACTTTCATAATCCATTACATCGAGGGGCCCAGAGATATCTCTCCCATAAGGAGGAGCAAATTCTATCTTGACCATTCACATCCCACTACATATTTCATGGCAAACCCGAAGACTACTTTTATAACTACCCAGTTACGGAGTAGTGTTTAGTAGTCCCAAAATAAACTACTACGCATGTTGGGAACCATGATGATCTCAAGTCTAAGGATTCTACATAAACACTACTTGAGACCAACTGATGACACATGGAATCTCTGCATTGTCTCATGACGGGTCTATCCAACATATGTTCACTAACACATGTCCATATTATTGATTTGGTATCACCATACCATGATCCATGAGACATAATCATCAATCAATACATATGTTGATCTTTGAATCATATTTGTTCCTTATATGATATATGATCAGTGATCATTTAAAATAGCAACATTTTAGCATTAAGAGTCTCATGAATAAGTCACATACTCATTGATCAAATGATAATGTCTATATCAAGGAACAAAGTAATGTATCATAAACATAACATGTGATATATATAACATCTCCATGTTGCCTCTAGGGCATATCACTAACATATTATGTGTCCTATTAGTTCTATCGAGGATGTATTACTATTATGCTGTAAAAATTCTAGATTTTGTGTTGTCATAGTGGAAGCATGTACCTCAAACCAAACCTTTTGTTTTATGAATGAAAGAATGGAAGAATGTACCAGAAGCGTGCTTATTTTTTTTTGGTGAAATTTTGCAAACGATTTCTATCCATGAGAATTGATATGTGGTTGTGTGCTACCCCTTTAATTGGTAATGTCCAGTCTGGGATGCAATCTCTGATTTTTTGTGGAACCAACTCGAGCTCCTGATCTGGTCTCAAATTTCTAAATTTTTCGTTGTGTGATGTATCACAGAAAGCAACTGCAAGAAACAATATCAGGTTGCTGACCAACGTGCATCAGATTCACACCAACAATAATTGAATTGATGGGCTGCTTGATGCAATGAGCCTGTTTGGATCCTGATACAAGTAGTACATAAAATTGTTTCACAAACACATAAATTGAAAAAAGCCACTCAAAAGGTCCAGTAATCCATTGTTTGCAAAACTCACTGTCTTGTAAGATTAGATGAACCCTGCAGTAAAATGGAACGTCAGTACACTTTGAGACTTGAGGGATAGGATGATAGCAAACAAAAGAACAAATTACCTAGAAGCATCACATGTACCTCAACTCAATGGAAAACCTCTGCACGTGGCTTCTTCTCCAATCATGTGCGTCGGGATGGTCAGAAAAGGGCGTGGCGGGATGGCCAGGGGTGGCGCGCGGTGGGATGGCCGATCTCCCTATATTGGAAAGTCTTACGACCTCCCAGGATCTTTTACGATCGGTTAGCGTCGTTTACGACCGATTCCGACCACTTACAATATTGTACGACCACTCAAACTCGCCACCGATCGCTTTGAGTCGTGGTCGTAACTTCACTGTAGCAGTTTACGACCGCTCCGCTGTATCGCTGCGCTGTCTTCCTCCAGCCGCTTGAGAATACCATGATCGAAATCCTTTACGATCACACAGTGATGTTGGCGATCACTGTTCACCGTGGTCGAAATACTTCAACGTGGTCGTAGCCTCCTTACGACCATGTACAAACTTTGTCGCAGTCATATGCCTTCAGAATACCTTCGACTTCTCTCGGATGTGGTCGTATCGCTTCTCGACCTCACCGTCTTCCGCTTCCGCTGCGGTCGAACACCTTTCGACATTGTCTATAGTAGATTTGCCGTAGTCGTAAATCTATTGTAGCTTTGCCGTGGTCGTAAGTCCTTACGACCACATTTTCCGTGGTCGTAAGTCGACTTCGCCCACGCCTACGAGATTGCACAGAACGCTCAGGGTTTGCTTTTCACTCCTTTCTTTCTCATAATTGCTTGGTGCTTATTGGTACACCTTGGTTACAAGACTCCACCCCCTTTTATACCCGGTTATACAACTTTAACTCGGGTTACGACTCCGACTACGATTACAACTCTCTTTCCAACCTGACCGGTCCGCCTGAAACTCACTTCGACTGCGACTCCAACTCAACTTCGATCACTACCAAAACCTGCATACGACTTCTAAAATAAGATTATTTCCAACATTCTCTCCCTAATCTTGTTTTAGTAACTTCCATCATGCCGATCTTCTTCCTTAATCACGTTGATTTTCTCCTGCTCTTGCTTCTTCTTTGACTGAGCTTCCTGGGCTGGAGCACCTGCTTCCATAGCCTTTGCTCTGGTCGTTTTCCTTCTGCGGCCCTCGCTCACGCTTCCTCCACCAGCAACTGATTTCACTGTCATGTGGTCTTGCTTTCGACCATCGTCCTTCACGCCATGCTTCCTCCCGCCACCTCGGGATCCATCTCTGACTTCCTTCTCTTGTTCGCGTGAGAGCTCCTCCCGAGCCTCTGCTTGCCACGTCTTTGCTTGCATCATGAGGTCTGCGTCGACTGCTCTCGTTGCTTCGACCTCCCTTTGCGCCAGTTGCCCCTGGTACAACTTCACCTTGCTTCCCTCCATCTGCATGCACGCCTCCAGAAACATCTGCATGCAAGTGGGCATCTCCTGTGCCGTTTGCTACGACTTCACTTGTTGCATGTGGTCGGAATCGACCACCCGGGCTAATGTTTCGACCACCCGGGCCACCCCTTCGCTCCTCGGCTGTGCTTGCTAAATGTGGTCCGTGTCGACCACTGTTTACTTCATGCGACCAGTGTCGACCACTTGGGCCGATGCCTCGACCGTTCAGGCCGATCCTGGGACCTGTGTGTGCAGGCAGTCATCCGAAGTCGGCTGAACAAATACCGCTGGTTTGTCGTGGTCGTAGTGACTTCTGACCACGCTCAAACCTTCTTTGCCATGGTCGAACGCCTTCCCGACCATGTCCGAACACCTTTGCCATCTTGCTCGTTACGACTTCAGATTTTTTCTTACCGTCTGCCACGACTTGGTTCTCTCCTGACTTGCTCGTTACGACTTCAGGCTGGCCTTCGACTACCTGTTGATGAAGTCTTTCATGCTCTGGCTTCTCCAGACCGTTCTCCACACAAACTGGTCTACAAATTTTCAACGGTATCTTGTACAATCGATTTACTGATTTTTGCACCTTCATTAGCAGCCGCTCTCTGCTGTCGAAAACTCTCAGGTGGTTATCTTTGAGCTCGATCCGGCAACCTTCTTCGGTCATTTGTCCATGACTTATGACGTTGTTGCAAAGACTTGGTATATAATACACATCTGACAGCGGTCTTTGACTTCCATCCTTGCACTTCAACAGAATTGTCCCCTTTCCTTTGATCTGCACGGTTGAGCTGTCTCCAAACTTCACTTTACCGAGCACATTCTTGTTCAACTCGTGAAACATTGAGTATGCTCCAGTCATATGATTGCTTGCCCCATTGTCTAGGTACCAATCTGACTGTTCCGGTGTCTCTTCTACCTTCTCCATTAAACTTGGGAACACTCTCCCTTCATTTAGCATCACCATTGTCGGCACGTCTTCTACACAATTGGATAGTAGCAAGTCAGTTCTGTATATTCAGAGGCTTGAGCAAGATTTGCTTCTTCAACTTTCTTCTTGCTCCTGCATTTTGCTGCATAATGTCTATACTTTTTACAGTTATGGCATTGTATGTGGCTTCGGCATTCGGCAGCATAATGGCCGAATTTTTCACATTTGAAACATTGAATGGGTGACTTATCTTGAAATCTTCCACCTCGACCAGTTCCACGACCACCTCTTCCTCCTCTTCCGGACTAAAATCCACGACCTTGTTGGCCATATGAGTCAGTCTGGTCCAAATTGTCTTGATTCCTCGTGTCCTCCTTAGCGAGCAATATTTGTTGGTTGTAAGACCCTTGTTCTTCGTTGTCGGCTTGATAGCTCTTCAGAAGCTGTTCGTGTGCTTTGAGCGCCCCGGTTACTTCCTCAATCTTCATCTTCGAGAGGTCTTGCGAGTACATAAGTGTGGTTACGACCGAAAGAAACTTCTCTGGTAGAACTCTCATGACCTTCTTCACTGCCACCTCATCCTTTAGATCATCGCCGAGAGATTTGATCTCGTTTACGACCTCATTGAATCGACCAGAGAATTCTTCCACGGTCTGACTCTTCCCCATCTTCATGGCTTCAAATTCGCTTCTCAATGTTTGGAGTCGAACTTCCTTCACTTGATCTACTCCTTCATGCATTGTCTGTAGAGTAGTCCAGACATCTCGAGCGGTCTCCTTCCCAATCAATTGTCGCATCATTGAATCGGGGACGGCTTGATAGATCGCCACCATCGCCATCTTGTCAAGTCGTTCATCAATGACCTTGTCTTTCTCCTTCGGTTCAACTGGGCCCCAGACACCCTGCGCGATCATGTTGACCTTCATCTTCATCGCCCAGATCGAGTAATTATCCGAACTAAGGATCGGATACTGCAGCGACACGCTTTCCTTCACCTTCTCTGCCATGACTAACCAAGCTCTGATACCAACTGTTGGAAAATCTTACGACCTCCCAGGATGTTTTACGACCGGTTAGAGTCGTTTACGACCGATTTCGACCACTTACAATGTCGTAAGACCACTCAAACTCGCCACCGATCGCTTTGAGTCGTGGTCATAACTTCACTGTAGCACTTTACGATCGCTCCGTTGTATCGCTGCGCTGTCTTCCACCAGCCGCTTGAGAATAGCATGATCGAAATCCTTTACGGTCACGCAGTGATGCTGGCGATCACTGTTCACCGTGGCCGAAATACTTCAACGTGGTCGTAGCCTCCTTACGACCACGTACAAACTTTATCGCAGTCGTATGCCTTCAGATTACCTTCAACTTCTCTCGGATGTGGTTGTATCGCTTCTCGACCTCACCGTCTTCCGCTTCCGCTGCGGTCGAACACCTTTCGACCTCGTCTATAGTAGATTTGCCGTAGTCGTAAATCTACTGTAGCTTTGCCGTGGTCGTAAGTCCTTACGACCACGTTTTCCGTGGTCGTAAGTCGACTTCGCCCACGCCTACGAGATTGCACAGAACGCTCAGGGTTTGCTTTTCACTCCTTTCTTTCTCATAATTGCTTGGTGCTTATTGGTACACCTTGGTTACAAGACTCCACCCCCTTTTATACCCGGTTATACAACTTTAACTCGGGTTACGACTCCGACTACGATTACAACTCTGTTTTCGACCTGACCGGTCCGCCTGAAACTCACTTCGACTGCGATTCCAACTCAACTTCGATCACTACCAAAACCAGCATACGACTTCTAAAATAAGATTATTTCCAACACCCTAACCCTACCCTGCCTTCGATTTGGGAATGGGGAGGAGACGACGATGAGTTTGAGTTTGAGACGACTGAGCAGGAGGGCATTTTCTCAGAGAATCGGGTGTGCGCAGGGGTTTTCGCAAAACATGCATTAGTGGGGAGATAAGAGCGCCCGCATTCATCTGGACAGCCCGTTTCAAATCGGATGGCCAAGATCGTGCATGTCCATATGTCCACCAATTACCTCTTGTTCACTAGATAAGTTGACACACACAAACACATATATGTATACATACATACATATATACATATATATATATACATATATATATATATACATATATATATATATATGTATACATACATATATATATATATATATATATATATATATATATATATATATATATATATATATAACACATACATGTATACATACGTACATACGTACATACATACATACATACATACATACATACATACATACATACATACATACACACATACATACATACATACATACATACGTGTGTGTGTGTGTATATATATATATATATATATATATATTTGTATATGTATGCATATATATGTATCTATATATGTATATATATATATGTGTGTGTGTGTGTATGTATATATGTGTGTATATATGTATATATATACACGGTAGTGCTATTTAGCGCCTGCGCGTATGGTACGTGCGGGTCGCTGACTACACGCACGAATTGATGATAACCAGCACGCTGAAAACTTACTGACGTTTTTGAATGCAGTTACCATCGATTCTAAATAAAGTTATTGCCAAACCTTCACAGTGCCAAAAAGTTACTGATGTTTCTGAATTAAGTTACCATTGGTAGCCAGTTAAGTTACTGTCAAACACACAAATTGATGATAACTAATTTATGAATTAATGATAACCTACGTGTCAGAAAGTTACTGACGTTTTTGAATGAAGTTACCATCGGTTCTGAATGAAGTTACCATCGGTTCTGAATGAAGTTATTGCCAAACCTTCACGGTGCTGGAAAATTACTGACATTTCTGAATTAAGTTACCATCGGTAGTGAGTGAAGTTACTGCCGAACGTTTATAGTACACAGCCGGTGGTAACTTTTCTCACAACAGGTTGTAACTTTGCTCATAGCGAGCAGTAACTTGACGTGCATGCATACATGCAGCAGGAGAGAAGAGAATAAATGCACTTGACTTGTGATTTTTTTATCTTATTTACAAGCTAAAAAATACAATAACTCTTTCATCAAAAATGCAATCTGCAATCTGTTTTCACCATTGTGTTTGAAATTACGAGCTTAATAAAACAAGATCCATATTGAATATGTTTTGATGCTGTGAAAATCATGTCATATAAAGTTGCTATCGATACGAATGAAGTTACTGCCAGTTTTATAGTGGTAACTGCAACTAACTTCATGCATTATAGATGGTAACTTGATGTACATTCGATAGTAACTTTAACAAACATTAGTGACTGAGCATGGGGTGAGATGGTGGAACGGTTAGCTGGATGGATCAGTTATGGGCGCGCGCTTAGTTTACACCTACGCGCTGGTTAGTGATATACATACATACATACATACGTACGTACGTACGTATATATATATGTATGTATGTATGTATGTATATTATATATATATATATATATATATATATATATATATATATATATATATATATATATATGATCTATTGGCACTTATTCTTTGATTTCAACCCAAAAACGTCTTCCTCATATATTTTGTATTTTGATTGTACTTCACAAAGTTGTAATGTGTTACATTTGAACTCTTGGACTATGTACTTTAAATTTTAAATTTGCAGCTTTGCAACCCCATTACTTAAATCTTAGATCTGCCACTGCTCCATGGGACGATGAAGACATGCTTTAGTTTTTTCATATGACGTAAAATAAGTCCGGCTTACCTAAAAAGTTATTTAGGTTGCAACCTATTTTGAAAAACCTTTCAGCTTAGAGTATGTTCATATTGACTGTGGCTGATAGCTTTTAGCTGAAAATGAATAGTAGTGACTGAAAGAAGTGATTTTTAGAACAAGGAGACGAGCGGTGGGGAAAGTGTGAGAGAGATGCGTGCACGAGATAGGAGAAAGAGGAGTGGGAAAGCAGCTTTAGAAAGCCAGGTGTTCATATTAGTTTCTGCTTCTGACTTCTCTAAATAGAAGTCAATATAAACAGACCTGTAATATCCTTAAAATTGAATCTCAGAACCCACTTTTACCATTACAATTGGAGAAAATGTGGTTTTTGCCATTGTTTTTTTTACATTATTGATTTTATGCCATTGGAATTGTAAATCTCTTTGGAAAATGCCACTTTAACAAGGTCAAAGCCCTTTGACCAAGCCGGAATGACCCTTATACCCTTTCATTCACGAAATTGCATTGCATTAGTTGTTGGTGCTGCATGAGATAAAAAGATCGGATTGAAATTCCAAAATAGAAAGGGGAGAGAGAGATGGTTCATGTGGTAATCACGATAGACGGGGAGAAGAAAATGATAAGGGCAGTTCTGACATTTTGAGAAAAGTTGAGCCACTATAGTATTTTCAAAAGAAGTTTGTGATTCAAATTGCATAAAATCAATAAGGCAAAAAGCAATGAAAAAAAATTCAAAAATCCTTAAAACCTGAGTGAGATAGTCCAAATTTTCTCTTCAGTGTTGGGGTACTTCTTTTGTTCAATAGGCCAACAAAGCTGGCACCGCGCAATGTGTTGCTAGTATGTACTAGTCGCCGGAAACAAATTCTATGTAGTCGCTATTATGACTGCAAGTTAAGCAGTCATAGTAGGACTGTCCGATCCCTAATGGACACTCAAGATTCAGTTGGAGGTGCAGCAAAACTGCAGCATAGCAGCATGTTTGAACCGTTCAGCCTACGGATGAACGACAGGTTACGTGCAAGTGTGCAACCGCTACTGTGCAGTCACAATAGCGACTGCAGGCGATATATAATTTCCGTACAGTATAGCAAGTCTCGTCTTAGCACAAATAACTAGGATGATCAGCAAAGCGAAACTATATATATAAACATCTCCATTTTTCATTAAAAAAATCGTAATATGTGGTCACTGGTCACCACACCCATTCGTGGGGCAAAACTCAACAAGAATGAAATTAACCAATCCAATACCCAAAAGGGAATTACAAAACTAAATTAAACTATAATAAATTTCTTCCAATAAATGACAAGCAAAGCTTTTACGTGTTTTGAAAAAAAAAACTATACTAAACAGCTTGGGATAAATATGTAATTGATAATTCTGACGGTTTAACAACAACGGCACTACAACTAGCCCACCCTCTCAACCCATAGATGGAGGTGGGCATCCACCATTGGGGCTGTTCGTGTCGCACGACGGCCCTGGCTCTGATCCTAGCTGCTGCAGGTACAGCCGCCGGAGAAGCTGGAGGATGGATTCGCCGGAGACGGCGACCGACGCTCCACCGGCCGACTCATCGCCGCCCAATGTTAACAGCCGCGCCGAGCTCGACAAGACGGGGAGCACCATGATCGTCATCAAGATCAGGGGCACAGCCGCAAACTTCGATCGCACCGTCTCCATGTCTTTCTGCCTAGCTAGCTTTAATTTCTTCTGTGATCAGTTCTCACAAACTTACAAATGTGCTGCCAACTTTGGCACTGTGAGGTGCAGCTCGCGAGCTTTCGCGCGCATATGAAGGGAATGGATCGGCGGCGCCTTCTGAATGCTGCGTGCGTGCGTGTTAATTACGTGTGCGACTGGGCAGAGAATTTAGCGAGATACAACGATGACAGAATTCTTCCTGCATACGCACTAACTTCACATGCGTGCAGATCAAACCAACCAGTAAACGAATGCTTATCCAAATCACAGTGCTGCTTTTGAATCTTGACCGGAATTAACTAACCAGCGCGTAGCCATTTTAACAAAGAACAACGGTTTTGGACGAGGATCCTGGAATTTTGAGCCTACAAGGTTGTCGACGAATTGGTAGTACAACTGCTAAGACACCTGGTATTTATGATAAGGTTGTGGGCTCAAACTATACCGAGAATGAACAAAATATTGCTTGCCTAGAATGTAAGAGCGCAGCACAATTGAGTTAGAGACCTAAGTGATACAATCAAGGAAGTGTTGTGTGTGTGTGTCTATATATATATATATATATATATATATAGAGTATAAATAACAGGGGCACCTAGGTGTCTGGACATCTAGTCTCCCTACCTTTGGATTGCTTTTAGATGCGTGCTAGTGTGATTGAGACTTTCCATCCATGATTAAGACTTTCCTTCCATGATTGATTTAGCATGCCTAATATATTACATACCATTGCTCTAGCACGTATCTAAAAGCAATCTAACGGCAGGGAGCCTAGGTGTCTGGGCACCTAGGTGTCCCATTTCAGCGTCCTATATATATATATATATATATATATATAGGAAAATTATGTATATATATATATATATATATATATATATATATATATATATATATATATATATATATATATATATATATATATATATATATGAGTTAATTTGAGTACTTGCTTATGGGGAAACTAGGACAATGCATATGCTTTATATGAATTGACTTGTTGAGCATCTTGGTTTTTGTTAATCTGGACTTCCATTTCCCCATCGATCAAATTCTCTTGAGGAGACAACACGAAAACATCCACTACATTTTGTTGGCCTCTATCTTGGGCTTTAAATTGACTGCAAGCTACAAATTGGAACACTACTACAAAATATACTATATTAGATGTCTCATCACAGACGATTTATGGGGAACCATCTATATTGTAATTATCATGAACCATCTGTATTGTAATTATCACAGATAGTTTTACAAAGCGTGAGCGTCTATGTTACTAGCGATGACTAGAACCGTTTGTGACACGGAATTATCACAGACAGTTATTGTTAATAACCATCTGTAATAGTTCACATATAGTTATTAAAAAGAACCATCAGACGTCACATATGTTTTTTAATTAGAACTATTTGTGATATTATTATAAACGGTTATTAATACAAATCGTCTTTGATGTATCGCGCTTCGTCTCCCTGATGCGTCTCTAATCGCTTCGTCTCCCCAATGTGTCTCTGATCGTTTTGGCTCCCCGATGCGTCTCTTTGTCTTACGCGCCAAATTTATAAAAATGATCATCCACTATGTACCAAAAATGAATCCCACATTGCTGATACACATATCTACTATCAAGCACAAACAAATAGCTCCGGCGGCCTCTTCCTTGTCGTCAGCATTGATGGCCAACCTGGCCATCTTGTACGAGCACCTCACTTACCGTATGCTGGCGGATGCAGTGGAAAGACACTATACCAACAGTGTCCTCCCTCGTATGTCCGAGGATTTACCAAAATAGTTGAAGGCCACCTTCCACTGTCTTGACATCCTCCTCCACAGTGTCTTCCGGTTCGTCTGCCACTTCCGGCGAGCTAACATCGCCATCGACGTGGTCCTCCACATTAAAGTTGCATATCTTCAGGAGAATTGCTATCGCTTGGAGTGCTTAATCAAGGTGATGAGCAACCAAGTCAACCTTACCGAGACCCCTTAAGAAAAGGAAAAGAGCCTATGTGCTCAATGCGACTTGATTATTCAATCAGAGGGTGTTTGGGAGACACTCGAATGAGGGTGTCAGTGAGTGGACGCATTTCCGACTTCGCTCGTTGATGATCCCGAACCATCCAATGCCGACCACGTTGCCTACAAAGTTTTGAAGATGGAGATAGCATGCTACCTCTGCCACTAAAAAACTTTGAAGTAGTTAGGTTTCTATTTTTTTAATCTTTTGTAAGAAGTGACTAGCCATGCTGTTTAGCCATATGTATATACAAGCAATTGGATTTGTATCTACTGTCTTCTATATATGTAAACAATTAAGTAATACATATTTACTCCTAAGGCATTACTGAATTTGCATTTATATATATAAGAATGAATTTAGAACCATTTGTGATGCATATTATCACAGACGGTTCTAATTTAGAACAATCTATAATGTATATTTATCACAGACGGTTATAAAGTAGAACCGTATGTGATGTATATTATCACAGACGGTTCTAATTTAGAACTATCTGTGATGTGTCCAACCTATTTATATTCGAACTCTAGGGTTTGTCCACGTCCCCACTCAGGCTTAATATATCTCTAACTATCCTCCCCCGAGCACACTGCCTCCTGCCCCGAGTCGGCCACATCTTTCCCGAGCATGCCACCTCTTCCCCGGCGTGCCTCCTCCCCCGAGCACGCTGCCTCCTTGGTTACTGCTGGAAGGCTCGGATAAGGGCGGTGAACTGATTCAGATTTGGGGCATGCTCCTTATCCCCTTTTCTTCCTGGTCTTTAGGCGGAAGGCTCGGAGGGCCCTTTAAATCCAGATGGGAGAGCTAGGGATCCAGGCGGAACTCAAGATCTCACCACACGGAACTTCCCTTTACTGCCTTCTTGTTGGCTTGGATTGCCATCACCTAGTGATCTTTATTTTGTATTCTTGTATTACTATTGTGCATAAGTTTGCCATGCTAGTTTGAAATCAGTTTATTGTCTATGAAATTTGTGAATAATACTAGCACTGGGAGGACTTTACATGATAGATTGAGGGTATTGAGATTGCTCGATGAGAACAAATTGTTAAACTTGAGATCATTATGACTATCTAGAAGTATTCTACTAGTCTATTGCTTTGTCAATTGTTAGTTATATACATTTGTTCAGTGTTCCTCACTGCTATCCCATTCTAAACATTGTCGAAATTCTATTAATACTGCAGTAGCATTTCTCAGTTACGTGCTTCTGGTTAGAACTGCAATTGTTTCTATCATTATAGTAAGGTAATTTAGATCAATAAACTAGCATAATTTAGAAGGGATAGTCACTATGATTACCACTTATTAATATCAGTTATTAATGCTTTCTACCACTTTAGCTTCATGATTTGTTTGACAACTGTCTGCAAGTTGGTGATATCTGAAGTAGAAAAATAATTTTACACATCACACACTAAGTATATCTTACAGAACCAAGAATGTATATTAATTCATTCTTTATTCTGTAAGATATATTTGGCGTGTGCTGTGAAAAATTATTTTTCTACTTCAGATATCACCAACTTACACTAAGTAACCACTGTCACCATTACTAATCACCATGTTGGTTTTCCATATCTTCCCCTTGCACTAAAAGCAGTATATTATGTCTTTGAAGCACAAGGCACAAGTGTGATATGAGATATGACTTTGTCTCTATCACTCACACTTGTGCCTTGTGCTTCAAAGGACATAAAACAAATTATACATTAAAGCCCAAGGGTGATATGGGGAGATAGAGATAAAGTCAGATCCAATATTACATTTAGGCATCAAAAGACATGAAGCCCACAGGAAGCAACAAACACAATCCTAATCCTAATGAAGCCCACAGGAAGCAAGCCGGGGTGAGTGATCATGAATAAGTCATTCTACTGTAATTTTGCTTTATGAGCGAAGTGGCCAGAGAGTCTTATTCACTGTTCATCGGGCCCTTCGCATCACTAACCAGACAAATTAAGACGGCAATGCAATGTTTTATATATCAGGTTTGGTGTTAACACAAATACCATAGAAACAAATAAAAGCACATACTAAAGGACTAACAAAGCGAAGCTTTTTATTCAAACCGTCATTATTCCTTACAAAAATAATCACCACCAATTCAACAAGGATACATATATAAAACCAATATAAATAAAAAAATTTACTACAAACTCAGAACAGCTTAGCATGATGGATATATCACGATGGCTTAGCGATGGTTGTTTATACATGGCCTACATTTAACCTGCACTTAGATCACGCATGCATATATCATATCAGCCCCGTCAACCCATAGATGGAGTTGGGCATCCACCGTTGGGGCTGTTAGTTTCGCACGATGGCCCCTGCAGCTGCTGCAGATACAAATGCCGGAGAAGCTGGATGATGGGCTCGCCGGAGTCGACGGCCTCTCCGGCCCACCCCTCGCCGCCAGCCAACGGCCGCGCCGAGCTCGACGCGACGAGGAACGCCATGATCGCCATCAAGATCACCGGCACAACAACGAACTTCAACCTCATCATCACCATTAGTATATCAACTTCTCTTCTGCTTTTTCTTGGCTAGCTAGCTAACTTGTCAGACGTTCTCACAAACTTAGAGCTTTGAAGTCTCAAGCAATCTAGCTTGTGCTAGAAATGTGCTGCAAACTCTGACACCCTGTGAGATCGATGGAATTTCACGAGCTACGCACCAGCGCCTATATATAGGGAACGGATCGGCTGCGAATTCTTGTTACGTGTGCGACTCGGCATGTATGCATGCAGAGAATTCGGCATGAAGGCACTTGCGCGGATGTTGCTCCCAGCTGCTTGATTTGGTGCATGGAAGCTAACTGAGTAGCTTCATAAGTCAGCAAACCGAATCAGCTTGTCAATCGATCAATGTTTATCCCAAACCACAGCATTTCTCTGAATCTTGCTGCGTTACCTTCACTTAGTGGTTCTTGCCGTAACGTAACAATCAATCTGGAAAGTACATATTGTACTTCGTATATACGGATTGCATGCAGTTGTATAGCGCATACTGAAATTAAGGTCCCGTTTGAAAAACACAAGAATTATATAGAAATTTCGCAGGAATATCATATGAAGCAGTTAATGGGCCTGTTCTTTTCAGCTTCTAAAAGCTACTTTTCAGCTTTTCTATAGTAGCTAGTTTTTAAACAGAGTATCTTTTTAAGATAAGATCTACTAGTTAATTGTAGTACATACTGTACCGACTTTATTTATATCAGCAAAAACCGCACGTGAGTTTCTGTTATTCTATAGTCTCTCGTACAAACAACCCAAAAGTCATAAACCGCAGCCGAAAGCCATAAGTTTTAGCAAAAAAAAAAACAAGCCCAAATTCTCGTGGGAATTGGGAAAATTTCCTCCGTTTCAAATGGGCCTAACTAGTTGAATAGCTAGCTAGCTAGCCATTTGAGTAAAGAAAAGATTTGGATTTGGATCATGAAATATGTTGCATTTTGTATAATTTGTGGTGCTGAGACTTGCGAACCAATTAGTAGCCCAACTAGTAATTTACCCGATTTTACGGTGAAGAATGTGGGCTCAAACCCCACCGAGAGCGTTATAGGGCCTCCGACGAAATTTAACTGGAGTCCCCCTAGCTTGATAAAGGAAAGACTACCAGGTTAATTGCACTAATTAGTTCAGGGAGAACAACAGAATGGAGAAACTACTAGAATATAGTCGAGAGTGCATGGTAGGCAGCACGTAGGGCACATGCTGATTTAATAAGGTTTTCTTTGACTTCAAATTCAGCCGGATGTACAACTTCCGGTCAGATTCTATGGCATATAAAGTATAAACTGGCATGCATGCATGCTTTCGCTTTGGAGTTTAGAATTTGGCCTTCTTTTCTTTCTGTAAAGTTTTTCTTTGGTCTTCGTTCTTCATTTACTTGTTTAAATTGGGGAGAGCTTCCATAGATGGAATGTGATGTCATGCGTTACAAAGAGAACTGTCTTTTGGAATCTACGTCATGCGTTGGACATAATTAGTTAATCTGGAGGAGTTCGTGACATTCCGTAGGCCAACTAATTGGCCAGATTTCTCCTAAAAAAAAACTAATGGCCGGCGGATTGGTGATGGTTTGCTGAACCAAATGGGTCGAAGGTACCAAATTAATTTAACAAGGACACGTATAACAACTATCCACTATCCTTCACTTTCCCCAACAGGTGGACTCCGTATAGCATTTTGGTTTATGTCTAAGGGGAACGTAATAGCTAGTTTCATGGACATCCGATATTTTCAAAAGTAGGATGTCATTGTAGTGGTCTGCCACTAAGAATGTTTCTCTTAAAGAATACAAGATGTAATCTCAACAGTTTCTCTTTATTGATGATTTGTCTATAGATGTGGTGTCCCTTCATGATTCAATAAGCAATATGGAAATAAACTACATCAATAGGTCTTTGTGAGTTGAAGCCTCTAATAGACTAGTTTTGGTAGGTAAAGTGTCCATATAAATTTTTCCTCAACACCCCCTAGGCACTTCGCCAAATGCACTTGTATATGCCTCACTAAAAACTCCTTTCAAAAATCCAGTGGAAAAACAATAAAATGAAAAGAGTATATAACTCGCGTTCTTGCCATTGCACGTGATGCTTCATTAAAAATTTCAATTGAGAAAACCCTGTGGGACAAAAGTGAACTAAGGGAAAAGAGTACAACACTTTGTGTCTCCTTATGTCTATGCCATGAACATGCTTCTCAAACACAGAAGCTAGTAAGTCTTAGTAAATAAATCAGCAAGATTAGTAAGGCTTAGTAAATAAATCAGCAAGATTTTTGTTTTCTTTGGATTTTCTGTATTTCTATATTCCCTTTCTCCTGCTGCTCATATGGGCAAAAATGCTTAGGGAGAAAATGCTTTGTCAAATTCGCGTTGACATAGCTATTCTTCATTTATGTAACGCAAGCTGCATTATCCTTATAAAAGACTGTGGGAACTTTATCAATGTTTACACCACATGAATCTTAGATATGATGGATCATTTTTCTAAGCCAAATACACTCACGTGTCATTTCATATAGAGTAATAACCCATGAATGATTTGTCAATGTAGCATCAATCGACTGTTTTACATATTTTCATAAATAGCTGTATCACTGCTTAGAAACACATATAAAGTCTGTGATATGGCATTATGGGGATAAAAAATAGCCAGCATCCGAGTAATCCGTTATCTTTGTGTCTTGACCCTTGAGGTAATAGATTCCAAGATCACATGTACCTTGTAAGTATCTAAGGATTCCTTTTATTTCATTCCAATGCCTCTTTGTAAGCTTAGAACTATATTTTGCCAAGCAACTTACTGCAAAAGCAATAGCAGGCCTAGTAAAATTGGCAGGGTATAATAGTGCTCCAATAGCACTAAAATATGGAGTTTTGGGCCCTAATATATCATCATTCTCTCGTTTAGGTCCATGTGGATCTTTCTCCACATCAAAGTCCTAACAATCATGGGTGTACCCATTGGATGAGATTTATCAAGGTAGAATCTCCCCAGCACTTTCTTGGTGTAGGTGATTTGGTACAAAAATATGTCACTAGATAGATTTTTAATTTGCAAACCAAGAAAATATTTAGGTTTACCCAAATCCTTCATCTTGAATTCCATCTTTTGGTATGAGCTAGCTTTGAGAATGTCCCCTATGTTTCCAATGATATTCAAATCATCAACATGCACAGATATGATGCACAATTCATCCTTGAATTTCTTTATAAACACACACGGACATACCTTGTTGTTCACAGATCCCTTTTGTAGAAGGGATTCGCTCAGTCAGTTGTACCACATATGACCTAACTGTTTCAATCCATATAGTTACCTTTGCAATCTAACACTATACATGTTGCGATTTTCATTCTCACTCATACGTGAAACCTTTAGTTCCTCTAAAATCTTCATATAGATTTCAGAATCAAATGATCCATACAAATATGCAGTCACAACATCCATGAGTTTCATGTCTAAGTTCATTCCTGTTGCTAGTGATATTAAATAACAGAATGTTATACCACTTATTACAGAAGAGTAAGTTTCATCGAAATCAATGCTGGGTCATTGCGTGAACCCTTGGGCGACTAATCTTACTTTATACGTCACCACTTCATTCTTTTCATTCCTCTTACTTTATACCTCACCACTTCATTCTTTTCATTCCTTTTTGTTATGAACACCCACTTGTATTCAACTGGAATGATATCAAAAGGTGTCTTGACCACTGGTTCAAAGATTTTTCGTCTGTTTAGCGAGTTTAGTTTATTATTGATTACTTCTTTCCATTTATCCC
Source organism: Dendrocalamus latiflorus (assembly GCA_017311315.1). Classification (NCBI taxonomy): domain Eukaryota; kingdom Viridiplantae; phylum Streptophyta; class Magnoliopsida; order Poales; family Poaceae; genus Dendrocalamus; species Dendrocalamus latiflorus. The sequence goes on along the minus strand of CM029632.1, from coordinate 13,180,999 downwards.
AATCATGATGATTCTTGCATTCAGCAATGATCTTTGGTGTTGGATCCAAATTCTTAGTATGGAAAGCAATCTTAGATGTAGAGCAGTTACTATTAGCACATCATTTGCCTATAAAAGATTTATCCTATTTTTCCATAATTTATGGCTAACTCTTTATCCAAGTAAATTGGTATTTTATTTAGATCAATCTGCTCTTTATCATTTCCCAAAATAGTTGAGTCTGAATATTCCCTTGCCCTAGTGTCAGTAGGTATGTTGTCCCTCGTACTAGGCCCCTCCCCTTGTGCTCCTACATAGGACGTCACCTACCGTGCTCTTGCATGAGGTGTGATGTCCACCGGATGTTTCTCCTTCATATTCAGTTCATCGAGTTTCTCCCCCTGCTCAGTATGTCTCTTTTGGAGACGTCACCGTGGTTTGAGATCTTTTAAACCAGGAGGCCTCCCCCTCTCTACTAAGAGTGGTGGAGTTAGATGCATCCAAAACCTAGGATGTTACTACTCTTTCAGGTGTATTTACCACTGGAATATGTGATTTGGTCACTCCCTTATGATCTGTTAATGAATCTGGCAGTTCATTTGCAAGGTTTTGTAAATCTATTATCCTCTGAATCTCTTATTTATATTCTTTAATGCGTGGATCCATACTATGAAGACTACTATCATGCCATGATAGTTCTAAACATTCCACTTTACTAGGTCATTTCCTCCCCCTAATGCCAGGAAAAGTTCTTCATTGAATACACTATCAACATATCTTGCTTTTAGTAGAACCCTCGTCACGGGCTCTAGATATTTGATTGTAAATGGAGATTCAAATCCCATGTAAATTCCTAATTTAGGCGAGGGTCCATTGACATACGCTGAGGTGGTGAGATTGGTACGTATACAGCACAACCGAATTTACATAGATGTGAAATATTTGGCTCTTTCACACGCACTAACCGGAAAGGTGAAATCTCATGGTATGCAAATGGCCGAAGTCATATTAATGTTGATGCATGTAACATAGCTTGTCCCCAACATGTAGTTGGTAAATTAGATTCCATTAACAAGGGTCTTACAATTTGCTTGATCTGCTTGATTAATGACTATGCAGGTCCATTCTGAGTATGAACATGCAGGATCGACTATTCTACCGTCATGCTTAAAGCTATACAATAGTCCTTAAATACTTTTGAGATAAACTCTTTAGCACAACGATTCGTGAAATCAACTGGGCAAATGAATGATTCCTAGTGGATAATAGATATACATGCGTCCACCGCATGGATGCATCTATTAGTACCATAAAGTGCCTAAATGGCCCATACATGGGCTCAATAGGTCCACATATATCACCCTAAATCCTCTCAAGAAACTTAGATATTTCATCCTAAATTTTGTGATATAAGGGTCTTGTTATCAACTTGCCTTCAACACATGCTTCGCACACAAATTATTCGGTTCTAAAGATTTTTTTTTAGACTTGAGATTGTGGCCAGCACAGTGCTGTGTTATTCAGCGCATCATTTCAAATCCAGGATGACTGATTTGGATATCCCAAGCTTTAACACATTCTCTACAATTATGCTCAATTCTACACTCGATTCTACTCATGGTAAGGTGAACTTGTTCTTAACTAAGTTTGAATAAGGATGTGTTGCTACTCAAAAGTCATGATTATGATTGTAGGATAGATGGTGATGCTCAGCGGGATGTGAGGAAGGAAGGGCGCTATAAAGACATGCATGTAGTACACATAATGAAATGAGACACTCATGCAGCAAAGAGGGTCACGCGTTCACATGAGAGGAGAGTGAGCAGGTCAAGTGAGTGTATGCATGGAAAAGGAGGAAGAAAAGGAGTATGAAAAGAGGAAGGAAAAGAAGAGAGGCCCAAGAATCCAAAGCCTAAGTTTTGGATAAGATTTCTAGGCCCAATTGGATCCATATCAAACCCAACTGAATTCAAATTAATTTAGATTCAACTCTGAAATCAATTCGAACTCAGTTTGGACCCAATAGGCCTGTAATAAAAAGCCCATAACTTTCACAAACGAAATCCGATTTGAGTGTTCTTGTACTTGTTGGAAAGATTATGCTAAGGCGCACGCAATGGATAAGTCCCTAGCTTTAGAAACATGACGGATAAACCACTATCTCTAAAATAATATGGAGGCCAAAATTTTATCTTTTCATTTTGTGTTCGTTTTGAGTCCAAGTCTTGTTAGATGTCTTAGCAGTGCTATATAGCTAAAGGTACATCCTGTGTATCATATTGGACATTATATTTTCATATTAATCATATTCTTAATTCTAGTTAGGGTAGGGTTTGTGCAAACATTACCCATACTAGAATTGGGAGTTCTATCTATTTTGCCATTCCATTATTCTTGTGATTTTCTTGTGAATTGTAGGAGCACGTCTACTTCTTTGCGTGGTGGGTGGACAAGGATCAAAGTGTGTTGTTGGGAAAATTCATACGTTGCAAGTTTCGGTTACCCATACCATTGTTGGTGCCATTATCCCTAAGTTATCCACGATCCTACATCACGAAAATTGGGCTCCCCATATCATCTTGGTATCAGAGCTGAATGTTGATGCAATAGGATCATCTATCCTTTAGTTTTAATTATGATTTTAATCCTGTCCTATAGTCTAAAACCAAAAATACAAAAAATTAGTTTCAATCTGTTATTCTTGTGAGTTTTGTTAGGTTTTGATCCATTAAAATTTTGTTTAGTTGTTGATCATACTATTTTCTTTACATACCTTGATATTTGTGTTTCATCTAAACCTTAAAATTCATTGGTTTTGAACTCCTCAAAATCAGCACCAAAAATAGATCCTAAAGCAGCAATCTGCTACCGCACACTACAGTGGTGCATCGCTATAGTGCCATGTGAATTCCAGCAGTGTGAGCAAGACATCAATCCGCTATAGCAGCCACTATAGTGCATTGCATGCTACAATACCACTTGATCGAGCAGCACAACGCGCTACAGTACCGAGGGTGCTACTGTGCCTTGCACACTAGTATAGTGTGAGCTACAGTATCGCATGGCGAATAGCTTGATGAACGCTGCAGTATCGTGCGCTACAGTTCCCTGGTGTTCCTTGTCAATCCTTTGGTCGCTAAATAATTTTTTCACTTATATCCTTTGGGAACCAATCAATTCTTTATGAATACTTTAATCTTATTAAGACTAGCTATTTAATATTGCTTATGGGCTGCTCATATCAAATTTTTGCACAATTTGGAGTCATTTCGCTATTTGGGTGTTTGCTGTATTTGTCGGTCACATAAAGAAAGAGCAAAAGAAAGTAAGAAGCAAAAAGTGCCAAATAAAAGAAGTCTAAAACAGAAATAAAAGAAAATGGAAAGTGGCCAAAAGTGTGTACAATATTACACCCATTGTTTCTAAAATTTAGATTGTGCATTAGTGTTAAATTTCTAACTTGTGCCCTATTTATTAATTCCAGCAATTAGCTAGCGTCTCTCTATAACTTGTGCAATAAGGGCTGTTATTATTCATTTATATTTTGATAGCTCATTCCTTCAATTGCATCAAGTTCAATCATCCTTGTGTGTGTGTTGTTGTCCTAAACATCTCTTACATCTTTTGGATCAGCAACTAGGCATTGAATTCTAATTTGAATTACCGCCTAGCTTTACAATAACTAGAATTTTAGATTGTGATAATATATACACTAACTCTATTTACAAGCTCCACATAAGCTTTTGGTGAGTTGCAGCACTTCGGCCTTGAATTCGTTTCACAATCACCTTTGTTTTGTCTATTGTCACCAAGGTACGTATTTGTATTATCGGGAAAAGCATAAGAGCTATTGGTAGGCAATTGAGAGAGTGAGGTTGAGTGATTCCACATAATTCTACATATTCTTTGCAATTTTTGCAATGTTAACAATGATAGGATATTCAAAAAAAATTATTTTGGTGCCACTTTAGCTACTTGTATTTTCCATTCTATGGAAATACAGATCCGGAGGAGTATCTCGGATAGGTGGACCAACTCGAATGTGACCTCAAGTTCTATAAGCTGTCCGAAATCAAGAAAGTGACACAAGCCACCATGGAGTTTGAAAAATATGCATACACTTGGTGGAAATCATATCCTGAGAAGCATTATATCACTACTTGGAAAGAATTGAAGGATGTCATGAGAAAGGAGTTTGTGCCATATAAATATGAGCTATGGTTACTTCATCATATGAAGAGCATTCATCAAGGACGTCGATCTGTCCAATCTTAGTATGATGAGCTAGATTATACTATGTATCGTGCTAACATCACAGAGACATATGCAATGAAGGCTTATTTCAAAAGAGGTTTGAATTTCAAGATCACTACTGCAGTTTGTTTGAAATATGATGGTACTATGTAGGATCTTGTGAATTATGCTATAGAGGAGAGGAGAATTATAGAGAGGTGTACACCATGGTTCAACATTAGTCCAAGTCCATGAAACATTGTGGCGGCCAAAAAATTATCTTTTCATTTTGTGTTCGTTTTTGAATCCAAGTCTTGTTAGAAGTCTTAGGAGTGTTATATAGCCAAGGGGTGTGCCACATGTTCCAGACGACATTTTCATATTAATCATATTCTTGATTTTAAGGTTTGATCAAAATTAATCATACACACACACATATAGAAAAATAATTCTATACTTCTAGGAGTATGTACTCTCACTTATTATATACTGCTTAAATAATATTGTTATACCTCTTTATCCTTTTGAGTATACTTTAATAATGGTTATAACATACTCCAAAGTGAGTTGCATGAAAATTTTCATCATAGTCCCATTTTTGTAGTATAATTTGTGTATATACTCCTTTTATGTATAGAAAAAATTATATAGTAAAAATAAATGACTTCAATGAAAATTTTCAACCAAATTACATTGGACTATCTTAGAATTAGTATTTAAATATACCGAAAGTGATAAATAAGTATAACATGTTTGTTTAAGTGGGTGTGTGTGTGTGTGTATAAAGCCTTTTTTCTACTCCCAAGTGTAGTTACTCCTTATATCGTATCTTGCAAAGTAGGGAGTATCTAATGCAACAGAGGGTATGTACATATAGTATTTGAGTATACAAGACCATCTAAGTGGTATGTATACTTTTTTAAGGTGGTATATATATATATTTAGCGTAATCCTTTCTTACGAATATGAAGGTATTAGCAAAACATGCCTAAAATCATGTGCTCCCTTGCAATTTTTCGTGTGGCTGGTGTTAGAGTATTTTAGAATTAGTATATGAGTATAACTAAGATGATAAAGGAGTATGTTAAGTTCATTTAGATAGTCTATCATAGGTGGGAGTAACTACACCAGGAAGTAGAATGTATTTTTCTCTCTATATATGTGTATATGAAAATAATTTTATGCTCCTGTGAGTACGTACTCCCACTTATTATATACCATTTAAATGATGTTGTTATATATATATTTATTCTTTTGAGTATATTCTAATAATAATTGTAAGATACTCTAAAGTGAGTTTTATGGAAAATTTCGTCAAAATTTGAATCTGAATTGAGTGAATGATCAAACCAACACGTACACGAAGTGAATACAAAACGAAACAATCTATAAAGAATACAACACCACTGGTGCCACTCATATGGTGAACAGTACAATCTATAAAGAAACAGCACCACTGGTGCCATGCACTCATCTATTGAACATTACCCTCCTACGTGAAAGGGACAGATAACGATGCGTCAGCGACACCACTATGACAATAATTGGTTTATACGATCTCCATTATTTTTGTTTATCCATGCCTGAATCTTTCATAGATCACGGTTTGTGTGGGCAACCACCATTTGAGCTGTTGGTGCCGCACGAGGGCCCCGCCGCCAGCTGCTGCAGGTACATTTGCCGGAGAAACTGCACCACGCCGTCGCCGGAGACGGCCTCCCCGGCAGGCTTCCACACGTCGCCGCCGAGCCGCCGCGCCGCCCCGGAGACGGCAAAGAACGTCATGATCACCAGGAGTATCACCGGCACAACAGCAAACCTTCTCATCATCGCCATGTACAAACAATCCTAAATTGATCACCAACCTCTCTGAATTGCTTCGATCAGTTGATTGCTCGCTCGATCGATCACTAGCTTCCTTCTGTCTCTGATCTCTTGTTAGCTTAGGGTGCGATGAACAGGTAGTAATTAAACTTGGGCACGATGAGATGTTCCATGCGGTACCCATGCGTATATATATGGTTCATGTTACGTGTGTCGTGACGAGAGAGATGTTCGAACGAGATGTTCCATGTAGCATCAGGGAATGCACCTGCGAGGAGGTTACCGACCGGAACTGACAGGAATGTTCTATAGGCTGCATGCACTAACTTCACATGTCGCTATATCTGCTTACTAATTAAGCCCAGTTTGTTAATTAATTTGCCAGAACATGATCTAGTCAACAACTTCTTTTGGTGTACGTCGACGTAGTTTTTAAGTGGTTCTTTATTTAGTTAATTTGATGAAGCGAAGAATGAAATAGTGTATATGTAGAATGCGGCGCGAAAAGTCGGAGACCGGCCGGCCGGCCGGCACGAGATGGAAGAATAGTAAGAAGCCGCCGTCTGACTCGAGAAGACCAACGTACGATTTTGGATCTAATACAATTGCTGTGGCGATTTGTTTGATTTGGACTGAGTTGCGCCGCGCCGCCACCTCGCGAGGTGGTAGGATGCATGCATAGATTGGTGTGCGCGCGCTGAAACTGCTTGGTCACGAATGCATGAATCATGCATGACATATGCATGTACATTACTAACGAGTAGTACTATGTAACTAGTTATTTATCAAGGGATTATGTCTAGCGCAAACTATTCATATCTGTGCGCAACCATGGAAACTTTCCTGATGAAGTGTTGGATGAAAGGTGAATGGACTAAATATGTAGGACTGCAAACAAGCCAAGTTCGAGCAAGCTAATCTATGTTGAGCTCTGCTCACTTTATGAGAGAGCTCTAGAGTCGAGTTAGAGATTGTGCTACAAAGTGCTCTCATGGTCATGTTATCCTGAACTGAAGCCAATCTTGAGCCAGATGTGATAAGTGAAAATTTACTATTAATTCGTTGCACCAAAAAATTTTATGTGCAAGTTAGGTGAACTAGTTGAAAGCCACATATAGTCTTGCGACCATATAATAGGATCCCAAAAAACTCTACTTTAAAACAAAACTAGCCGAATTTTCCACACAATTATACTGCTAGATATTACATTACATCACTAAAACAAAAATTTCTCGTAAAGGCAATTTACAACTTGTCTGTAAAATCTGGATTTTTCTATTCTAAAGACGTTTTTTTGAGACACTTTAGAAATTACGCCATACTTTTTCATCTTGAGACGATTTCTAAAGACGTTTCAGAGGCACATACATGCTTCTGTCTTGTAGAGACTTTTTTAGACGCTTTGTAAACCACCAAAAAAACTTGTCATGTAATGACAATTTTGAAACGTTTTCTACTACTCTAGAGACGTTTTTGAGGTGGTTGATATCTATTAAAAAAGCTACATATAAAAATAGAAAATATTTATAATCAAATGTGCTTTGAGGTTGTGATGTTTATTGCGAGTTGTCTATGATTTGCTTTTTCCATAATAATGTCAAGGGTTCGAGTACTGGCTCTTCAATAGCGTGCAAATTTTTTGATTTATTTTTTCTCAAGTTCGTCATGCTAGTAATGTCTCTATTTTTGTGTGTTGGCTCTTGCATAGTGTGCACAGTTTTAGATTTATTTTTTTTCTCTCAAGTTCATCATGCTAGTAGCACGCTATAATGCCACTTACGTAATGTTTCTATCTTTGTAGAGACATAATAAAACATCTCTAGAAATTACTACAAAGAATATAGAGACGTGTGGATAACGTGCGATGCTGCATGAGGAGGCACTTTTGTGGCATTTTAGAAAATATCTCTACAACGACATAGAGACATGAAAATATCGTCTCTACTATACAAAGAAAACGTCTCTACACGGGAGTGTTCCTGCAGTCCGTAGGCCTGGGCAAAATACCCGCTACCCGTTACCCGTACCCGAATCCGAAATACCTGAACCCGAGGTACCCGATTCCAAATTCGGATAGCGATTCTGATTACCCGAAATTAGTTTGGGTAGTTCGGGTAATATCCCCCGGTACCCGAACTACCCGAATTACCCGAATTGTCTTTGTGTTTGTGATGTGTTGTCGGTTGAACACTTGAACTTATCACTTTATTAGTATATGATTCTCTCTGTTTGAACAACTGCCTGTGATATATTATTCTATGCAAATTGCTGCTGAAATTATGTGCAAATTCTGTGCAGTTTGCTGGTTTTCTGTAAATTCGGGGATATCGGGTATACCCGAACCCGAATTATCGGGTACCCGAAATTGCGGGTAGTGTTTTTTTGGGGGCTAATATCGGGTAGCAGTTTTCATTACCCGAATTTTGAATTACCCGAATCGGGTAACCCGAACGCCCAGGCCTAGCAGTCCGTGTGTTTATATCAAAACATAAATTTGTACTTATTATACATTTTTACTGTTTATGATGAAAATATAGTTGTATTCCTTATACAATTTAACAACTCTTTCATATATGACTAATTTGCACCGTTATAATCTATACTACCACAATTTATGGTATAGATCTTTCTCTTTTTCATCTGATTAATATACATTGTCACAGGAGATGGATCATTACTATCACTACTACAGAAATCATCATCACAGACGGTTGAAAAACGTCATCACAGACGGTTATATGAACCGTCTGAATTTATGGGTCAGTGATAGTCGAAGGTTATCACAGACGGTTTTTGAACCGTCTGTGGTGTACATATCACAGACGGTTTGGAATCAAAAACCGTCTGCGATGTATCGATATCACAGACGGTTTTTAATAAAAAACCGTCTGTGATATTAATATATCACAGACGGTTTTTATTCCAAACCGTCTGTGATATCGATACATCGCAGACGGTTTTTGATTTCAAACCGTCTGTGATATTGATATATCGAAGACGGTTTTTACTTAAAAACCGTCTGTGATATTGATTTCTACCCCTAAATCTATTTCTGTTTAAATGGCTAGCCTCAGGAAATGCTAGCCATGCCCTCTGAAACAAGCAGATATATACATACAATTCACATGGGAAATCATTTCACATACATAAAACATCCAATTCACATCTCAATTCATTTCACAAACATAAAACATGCACTTCACATCTCACTCATTTGACAAACATAAAACATCCATTTCACAAAGCAAATAATTGAAATAAAATATCCATTTAGAAATATACAATTACAAATCCGGAGTGATAAGAGCAATAAAAACTCATGGTGCGCAGTGGAACCGTCCTTCTGGCTTTATAACTTGAGTCAGCAAAAAGTACGCTAACTCTGATCGAATTCGGCCAAGGTCAGGCTGTTTCAATGCAGATGACGGGATAAATGCAGCCTGTCGATAGGAATATCAATGTGCGTATATATAACATGATAAGTATGAAGTAATTATGGGAAGATTGACAAACCTTGGGATTGGTAATCCTCGAGGAATCGAGGAGTAGTTCCATATGGTGGCAAACGTAGTAGCCACATGTGTTGCCCGGCGGCTGCTGGTGGCACTGCAAAAAATAGAATGTGTCAATTCAAGAGGCATTAATTACTACAAACTGTTGCATAGGATTAATTAATGTGTAATAGCGAATACTTTAAAATCTCGAGCATGTGTCAGGCCTTTGGCCCCTGGCTTGGAGTCACCTCCCTTTGCAACGTACATCTCGAACGCCCTACGTGATTCGAAAAGATTAACCTTAGTCATTCGGAAGGAAAGAAAGAGTTCAATATAGGTATGTATGGAGAAAATGTACTTACGCATCGATTACTTGGCTGATAAGTGTGAAGTCCATTTTATTCTTACTTAGGGAATCAAGGTAATATACCATGTTCCATTTTGGTACAATCACTATTAAAATCCAATGATAGCTCTGGTTGTAGGGCATAAGTACGTATTCATCAGTGCGGTAATCCAGCAGTCCAGCTGCAATGTACCTCTGGACGAAGGGTCTATCCTCGTCGATGGTATACTTGGCGACCATGTGTGGGTCCAATAAACCAACCGATGCTTTGGATGCCCTAGCTTTACTCAGCATGTGGCTACATATATACACAAGAAATCAACAAATTATACGAAATTTATCGGTATGACATGAACTGAGACTGTGATTGTACACACTTACAGCGTCCAGCATCGCATGAGAGAGACGTCCAGAGTGTTGAGCGTGTAAAGATCGAATAAATCATCAAAGGTGACTACGAAGACACCGTTTTGCATATTGTGATGTAAATCACTCGGCAAGAATTTGATAGAGATACTTGAGATCCGCTCTTGCTCTGGTTTATTGGACTGTTGCATGTACCACATGTGTAATTGCACGCAACTATATGCTAGGCGTTGGAGGGCCTTTTCCTCGAGCAACGGCTCGCCAAGCACGAATTTGCGAGCTAATGGCTTGTACGAGATTTCATCATTGGTCTTTGCTTTGCTTTTGCCCTTGCTGCCCTTGCTGCCCCGACTGTTGGTCGACTTTACAGGTAGCACCGGTGGTGGAGGTTGCACTTGTTCAGGTAGCGGGTCCGGTTCCGGTTGCCCTTGTGGAGAAGGCACCAGTGCACATTGCTGATCTGCCACCGGTGAATAAGGCTCCAGGCAGATATCACTTTTGGGCCACTGGATGAAGGATCCAATGGCTTGCCCTAAAGTCACGAGCTCGTCGTTGGTGGGCTTCGGTAGTGGGACGACCTCAAAATTGGTGTTTACCCCATCTACTGACACTTTTGCGAAGCCTGTTGCTAAAGGTTGACTGTGCACCCTGGCCTCGATACCAGACGGATATGCCATGCCCCACGCAGCGCTCAACGCAACGGAGGCATATCTTACTTGGAGCGTGCACTTCGTAGGCTCCTACATAACGATACAAAATTAGCTACTCAATTAATAGGCATATCAATGGAGCAAGCATTCGAGAGATAATAATTATTACCAGGATGTCGTCCACCGGAAATCTGCCCTCGCTTTGCGCCGGATTGGACGCACAACTACTCGGATGGTTGCGCGGGCTAGCTAGACCAGTAGCGGCGGCGGCGGCCTGCTGATTTTCTGTAATTCTCCGCACCTCATCTCTAACATAATCAGCAAGCTCCTCTCTAAGAGATGCCTTGATCTCTTCTCGTAGCTGTGCCTCGCGATCGGCTTTGCTTCTCTTCCTACGCCGATACTGGTCAGAGTCATCTTGGAAACCATGTTTCCAAGGAACATAAAGCCCAAGGCCTCTCGTACGGCCTGGGTGCTCCTTGTTTCCTAGGGCAGCGGAGAGCATATCATTCTCCCTTCGTCCCTGGAATGATCCCAGCGTAGATTCAAAACTCAGCTCTTCCTGCAAGAACACGACATGTCATTTTACTTCGTAGGAGGTTGTGGAGTAATTACAAGCTACGTAGTTCGTTCGATATCTTACCAGGCGCTGGGACACTTGCTGGTCTGCAGGGTTTCGAAAGGAGACGTCCCCCGATGTCGTTGTAGATGACCTTGCTCTAATCCAATTTCGAGCGCGGTCATCCAGGATATTTGAAAATGGCGGGGCGATGTCCTGCTGGGCTGCCAGTTCATCCTCCCTCGTCCACTGCAGGATTTTACCCGCATACCCAGCTGTGCCAAGTCTGTGGGGGTGGGTGTTTTTTGCCTGGAGGGCCTTGTGCGCCGCACTTGTACTTTTGAACTCGTCGGTAATCTTCATCGCCTTGAACTGTTCCCATTGTGATTCCAAGAATGGGTATTTATGATAAGGCGTTTCGTCTGTCTCCACATATTTCTTGACAAGCGTGCTCTTGAAGTTCTTCCATGCTTTGCACGCCGCTAGTAAGGTTTGTCGTTGCACGGCGTCTTGATGTTCTTCTGGGATCTCAAACGACGCCAAAATTTCTGTCCACAGCTCGCTTTTCCGAGTCGGAGGCACGTCCTTCCACGAATTGAATGTGATCTCAATTCGTTCTCGTGCAACTATGCCGATCATTCTTCTCCATGCGCTTACTGTTTTCTTAGGAATGAGAGGCACCCCAGATACATTGACCTGTGTGATGATAAATCGGCCCTCAGGCTTCTTCGATAGCCCTCTTCCTTGGCGTTTTGCTTTTGGAGCGGACTCCTCCGGCGAAGATGGTGAAGAATGAGTGGAAGACATGTTGCTCTATTAGGACAGGATGAGGAAACATGATGCTCAATGATATGAAGAGAGGAGAGGAGTAGAGGGGAGGGGAGAAGGGAGGGGGAGAAGGGAGGGGGTGATGTGGACAGAGAGAGGAGGTAATGTGCCTATCTTAGTTCCATATTTAATTCCAACTAAATTCAATTTATATTTCCAACATAACATGAATGACATAAATTGCATGTAAACATATAATTCTATCTTGCCATTCATAACCATGTAAATATTCAATGAATATAAACACCAACATGCTGAAATAACATGACAATCTGTCTTCTAAGCAAATAAACAATTAAATCCAGCATTACACAAATTAATTGTTTTAGATTTGCTCTCAGTACAGAGTTGCGCAAGATTGAAAATCTTGGCCATCTCATGCTAATATCGACACTCATCATCAATAATCTGATTATTAAAGATTTGAGCTCACAAAAATACATGTCTAGACAAGATTAATACTGCATCACAAATAGATCAATTGAATAAAAGGATCTGTTCTACACAAGATTAATACTGCATCACAAGATTAATATAATACTGCATCACAAACAGATCTCAAAAGATGTAAACTTATATGCCCAGCCGAAATAAGGTCTAACAGTATAGCCGAAATACCAAGGAGCTCAAATCTAACTCAACCAGATTATTTCTGTTTTCGATATTATCATCACAGAGCAGGAGGAGGCGGCAACGGAGGATTGAATGCACTCACAGTAGGAGGCGGAGGAGGAGGAGGCGGCAACGGAGGAGGAGGAGGCTGCGGCGACGTCTTCGTCCGAGGAGGCGACGACGGAGGAGGAGAGGAGGCGGCGGCGACGGGCTCGGGGGCTCGGGGATGGCGGCGGCGACGGGCTCGGGGGCTCGGGGATGGCGGCGGCGACGGGCTCGGGGGCTCGGGGATGGCGGCGGCGACGGAGGAGGAGGAGCGGGAGAGCCGCGAGTTTAATTAGATGTATATCACTGCAGCGGAAAACCCTAGCCAGAGGGAATATATAGCGGGATTAGCACAGACGGTTCCACATTTAGAACCGTCTGTGAAATTATTATCACAGACGGTTCTAAATGTGGAACCGTCTGTGATATTAATATCACAGACGGTTCTAAAGTGTGGAACCGTCTGTGATAATCATTTACACCCGCACCTACCAGCTGCATTACAACACCAACCAGCTTAAATGCCAACATACAACACAATATATTTCTTCACACATTTGCCACATACATCACACACATGCATTGTTGTATACAAATATGCCAATTCACATATACATAACACATATACATCATTCTACTTGCTTATTTCCTTGGCAACATATAACACAATGTATTTCTTGACACATTTGCCACATACATCACACACATGTATTATTGTATACAAATATGCCAATTCACATATACATAAGACATATACATCATTCTACTTGCTTATTTCCTTTAAAAATTAGCCCTTCATGATGATCAATGCGTACGTAACTAGTTTCGTCACGTTGTTCGTCGTCGACCCTTATGCCTTTTCCAAAAGGAGGTAACTCGTCAAATTGATTGTATTCTTCCTCATCCACTACATTCTCTACTCCGACAATTCTCCTTTTTCCATGAAGAACTACATGACGTCTCTTATTTGCCGGGTCGGTTACATAGAAAACTTGAACAACTTGGTTGGCGAGTGCGAATGGTTCGTCTTTGTACCCGACACGTTGCAGGTCCACGGTAGTGACACCGTACTTGTCAACCTTCACCTGTGGGAGATGCACCCAACGGCAGCGAAATAAGGGGATCTTGAACAACACGTAGTCGAGCTCCCAAATCTCTTCTATAAACCCATAGTACGAGTTTCTCGACCCATCGGTACTGAACGCATCTATGCGGACACCGCTGTTCTGGTTAGTGCTCTTAACATCCTGAGACTGTGTATAAAATGTGTACCCATTTATGTCATATCCTTGCCATGTCACAACTGTAAATGTTGGCCCTTTTGCCAACCATGTCATCGTCTCACTTGGCGAGCTCCTAGCGATTTCCTCCTTCAACCATTGGTTGAACCGACTGTTGTGTTGTCTCATGATCCAAACATCTGGCCGCTCCGGATTCTGTTGCCGAAGCACATCCTTGTGCTGGTCGACATAAGGCGCCACTTCAGTCATGTGTTGCAAGACCGTGAAATGGGTTTGAGTATACGTGTCTATATCTGCAGTGATTGCTTTCCTTCCGATAGTTCCGATACCTTTCAGTCTCCCCTCATGACGAGATCGAGGCACACCTATCGGTTGAATCTGTGCCATATAATCGACACAAAACTCAATAACCTCTTCGCTTGCATAACCTTCGACGATGCTGCCTTCCGGCCGAGATCGATTCCGTACGTAAGACTTGAGAATTCCCATGAACCTCTCAAATGGGTACATGCTACGTAGGAATACGGGCCCGCACATTTTTATCTCCCACACAACATGAACAATGAGATGGACCATGATGTCGAAAAACGAAGGAGGGAAATACATTTCAAGATGACATAGAGTCATCACCACCTCGTCCTGCAAAGCATCTAGTCCTTCGGGATCAATGACCTTCTGAGCAATTGTGTTAAAGAAATAACATAGCCTCATGACTGTCTCTCGAACTTTGATCGGCAAAATATTTCTAATTGCAATAGGGAGCATCTGTGTCATCAGCACATGACAATCATGAGACTTCATGCCATTTAACTTCAAATCTTGCATCGAAACAAGTTTCCTCACGTTGCCGGAGTAACCAGACGGAACTTTGACACCATGCAAGCACTGGCACAGTTCTGTTTTCTCGGCCTTGGACAGAGTGTAACACGCAGGGGGAAGGTACGTTCGTCCATTATCTGTTGTCGGTGCTAACTCAGGCCTGATGTCCATATCAGCCAAGTCAAGCCGTGCGTTGACGCTGTCCTTTGTTTTATGAGGAATGTTCAGTAAGAGACCAATCAAGCTGTCACATACATTCTTTTCTACGTGCATGACGTCGATGCAGTGTCGAACATCTAGGTACTTCCAATAAGGTAAGTCCCAAAATATTGATCTCTTCTTCCAGCTAGTGTTCTTCTCATGAGCCCTCAATTTACGTCCCTTTCCGAGGATAACATCTAAATGCTTAACCATATCATAAACCTCGTTTCCCCTTAAATGCCTTGGAGCTGAACCGTCTTCCTTCTCTCCATCAAATTGTTTCTTCATCTTGCGGTATGGGTGAGCCCTCCGAAGGAACCGGCGGTGACGCATGTAGACAGTTTTGCGTGAGTGTCTCAGCCACACACTCTCGGTACCATCTAAACAGTGGGTACAAGCTTTCGCACCTTTAGTACTCTGTCCCGATAGGTTACCAAGGGCAGGATAATCATTTATGGTGCAGAACAATAAGGTGCGCAAAGTGAAGTTCTCTTGTTTGTATGCATCCCATACCTGTACCCCTTCGTTCCACAGTACTTTTAGATCTTCCACCAATGGTGCTAGGTACACATCGATATCATTCCCAGGTTGCTTCGGCCCTTGGATAAGTATCGACAACAAGATATACTTTCGCTTCATACACAACCAAGGAGGAAGGTTATACATGCAGAGAGTCACGGGCCATGTGCTATGTCTGCTGCTCATGCTACTGAAAGGATTCATTCCATCTGTACTCAGTCCAAACCTAATATTCCTTGGTTCTGCACCGAAGTCTGCAAAACTCCTATCGATGTTTCTCCACTGGGCAGAATCCGCAAGGTGTCTTAGCATTCCATCCTTCTTCCGCTCCTCCGAGTGCCAACGCAGTAGTTTTGCCTCCTTTGGATTTGCAAAAAACCTTTTCAAACGGGGAATTATAAGAAAATACCATGCCACCTTAGCAGGCGGTCCTTTCTTCGCCTCTGTTCCCTCGCTGTCATCTGATTGATTGTTACGTTTGTATCGGGATGCGTTGCACACCGGACATACATGCATGTCTGCATACTCTTTACGGTAGAGGATACAGTCGTTCGGACATGCATGCATTCTTTCTATTTCCATTCCCAATGGACAAAGAACCTTCTTGGCTTTATACGTGGTTTTAGGCAACTCATTTCCCTCCGGAAGCATGTCGGCTAAAAGACCTAGCAGTGCTGTGAAACTCTTGTCGGACCAACCGTTGCTTGCCTTCAATTTCAACAGTTCAAGCACGGCCGACAACCGCGTGTACTTTGACCTGCAGCACGTGAACAAAGGTTTCTCCGAGTCCTCCATCAAGCCCCGGAATTTAACATACTCTCTCTCATCATAGTTCTCTTCTACATCGCGAAGCATCTGATCCAGATTGTCGTCGTGCAACCTATCTGAATTCGCACAACAATCGACATCATCCGGCAGCATATCATTCACTTCACCGGCGATGTCGTCCGGCGGCATTTCATTCACTTCACCGGCGATGTCATCCGGCGGCATTTCATTAACTTCACCGGCAATATCATCCGGCGGCATATGATCGTTGACTTCGCCATGACTGGTCCAACACGTATAACCCTTTTTGAAACCCCTCCGAATCAAGTGCGCTTCAATTTGCCCTCGGTTCTTAAACATCTTTAAATTCTCGCAGTCAGTGCATGGACAGTACATATATTCCACCCCCTTATTCAACATATCCTCCTCGGCAGCTCTTGTAAAATCAGACACGCCATTAATGTACTCTTCACTCACACGGCTAGCGGCATACATCCAGCTTCGGTCCTACGTTACGTACATATATAACAACTTAGTATTACAAATTAAATTAACTAATTATTACTACATATACATCGGCCACATGTATTATATTGAGGCTTATTAATTTGCTAGCTCAATTCATATTATAAACACAACAACTATTATTGCAAACTATCTTCAATTAATAACACTCACCAATTACTTATATCTAGAGCATGAAATTCATTACTAACCAAATCTAGAGCAAATTTGTAATGCATGCAAAGAAAAAATGAAATTCATTACTAACCATATCTAGAGCAACCGGGAAAATATAAGTAGCTTCAAAGCTCAATATCTGCCTCCTCCCACCAAATTAAGTGGCCTGAAATCGCCAAGCTTGCCTCCAGAGCGAAAGAGTAAAGCAACCAGCTAGATTGTGGATCGAAATGAAGACAGATGCGGTCTGAGCAGCGCAATAAATGCCTTAGCCATTATCACAGACGGTTTTTAACTAAAAACCGTCTGTGAATTATCACAGACGGTTTTTAATAATAAACCGTCTGTGATAACTAGCTTATCACAGACGGTTTTTTATTAAAAACCGTCTGTGATAATCTGGGATTATCACAGACGGTTTTTAATACAGACCGTCTGTGATACTTAGGTAATAACCGTCTGTGATAATCCATTTTCCCGCCACAAATACCACAGACGGCCTCCTAATTACAACCGTCTGTAATAGTGTTCATCAGAGACGGTTTCACAAAACCGTCTGTGATGAGGCGTCTCCTATGAGGCTTTCTGTAGTAGTGTATGGACGGGTGGAGAAATTGCTGACAAAGCCGTTGATGTTGGAATACAAAGGAAGAAGTTGAACCTCGGTGAAAGATCACATGCGAAGCTGGGAATGGAAGAGCAGATGAGATGGTAACAAAAGTTAAGAATGAAGAAGGAAAAGATCTAAGAGAACTTACCAAAGAGACTGGGAGCTTAATGATTCAGTAGGAAAGAAATGTGACTATTAGATGTTCGTTGCCGTTGGAATGTTTGGAAAGTGCTGTAAACTGCTACTATGCACTCAAGCTAAAACATAATTAACTATCTGTTTTAATAAAAACTAGCAAATTTACATGTACAGTTGCGTGGCTAGATATTATGATACAATTATTTTTCATATATAATTCTATTGTCTATAATTAAAAGACAATTGTATTTACTATACAATTCTAATACACACACATACACACAGTAGCACTGTTCTGCGCCTGCGCGTTTTGTGCTTGCAGTTTTGTGCCTCGAAAAGTTATCACCGGCTGTATATTGTAAGCGTTCGGCAGTAACTTCACTCGCTACTTCATTCAGAAACGTCAGCAACTTTCCAGCGCTGTGAATGTTTGGTAATAACTTCATTCAGAACCGATGGTAACTTCATTCATAAACGTCAGTAACTTCCCCATGTATTATACACCTGTACGTTGGTTAGTGTATATATATATATATATATATATATATATATATATATATATATATATATATATATATAATCTGCACCGTTATAATCTGTTCCTATTAAAATAAGTGATAAAGGTACTTCTTTTTTCTCTCAATTAATTTGCGAATTTTAAAGATTTTTTAGTATTATTATGGAATCTTTTTTTGCTTTTAGAATAAATGAGATGACTTAAATATTATTAGTTGTTTTTTATTTATATAGCATTCCTTGTCTCAAACTGGTCTGTGCCCGTGAGATGCGTGATGGTGGAGCCCTGGAGAGTCACTGGTTGGCTCAACGCATGATAATGGGCAGAGTCAATGCGACCATGCGCGGCCACGTCACGGTGAGGTGATCAATGATCACGGTGTTGGGGAGGGGGAACACCACAACCGCAAGAGATCTGCTGGTCAGTATCGGTGTTACGATGAGATCAACTGGCCTCATAGGCGCCGCACCAGTCACCGTGTATACCGAAGTAAAAGAGGCGATAATTCGTGATGAATCTTTTTTAAAAAAAATTAAAAAAATCGAGGCCACATGTGTATTTTCAAAAAAGTCGAAGGTCTTTTTCGTAAAAAACCGAGGGTCTGTACGTAATAAATGAGGACCCGTACGTAATTTAGAAACCGCGGGGCGCTATCCTGCAAAGTGGAGGGGCTTGAAAAAAACTGGTAGGGACCTTTTCGCGAGAACCAAGGACCTTTACGTAATTTTGGAAAAACGTGGGGATTTTTTTCGCAAAACTGCTCCCCTGACCGTACGCGTATTTTGCCGCCATGCGCCGGCTGAGGGAGCGCTGGGGGCGACGTAGCCGCCCTCCCCTCGCGCGAATCCTTCCGGGCGTATGTCTGGTAAGATTCGAGTACGCATGGCGAGGCTTGCCAGCTAGCCCTGTTTATCGAACGATGATTGATGACTGTTTTTTTTAACTATGATTAATAATTTTTTCTGTACTTTTCAATACGACAGTGAACAGCAGAGACATCGACGTGAACGATGTACACAGTTTTAAATTCTGAAAACTGTTCAAAGAATTCATTTTAAAAAACCGTTCTATTTATTTTGACTTTCGAGAAGCTAAAAGCTTAACAAGAGGCTTTTGGGCATGTCACCTGGCCAGGCCCCACTCCTGCCTTACTAGTCACCTTCTTGTTACCACAACTGCTTGCTTCATTGCTTGTGCATTGCATATAGGGTGGATACCAATCTAGCTTCTCATCTTATCGAGTTTTTTCTGACATTAACATAGTTTAATTTTACTATATGGTCATGCCATCCTGAATTGAAGCCAATCTCGAGTCAGATGTGATAAGTGAAAATTTATTATTAATTCGTTGCACCAGAAAATTTTATGTGCAAGTTAGGTGAACTAGTTGAAAGTCACATATAGTCTTGCGACCATATAATAGGATCCCAGAAAACTCTACTTTACAACAGAACTTACCAAGGAGACTGGGAGCTTAATGATTCAGTAGGAAAGAAATGTGACTATTAGATGTTCGTGGTGTCGTTGGAATGTTTGAAAAGTGCTGTAAACTGCTACTATGTACTCGAGCAAAAACATAACTATCTGTTTTAATAAAAACTAGCAAATTTATCTATACAATTGCGTGACTAGATATTATGATACAGTTAATTTTGATATGTAATTTTACTATATATAATTAAAAGACAATTGTATTTGCTATACAACTCTAATACACACACATACACACAATAGCACTATTCTGTGCTTGCGCGTTTTGTGCTTGCAGTTTTGTGTAGGCCTGGGCAAAATACCCGCTACCCGTTACCCGTACCCGAATTACCCAGACCCGAACCCGAGGTACCCGATCCCAAATTCGGATAGCGATTCGGATTACCCGAAATTAGTTTGGGTAGTTCGGGTAATATCCCCCGGTACCCGAACTACCCGAATTACCCGAATTGTCTGTAAATTACCCGAATTGTCGGGAAATTGTCTGTAAATTACCCGAATTGTCGGGAAATTAGCTGGTTTTCTGTAAATTCGGGTATATCGGGTATACCCGAACCCGAATTATCGGGTACCCAAAATTGCGGGTAGTGTTTTTTGGGGCTAATATCGGGTAGCAGTTTTCATTACCCGAATTTCGAATTACCCGAACTACCCAACCCGAAAAATTCGGGTAACCCGAACGCCCAGGCCTAGTTTTGTGCCTCGAAAAGTTATCACCGGTGTGAAAAATGTTATTACCGGCTGTGAGGAAAGTTACCACCGGCTATGTACTGTAAGCGTTCGGCAGTATCTTCACTCGCAACCGATGGTAATTTCATTTAAAAACATCAATAACTTTTCGACATTGTGAATGTTGGACAATAACTTCATTCGGAACCGATGATAACTTCATTCAGAAACGTCAGTAACTTTCCCGCCGCATTTTTTACACCTGCGCGCTGGTTTGTGTGTGTGTGTATATATATATAATCTGCACCATTATAATCTGTTCCCATCAAAATAAGCGATGGAGGTACTTCTTTTTTTATTAATGTGAGAATTTTTAATTTTTTTAGTGTTATTATGGAATATTTTTGCTCTTAGAATAAATAAGGTGACTTAAATATTATTGATTGTTTTTATTTATATAGCTTTCCGTGTCTCAAACTGGTCGGTGCCCGTGAGACGTGTGATGGTGGAGCCCTGGAGGGTCACTGCTCGGGTCAACGCATGATGATGGCAGAATCAATGCGACCATGCGCGCCCACGTCACGGTGAGGTGATCAATGATCATGGTGTGGGGGAAGGAAACACCATACCGCAAGAGATCTGCTGGTCAGTATCGGTGTTAAGATGAGATCAATTCGAGTATGCATGGCGAGACTTGCCAGCTAGCTCCACTGCTTATCAGTCATGTTTTTTTAGACTATAATTAATAACTTTTATATATACTTTTTGATACAATAGTGAACGATAGAGACGTCGACGCGAACGATATACACAATTTTAAATTCTGGGAACCGTTTAAAGAATTCATTTCAAACGATAGATGACAGAATTCATTTCATCCATTTCCATGTCTTAATTATCTTCCTTACTTCCTTGATGTGCTTATTGCCAAAAGGGGGAGAATATGGTAGAAAAAGCTATTTTGGGAGCTTTGCGGAAAACTTGCTCTTTCTTGTGCTCCTTGTGTCGACATGGTCATTAGCTTCATTTTTCTCCTTTGAACCATGTTGGACTCTTCAAAACAAACTCATTTCTCGCTTTTTTCTGGGTTTGTCAATATACTCATCAAGGGGGAGATTGAGAGATCATGTGGACATGCTCTATGTTTGTGATGAGTGATTGACATTTGTCTTTAAAAGTTTGAGTTTGATTTGAGTGTTTTCTGCAAAGTCGTAGGTCTTCAAGAGAGCGTACGACCGGTTTTGACCGTTGTCGTAGCTCTCTAGCCGTGGTCGGAAGGCTGTACGACCACGTTGTGGCGTTTATGACCACTCTGGCCGTGGTCGTAGGTCACTGGGGTGGTTTACGACCACTAAGACCGTGGTCGAAAGGCAGCAACAAAGACTACGACCACGTTTGGTCGTGATCACAAGTCTCCGAGAGGTTTACGACCACGTTGACCATGGTCGAACGCTGCTACGACCACGTTGGTTGTGGTCGAAAACTTGGTTCGCAGTTTACGACCATGTTGTGTCGTTTACGACCACTCTGGTCGTGGTCTAGCGCACTTACGACTACGTTGGTCGTGGTAGGAGCTACGACCACAGCGGTTGAAAGTCGACGCTCAAAGTTACGACCACGTTGAGTAGTCGTGGCCGACGACCACGTTATCGCAGGAAGAAGTCGGAAGCACTGGGGTGAAGTCGTAGTGCGGTCGGTTGTGGTCGAAAGTCCATTCGATCACGTTATAATATTAGGCTGAAAATCGTAGCTTCTGTTGTATGGTCGTATGGCTTCCAGAAGCGGTCGTTTCAGCTGGGAATCGGTCGTAAAGACTTATGAGGTGGTCGTAGACTTTGTGCATTAATGTTTAAGTGATTTCGACCGATCGTAATATATGTACGACTTTGTGGAGTGTGGTTTGAGCTTTGTTTTCCGATGCAAATGGATGTTATCCTTGTCTAGTGCGGTGCTATGTGATATTTTGCTTGTCTGTGATGGTTTGCAGGACTTTGAGACTAGTCGTGGTGAGGCATGGATGGTCGAGACTAAGCACGGGGGTGCTGAGGTCGTGAGCGGCCGGGAGATGTCAAAGACGACGAGGTCTGTGAGGTGGTTGCAAGCGTGATCGGCAAGGCGGGAGGAAGCTTCCGGGAAGGCAGCGGAGTGGAATTTTGGATAAATGCGGAAAGCTGCAAAGGGAAGCTGTGTCTCTGCAAAGCACCGGAGTTGTTGGCGCTAACGGGCAAAGCAGTGGAGCCGTTGGGTTTAACGGGTAAAGCACTGGAAGCTCGTAGGTAAAGTGAGTTGAAAACCCGGTGTTAGGTGGGGGTTTACGGGTTCCCCTTCGTTGGTGTGTGGCTATAAATAGAGAGGGTAGAGCTTGAGATCTCGTGAGATTCTGATCTCTGAGTTGCTCTGTTCTTCCTTGTTTATTTATGAGTGTGTGGGTTCTCGGGATGGAGCAAGTGTGCTCATGTATCTCTCAGTTGGAGTGGCTGTAGAAACCTCCATTATCAATCATTCATCTCTCTTCCTCTATGTTGAGTTTTTGTTCTGTGAATTGGTTGATTGTTTGTGTGTGCCTTCTCTGCTTTATCCTTTCCCATGTATGTTTGCGATGATGGTTCTCATTTGTGCTCTGGCTTTCTTGATCTGAGCAAGTTCGTTGCTCAAGTTACCTTGTTCTCTTTTGCTCTGAACTAGGATCCATACTCAAGACCATTTGGTCAGGTTCTTCCCGAGAGCAGAGATTTCGATCGGGTCCTTGTGCAAATGGTCGTGCGTGATCTCTCTGTCTTCGGTCATTACTGTGTTCTTTCTTTTGTCGATCGACATTTCACTGTGAAGTCTCGACTGCTCTGAAACTGCTTCGGTCACAGCAGGGAGTCGTTCGATTACATAGTAAGGTATCGACTGCTCTGGGTTTTGGCCGACTCCATCATTCTTGTTTAGTCCCAGTTGATTTCCTCTCAGTTTCCAGCGAGCATTCATCTTCTGTCTTCGTAGCTTCTGTAGCTATTGGAGAAGAAGTAGGTGAGAATTCTTGGTGAGTTTTTTAAGACACCATTCACCCCCCCTCTGTTGCCATTTCGGTCCTACAGGCCTCTACCTTATGGGCTGTGGAGGTAGGAACAAAGCCACTCGAATCGCCGATGGGAGGAGGCTGTTCTCCTGAAGTTGGTGAGGTAGAAGCAGGCTCTCCAGCCAACTCAAGAGTGATTAGAGAATGGATTGGGTCCTTATCCTCTTCAACAAATTCATCACCGATGAAGACGCTCTCACTCTCACCAAGTACCTGTGTGCTTGCACCATCAGGTCTAGTACTAGAACTAGCCTCATCAAAAGTAACTTTAGATGTCTCAACAATTTTTTTGGTATCCAAATTAAAGACACGATAGCGATGAGAATGAGCAAGATATTCAAGAAAAATACCATCATGACATTTGGATTCAAACTTATCAAGGTTACCATGTTTAAGAATAAAACATTTGCAACCAGAAATCTTAAAATGAAAGACGATAGACTTATGACCAAATCTAAGCTCAAAGGAAATCTTGCCTATAGCCGATCTTAAGAAAACCCTATTGGATACATAGCAAGCAGTAGAGATCACTTCAGCCCAAAACCTCCTAGGGGTGATATGCTCATTTAGCGTGGTCCTAGCCATCTCAACAAGTGTCATGTTTTTCCTTTCTACCACCCCGTTCTGCCGAGGAACTCTTGGTGAGGAGAACTGGTGCTCTAATCCTCTCTCAGTGCAGAAAGTGGCGAAAGATGAATTTTTTAATTCTATGCCATTGTCACTCCTAATGGCTCTCAAGCCTCCTGTGAGGTCAACTACTAGTCTAAGGGCCAACCGTCTGAAGTAACCAAAGGCCTCATCCTTAGACACTAGAAAATACACCCAAGAATACCTAGAATAGTCATTTACAATGACAAGCACATACTACTTCTCTTCTGCAGACTGGACTCTAAAAGGACCTACTGTGTCTAAGTGAAGTAGCTGTCTAGGTCCATTAGTAATCACTAAAGTAAAAGGTGGATGAGGAGTAGAAGCCATCTTACCATGTCTACAGGGTGTGCACATGAGTTCTCTAGCATTTTTAAGCCTAAGCAATCCTCTAATCAGGTTCTTGCCACTAACTCTAGTCAAGTGATCGAAGCCTATGTGTCCAAGCCTACGATGCCACAACACTAACTATAGGGAGTCAAAAGTTACAAGACACCTAGGGCTAGAGGCAGAAGAGACTAAAATCAGCAATAAAAATTATCTCAAACCTAGAGATCCCGAAGACATACTCACCTGAGGAGTCTAGAAATCTACACTCATTACTCTTGAACCTCACTTCTAGACCCTCATCAAGTAGCTGGGAGACAGATAATAAGTTATACCTCAGCTTACTCACCAAAGTGACATCTCTGGGCATGAATTTGTTGTTGACACGCACAGTGCCCTTGGCTATCATATTGCTAGTAGAAGCATCCCCAAACATGATCAACTTGTTGCTAGATGCACATGTGAGGGAGGAGACCATCTAGAATCTCTGGTCATGTGTCGAGAACACTAGAGTCAACAAGCCACACGTCCTCCTTCCTCGCACACCGAACCTACAGGGCACGAACAGGGAACATCTGTGCTTCAATACTGGGGTTAGTGATAAATGACTTTGGAATCTAGTACTAAGCCACACGATGCTTGGGAGCAGCAGTAGAGGTAGAAATAACATGGTTAGCATGATGATCATGAGCATGCACACGAGACCCATCTAGCCCTCTCCGAATCGGTCTACCAAAAGACTGGTACTCCCCTTGACTAGGTGCTACTCGTGGTCTATCCTCATGATATCATAACCCAAAACAATACCTAGAACTACCAAAAAAGTTAAAGAAGCTATCTACAAACCTAGGCCTATGTCTAGCAAGAAAGATAGACTGCCTAGCTCTATAAATAGTCAAAGGTGAAGGAACTCCTCTAAAAGACCTCAAAGCATGCTCTCTCTTTTTTTCTCTCAACCTTGGCTCTACAGAAGCAGAATTCAACTATGTGGCCATCCTTCTTATGGAAGGTACAATGGTACTTGACCTTTTGAGAAGTCTGACCTGATGAGGAAGAAGCATCTGCCTTGTTAGAATGGGTTTGGGCAAAATCTGCTGATCTGAAGACTGTCTTCGATGGCTCAGTAGGTTATACCTCAAACTTGCCACTCTCAACAACCCTTACAACCTTAGATGGGTGGTTCCTTAATTGCTCTAAGGAGTTAAATCCTAATCCTCTGTTTTTCACTCACCTTAGGTTGATCTAGGATCATGTTGAGGTTCTTCTTCCCACTAGAAAATCTCTCAAGTGTCTTTTTGCAGTAGTCATTTTCTTTAGCTAGATTCTCACATGTGACACACTCTTTTGACTTAGTTACCCTAGCATATCTTTTCTTATGAATAGCTATCTGTCGGACCCGGATTTTTCAATCCAAATCCACTATGTTTTATTGCACTACTCCCTGGATCAGTAGATAGTGCACACAGTAACATTGCTGAATCATACACATAATCGCAAAATATTACATGCCATAAAGGTCTTTTCCCATATTGGGCGATAGTTCACATAGAAGCCACATTGGCTAACAGTTACATCACATTAAAGCAGCGGAATAGTAGCAAAAGTGAAACCATTACCACAGGCAAGTGACCGGAGAGTAATTGTGTTCCATGCATATTACCCAAGATTGGATAATATATATGCACACAATCTCCATCTAGTCCTCTTGTCTATGTTTCAAAATACGTAATAAGCGTCCTAGTTGTTGTCGTCGCCTCCTCCTGCATTTGTAGGAGCCTCTTCATGCTCATAGTGCTCCTGTGTCCCTGTCTCTGTTTGATATTTGCGAGAGTGAGCACTCCAACCCCATGCTCCGCAAGCCAACATACAGAATGCAAATATATAACATGCATGGCTTGTCAATGGAAAGGCATCGGGCTATTTTGTTTTGCCAATGAGTGCTTTTGAATACAATTACTTAAAATTCCCTATGACCTAGCAGGTTTGAAATCACATTTTTAAACCATTCGTTGTAATAATCCATGTAATCATTGTTTTCCATATTTATGGCATCACACCATATCCCATTCTTGGCATCGCACCAAGTGTTGCATATGACATCGCACCATATGTTTATTGTTGGCATCACACCAACTAACCTTATGGCATCGCACCATAAGTTACCTCTTGGCATCGCACTAAGGGCGGCGTATGACATCGCACCATACGCTAATTGTCGGCATCGCACCAACAATACGTATGACATCGCACCATATGTGGCTTATGGCATCACACCATAAGTTACCCATTGTGTTCATAATAGTTCAAAGAATATTTCTTGGGGCATTAGTGTTACCCCAAGTATCTAGCATTCCTAAGCGTGCCATATAATTAGGGACTTAATTTGTGAAATCATATGCTAATTCTTACTATGGCGACAAGGTTCACATTTCCAAGATTGGCAAGGAGAATAATAAACACAATAGCAATAACATGGTATATCTAACTTGCTGAAATCAGACATATCATATTTCATGAAATATTAGCATGCAAGTTGATAATTTAAAAGGAAATAGCTTTGAAATGTTGGGTTCAATATGATCAAAGTGTTGACTCGCCTGGGTCGTTAGTGTCCGGGTCTTGACTGTCGGGATTGGTGTCGTCTGCTGCCTCCTCTTGCTGGGCCTCGAACACTATATACGTTGCGCAAAATTTTTGGATAAAAATTAGCAAATCATACAATCCACAGTCAAAAATTCAAATGAACTCAAAAATTCATGGTTTCAGTCCCATTAGACAGATCTTGAATTTAGATGAATTTTCAAATTTGTTTCATTCAATTTGGAGCTAACATGAAAAAGTTATGAGCGGTCAAAGTTCTCTGGTTCAGTCAAATCCAAAAATTTACTAAATCCTGACATGTGGGGTCCACTGTCAGCCTCAGTTTTCATTTTGATTTTTCCATTTTATTTTTCTTTTTACTTTCGGTGCTACTGACATGTGGGTCCAGCTACTGTTTAGTGGGGTACACATGTCAGTACGGGTTCAGTGCAGGTGTTTCACTGACCAGTGGGGCCCAGGGGTCAGTGGGCGGCTCTGGCTACAGCGGCTGACAGGTGGGGCCCACCTGTCAGTACGGGGAAAAAAGAGAAAGCTCAACCCAGCGCTGCGGAGCCAAAGGCTCGAATGCGCGCGGCCGGGGAGTGCGGGTGGGGAAAGAGTGAGCGCGCTAGCCAAGTGAGCGGGGAGGCGTTGCCTACCCATAAAGGGTAGATAACCCTTTTAAGGGATACCTGCGGAAGGGGACGGGCAGCAGCGGACGGAGGCATCGGGGACGACGGTGGCCGACGGTGAGGGAGTGTCGGGGAGGTCCGAGAGAAAGGTGAAATGCGTTCCACGAGCTACGGTGAAGACGACGACGCAGTCGCCCGGGGCCGAGGAGGTTCGGAGATGTGTCGGCGTCGAGCGGCGGCGGCGGCTCGGGAAAGTCCTCGGTGACGGCGAGCTACGGCCGGTGTGGTGCTCGGGCGAGGCCGGGATTGACTTCGCAACGTTCTGGAGGCGGCTCAGGTGCGGGGAATCGAGCTCTAGTGGCTTGGGTCCACAGATCGAAGTTCGCCGGAGCGGGGAAAAGGGAACGGGCTCGCAGGCGATTGAGGAGCTCTCGGGTTAATTGGTTTCGGTGGAAGGAAGTGTGCAGCGTGGGAAGTTCAACGGAGGGCTCAATCCTTAAATAGGCAGCCGGGTGAAGCTGGCAACGGGTGGGTGGCCGTTCGGTCCTGTCGGAGCACGTGGCGGTGTCAGACGCTGACGTAGGCGGCGTAATGGCCAGGCAGAGCTGCGACGCGCCTCCCCTCGTGCGGTCTCCTCAACTCTTACCGCCTCCCACGCACGGACGGAGCGCAGACGACCAGCGCCACGTGGCCGAGCCGAAGTGACCGGGCGGAGGGAAACCGCGGGAGGTGGCGCCGTACCGGGGGCGGAGGCGGCGAAACCAGGGGCGGCAGCGGCCTCACAGGCTTTCCCACCTGGCGATGGGACGGCTCGGGCAGAGCTGGCGGAGGCATGAACGCCACGGGGACAGGAGCTTCTGAGAAAGGCGCACGCGCGGTCGCGCGGGGAGGAGGAGGAAGACGCTGGCGCGAGGCAGGGCAGCGGCAGCGAGAGAACGGGCACGGGCCCGCGTGCCAGGGAGAGAGAACGGGCGCGGGGCGGGGCCCACTTGCCAGGGCGCACGCTCTGCGCGCTGCGCGCGGGGCTGGGCCGTGCGCGCGCGAGGAATGGTTGGGCCGGGAAACGGCCGGCCCGGCTCCCTTGCAAATATTTTTTTTATTTTTTTCCTTTTCTTTTGTTTTTGTTGCTCTATATTTCTTGCTATATTTTGGTTTAACTTTTGTACAAATTTTGGTATAAAATTGAGATTTATTTTAAGTACCTCCCTCCTAATTTTTGGATCATCTTTTCAGATCTTAATTAAAATTTGTAATTACCTCTTAATTGTATATTTTCAAATTTTGGGAACCTTAACCAGAAATTCTTGAAGAACCACCATGAAATCCAAATCCAAAAATGAAATATATTGCAAAGTATTTCAAGGGCTCCATAATTTACAATTTCTAATTTTTCGGGATGTTACACTATCTCAACCTTTAGAGCCTCACAAGACACACAAGGGGGATTCTTAATCCTAACAAACTGCTCTTGATACTTGACCCTAAAGGCTTCATGCATTTCATCTATATCATTCCCAATCTCAGCACAAAATGCACAAGAAATTGAATCAATGACCTTTTTGGCTATCATGGCTATGGATTTTTCAATTTTAGATTTCTCCTCTAGAGTCTTGTTAAGTGCATCCATCTCAATTGTGAGTCTAGGACTGTTTTCACATGATTTAGTCCAAGAATGCATAACTATTTCAGTCATTTCTTTCTTTTTTATCTTGTTATCCTCACAATGTGAACAAGTATGATCAGTACCAAATTTTTGCAATTCCTTAAGAGCACTATCCAACTTGAGCTCTAGCAAAGCACAATTTGAACAAGAAGATGAAATAGCATCTACAGAAATAGCATCCATGCAAACATGATCACAACTTGACTAGAGAGAATCCAGATCATCTAGAGCATTCTTGAGTTGGTCTACAATAGAGGAATGAGCATATTTCAATGTAGACAATTCATCATACAAGCATAAGCAAGATTCACAATCATTAGAATTAATTGATTTAAGCCTAACAATCTCAAGGTTTAAGGTATCAATCATGATGCCTAGGTTCCTAATTATTTTATCTTGCTTTCTTCGTTATTGTTCAGTTGCAACAAGAGCATGCTTCATTGCTTTAGAGGAAGGGCGTACCTCGTTAGGGTCATTGTAGGGCTCGTCGGAGTCGGAGGAGTCATTGTCGTGGCTACCCTTGGCCATAAAGCACATGCCGGTGAAGTATTGGGCCTTCTTCTTACCATGGGTGTTGTCCTCCATCACCGAGTCCACATCGTTCATGTTCACGGACTCAAGAGCTACAAGGACAAAGTTGAGGAACTTCTGGTAGTTGGGCTTCTTAACCTTCGCGTCTTGAACTTAAGGACACCTCCAAGGTCCTTTTCCTTCTTGCCCTTTAGCTTGGGGCACTTGGCCTGAATGTGGTTTGGTTCACCACACTCGAAGCATGTCCCCAGACCACCTCTCCTCTTATTTCTCACTTTGTTGTACACTCTAGTGAATTTGGTGGACAAGAGGGCTAAATCTTCCTCATGTAGCCTGTCAAGTTACTCATCACTAACTGAGTGCAAGACGGACAGAGAAAAGCCAACATCAACACAATCCAAAGAATTGCTCTGAGAAGGGTCCATTACAAGAGCCGTCGACTCTATCTTGGAAAGACACAAGATGAAGTCTATCTCATGCGTCTTTAACCTCGAGTAGAGCTTGTCTATGGTAAACTCACTCATGACAGTGTTGTTATTAATGGATGTAATTTTCATACCCCAGACCTTCATGTCAAGAGCACCCAAGATTTGGCGTGCTGTAGGACCGAAATGGCAACAGAGGGGGGTGAATGGTGCCTTTAAAATCACCCCAAGTATTCAACCTATCTTCTTCTCCGATAGCTATGAAAGTTATGAAGTAAGAAGTTAAATGCTAACTGGAAACTGAGGAACTGAAAACCAAACGTAGCAAGAAACAGAGAAAACAAAAGCATTCTTGAGACCAAAGACCAGTCTGACCGCAAGAACTCGGCTGGTCTAACCGCACTTGCTCGGCCGGTTTGACTGCCAGTGAGGTAGCGGTCTGACCGGGGGTGATGTTCCGGTCTGACCAGAAGCTGGGAACCAGAGCAGGAAAACAGAGAAGCAGACTTTTGCTCTAAAACAGAGAAGACACAACGCTACAAGCTATCTGAAACTAGAATAGACCAGGAGCTATAAAACAAATAACTGAAAGCAAAGAAGGAAAGCAGAAGCAAAGAAAATCAAAACTGAGAGGCTAGATCTGTCATGATACCAGAAGAAAACCAAAATTTCTGACTGAGCACAGTAGATACTGAAGACAGCCGAAAACAGGAAATTCATCAAATGTTTACTGATTTTGTTAGGTCAAATGAACAGGACTCCAATCCAAATATCAGAGTGACCTCAGGGAGAAGAAAATGCAGACAAGGTGCAGTTGAGAATAGTAAATGTTGTTTTTGCCAGAAAGAGAACAGCAGGAGAAACAAATCCAAAAGCTTGTGATTCTTGAATCATTTGGGCATGAGATTTTCAATCACAGCAGGAAATAACATTAGGACAAGAAAGCACAAATCTGAAAACAACTTTGTGAAGGGAAATCAAGAACAAAAAAATGCTCTGCCTCCAAACCCTAGAAAATTGTAAACAAAGGAGCTCGATGCAAATGACTGAGAGATGAGAGTATTCTTTGATTCAGCATTCTGCTCTCGAGAATGGATTAGCCAAATGGCCTTGGGGAGATTCCCAGTTCAGAGCAACAAAAATTCATCTCAAAATCACCAAGATCAGAGAAGACAGATAGCAAAACCGAAGCAAGAAACAAGAAACCAAAACACAGAGAGAAGATAGAGCTGATCAAACAGAATCATCACAACATGGAAGGACTTCTCATATTGAATCAGAGAGATGAATGATTACAAAGTATTTTTCTTACAGCCATCTCACACACCAAGAGCACACACTCAAAACAAAAACTAGAACTCACACCAACTCACGCAAACATGGAGGCAGAAAGCAAAACAACCTCTGCTCTGCCTACCAACTCCTCAACAGAACATGGAAGAAACAAAAAACAGCCCCTAAAAACCCTAAAGCCACCAGGAGACACCCCTCCTATATATAGCTTTTAATTACCAGGTTTTCAACTCGCTTTACCCGCTAACTCAAACCGAATCCGCTTCCTCTTTGCAGTGTTGCGCATTTACCAGAATGCCACTCCTGCACCTTCCTGGAAGCTTCCTTGTTTTTTGCTGTCCAAGCCTCGCAACCACTGTGAATCCTCGCAGTCTTTGACATCTCTCGACCGCTTTGACCTCAGCACCGCCTGTGCCTATTCCGGCCATCCCATGCCTCGCCACGACTAAGCTTCAAAGTCTTGCAACCATCACAGACAAGAAAACATCGCATAGCACCGCTCGAAACAATATAATCATACATTAGCCTCAGAAGAAGAAGCTCAAGCACGAAACACTCAAATCAAACTCAAACTTTCAGAACACGTGTCAAGTACTCATCACAAACATGGGATCACATCCACATGGTCTCTCACGTGCATTCTCAGAGTGTAAGAAGGTCAGGCGAACAGTATGGAGGTCATCGGGAATTTTTTTGAACCTCCCCCACAACTCATCCAAAGACCCACCAGGCTTCTTCTCAATCTTGGAGTATTCCTTCTTAAGTTGATTCTGTCTCACTTTCTTGATCGTGGTAGAGTCCTCATGATAGTCAGGGAGGGTCTTCTAGATCTTGTAAGTAGATTTCAAGTGAGCGACTCACTCAATCTCTGATCGACTAAACCCCTGAATCAAGAAGTTGCGTGCCTTACTGTTTGCGTCCACATCGGGAGAAGTTACATTGTCATCGGCTGGCACAACATAAGAGTTTTTGACCTTAAGAGAAATTGCATGCCCTTGGGCCTCAATGTAAGCACGCATGCGAGACTTCCAATACAAGAAATTCACTCCATTGAACGCAGGTTGCTTGGTTGAATTCTTGTCTGCTGCTATGGCTCTTAAGAGTACAAGTTAAGATCTACGAGAAGAGCTAAACAGGCTCTGATACCACTTGTAGGACCGAAGGTGGCAATAGAGGGGGATGAATGGTACCTCAAAATTTTTCGTCGAGTATTCACCAATCTTTCGCTTTAATAGCTACAAAATTATGAATATTTGGATTGAAAGTCATCACAAAACCTAGCAAAATGAAATGCCGAAAAACAAAGAAAAGATTAGCAAAATCAGAAGTACCGCTTCAGAACTGCGGTATTACCCCTTGCTATAGTAACTGCGGTACAACCACTACAGTACCCACGGTACTACCGCTGCCGCAGTAAAATCAGGATGACCAGTATTTTTAGCACGATTTCAAAAACTAAAATCAATGGAACTTTTGATCCGCGGATCCAATGACATGAAAATTTGAAAAGATCTTCTCAAGGGTATCAAGAACTTATTCCAACTAATTATTGTAAAAATCATAGCAAAAGTTGAGACCTTTTCAGTTTGAAGGAAAGTTGCACCGAAACCAAGCAAAAACCAAAAACGATGAATACAACTTGCTCGTGGGTAGATGATAGCCAAGATGACTCTAGATGTATTATCACATATCGTAGCAAGTTAGAACACCAAAAAATTAAGCTGAAAACCATCTGATCAAGATATCACTAGAAGGATCAAAAATGTGTGAAAACAGAGTTTTTTTATGAACTTGCTATCGAAGTGCCTAGATGGGTGGGGATTGATTTTTTGAGATTATTTCCATCTCCTAAACGTCCTTGGCAAGCAAGATCAAGAAGAGGGAAGAGAAGAGATCAAAACAAACCAAATCAAAAGCAAATCAATCAAAACAAAATATAGCCATAGAGATAAT
Organism: Dendrocalamus latiflorus; assembly: GCA_017311315.1. NCBI lineage: Eukaryota > Viridiplantae > Streptophyta > Magnoliopsida > Poales > Poaceae > Dendrocalamus > Dendrocalamus latiflorus. The sequence goes on along the minus strand of CM029632.1, from coordinate 13,147,293 downwards.
TAAAGATAGATTCTATTGCGTCTTCAGGAGGAAGGTTTTATAGTCACTTCACCTTAGGGGACAGAGAACACACGAAGTACTCAACTCTCAAATCCTAACACTAAACATAAGAGTAAAAGATACCCTCTCACTACAGTACTACCCGCACGACGTTGATGATCCAAAGGCTCCGACCGAAACAGATTGAACCCCTCGCAATCACTACACCACTGCTCCGTTGGTTATCAACCGTGCCGAACACGATTGACCTTGCCAAGAAGGCTATCTCCTGCAAGCGAATCGAGAACACAAGCAAGAGAGTTTAAGATGCAATCTGAAATTGTGAATAATATTTAAGTTCACAAGTTGGGGTTCCTCAACCGAACATGCGGTGAAACTGCTACGCAGAATAATATCTTAAGAAAAACCTAAGGAAAACTAAAGGGGTGCGGCCTCCTTAAATAGGGGAGGGGAAAGCCGCACTTATCTAATGACAAGGGATATGGTACTATTCACGGTTACTGTTCATGCAGCCATGGTACTGTTCACGTGAACAGTACCGGCCCAAATAGCCCAAGTTACAAGGCCCTCGGCCCACTTTGACTCGGACTAGAAAAGTGATGTGACTTATTTCACAGTTTCTGATCTGCTCGGATGGAGTTTGGAGGTGATACTAGATCCATCGTAAAGTAGACTCCAAGAGCTTTCCAACGACTACTCACGGGCCTTGAGAAGCCTTCTGGATCAAAAGTTATGGCCGTTTGACATTGGCCTGTCATACTAAATCCGAATTGATCTGGTGGCCGAATTGGATTCCAAAACCTGTCCAACTTGAACCCTTGCTTCAATTGGTTCCAAAGTGATGTGGTGCTACAAATATATATATTTTCATCATTAGGTAGCATCATATTCTCATTTAAAATGTGTTGAAGTTGAAGAAACGAATTCACCTTTAGTTCAATCTTGATATTGACCGCTATGGTCGTATGTGTTGGTGGCGTGGTCACATCATCCTCCCCTTCTTAACAGAAAACCGTCCTCGGTTTTAACATAGGTGTAGCATCACGTATTGCATGATCTTGATCATAAATCTTGGTACATGATAACAAACACAACAAACTCTTATTATGTAATATCATAAGTTCTTTATCAAATAAAGTAAAATCTCTTTGAAACGAGCTCACCTCATAATTTAAGTGATGTGTAGGAGCTCTTATAATTGGAACAAGTATAGCAAATATGGTTGTATCCACAGGGTACATGTTCTTATCATCCTCCCCTTCTTGCAAACAAAGCCGTCCTCGGCTTTTGATAAGCTGAAAAATGGTAACAAAGAAGCCAAGGTGTATGCATGGTATATGTATATGTCATCCGTTTTAACCGTTCTTCGTTGTTGCACAATTAATGTTATAAAACAGCAATGATCATAAAAGTTCGTTGTATTATTAACCCAAGAGTAATCATATATGTTAATGAGCAATTCAAAATTTCTCACACAGTAATTATTGCAACTTGTTGCAAATGTAAGTGAAGCATTTATGCAATTCAAATCTTTGAATTTGTAAACTTGTAGTGGTGGCACATATGGGCAAAACTACAACTTTTGGAATCAAGCAAAGTTCATCTATATAATCATATCTCAATCGAACAATGGCAAATTCATTTAGTAAGAGTGAAGAGCTTTGTATGTTCTGCCATAATTCATCATCTTTATTCATATTGTCTATACTAGATGGTGCAAAAAGAGATGAACACATAGGCATTGAATGAGTAGTAAATTTTACTTCCCTCTCACATTCAACATGATTCAGCATACAAGAATTGTTGTCCCAAACAACAAGTTTCAATTCATCCATGTGATCGCAAGTTATGCATATTCGATATACAAGAAATTGATTTTCCACACCATAATCTCCAATCAAATTAAACTTATATCCAGGGGTGTAGGTACTAAATAAGAATTTCGAACATGCAAGTTCAAAAACTTTCTCCATAGCATGTGACAATTTCATAGGTAGATCCAACATGATGTAACACAATGAATTAGCAGGAGAAATTTTAGTGAAAACTTCTTTATGTGTTATTAATTTAACATGTGCAAAATTATGAGAATTTAGATCAGCACATGGTTTATTTAAGTCAACACAAGGAATATCAAAAGATTGCACTACAGCAGGTATATACTCACAAGGTTGCTCTATGTCTTGTTGTAGCACCAAATCAATACCGTGAGCGATGATAGTACCATGTTCTTTACCTTTTTGGCTCTCCCCAGATGATGTAAGTGCATCCATCTCCTTATCTTCATTCTTAACCAATGGGGTCAGTGATTCAATCAGCTCATGCTCTTCTTTGGCATGGTTCTCAACTACCTGCAAGTTGTTAGTCACAGAAAATGGCACAAACACAGGTTTGTTCTCATGATCATCACCATTACCTGCAAGGTTAGCTGCAAGAGCATATTCATCCTCAACATCACTAGCACTTACATATCCACCATCTTCTATCGCAATGTACGCCCGCTGACTTGTGCAATCTCTCATGACGTGGCCCATCCCTTTACAACGGTGGCACACAATGCCCATCGTACGGCCCGTGGAAGCAACCGATGAAGAGCTCTGTGCTGATGCTTGCACACTAGTAGATTTGCTCGTCTCGGATGCGCGTGATGGTGGCGGAGGAGCTGCTGAACGCGCCCTACTCACAGAGGGGGCAGCAGCTCGACAAACAGGAGGTGGGGCTATCTTGGCTTGCCTAGTCGTCGATTTTGATATAGACATACTTTTAAAGTTGCTCCTTGTCCTTTGTTGCCTACCCTGCAATTCTTTTTCTGCCAAACAAGCAAGCTGGAACAATCTATTGATATCGTTATACTCTTTGCAATCAATTATGTCCTGAATTTCACGCCTTAAGCCCCCATAAAAACAATCCATCTTATCCTCCTCATCTTCTACAACATTACAACGCAACATGCCTATTTGTAGTTCTTGATAATATTCCTCAACAGATTTATTACCTTGGTCTAAGCGCTGCAATTTCTTATGCATTTCATGTTCAAAAACAGGAGGAACAAATCTAGCACGCATACCTACCTTCAATTTATCCCATGTTTCAGGTGCTAAAGCAGAATTAACTACATTAGTCCACCAAATGATAGCACGATCTTTAAATTCACTAGTAGCTTGTCTGACTCTATGCACTTCAGGAACTAGATGGGCATTAAATTTTTGTTCAACTATCATCTCCCAATCTAGATAAGTTTCAGCATCATAAGTACCCGCAAAAGATGGTATGGTAAATTTGACTTTAGCAAATGGGTCATCATTAGCACGAGCATTGTGGTGCTGAAAATTAGTACCTCCCACCGTGACGGTTTTGATGTAGGCGGTGTCGTGCATCTTGGGCAGCAAATGCAGCTCCGGCGTCACAGTTTTGTCTCTCATTATCATCTCCCTCCTCGAGATCTTGGCCTGCATAGTTATCATACTCGCGTCCATTGTTTGGCGGCCGATTCACCATTCTTTCAAGGTGTGTAGTGAGTGCTGCAATACTCTCATTGATGGAATTGATGGAGCGCTGCAATTTATCCGTCGAAGCTTGAAGCTTCCTATCGATGCGTGGTTCATCGAAGAGCTTTATGAACTCTCCCTTTAAAACACACTCTTAATCATCAGACGACTCACCTATCATGGTTAGTAGAAAACAAAAGACAACACAAAGGTATTATCCCTGTCAACTACTAGGTGGTGGAAGGTGGAATCACACACTCTCAAGCATCTTACCACACTCTTACAAGTGTTCTTACCAATGCAGCAGGTGGTACAACCGGTGGCTGGTTCATGATACCGTGTCGAGCGTGGGTACGATTGCAAGAGGGAACCTGTTCTGATCAAGAGTAGGTGTAGCTTGGAAGGCACAATATGGTAGCAATGGAGAACAATCAGTTAATTTCAGAATTGCATAGAATTGAATTATAGTTCGTATCTAGCCCTTAGCCTATGTTGTTGATCAACCAAGAATGGAAGAAGGCTAAAAACAAGTGTATGGCAATGTGTAGGAGTGGTAAATACAAGATAATTCAATCCAATGCAATCTGGAATTGAAGAACACAAGGATTGACCCAAAACTGAAAACTGAAGATTTCTGTCCACTGGATAGCACATCGGTATTTTGGCCGTAACGTTTTGTCAGATGCCTCTTTTTTACTGATTCTTTTTTCCTCTATTTTCTGACAGCTTTTTCTACAGATTTTATTTTGGGGCCAACTTCCTAAACCCGACACAGAAATTCGCACAAAAATCACAACTGCTGACTGTTGCATATTCAAAACAGATAATTGGGTCAACTTTCACCGCACATATCTCTTAACTGGCTTGCTGGAATGACGAAATTTTACGGATAGATGGATAACAAATTTTTGAATCTAATGACGGTGGTCTCACTCAAAAATAATCTCGGAATCAAAAGTTATGACGTTTTTGGTGGCGGTTGCAGAGAAAGGAAAAATCAGTCGAAATTGGAAATTAGGGTTTGGGGTGGGGAATTTTTCTTTTGTTTCGATTTTTGATTGAACAAATATATGACCAGCAACTAGACAATGCTATGACGGACATAAATTCAATTTAGCAAACCAAAACTAACAAATTGAAAGGCACAACGGGGTTCGGACAGTGGAATTAACTCTTTTTGTGGGGTATTTTTTTTCTAGACTATAGGAAATAAAAATCAATCTACTAACTAGGGATACAAGAATTACCTCACGGGGAACCTGGCTCTGATACCAACTGATGTGACGATGGCCCGATCTTCCGAGAGGTACTGATAAGTCGATTGTGGAGATCTCGACGTTGATGATCCAAAGGCTCCGACCAAAACAGATCGAACCCCTCACAATCACTACACCACTGCTCCGTTGGTTATCAACCGTGCCGAACACGATTGACCTCGCCAAGAAGGCTATCTCCTGCAAGAGAATCGAGAACACAAGCAAGAGAGTTTAAGATGCAATCTGAAATTGCGAATAATATTTAAGTTCACAAGTTGGGGTTCCTCAACCGAACATGCGGTGAAACTGCTAAGCAAAATAATCTCTTAAGAAAAACCTAAGGAAAACTAAAGGGGTGCGGCCTCCTTAAATAGGGGAGGGGAAAGCCGCACTTATCTAACGACAAGGGATATGGTACTGTTCATGGTTACTGTTCATGCAGCCATGGTACTGTTCACGTGAACAGTACCGGCCTAAATAGCCCAAGTTACAAGGCCCTCGGCCCACTTTGACTTGGACTAGAAAAGTGATGTGACTTGTTTCACAGTTTCTGATCTGCTCGGATAGAGTTTGGAGGTAAGACTAGATCCATCTTAAAGTAGACTCCAAGAGCTTTCCAATGACTACTCACGGGCCTTGAGAAGCCTTCTGGATCAAAAGTTATGGCCGTTTGACATTGGCCTGTCATACTGAATCCGAATTGATCTGGAGGCCGAATTGGATTCCAAAACCTGTCCAACTTGAACCCTTACTTCAATTGGTTCCAAAGTGATGTGGTGCTACAAATATATATATTTTCATCATTAGGTAGCATCATATTCTCATTTAAAATATGTTGAAGTTGAAGAAACGAATTCACCTTTAGTTTAATCTTGATATTGACCGCTATGGTCGTATGTGTTGGTGGCGTGGTCACATCATCCTTCCCTTCTTGACAGAAAACCTTCCTCGGTTTTAACATAGGTGTAGCATCATGTATTGCATGATCTTGATCATAAATCTTGGTACATGATAACAAACGCAACAAACTCTCATTATGTAATATCATAAGTTCTTTATCAAATAAAGTAAAATCTCTTTGAAACGAGCTCACCTCATAATTTAAGTGATGTGTAGGAGCTCTTATAATTGGAACAACAAGTATAGCAAATATGGTTGTATCCATAGGGTACATGTTCTTATCAATGACCGATGACACAATGGCGGTGTCACCGATTTTCCCTGAAAAATTCAGAAACAGATCTGTCGTAGGGATGGCCCCCACCTAAACCCAGCAGGCCTGGTAGGAGATTATAAGGCCCAGAATAGGCCATGTGTAATGACATAACTGCCCCCAGAGGGGATAACCAGATGTAAGGGTATAACTGTAAAAGCACTCCTCATGTGTATATATATATATGAGAGTAAGCCGTGGGGAGGACGCAGGCCATTACACATATCTTCATCACTCTCCACTACCATCTCTCTCTCTGTTTGGTCTGTAGCCACAACAGCTGGCGCCGTCCGTGGGGAGGACAGGACAAGCCTGAAGATCGAAGAAGAAGGATGGCACCGAAAAAAGCTTCTTCAGCGGCGGCGAAGGGAAAGAAGGCAGCCGGGCTGGAGCGTCGTATGAGTACTAGGGCTTCGGCATCGGCAGCGGCGGACGCGGGTGGCGACGCAGGCGCGGTGGCCGAAGACGCCGACGTTCGCGCGGTGACGACCAACCTCGTCACCGGCACCGCGACGACCAACCTCGCCACCGGCAACGCGACGATCGCCCCCGTCACCGGCACCGCGACGACCCGCCCCGTCACCGGCGTTGCGGGGACGGACCCCGCGGCCGACCTCGCGGTCGAAGACGTCGACACGGGTGCGGCGACAACCGACCCCGCCGACGCAACGACACCCGACCTCGCCGCCCCCACTGCAACCCTCGCCGGCGGCGCGGACCGGGCGGTCCGAGGTAGCCACGACGGAGCGACCGGCAGCTCGGGACCTCGCGACGCGGTCGTCCCCGCGTCGATCCGCCCGTCGGGAGTACCGGCGACCCCGCCTGCACCGGCGATGGAAAGTGCCCTGTTGGCGGCTCTCAACGCGTTCCAGCGGGAGCTAGGGGACCTTCGCGGAGCCGTCAGAGATATACAAGAGGCTCGGAGTCAGCAGGCCGCGCCAGTAATCGCGTCCGAGCCCACGCCGGAGAGGGCGGACAGTCGCGAATCCCCCACGTCTAGCCGCGTGCCGCTGCGGCGCGTGGATCCGGAGTCCCCGCTCTCGGCGGGGCTGCAGCAGGCGGCATGGCCCGAAGACTTCAAGTTTCCTAGCGCCATCGACTTGTACAAAGGCGACACGGACCCCCGTGAGTTCGTGCGCGTATACGAAACCGCGATCGAAGCCGCGGGTGGAGACGACACCACGAAGGCAAAGGGACTCCCCCTCGCGCTACAAGGAGTGGCGCTCTCTTGGTTTTTTACCATAGAGCCGGGCTCCATCTACGCGTGGGAGCAGCTCCGCGTCCGCCTTCACAACAACTTCCAAGGAAACTACATCGACCGGGTCGACGCGGACCAACTCTTTGCCGTGAAGCAAAAACCCTCGGAGAAGCTCCGGGACTACTTCAAACGCTTCGCCAAGATTCGATGTCAAGTGAAAGACGTCAACGAGACCACCATCTCAATGCAGCCATACAGGGCCTTCGTCCGGGCCTGATGGCCGAGTACAATGCGCGAAAGCCAATCAAGACGGTGGCGAAGCTCTTCGACAAGATGGAAGAATATGCCAGGGCGGAGGAAGACGTGCGGCGAAGGCAAGGTGACGACTCCGACACCAACCAGGCCGGAGCCTCGGCAAAAGCCGAAGATCCGCCGAAGGGCGGTTCTTCGAAGGGAAAGCGTAAGCAGGAGTCGTCCAGGGACGCGCCCGACCGCAGGGACAACTCGCATAAGGAGTCGTCCGATCAGCCCAAGCGCGGCCAGCAGAGGTCGAGGCGAAACCGGTACGTCCTCGACATCGAAGGCGGGTCCGACGAGGGTGCTCCAGCGGGCCGAGGCGGCCGGGGGCGCGGCCGTGGCAGGGGCCGCGACGATAAGGGTCGTGGAGATTACGACGACCAGCATCAGGGACTGTGGTGCGTAGTCCACGGCCGCGGCAATCATGATACCCGCGCCTGCACCTCCATCGCGACGCTGCGCGACAGCGTCGCCAGGGACAGGAACCCGGAGGCGCGCCCGCCTGCGGTGGCCCACGTCCAATTCCCGTACGAGGCCCCCATGCAGGTACAGGCGCAAGGGATGCAGGTACAGGTGCAAGGGATGCAACCCCAAGAAGGCACCCAACGGATCCAAGCTCACATACAGCAGCCTCAGGAGGGCCTCCTGTCGTTGCAGGCCCCGGACGCAACCTACCGCAGGGTCATTAACGTCATATCCGGAGGCTCTGCGCTGGAATTCACCTCGGCACGGCAGCAGAAGGCCTATACGCGAAGACTACATCACGTAGCGGCATACCCAGCGCAAGCACCGCCGGATTGGGCGCAGCACGAAGTTACATTCACACCCGACGACGCCCAGGGTGTGGATTTCCCTCATCAGGACCCCCTGGTCATCCGGGTCACTATCGCGGGATGCGACGTGGGGCGCGCCTTGGTGGACGGCGGTAGCTCCGCGAACGTATTGTTTGCGGCGGCCTTCGACCAGATGGGGATCCCTCGAAGCCGCCTAGGGCCCTCAGGAATCCCACTGCAGGGCTTCGGGGGACAGCCCCTGCGGGCGCTGGGCCAAATCAGTCTTCAAGTCTCCTTCGGCCGAGATGACAATGTGCGGACCGAGGATGCCACCTTCGACGTGGTCGACCTTCCGTACCCCTACAATGCCATCTTAGGGCGCCCAATCCTCAACTCCTTCGGCGCGGTACCGCATCATGGCTATCTATGCATGAAGGTCCCGGGTCCCCGGACCATCATCACCGTCCGAGGCGACCAGGACATGGCCCGGCGCATCGAACCAGGTACCAGGTGCTCGCGCCGCGTAGTCCAACGGCGCTCCTAGAGCTGGCGTCACCGCGCGGAGGTCCGCGAGGCCATTCACAGGCGCCTTGGCGGGCCCTGCAGATGTCTAGCGACTAGAGGCTTCGGCCGCACCAAGGGCAAACGGTTAGTATATCCACCCTTTGTACTTGCTCACCCGCGCAAACGGGGATGTAATGAAGATCGCTGTTTGTCGCTAAATCTCTCTTTATCACACGCAAGTACGCGGTGAAGGCGCGCGCAGGCTTAGCCAACGCGCGCGTTCCCGCAGCACAAAACAAAGTCGCACGTTCGCGTGTGCACTCGCCGTAGCCAAAGGTGACGGGCCTGAGTATAAATCGAAGTCGCACGTTCGCGTGTGCACTCGCCGTAGCCAAAGGTGACGGGCCTGAGTATAAACAAAGACGCACGTCCGCGTGTGCACTCGCCATAGCCAGGGGTACGGGACTGAGTATAAATCGAAGTCGCACGTTCGCGTGTGCACTCGCCGTAGCCAAAGGTGACGGGCCTGAGTATAAACAAAGACGCACGTCCGCGTGTGCACTCGCCGTAGCCAGGGGTACGGGACTGAGTATAAATCGAAGTCGCACGTTCGCGTGTGCACTCGCCGTAGCCAAAAGGTGACGGGCCTGTGTATAAACAAAGACGCACGTCCGCGTGTGCACTCGCCGTAGCCAGGGGTACGGGACTGAGTATAAATCGAAGTCGCACGTTCGCGTGTGCACTCGCCGTAGCCTAAAGGTGACGGTCCTGAGTATAAACAAAGACGCACGTCCGCGTGTGCACTCGCCGTAGCCAGGGGTACGGGACTGAGTATAAATCGAAGTCGCACGTTCGCGTGTGCACTCGCCGTAGCCAAAGGTGACGGGCCTGAGTATAAACCAAGACGCACCGGGGGGACGCCCTCGCGCGCACCAGTCTACTGACTTTAAATAAGACGTAGCGTTGAGCCTAGCTCCGCATGCACCAGTCCACGGACTTTAAATAAGACGTAGCGTTGAGCCTAGCTCCGCACGCACCAGTCTACGGACTTTAAATAAGACGTAGCGTTGAGCCTAGCTCCGCACGCACCAGTCTACGGACTTTAAATAAGACGTAGCGTTGAGCCTAGCTCCGCACGCACCAGTCCACGGACTTTAAATAAGACGTAGCGTCAAAGTCCGCTTCCGCACGCACCAGTCCACGGACTTTAAATAAGACGTAGCGTTGAGCCTAGCTCCGCACGCACCAGTCTCCGGACTATAAAGAAGATGTAGCGTCGAAGTCCGCTTCCGCACGCACCAGTCCACGGACTTTAAATAAGACGTAGCGTCGAGGTCCGCCTCCGCACGCGCGAGTCTCCGGACTATAAAGAAGACGTAGCGTCGAAGTCCGCTTCCGCACGCTCCAGTCCACGGACTTTAAATAAGACGTAGCGTCGAGGTCCGCCTCTGCACGCGCGGGTCTCCGGACTATAAAGGAAGTCGTAGCGTCGAGGTCCGCCTCCGCACGCACAAGTCTCCGGACTATAAAGAAGACGTTGCGTCGAAGTCCGCTTCCGCACGCACCAGTCCACGGACTTTAAATAAGACGTAGCGTCGAGGTCCGCCTCCGCACGCGCGAGTCTCCGGACTATAAAGGAAGTCGCAGCGTCGAGATCCGCCTCCGCACGCACAAGTCTCCGGACTATAAAGAAGACGTAGCGTCGAAGTCCGCTTCCGCACGCACCAGTCCACGGACTTTAAATAAGACGTAGCGTCGAGGTCCGCCTCCGCACGCGCGAGTCTCCGGACTATAATGGAAGTCGTAGCATCGAGGTCCGCCTCCGCACGCACTAGTCCACGGACTCTAAATAAGACGTAGCGTCGAGGTCCGCCTCCGCGCGCGTGAGTCTCCGGACTATAAAGCAAGGCAAACCGCGGAGGTCCGCCTCCGCATACGTCAGTCTACGGACTGTCCGCTCTAAGGAACCCTGGCGCAGCTACTTCGCCAACGGTGGCATCAACACACAGCGCATATCCTAAAATGCCAGGAAGTTTGCACACCGGAAAAACTACATGTACAAAGGTCCGGCAACATCCCGGCTGCTCTAAGCCGCTACCCCGCGGGTTCGTCCTTAACACGCGCTAAAGCTGGGGCCTCGCTCGAAGAAGGCCGGCTCGCCCAAAAGTCAAGCAACTCTTCGGCCCTTCGCCAGCGTCGAAGGCGTCGCCGGGTTGAAAGGTCGGCCGCGCGAAGCCGGTCCCAGCAAGGAAGCTGCCCGGGATATAGGCGAAAGTCAGAATGCAGGCAGCAAGTGTGTACTTTATTCGCAAAGACAAGGAGCAGTACAACGCACGCCTACACCTAGGCACCACGGCGTCAGACCTGCGGGTTCCCGGCGCCTTCGGAGGGCCCAGCGCCGCCATCGTCGCGTCGAGGGACCCCGTCCAGAAATTGGCCGAGGCTCCCCGTCCCGTAGAGCGACTTCCGGAGCTCGATCCGTACAACTTCCGCCCCAACGTGACCCCAGATCCGGTCGAAGAAGGGCCCGAGGGCACGGCGAGCGGTGCGGACGGCGCCGGACATTACTCCGGCCCCGCCAGGTATCTCCAGCTGGGGGTCATCCAGCCCGGTGACGTGCGTACAGCCGCGGTGCTGGAGGAGCGCGCACACCAAGCAGGCTGAAGTGTACGCGCAGTCGGTGCCAAAGGATGTCGCGGCGCCGCGCACGACGTTGGCGGCATCCCCGACCCAGCGGAGGGTCCGAAACAACTCCTCCGGGCCAAAGCCGCGCTCTGGCACCTCGGTTACCATCCCTTGAAGATGGCTCTCCAGCGCTTGCATGGCGTCCCACGCAACCACCGAGGCGTCGCCCAGCGTCCGGTTGCGCTCCGCTAGAGTCAAGGCAAGCTCGCCTTTTTCCTTCTCTAGCGCGGCGACCTGCTCTAGGAGCCCGTCCCACTCCGCCGCGAACTTTTGTTCAGCAGCTGCTGCGGCCGACTCCTGCGCCGACGCAACAAGTCCCTCGGCGTGCGCCCTCGCTTCGGCGCATTCCGCTTCCAGCTGGCGGATGCGGGCGTCCTGGGCAGAGCGGGCGCCAGAGGCTTCGCGCAGCTCCTCCTCGGCGGCCCGTAGCCTATCCTCGAGCGTTGTTCGGCTATGAGCATAGGCCGTTTGCAGGGCCTGCCCCAGCACAAGGGTCTGTAGAAGGGAAAAGACTTAGCAAACTCAGCTAAGCTCAGGCGTGGTCGCATGAGTACTTACCCTCACCCCGGACACCTCGAAGGCGTCCTCGAGGCGCCCCGCCCCGTAGGTCTGCAGCACCTGCGGGTCGACGCTGGTGGCCGCGTCATTCACAATCCCGCGCCACGCCCTCAGCGTCTCCGGGGGCGGCACGAAGTCCGCGGGGCTCATGTGCTCGGAGGCCCCGTGTTCCGCCGAGTGCTCCCCCTCCGGAATGAGCAACGCTGTAAACAGGGATACGGGTGAGCACCCCAAGGCATAAAAGCATACACCAGAGTAAGCTAAGCCACACTGCGCGGCGGGCGGTGTGGCCAGAGGGGCAGAAGGCGCATAGGCCGCAGGGCCCCCGATGCTTGCGCTGGAGTCCCACAAGCTTTTGATGCCCATGGCCACGACGAATCCCCGCGGTGTCCGGTGGAGCTCTGGCCGCACACACGGCCGTTTGGCCGGGGCAGCCAGCAGCGACACCGCCCCCGCAGCCGTGGTTGTGGAAGACCCCGCGGCTGCCGCGCCCGGGGGCGAAGGTTCCACGGGGCCAGTTGTCGCAGGGGGCACCTCGGTTTCCGCTGCTGGTGGTAAAGACAGCACGGCTACGTGCGCCCCCGCGGAGGGCGCCTCCGGCACCACAGCGGTCGCGGTCGAGGGCTCCACCTCGGCATCGCCGGTCCGCGCGAGGTCCGCCTCGGCGACTTCGACGGGCGGTGAAGCTTCCCCCCTCCGGCTGCCCGCGGCAAACCCGCCGTCCGGGACGCTCGCCGAAGACACCTCGCCTTCGGCGCCTGCGCCACCCAAGCCCGAGTCAGCATACCTCGCCGAGTCCGACTCCGCGTCCGCCGCGCCCTCGGAAACACTAGCAGCAGGCGCGGCAGGCACCCCGCTGCGGCCCCTCTTCCGAGACGGGGCCTTCTTCTTCTTCGCTCCACCATCGTCTGGAGCGACACGGTCCGGCACGGCAAGGCCCAGGACCTCGCACACGCGGTTTATTCACCCCAGCTCCGCCTTGGCGATAGCAGACGCGCGCTGCTCGTGCTCCCTGGCGGTGTACGGCCCCAGGAATACGCGCGCGGCTTGCTCCACCTCCTCCAAGGAAATCCCTGAAGCAAAGGAGAATAGCATCAGCATACAACGCATTTCGCGTCAACAAAAGGGGGACGCGATCGAGGCTTACGAGGACCGGGCGGCGCCGGCAGCGAGCAAACCCATGGCGAAACATTGTCGTCTCGACGCCTCTCGGCGGCAAGACGCCAGTCGTAGGCAAGCGGCGCCACGCCGTACATCACGCACTCTTCGGCGAGGTCGCGCATGTTCAGGCGGGCGGCCACGCCTACGAGCCGCTTGACCCTCCGCTTGTCCTCATCATCGAGCGTTCGGCCGGGCGAATGCTTGAACGCGATTGGTCGGCCTGTGCACTCAAGGCCGCTCCCGCTCTCCACACGGTGGTAGAACCACCGCTTCATCCAGTAGGACTCCCACTTCCCGCGAGTTGAGTTCGCAGGGAAGAGCTTCTTGCACGACGGGCGAAGAATAAAAGTGACGCTACCGAAGCTCGACAGCGTCCCGTCCTTCCGGCCCTTCGGCTGGCATCGTGCCTTGTGGAGATAGGCGAACAGCGACGCGCTGGGCCAACATGCCCCCGAGCGCAAGGCCCAGCTGTACACCGCGAGCCGGGCCACGGCGTTCGGAGTCAGTTGCGCCAGCTCCAGCCCGAAGGTCCGCAGCACGTCGCCCACCACCGCCGCCGCTGGGATCCGGAGCCCCGCGTCGAAAAAGGCAACGAAGACGACCGCCTCCGACCCTTCGGGATGCGGTTCCGTCTCGTCGGCGGCGGGCAATCGTACGTCTTGGCACCCGGACAACTTCCCCGCGTGAAGGAGCACTTGGATCGTCCTCTCGGTCACGAGCGAGGGGCCTAGCTCGCCGGAGAACGTGCCTTCCTCCTCCGCCACCAGCCGCTCCTGGTCCGCCGCCGCCGGGTCGCGCTCTTGGAGCGCGTATTTCACCTTCAATGGCGAGGATCGCCGGCGAATGGCAGGGCCACGAACAGCCTGGCCGCGCTCGCTACTGGAGGCCATCGCTTCCCACAACGAGACTGAAGCGGTGAAGATAGCGCAAAGGTGTGGAAGGCGGAGCAGACAGGAAAGAGGGCGTAAAGATGCGGGGACGCTGTTACGGGGGGGCTATTTCAAGCCACCTCGCCCATACCGCCGCTACCGAAGCGTCGCAACGATCCACGTGCCGGATGCAACCGCAGCGGTGTAAAGACCCGCCCCGCACGATTCCCCGTAATTGAAAGCGAAGGGTCGCGAAGGTCCGTGTACGAGGCGCGACCGCAGTCGTACAAGCGCCCGTCCAGCACAACGCCCCACCCAACGCTGGAAGGTCGTGACCACGGGCGCCAAGGACCGTCACAACACGGCGTTACCTAGCCGCTATTATAGGCGCACCAGTGGGCCAGGGGATCACAACAGCTCCGGCGCCGCGCCATTCACTGCCCGCCCCGTGTCCCCCTTGCCTAGGGAAGAGGCGAGCGGCTGCAAACACGCAACCGTCCACATCCCGCCGCCCACCCGTCATAGGCCGCCGCGTGCCCCGGGCGCGTCGGGTCGCACGGTACGGGAACCTAACCCTGGCAGACCAGGGGCCGGCGTGATTCCAGGAACCTTTACAGCGCAAGACCGCATCACAAGACCCCAAGTCACCGCCCACGCGGCGGCGTTCGCGGGGCGAAGGCGCCAGCTTCGCTGCCACCCGTGCGACGGGTAGGGGACGGAGCGCGCGCGTCTACTTCGACTAGGCGCCAGCTTCGCTGCCACCCGTGCGACGGGTAGGGGACGGAGCGCGCGCGTCTACTTCGACTAGACGCCAGCTTCGCTGCCACCCGTTCGACGGGTAGGGGACGGAGCGCGTACGTCTACTTCGACTAGGCGCCAGCTTCGCTGCCACCCGTTCGACGGGTAGGGGACGGAGCGTGCGCGTCTATTTCGACTAGGCGCCAGCTTCGCTGCCACCCGTACGACGGGTAGGAGACGGAGCGTGCGCGTCTACTTCGACTAGGCGCCAGCTTCGCTGCCACCCGTTCGATGGGTAGGAGACGGAGCGCGCGCGTCTACTTCGACTAGGCGCCAGCTTCGCTGCCACCCGCTCGAAGGGTAGGGGACGGAGCGCGCGCGTCTACTTCGACTAGCCGCCAGCTTCGCTGCCACCCGTGCGACGGGTAGGGGACGGAGCGCGCGCGTCTACTTCGACTAGGCGCCAGCTTCGCTGCCACCCGTTCGATGGGTAGGGGACGGAGCGCGCGCATCAACTTCGACTAGGCGCCAGCTTCGCTGCCACCCGTTCGATGGGTAGGGGACGGAGCGCGCGCGTCTACTTCAACTAGCCGCCAGCTTCGCTTCCACCCGTGCGACGGGTAGGGGACGGAGCGCGCGCGTCTACTTCGACTAGGCGCCAGCTTCGCTGCCACCCGTGCGACGGGTAGGGGACGGAGCGCGCGCGTCTACTTCGACTAGGCGCCAGCTTCGCTGCCACCCGTGCGAGGGGTAGGGGACGGAGCGCGCGCGTCTACTTCGACTAGGCGCCAGCTTCGCTGCCACCCGTGCGTGCGGGTAGGGGACGGAGCGCGCGCGCCTACTTCGACTAGGCGCCAGCTTCGCTGCCACCCGTGCGACGGGTAGGGGACGGAGCGCGCGCGTCTACTTCGACTAGGCGCCGGCTTCGCTGCCACCCGTTCGACGGGTAGGGGACAGAGCGCGCGCGTCTACTTCGACTAGGCGCCGGCTTCGCTGCCACCCGTTCGACGGGTAGGGGACGGAGCGTGCGCGTCTACTTCGACTAGGCGCCAGCTTCGCTGCCACCCGTTCGATGGGTACGGGACGGAGCGCGCGCGTCTACTTCGACTAGGCGCCAGCTCCGCTGCCACCCGTTCGAGGGGTAGGGGACGGAGCGCGCGCGTCTACTTCGACTTGGGCGCCAGCCTCCACTGCCACCCGTTCGAAGGGTAGGGGACGGAGCGCGCGTCTACTTCGACTTGGGCGCCAGCCTCCGCTGCCACCCGTTCGAAGGGTAGGGGACGGAGCGCGCGCGTCTATTGCGACTTGGGCGCCAGCCTCCACTGCCACCCGTTGAAGGGTAGGGGACGGAGCGCGCGCGAGTCCAGTTCGGCGGGGCGCAGCAAAGACGGGGGTCTTGTCCTGCGAAATCTACCTCGTTTTCCTTAACAGGCCACCTACAGTGCATCAACATACAAGGTAATGCCGGCAGGCTCCCTCAGGAACACCGACTGTAGGTAGGCCTGTTAAGAAAAACAGGGTAGACCTCGCTGTCGCCTACGGAAGCGCAGTGCGGGATCAGGAAGCGCGGCTGGCTGTCAATAACCGGCGCTGATCAAGCTCCCAGGAAAAATAGATCTCCTTCTGTACATCAACATTCCCCAAGCCGCTCAGCGTCACCCAGGAATGTTGATGCACGGCAGGGGCCCATTTTAGGGGAACAGCTTCTATCACAATATACGCAGGAGCAACGCCTCACCAGCGCCATATATATACCCCAGTCAGCAGGGGAGCCAACCGGCGGAAGGCCAATCGGCAGAAGTCCAACTGCCGGAAGTCCGCCGCCATATTAATGGTCACGACGCCTCAACGCCTGCACCACGCCAAGCACGCTGCACCACGTGGACGCCCGGAAGTCCGAGCGTCGCAGCAGCGCGCACGCCTGCTTCGGCTACAGCGCAGCTCCGGAAGTTTGGAAAAGTTCACAGGCCGCGGGGGCGGAGGGGGCCAAGGGACTCGGCAACATGGCTTCGGCCTTGTGAAGCCCTTTACCATGAGAGGCTCCTGTCGTAGGGATGGCCCCCACCTAAACCCAGCAGGCCTGGTAGGAGATTATAAGGCCCAGAATAGGCCATGTGTAATGACATAACTGCCCCCAGAGGGGATAACCAGATGTAAGGGTATAACTGTAAAAGCACTCCTCATGTGTATATATATATGAGAGTAAGCCATGGGGAGGACCCAGGCCATTACACTTATCTTCATCACTCTCCACTACCATCTCTCTCTCTGTTTGGTCTGTAGCCACAACAAGATCCAAATAAAATGCGATCTTTATAAAATCACTTAACCACTCTACGAAACTTACAATCGTTCATCACAACATTATTTTAGACCTTCTCACATGGTCTTTCAAAAGTTTAACCAATTAACGAGTGCAATTGAAGTAATTTTGAACCGAGCCAACAAGCTCCATTAACAAGTTTTTTCCAGCCCTAATTGCATAGTTGTTGACCGCCTAGCACCCCTAATGGCACTTGGAAGGAAGCCGAACACTCCGCAGCGCCCAACTCAGTGAGCACAGGAGCCTCGAGGGCACGTCGTGTGGAGTTGGCATCAGTGCAGATAGCTCCTGTAGACTTGGCACCGGTGTAGATAGCTTGAGTGGACTTGGCACCGGTGTAGATAGCTCTCATGGACTTGGCACCAGTGCAGGAGCCTCCAGGCATATGTCCCTCTTAGGCTATTGGATAAATATTCCATGGCTTGCCCTAGAGTCATGACCTCGTCATTTAGGGCATCTGCAGTGGGACGATCTCGAAATTGGCATGAACACCATCCACATTCACTTTTATGAAACCTAGCGTTAGAGATACACCATGCACCAAGGCCCTACACTCGGATGGATATGCCAGGTCCTAAGTAGCGCACAGGGCAACAGAGGCATATCTCACTTGGAACTTTTACTTCGTAGCCACCTACATAACGATACAAAATTATCTACTCTAATAGGTCTATCAATTGATCGAGTATTCCAGAGATAATAATTATTACCAGGATGCCATCGACAGGAAATCGATGGTCGCTTTCCGAGGTAGGGTTGGACACACAGCTACTCCAACGGTTGGGGGTTGCCTAGCACAGGAGTGGTGGGGCTTCTTGCTGATTTTTCCTATACCTTTCCATCTGATCTCTGACATACCTTTGCATTTCATCTCTAAGGGATGTCATAATGTCCTCTCTTAGCCATGCCTCATGCTCGGCTTTGTCTCTCTTCCTACTCCGGTACGCTTCGGAGTCCTCTGAGAAACTATGTTTCCAAGGAACATAAAGATCAAGATCTCTCGTGTGACCTAGGTGCACCTTGTTTCCCAGGGTCATGGAGAGTATATCTCTCTCCCTGACTACCTGGAATGAGCCTTGGGAAGATTCTACACTCAGCGCTTCCAGCAAGAGCCTAACATGTCCTTTCACTTCCTATGAAGTTATGGAGTAATTACAAACTAGGTAGTTCAATATCATACCAGGCAGTAAGACCCTTCCTCATCTGTGGGGTTTCGAAAGGAGATGGCCCTCGATGACATAATAGATGACCTCACTCTTATCCAGTTTTGGGTGTGCTTATCAGGGATCCCGGCAAATGGCGGGGAGGTATCCCACATAATTGCTTGCTCGTCCTCCTTCCTCTATTGTGGGATTTTACCCACATACCCAATGGTGCCGAGTCCGTGGGAGTGCGTGTTTTTTACCTGGAGGGCCCCATGCATCACACTTTCTCTCCTAAAATTATCTGTCATCTTCATCACCATAAACTCTTGCCATTGTGGTTTCCAGGAATAGATACTTGTAGAAAGGTGTTAGATCTTTCCCCACGAATTGTTTGATAAGTAGGCTCTTGAAGTTCTTCCACGCTTTACACACCGCTAACAACGCATGTCATTTCATAGAGACCTTGTGTTCTTCTGGGATCTCGAACATATTAAAACTTCTATCACCAGCTCATTTTTCCGAACTTCGATTACGATCTTCCATGAGTTGAACGTGATTTGAATCGGTTCTTGTGCAACTATTCCAACCAGTTTCTGGAATGCAGACATTGCTCGGTGAGGATTGAGAGGGGTCCCAGATGCATCGACATCTATGATGGTAAATTAGCCCACAGGCCTTTTTGATAGTTTTCTTTCTTTTTGGGATTTTCCAGAGGACAATACATCGCACGCATCCAACGACGATGACGAAGAATGAGCAGATGACATCTTCAAAAGATAATAAACTGAATAATTCTTGAGCCAATTCTTGATGAATTTAGAATAATTCCAGCAATAAATGTATGACATGAGTATTAAATAAATATCTCTGGACACAGATGGACTACTTAGGTCGTAAAAATAGGAATTCATACTTAACAGAGCAAGTAAGTGGGCTACAATGATCTGCATAATGCACAAATTGATTTAATTGATTTGCTCTTAGGTGTTGGGTTGCACCTACTAGCAGCAGGGCCTCCTCGCCACAAAGGTCTAATATGATCACGTATTTATGTGACAATTTCTCTAATCAGGTAGGCTCTGAACTCTAGACTACCTTACCGAATATCTGAAGACAAGCAATAATAAACCTAATAATGAACTACAGACAAACATCAAAACTATTTACTTTAAGTAAATTGCTCTAACAGAGATGTTCAGATGTATGACTTATTGACCAAAAACATGTCTAGTAAAAATCAGTATATAAAGATAATAACTTAACTCATAGCTTGACTCAATATCACAAATTTTCATATAAGAATTTCACATTAACCAAATTCTTCATTGAGTAATCACAGTACCCACAAACTATCATGTAAAGTCCCCCAGTGCTAGTACTTATGAGTTTCAAAGATAATAGAACCGAGATTAACTAGCACGGCAAATTGAGAACGATAGTAAATATCAAAGTATAGAGGAAAACTCATAGCCGCAATGGCAATCTAAGACACTGAGTTGATGATGTGTGGGAGGAAGGTCGTCGGAGTCAAGGGAGGCAACGATGAGCTTAGGGGAGGTGGCTTCGGGTTCCGGGGAAGTGGTGCACTCGGGGAGGAGTGCTGCCGAAGTCGGGGGAGGAGGAGGTAGGCAATGGGTTCGGGGGAAGTGGTGACGGGCTCGGGGGAGGCGGCGTCGGGCTCCGAGGAGGTAGCGTCGACTTGGGGGAGGAGGAGGAGGGCGATGGGCTCGGGAGAGGTGGCATGCTCGGGGGAGGAGTGCCGCTAGAGTCAGGAGAGGAGGAGGAGGGCAACAGGTTCTGGGGAGGCGGCGATGGCCTTGGGGAGGAGGAGGAGGGCGATGGGCTCGGGGGAGGAGGAGAAGTGCCGCCGGAGTCAAGGGAGGAGGAGGAGGGTGACGGGCTCGGGGGAAGTGGCGACGTTAGTGGTGAGTAGCATTAGTACAGTGGGGACAAACCCTAGTGCGCAATACATATATATAGGGGAATAATCACAGACATTTCTCAAGTAAAACCGTCCATAATAATAAAACATCATAGACTGTTTTAATTTATATCCGTCTATGACGACAAATATCACAGACGGTTTTACTATAAAATTGTCTGTGGTAATCCCTCCTCACATTCATATATCACACATTCTCATATACATAAATACAAATTCACATATATATCACACATTCTCAAATACATAAATACAAATTCACATATATATATCACATATTCTTATATACATAAATGCAAATTCACACACACACACACACACACACATATAATATATATATATATATATATCACACATTCTCATATACATATATAAAGACAAATACAAAAATATCACATATAAACCTTTCATTCATCATTCTACTTGCTTGTTTCCTTTAAAAATTAGTCCTTCATGATGATCGATGCGTATGTAGTTAGTTTTGTCACATTGTTCTTCCTTAACCCTTATGCCATTTCCGAAAGGAGGCAACTCATCAAATTGATTGTATTCTTCCTCGTCCACTACATTCTCAACTCTGATAATCCTTTTTTCTATGAAGAACTGTGTGGCGCTTCTTATTTGTCTAGTTGATTACATAGAAAACTTAGACAGCTTAGTTAGCGAGTACGAATGGTTCATCTTTATATTCGACATGTTTAAGGTCCACGGTAGTGACCGTACTTGTCAACCATGACCTGTGGGAGATGGACCCAATGGCACCGAAATAAGGAGATCTTGAAAAGCATGTAGCCGAACTCCCAAATCTCCTCTATGAACCCATAGTAGGAGTTCCTCAATCCATCAGTGATGAATGCATCTATGCAGACACCACTATTTTGGTTAGTGCTCTTTACATCCTGACTCTGCGTATAGAATATGTACCCATTTATGTCATATCCTTGCTATGTCACACCTGTAAATGTTGGTCCTTTTGCCAACTATGTCAACATATCACTTGACAAGCTCCTAGCGAGTTGCTCCTTTAACCATTGGTTGAACCGACTATTGTGTTGTCTCGTGATCTAAACATCCGGCTACTCTGGATTCTGTTGCTGAAGTACATTCTTGTGCTGATCGATATACGGGGACACTTGAGTCATGTGTTGCAAGATCATGAAATGGGCTTGAGCATACACATCCATATCTAGAGTGATTGCTTTTCTTCTGATGGTCCTAATACCCTTGAGCCTCCCCTCATGACGAGATCAAGGCACACCTATCAATTCGACCTTGGCCATGTAATCGACATAGAACTCAATGACCTCTTCGGTTGCATAACCCTTGATGATGCTATCCTTATCGATTCTGTACATAGGACTTGAGAATTTCCATGAACCACTCAAACGAGTACATGTTACGTAGGAACACAGGCCCGCATATTTTTATCTCCCACACAATGTGAACAATGAGATGGACTATGATATCAAAAAATGATGAAGGAAAATGCATCTCAAGATGCATATAGTCATCACCACCTCACACTGCGGAGCATCTAGTCTTTCGGGGTCGATAATTTTCTGAGCAATTGTGTCAAAGAAATAACACAGTCTCATGATTGTCTCTCAGACATTGATCAACAAAATACTTCTGGTTGCATTAGGGAGCATATGTGTCATCAGCACATGACAATCATGAGACTTCATGCCAATTAACTTCAAATATTTCATCAAAACAAGTTTCTTCATGTTGGCGGAGTAACCAGATGGAACTTTCACATCATGCAAGTATTGGTATAATTCAATTCTCTTGGCCTTGGACAGAATGTAACAAGCAGGGGGGAGGTAAGTTCGTCCTTTGTCGATCTTTTTCAGTACTAACTCAGACCTAATGTCCATATCAACCAAGTCAAGCCATGTGTTGACACCATTCTTTGTTTTATCATGAATGTTCAGTATGAGACCAATCAAACTGTCGCATATATTCTTCTCTACATGCATAACGTTGAAACAGTGGCAAACTTCTAGGTTCTCCCAATAAGTCCCAAAATGTTGATATCTTCTTCTAGACATTCTTCTCACAGGTCATCGATTTATGTCCCTTTTTGAGCATAACATATAAATCCTTAACCATATCATAGACCTCTTTTCTGCTTAAATGCCTTGAAGCTGAACTGTCCTCCTTCTCTTTGTTGAATTGTTTCTTCATCCTGCGATATGGGTGAGTCCTCCGAAGGAACCTATAGCGACGCATGCACACGGTTTTGTGCGAGTGCTTCAGCCACACACTCTTGGTATCATCTAAGCAGTGAGTACAGGCTTTGACCCGTTTTGTACTCTGGCTCGATAGATTAGTAAGGGCAGGATAATCATTTATGGTGCAGAACAACAAGGAACTAAAGTGAAGTTCTCTCATTTATACGTATTCCATACATGTACCCCTTCGATCCATAGTATTTTTAGATCTTTCACCAACGGTGCTAGGTACACATCAATATCATTCTTAGGTTGCTTTGGACCTTGAATAAGTATCGACAACAAAATATACTTTTGCTTCATACACAACCAAAGGAGGAAGGTTGTAGATGCAGAGAGTCACAAGCCTAGTACTATGTCGACTGCTCATGTTACTAAAAGGATTCCTTCCATCTGTACTCAATCCAAACCTTATATTTCTCAGTTCTACACTGAAGTCTGCAAACCTCTTATCAATATTTCTCCACTAGGCGGAATCAACAAGGTGTCTTACCATTCTATCCTTGTTACGCTCCTCTGAGTGCCAACGCAACAGTTTTGCCTCCTGTGGGTTTGCAAAAAACTGCTTCAAATGGGGAATTATCGGAAGATACCATGCCACCTTAGCAGGAAGTCCTTTCTTTAGCTGCATTCCCACGCCATCATCTGATTGATTCTTACGCTTGTATCGAGATGCATTGCACGTAGGACATATATGGATGTTTGCATACTCTTTATGGTAGAGGATACAGTTGTTCGGACATGCATGTATTCTATTTACCTCCATTACCAATGGACAAAGAACCTTCTTGGCTTTGTAGGTGGTTTTGGGCAACTCATTTCTCTCTGGAAGCATGTCCACTAAAAGACCTAACAGCGCCAAGAAACTCTTATTGGACCAACCATTGCTTGCCTTCAATTTCAGCAGGTCAAGTATGGCTAACAAACTTATGTACTTTTACTTGCAGTACGTGAACAAAGGTTTCTCCGAGTTCTCCATCAAGCCCTGGAATTTAACATACTATCTCTCATCATAGTTCCCTTCTGCATCACGAAGCATCTGATCCAGATTGTCATCATGCATCCTATCCAAATCGGAACTACAATCGACATCATCCGGCGGCATATCATTGACTTCGTCGGCGATATCATTATTACTACCTTTCTGTGTAATCTACTCTTCACCATGACTGGTCCAACGTGCATACCCCCTTTTGAAACCCCTTCAAATCAAGTGCGCTTCAATCTGCGCTCGGTTCTTAAACATCTTTAGATTCTCGCAATCAATGCATGGACAATACATATATTCCATCCTGTTATTCAACATATCCTCCTTGGTAGCTCTTGTAAAAGCAGACACGTCATTAATGTAATCTTCACCCACACGGTTCCCAGCGTACATCCAACTTCGGTCCTATGTTACACATATAACAAATTTGTTTCTTCTGATTCTAACATAACAAACAATTTCTATGAGACATCAAATTCCCTATATATCTATATGATCTAAAGTAGCTATATGTAGCAAGAATAATTAATTAAATTGAATTAAGTACAAATAGACTATGAATTGACTAAACCCTAGACTATACTAGATGTAAATAATCTTCTCTCTATATCGAGCTAACTAGATCTAAACTATCTTCAATTATCCTTTCACCAAAAGCTGGATCTAAATTATAATGCAATTAGGAACAAACTACTAACTATAGGTACTAAAGAAATGAATGGATCTACAATCACTCCTATCAAATAGTCTCCTTTCACCAAATGGCTGCATCAAAGCCCTGCCTCCATTGATCACCAACTACAAGTCTACCGGCCTAGTATATATTTGGCCCATTAGAGCGCACACGCGCGCACACACGCGCACACACATATATATACACACACTAGGCCAATAGACTTGTAGTTGGTCACCGATGGGTACTTTGGCCTGGATAAGCTTAGTTACCATACATACCATCATCCGCTCTGATGCACGTTGTTTTAATGATTGGAGTGATCAGAATTAGAGTGCACCAGTTGAGTAGATCAATTAAGGCATGTACAATAGGGTGATATTATCTATAAGATATGTCACAGAGGAATTTTACTGAGCTGGTTGAAAGAGAAAGAGGAGAGAGAATGAGGTCGACCGTAATTCTATAACGGTCGAAACGTGAGAAAATAGCCCGGTATAGACAACTTACGTATCATTGTATCAATATTATCTATATTTTACAGACAATCTATTATAGACAACTTACAAACAGCCCATTATAGAATGTGTTTTTAGTGTTGTCTACAGATGACATGGAATGATACTATAGACAACAGCTGTCTGTACCACTGTACATACCCTTAGAAGACACTTTTTGTGTGAGGCAACTCTAGCCATCAGAACAACTGTTGTCGCCGGCAACTTAGTCATTTTGCCACCGCCCCTTTCTCCTCTTTTCTGGTGTTCTTGCCAGTATTGGGTGGGTGGAGGACTGTTGATTTCCAAAAGTCTATTTTTCTTAGATCAAGATGTTCTAGTTTATTCTTCTTCGCCGAGTTTTTAGATGATTTTTCTTTATCCATGATGGATTTTTATCGAATGAACTCTCCTGGACGGCCACTACGATGTTTATGTTGGAGATCAACACTACACTGAGTTTGGTATTAATAAATCTTCTCTAATTTTCTTTCTACGAACAATACTGGCATAGGTCCTACACACTAACAAAGATTATCTTGTAAGATTCAGAGTCTCTGGCAAGGAAGATAGAAAAAGTCCATCATATTCATCAACTCAAGGACTTGATGGTGACACGTTATTTATCTAGAATCTTTAATGTAAAATTAGTTGAGTACTTGCGTGCTTTATTCATGAGTCAGTGATATAGAGAATCTTTCTCAAAAAGAAGTGATCAGAATCAAAATTAGATCCACATATCTCAAAGCTAATCAATAGCAAGAAAAATCAACTTAGATGTTAGTACAAAAGGGAAAACTTGGGCAACTTACAAATAGCGAAGCCAATAAATTAATTTACAAAGGTATACATGTGTCTATGACTATTTTATTCAAATACATCATGTATATATATTCTTTTTATGTACAAATTGCCACCCACCGTACTGCATCATTCGCACATAGCACTGTTCTTTTGAGTTATAGCTGGTGACTTTTGGTTGCACCTGATGGTTTTTTACTATGCTTTTCAATACGAAAGCGGGCGGTGGAGACGCCGACGAAGATAGCATACGCGGTTTTAGGCTGAAGAAGTTATTTGGAGAATTCGCTTTATAAAACGGTCTTTCTTGTTTTGACTTCAAAGAAGCATTAAAAAAAACAGGGCCATACGTACGTGGGCAAAAAAGCACCAAAAAAAATCAATCAACGAATCCAACCATGGATCACCCAACAAGTTCTGGGCAGTCATGCCAACGAAAAAAACATCGACCTGTCTAACCCATCACAGCTAGCAGCAAACGAGGCCGTTGACCAATTAATCCTTGTCCATCGGTTCAGATGTCGTTGGACGGCCCAGATGCGCAGCCTCGGTCTCGATCCTACGGCGGGCACCCGTTGTTGGGGCTGTTGGTGCCGCACGACGCGCCCGGTCCGCCCAGCTGCTGCAGGTACAGCCGTCGGAGCGCCTGGACAACGGACAAGCCGTCGGGCACCGCCCAGTCGTCGCCGTCCAACGGCCGCGCCGCGCCGAGCACGGCCAGGAGCAGCAGCACCGCCACGATCACCGGCAGAGCAAGCCTCATCCTCATCTCCACGGCCATGATCGACGTTAGGTCGCTTGCAATTCCTCCTCTACCCTTCACTCTTCTCTTCTCGTTTAGCTCCTCTCTTTCTTGCAACCAGTGCTAAGGCTTGGCGTTGGACTTTGGCAATGTGTGTATCAAACGTTGTGTACTACAAGCTAGCTATGGAACGAGTCGTGCCTATATATAATGCACAAACACGAGAGGCATTGGGGCACAGAGATTTGAGAGGAAGTTGCATGCCGGTTACGTGTGGTGACTAGGTTTCGCGCGTTCAATTGAAAAGTCGCCGCAGCACGTACGCATTGACGATTCGACGAGAGGACGACCTTTGCATTGCATGCACCGGCGTTTAATTAGTGTGATGGTCTCACAGAATCACGACGGTTTCATTCGTTTTGAGCGGCCAGTGGATGCATGGCGGTAACAAACTGGACACGAATAACGTCAAACCCAGAAGCGTGTCGTGTTGACCAGGGAATGATCGAGCTAGCAGCCGCTTAAGTCAAGCAGACCGATTAATTGGACCAACTCGATCGCCCACACATTGTGACAATATAATCTACTACTTTGCTACCTCCATTTTATTTTATTTTTATTTGACATATACTAGCTAGTAGTGCATTATATTGTCACAATGTATTGAGAGCAAAGAGAGAGAGAGAGAGAGAGAAATGTGGTTCGACCAAGAATGCCGTGGGAGCCAAGCAGTTGGGGCATAGTTTGACTTGAGAATCCCATGGCATGTGTTCTTAATTGGTCAGAAGTTTTGTTTTCTCCTGGATTATGTGTACTTTGGTCTTGGGCATTTGTCTGCTCACATGGTCAAAATCTTGGAATTCTTGCTTGCAGGATATTCAAGCAAGAGCTAGCACGCTCGTCCTTTGGTCAGAATTTTTCACGTTCAGTTCATGTTTATCCAAAGTCAAAACCCTAGCTAGTTTCCAGGAAAGTACTCAAAAGTTTGCCAAAAGCTTGTTACAATGCCCATCTTTTTCCCAGCATCTTACGTGTAATAAGCTGCTCACCAGCCTACCTAGCTTGTTCGAGCAAAACTTGTATTGTTATTTGAAACTTGCCAGAGTACTCAAGAGCGGCACGCTATCTGACAACTTTCTGAGTTATACCTCTGGTTTTTTACTGTACCTAAACTAGCTGGTAGATCCGTAGATTATGATCAGTTATGTAAGAATTTTTTGTCTTTCGCATGACGGTGCACGAGATTTGACCTGCTGCTGTTAGCCAGTTGCGACACGTTGGCAGCACAACGCAAACCTACGACCGCTTCAAAGGAGAAGATTGTGACTTGCACAACTCTCCGTCCGACGCGCGTGATGTGCCATGAATTTCAGCGTTCGGAGTGCTGCACGGCCGGGCAGCTTGACTCGGCGGTGCCGATCGACCGCGCGAGCAGGTCGCCGGCAGCAACAGTTACTTAAGCCTTAGGGTCAAAATTCTACTACACCCAGAAGCATTTTCTTCGGAGAAAACACTCTCCGCTCCACTGAGTTTAAGGCCCCGCTCGGTTAGGCTAAAAACATGTGGTTTATGATTGAAATGCACTATAGTGGCTGAAATTTCACTGTAACTGAAGGTGGTTTATTTGGCGTAATTAAATTTAAAAAAAATAAAAATAGAAAAAAATATGCTAGCTCATCACGGACAATGCAAACGAATACGGGAAAAAAAGAACCGGCAAAAAAACTCAAAAAAAACCAAAAGTTTAAAAAAGACAAAATTTATGAATAGTGAAAAATAAGCCAGAAGCCAAAATCTGAAGCCGAAGCTTTTAGTTTCTACCTTTTTAATTTTATTTTAAAAAAATTTTAGCTTTTTTAATCTTTTTTGTCTTTTCTTTTTTTTTATTCCTTTACATTATCTGTGGTGACATAACATTTTTTCTGTTTTTCTTTCTTTCTTTCTTTTTAAAATTTAATTATGTTGAAAACACTAAGGTAAGCTGTAGCAATCAAGGAGCTCAGCACAGGGAAATTTATCCTGGAGGACGAGTCTGTCGTTGTTACAGTTGACCGGATTCGTTCCGGTTTCAAGGAAAGGCACCTTCGATTTGCCAGATTGTCACCTCCCTGCACGACAGGTAGCACAAACGTTTACTAGTTCTACTCATTAACTCAGTGGTTGAATACATCAGCACTGCCTTAACCCAGTTGTTGAATACATTGTCACCAGCTTAACACGGTGTGCCAAAACATATTGATCAGCTAAGCAATGCAGGTAAGGATGTCTGCAAACATCTACACTGTGATGTAATCAACGGATTGGATGAACCCGTTCTGTTAGTTTGTGTTGCTTTCTCTTCCCCTGTTATTAGGCTTCTTCTCTGCTTTAGGGGATGAACAGCAATGTTGATCGAAATTAGCAATGTTGTAGGCGCCTCCACCTAGATCCATTCGGCCTGCTGGACCTAAAGACCCAATAAGGCATATAAAAAGACGCGTATAGCCCCATCATAGTATTACACTGTACGGGTATTATTGTAATCAAGCCTTATGGTCATATATATATAGGCAGTCTGGGCGAATAAGAGACCCAGGCTAATTCATTTCCCATACTCACTCTACTAATCCTATTTTCTACTCTTTGACCTATAGCCACAACAGTTGATGTCGTATGTGGGGATCAATGAGCGAGCTGCAAGCTTGAGAGAAACAATGGCGCCGAAGAAAGCAGCGTCAACAACCAAGCAAAAGAGAAGTACAGTGGCAGCGACTACCGAAGCCAGTGCGCAAAGGCCGGTGGTCAAAGGCCCGCTAGCCCCATGGCAGCAACACGCTAGCACCGCGACGGCGAGCGATTGGCACCGAGGCGAGAAGCTAGCTCCGATGCTAATGCTGACACAACCGTCGACCACGACGCCCACGCTACTATGGCCGTCAACCACAATGCCCGCGCCACGGCTGTCGACCACGACACCCGCGCCACGACCGTCGACCACATGCCCACGCCGACACGGCTGTCAACCAGAACGCCTACGCAGGCCCGGCTGTCGACCATGATGCCTGTGCAGGCACGACCATGGACCTCGACACTCGCACTGGCATATCCGTCGACCTTGGTGCTCATGTTGACCTCACCATCAACCGCCACGCGTACCGCATCAACACGCCTACTGACTCCGACGTCCAAGCTGTCTTCGCTAACAACCTCGTGGCGAGCGCCTCCACGCTGGTAGACCCCACTGCACGAGTGACAGAGGGCATGCTAGTGGCGGCTCTCGAAACGCTGCAGCGCGAGCTAGCAGACCTCCGAAGTGCCATGCGGGAGATGCAAGAGGCTCGGAGTCAACAAACACCCATAGCAACAACGGCGGATATCGTGGTCAAGAGGGCCGGTAGCTACGAAGCCCCTACCCCCGCTCGCAGTACACTGCGGCACATGGATACGAAGTCTCCTCTGTCCGCCGACTTGCAGCAGGCTGCATGGCTGGAAGACTTCAAAATGCCGACCATCGAGCCGTTCAAGAGTGATACGGACCCCCAGGAGTTTGTACGTGTCTACGAAACGGCCATCAAAGCGGCCAGACGTGATGACTCCACAAAGGCAAAGGGATTGCTGCTTGCCCTTCAAGGGATAGCGCTCTCCTAGTTCTTCACCCTTGCGCCGAACTCCATATACGCGTGGGAGCAGATTCGAGACCGTATGCACAACAATTTTCAAGGAAACTACGTCGAACGGGTGGACGTTGACCAGCTTTTTGCCATCAAGCAGAAATCTTCAAAGAAGCTTAGAGAGTATTTCCAGCACTTTGCTAAGGTCCACTACCAAATAAAGGATGCAAACAAGACCACTATCATTAACGCAACAATACGAGGTCTTTGCCTGGGGCCATTGGCTGAATACAACACGCGCAAGCCTATAAAATTAATTGACAAACTCTTTGACAAGATGGAGCAATTTGAAAGAGCGGAAGAGGACGGCGTCGAGCCAATGCCTCTGATTCAAAGCGTGCACCCGACCCCGCGAAGGATGGCTCTAGCCACAAAGAGCGAAATAACCAGCAGCACAAATACGTCCTCAACATTGAGGATGGGGGCAACACTAATAACACCCCCGCCAGCCAGGGGCGTGGCCGCAAGGGCTGAGGTCGTGGAAGAGGATGTGGTCATGATAGCGGTGGACATGGGCGTGAGGATGGGTGGTGTGAGGTGCACGGTCACAAAGACCACCTCACCCGACACTGCACGACCATCGCAACGCTCTGGGAGAGCGTCGTCAGGGACAGAGCACTCAAGGCCAGAGCGC
The DNA here is from genome assembly GCA_017311315.1 of Dendrocalamus latiflorus. Lineage (NCBI taxonomy): Eukaryota > Viridiplantae > Streptophyta > Magnoliopsida > Poales > Poaceae > Dendrocalamus > Dendrocalamus latiflorus. The sequence continues at coordinate 13,116,924 of CM029632.1, read as the reverse complement.
CGGTGGTGGCACTTGTCCAGCAGCCCCACGAGGGCCAGCTGGTCCAAGCCAACCCCACTGCTTTGTGCATACCGGCCCCCGATGGTAGAGCACACTGGGTCATCAACGCAATCATGGGCGGTTCGTCATTAGAATTCCTGTCCGAACAGCAGAGGAAGATATACACCCGTCGACTACACCACGTTACCGCATACCACACCCAATGCCCCCAGCCTAGGCACAAGCTAACATCACTTTCATAATGGTCGATGCGGCGGGGGTCGACTTCCCTCACCAGGATTCCTTGGTGGTCCAGGCCAACATCGCAGGGTGCAACATCAAGCTCGTCCTAGTCGATGGAGGTAGCTCCGCGGATATCTTGTTCGCCACTGCCTTCGACCAGATAAGCATTCCCTAGAGCAGGCTCCAACCGTCAGCTATCCCACTCCAGGGTTTCGGGGGCCAACCACTACGGGCCCTGGGCCAGGTGCAGCTCTAGGTGTGTTTTGGCCAACATGATGAAAGCATCTAGGCCCCTAAAAATATTGATTTTGGTAATTAATGACATTATGTGAATATGGAACTAATTTGTGTGTTAAGCATTTAAAAGGATTAGTCTCAACGGCAAAGAAAGAGGCACATAAAATGGTTTCACGAAGATTCAAAGATCTCAGGGCGTCAAGGTAAATAGTTTAGGGCTATTTTATTTTTACCGGTCTTGGAGATATGTTGGAAGACCGGATTATAGGATAGACGTCGTACTATTAAGAGGAATCATGGTGATTCGCTAAATCATATGCTAATGTGCCCTATGGATCAATTTAGGATCATGCATACACTTAGAAATCAAAATTAATTCAAAACTGTGCATTGTCAGAAAATTCGGTAGTTCCGGCGTTCAAACTGCGGAACTACCGCAAGTGCGGAAGTTCCGGGCAGCTGAGCGGAACTTTATTTCTAGAGAGCGCCCGGAGTTTAACTTGGTCTCTCAGAAAACGGAAGTACCGCGGGTTGAATGGCAGAACTACCGCTAGGCCGGAAGTTCCGGAAATCCAAGCGGAGCTTTATTTCCAGAGAGCACCCAGAACCAGACTTGACCTCGCTGATATCGGAAGTACCGGGACGGAGAACGGAACTTCCGGGAAGTCCGGAAGTACCGCGTTTTTAACGGCGGTAGTTCCGCACTCATTGTCCAACGGTCACTTCTGACTGTCTAACATAGCCGTTCTGACCAGGCGGCGGAAATCCGGAAGTACCGCCCATATAACGGCGGTAGTTCCGTTTTCCCTGAATTTTCAGGATTATTTATTGCAACGGCTATTTGAGGTGGGTGAGGGTATAAATACAACCCCACCAGCATTTGTACATATAGTTGAACCCCCATTGAACACATTTGAGCTTAGAACAACATCTCACACCTCTCTTGCACTCTTGAGCATTCAATGGAGGTAGTTGAGCACAATTCAAGTGCATTGCATACTAGGTTGATCCAATTGGCACTTGAGTGTGATCTAGCCACCGTGGTTCATTCTCTTGGTGCTTACCGGCACCTAGACGGCTTGTTGGTGGCTCCGGTGATCTTCTCATGAAGATTGTGAGAAGGCTCGGAGGATTGTGAAGGTTTGGAGCTCGCCTACCCGGAGAGGGAAAGGGCTACCGATAGTGATCGAGGTGATTAGGCTCAAATTCGTGGAGCCGGTCCGATTCGTTCGGGCTTACCTCAACGTGGACTAGGGGAGACCGGCAAGTCTCCGATCACCACGGTAAAAAGTGATTGTGTCAAATTGTGATTTGCTCTCTCTTGTGCTTAATTTCATTCAAGCAATTTACGTGAATTGAATTACTTGATTGCTTGCATAGTTAGAATAGCAAATTGTGTCTTAGGCATTTTGATCTTGTTCTTAGTCAATTGCTTTCTCTTGTGATCACTTGAGCATTATCTAGGGTGTTTAGTTGTGCTATTGTCTACTTGCTCTATTCTACTCATTAAGTTTAAAATTGTTCATAGAAATTAGAAGAAAATTTTAAAACTGCCTATTCACCCCCCCCCCCCTCTAGTCGGCCTCCTTGATCTTACACATGACCAGGCAAGAAATGAGGACATAACCTTCAATGTCATTGATCGCCCATACACGTACAATGCAATTCTGGGAAGGGCCACACTCAACACTTTCGGAGTAGTACCACATCACAATTTCCTATGCATGAAGCTGTCGAATCCGCTAGCCTCGCGAGGTCCCCTCTGCAAGGTGCACGTCATTAGTGAGACCCTCACCAGACCCATACCATCAACTCCAGGGTGGACGCCCAAGCCTATGCCAGACTACGACGTCAAAAAGGTCCCTCTGAATGACACGAACGCTTTGCGACAAGTTTCCATCAGTGAGGGTCTCCCCTTGAAGGTCAAGCAGGAACTCCTTCGAGTACTTCACACCAACGCGGATGTCTTCGTGTGGTCATCAGCCGACATCACAGGGGTAGACCACTCCATCATTGAACACAATCTTGCGGTGCGCCCTGATGCCAAGCCGATCAAGCAAAAACTAAAACGCATATCCCTCGAGCGCCAGAAGGCTACCAAGATGGAGGTCGCCAAGCTACTTGAGTCTGGCTTTATCCATGAAGTGAACCATCCGGAATGGCTCACCAACTGGTGCTGGTCTCAATTTCATGAATATCAACAAGGCATGCCCGAAAGACAGCTACCCTCGTCCGCGGATCGACCAGCTGGTGGATGCCATGGCTGGGTGCGAGGTAATGAGCTTCCTAGATACATATTTCAGCTACCACCAAATTCATATGGCTAGCGAGGGGATTGCAATAGGAAAGGCACATTTCTTTGATGGCTCAAATTATGCTTATTGAAAAATTAGAATGTCTATTTACTTAAAGGCCATGAGTCCTCAAATTTGGAAAGTCGTAAATGAGGGTTATGTTATGGCTCTTGATCCGGATCACCCAACGGAACAAGACGGGTGTAACGCTCATTTAGACGCCGAAGCTATGAATGCTTTATTCGGAGCCTTGAACGCGGATGAGTTCAATAGAGTGAACAATCTTGAGACGGCTCACGCTATTTGGACTACCCTTTCGGAAATACACGAAGGGACATCCACGATCAAGGAGGCCAAATTGCATCGGCTTAGGATCAAATATGAGACATTCACAATGTTGCCCCATGAAGACATCAATGAGATGTACTCAAGGCTTAACAACATTGTGAATGAGCTAAAGGGCCTTGGAACTAACCTTTCCGATCTTGATATTGTTCGAAAGATGCTTAGGGCCTTGCTGGAGAAATATGAAGTGTTAGTGACACTTTTCCTCAACTCACCGGAGTTGGCAAGAATGACACCAACTCAATTGTTGGGCAACCTCATCACCAACGAGCTCTACAAAAAGGACAAGGAAGAGCTCTTGGAGCAATCCTCCTCCAAGAACAAGAAGATCACCGCCTTCAAGACTAAAGCGGTGATAAGTGAAGAATCCGAAGATGATGATGAGGAGGACTCCGAAGAAGAATTGGCACTTCTAGTGAGAAGAATGAAGAAGTTCATGAAGAGACGGCCAAACCGAGGTACAAGCTATGAGAAGAACAAGAAGGGACATTCCTTCTCCAACAAGAGGTATAGCAACATTCGTTGCTATGAATGTGATGAAAAGGGGCGCATTGCCTCTCAATGCCCTACAAAGAAAGATGACAAGGAGAAGTCATCAAAGAAGAAGAACTACAACGGCAAGAAGAAGCCCTTCAAGAAGCTTCACAAGGATAGCAAGAACGAAGCCCATATTGGTGAGTGGGACTCCGAGGAGGAGTATTCCGACTCCGACTCAAGCGAGGACGAATCTCCCAAGAAGAAGGGGCTTGTGGGCATCGCCATCAAGGAGGCTCCATCACTATTCTCCACTCGTACATGCCTTATGGCTAAAGGAGATAAGGTAAAATCACTTGATAATGATGAGCCTTCATATGATGATTTAATGGATATGTTAGTTGAGTTGAATGAGTTTCTTGGAAAAGAAAAATCAAAGTTTAAGGTCTTGAAGAGAGAACATATTTCACTTAAAGACTCTTATGAGGAGCTAAAGGAAGCTCATGATTTACTTCTCCAAGAAAATCATAAATCTAGCACTAGCATTGGAGTTACTTGTGATATCTTGAATGAAATGTCTAGTATAGAAATTTCAAAGTCTAACATATCTACTTGTTGTGATGATTTACTTGCCATACCTTGCTCATCTAGTGTTCACTCTGGAAATACTTTAAATCTTGTTCATGATAATGTGCTTACCAATGAAAACAACAATTTAAAGGAACAAGTGCTAAAATTGAACAAAAGTTTAGAAAGAGCTTACAAGGGAAAAGAAACCCTTGATAAGTTGTTGAGCGCCCAAAGATGCTCTTTTAACAAGTAGGGACTTGGATATGTCCCCAAAAAGGGTAAGAAGCCGGCATACAAGCCTCCAAGGTTTGTAAAGGAAAATGGTAAGTTTTGCACAAAATGCCGATGTGTTGGACATGTTCAAAATGATTGTTCTAAGAATAACATGCATTCCATTGGTTTATATGATTCTTGCTACATGCTCAAAAGATCTAAAAATGGAAATATAATTGCTCACTTCATTGGCACCTCGATTTTGGGTGCTAAAAAGAAATCCATTTGGGTACCCAAAACATTGGTCACTAACCTCCAAGGACCCAAACAAATTTGGGTACCTAAAAGAGCTTGATTTTCTTTTGTAGGTGAACTATAAAACCGGTGGAAGGCATTGGGTGTTGGATAGCGGTTGCACTCAACACATGACCGGAGACCGGAAAATGTTCACTAACTTTGAGAGTGGAAGCAATGACAAGATCACATTTGGAGACAATAGCAAAGGAAAGGTATTGGGTTTGGGTAAAATTGCTATCTCAAACGATCTTTCAATTTCAAATGTGTTACTTGTTGAAACATTAAATTTCAATTTACTTTCCGTTGCTCAATTGTGTGATCTAGGATTAACATGCTCATTCTCAAAAGAAAATGTTGTAATCTCAAAAGAAAATAATAATGAACTTGTTTTTAAAGACTTTAGATTTGGAAATCTTTATTTAGTAGATTTTACTTCAAATGAGTCTTGTTTAAAAACTTGTTTAATTGCAAAAACTTCTTTGGGTTGGTTATGGCATAGAAGGCTAGGTCATGTGGGAATGGTTCAACTCAAAAAGCTTTTTAAGCATGACTTAGTGGTTGGCTTGAAGGATGTGAAGTTTGAGAAAAATCGACTTTGTAGTGCTTGTCAAGCCAGAAAACAAGTCGCTAATTCTCACCCTTCCAAAAGTATCATGTCAACTTCTAGGCCATTAGAGCTCTTACATATGGATTTGTTCGGGCCAACAACCTATAAGAGCATTGGAGGTAATAGCTATTATTTAGTCATTGTGGATGATTACTCTAGATATACATGGGTCTTCTTCCTAAATGACAAAAGTGAAACCTCCGGGATCTTCAAAAGCTTTTCAAAAAGGGCCCAAAATGAATTTGATTTTAAAATAAAGAAAATTAGAAGTGACAATGGTTCCGAGTTCAAAAATACAAAAGTTGAAGACTTTTGTGATGAACTTGGAATAAAGCAGAGCTTTCCACAACCTACACTCCGGAGCAAAATGGAGTTGTAGAAAGGAAAAATCGAACATTAATCGAAATGGCTAGGACAATGCTTGATGAATATAACACTTCCGACAAGTTTTGGGCGGAAGCTATCAACACCGCATGTCATGCCATAAATCGCCTCTATTTACATCGACTATTGAAAAAGACTTCCTATGAGCTCATTGTTGGAAGAAGACCGAACATCTCTTACTTTAGAGTATTTGGTTGCAAATGCTATATTCTAAGAAAAGGTGTTCGGCTCTCAAAATTTCAAAGTCGATGTGATGAAGGCTTCCTTTTAGGGTATTCTTCAAATAGTAAAGCTTATAGAGTCTTTAATAAAAACTCGGGTTTAGTAGAAGAATCTTGTGATGTCCAATTTGATGAAACTAACGGCTCTCAAGAAGGGCATGAGAACTTGGATGATGTAGGAGATTGTCACATCCCAAAATTTGCTTTCTGGAAAAATTTAAATTCAAATTAGTAATTTAAAAGTATTTGAATTTTATTTGGCTTTTCTGAATTTTCTGGAGTTTAAAACCTATTTTTTAAATTTAAAAGGTAATTTAAAGTATGAAAATAAAATACCAACAGTAGTTGGAAATAATTTTGTTTAGTCCAAAATATGTCTAGAAGCTTCTGCGAATTTTTCTGGAATTTTTGGAGGTATTTTCATATTTTTCTGAGGCTAAATGAATTTCATAGCAATTTCTGAAAATCTGAAATTAAAATCAAAAATAAAAATCCCTCCCTTCCCCCCCTCCGGTCGCCACGTGGACGGCCAGATGACCGCCCACGTCGCCACCTCCATCCCGCCTCCCTTCTCTCCCCGCGCGCCACGCGTGCGGCTCGGATAACGGCCACGCCGCCCCGGCCCATCGCACCCGCCCACTTTCCCCTTCTCCCTCCGCCATCCGATCCCGCCGACCGCATCTCGGCCGCACCCCTCCACTTAAACCCCCGCGCCCATCCACCGCCGTTCGATCACCCGCCCCGTGATCTCACCGTCCGCGCCCCCTCACTCTTCCCCCTCTCCCTCTCGCTGACGAGCCGACCCCACCCGTCAGGCCCGTCCCCTACCTCGCGCCGCCGCCATGGCCGTTGGCCGGCTCCGCCCTAACCGGCCCTTCCCCTTTCTTCGCCCGCACGCCGCCCCTCCCTTCGTGCGCCGCAAGCCCACGCCCACCTCTTCCCCGTTTTTCGCGCACGACGCCCACTTCCCCACCCGCCTGGACTCTATCCGCAGCTAACCGCCACCCACCTCCCCGCTTTCTCCGGCGAGGGATTCCGCCGCGCCTCCACCCCCTCGGCCCTATAAAAGCCACCCCCGAGCACCGCCATCTCCCACTGCACCTCTCCCCACCTCTCGATTGCACTCTCCGGCCCCCGAGCGCTCTCCCACCGTGCGCCTTCGCCCGCCGCGCCGCCTGCTCCTCCGGCGAGCAATTGCCGGCGAAGGAGAGCCGCCCAAGCGCCGCAGAGGCCACCCTGAGCTCCCTCTCCTCCGCGCGCAGCTCTCCCACCCCTTCTCCAGGCCCGGACGTCGCCGGAGCACCGTCGCACCGGAAGACCCGAGCCGCCTCCGCCGTTCCCTCGTCGCCGGCCGTCCCCGCTCATCGCCGCTCTCCGCCGACCCCTCCTACAACACCGCCTTCACCCCGGGAGCTCATTTCGGGAGTCACCAGCCCCCCTCCAACCCTCTCGGCGCCGGCAACCTCGCCTCCGTTCACTGCTGTCCAGACCTCCCCGCAGGTAACCCTCAAGGTGATTACCTACCCTTATTGGGTAGGCAACGCCTCCCTGCTCACTTGGCTATCACCGCTCGCTCTCCCTTCCCCCGACTCCCTCGGCGCGCGTTCGAGCCCTCGGCTCCGCACGCTGAGGTTGAGTTTTTCCTCATTTATTCGCGCTGACAAGCGGGCCCCACACGTCAGCGGCAGCCGTCTGTGCGGGCCACTGCCGCCTGGGTCCCATCTGTCTGCGTCAGCCTCTGACAAGTGGGTCCAGATCCCAGTGGGTCCCACCTATCAATGACCAAAGCAGATGTGGTCACTGTCAGAGGGGTCCCACATGTCAGCGACCATCAGAGGGTTTACTGTCAGTGGGTCCCACCTGTCAGGCTCTCAGATTAAAAATAAAGATTTAAAATTTAATATTCCAGTGGGCCCCACCTGTCAGAAATTTCTTAATTTCTGGGTTTATTCAAACTGAAAACTTCAAACAAGCATAACTTTCTCATTTTAACTCCAAATGCAGCCATCCAAATTTCTAAATTCATCTAAAATCATAATCTATCTAAATATGGCCTCCTTTGAATTTTTGGATTTTATTTGAATTTTGTTTGTATTTATTTGCTTTGTTGCTTCGTCTTTTATCGCGTAGATTCCAACGTTGTCGACGATCACTCCACCCAACAGCAAGAAGACCCAGAGAATCTACAAGAAGGCAAGTTTCCTTTGATCATCTCGAACCTATGATTTTGAAATGTTTTAATTATTTTAAATTATGTGCATTGCTATTTATATAAAATAATAATTCAAATCTTAAGGCATTAGCTATATCCAACCTTGTTATGCCCTCACTTGAAGTTGATTGCCATGTACCTTTGTAACCCTAGAATTTCCTTTGTCTCAATAATGAGAGTATTATTATTATTTGTGAACAATAGAATGGTAGTATAATGCTTAGTCACGCTATTTAATACCTTTGAAATCTTGAAAAGGGAAAATTATGATTTGTTGTAATAACCTTGTGTTTGTAAGCCTAGTGGTGATTGGAGTTGCCACTGATCTTTAAAAATAAAATAAAATGTGAAAGTTGGTTTAGATTAGGGTGGATGGTTGGTTTGGCTTGGTGCAGTTAGCACGAGAACTTGTTAAGTGTATGTTCCACCCTAGTCAAATAAGGACCGACGCTTGTGTTTGTCCAGACTGAGCATTAACCGTACAACCACAAGTCTATATGGGTACGACCTAGCTGACTAACTTATGATAGTCTAGTTTAGGTGCCACCAGTGGAAAGTGGGTGCCAGGGATGGACTGGTTATTCACAGTGAGGGACAGGGATTTACTGTACTCATATGGCGCAAGAGGGGGCTTCGGTTCGGGCAGTTAGCCTACCTGTGGTGAAACCTCAGCGGGTGGTATCTAGCTAGATTAGAGTAAGGTAAAGGCTTTGTGATATTTTATCTGGGTCTCATGCCAAAGGAAGCGTGTTGACTTTTAGGATAATTTATCTCTTGTGGGTAAAGTTGTACAACCTCTGCAGAGTGTAAAACTATTCGAATAGCCGTGCCTACGGTCAAGGGCGGGCAAGGAATGCATTCACATGGTAGATTTCTGGTTTCGTTTTAAAATCAAAAGTTTTGCATTCCGAGAGTGGAGGGAACTCTCGGAAGGGTATCCTGGCGGATGGAGCCAGAGAGGGTGGATGGAACCCGCAGTTTCAAACTTGGTCAGATAGACTGGATTAAACTAGTGTTGGCAGATGGAACCTTCATTAGAGAATTATTGATAGTTCTGTTAAAACAAATACTTTGTTAAATTGATGCCTTCGAAAATAATTAGTAGTAATTGAAATTTTAAAATATTGCTTTGTGCAAAAGAACCATATAGCCTTCCTTTGTCAAGCCTTGCATCTATGCATTTTTCCCAAGACTTGCGGAGTACTTTATGTACTCACATGCTACACTTAAAAATAAATCTCAGAAGAATACGAAGCTCAAGAAGGAGACTACGACTACTTCGCGTGTGGATTTGACGAAGGATTTCCGGAGTACTAGGTCGCGCTTCCCCAGTCAATTGCCTATGGCGTATTGATGGGTCATCGCTGGATTTATCTTCTGCTTCCGCTGTGTTTTGTGTGTGTGTGAGGTCTTGAAACCTCAGTTGTAATAATAAGACCTTTCGGTCTGTACTCTCAATTATTGTAATAAATCGTTGTTGGTGATGTTTTCTATTCTGTTTAACTGTGTGCACTAGCTTTGATCTGGGACTAGTGCTGTAATACACAGAGGGTCCGGGTTTGGAAATCCGGGGGCCCGACAGAGGAAGATCTTCGCAAGGCAATGGAGAAAATGCAAATTGGAGACATCAAGCCAAAAGAAGATCCAACATCACCAAGCTCATCTAGACAAGTGGAACCACCCTCCTCTTCTACAACAAACGACGTTCAAGTCATAGATGATGAAGAAAAGGATCAACCGCAAAATACTTTCAAGATTCACAATGCAATAGCCAAGGATCATCCAATAGATCAAATATTGGGTGACGTGAGTAAGGGTGTTCAAACTCGCTCTAGAGTAGCTTCATTTTGTGAACACTATTCTTTTGTATCTTCACTTGAACCTAAGCGTGTAGAAGAAGCATTAGATGACCCGGATTGGATAATTGTTATGCATGAAGAGTTGAATAATTTTGCTCAAAATGATGTTTGGACTTTGGTGGAGAGACCCAAGGAGCACAATATCATTGGCACAAAATGGGTATTCCGGAACAAACAAGATGAGAATGGAATTGTGGTAAGAAATAAAGCAAGGTTAGTAGCTCAAGGTTATACTCAAGTCGAGGGCTTAGATTATGATGAGATATTTGCACCCGTTGCTAGACTTGAATCAATTAGAATCTTGCTTGCTTTTGCATTATGCTTTGATATTAAATTGTTTCAAATGGATGTCAAAAATGCATTTCTTAATGGTACAATTTCCGAATTAGTATATGTGGAACAACCCCCGGGATTTAAAAGTGATAAATATCCTAATCATGTTTATAGACTTTCAAAGGCGCTATATGGTTTGAAACAAGCTCCTAGAGCTTGGTATGAGCGTCTTCGTAACTTTCTTGTCTCAAAAGGATTTAAAATTGGTAAAGTAGACACAACTCTTTTTACAAAAGTTATTGGAGATGATTTCTTTGTATGTCAAATCTATGTTGATGATATTATATTTGGTTCTACTAATCAAGATTTTTGCAAAGAGTTTGGTGAGATGATGTCTAGGGAATTTGAGATGTCAATGATTGGAGAGCTAAGCTATTTCCTTGGACTTCAAATCAAATAACTTAAAGATGGGACGTTTATAAGCCAAACGAAGTATGTGAAGAATCTACTCAAGATATTCGGAATGGAAGAAGCCAAACCCATCAAAACACCCATGGCAACAAACGGGCATCAAGACCTCAACGAAGGAGGTAAGTCAATAGATTTAAAACTTTATAGATCCATGATTGGTAGTTTGCTATATCTTACCGCATCTAGGCCCGACATTATGTTTAGTGTTTGCATGTGTGCACGTTTTCAAGCTTCTCCAAAAGAGTGCCATTTAGTGGCCGTAAAGAGAATTCTAAGATATTTAAAATATTCTTCAAGCATAGGGCTTTGGTATCCCAAAGGTGTAAAATTTAAATTAATTGGATATTCGGATTCCGATTATGCGGGTTGCAAAGTGGATAGAAAAAGCACCTCGGGTAGTTGCAATTTGCTAGGAAGATCTTTAGTATGTTGGTCATCCAAGAAACAAAATTCCGTAGCACTTTCAACCGCCGAAGCCGAATATATTTCCGCGGGTAGTTGTTGTGCTCAATTACTTTGGATGAGGCAAACATTGTTGGATTATGGGATTAAATTTGATAAAATACCTCTTTTTTGTGATAATGATAGTGCTATCAAAATATCCAACAATCCCGTTCAACACTCAAGAACCAAGCATATAGATATACGCCACCATTTCTTGAGAGATCATGTGAGCAAGGGAGATATTGAAATTAGCCACATCCGAACCGAAAATCAACTAGCGGACATTTTCACCAAACCATTAGATGAAAGCCGCTTTTGCAAATTGAGGAATGAATTAAATGTCATAGATTACTCAAATGTAGCTTGAACTCAAATTCCATTCATTTCTGCTCATTTGATGCACTTGTGCGGAATTTCAATGAATTTTTCCCTCTTTTGGTCAAAAATTTGATTATTTCCATAAAAACTAGTTTAAAAGCATAGCATTAGCTAAATTGATGCATAATAATCCTGAATGACTTTAATTGAGTGCAAAACTAGGGATTATTTGCATTATTTCAAGTTGAAAAGTTCAATTTCTGAGAAGTTCCAGAAATTTCGGAACTACCGCAGTTCTTTGTGCGGTACTTCCGCTTGTGCCAGAAAATACGGAACTACTGGCGTGTAAAACGCGGAACTTTCGGAATTTCTGTGAAAATGGAACTACCGGCGTAAACCGCGGAACTTCCGTTTTCTGCGGGATTTAATGAGTTGTAACTGCCCCCTCTGTCGTTACTCCATCCCTTAACTCCCTCTTTTCTCTCTCTCCTCAACCCCTCCAAACCGCCGACGCCCCCTCTCTTCTTCCTCCATCCTCTCGCGCTCTCTCTCTCTCCAAAAATTTCATCCCTCTCCCGATCTTCAAATCCAAGGAGGGATTCTCATTTTTGGGCAAACCTCTGCACTCTTAGGGTCCCTCTCCTTCAATCCATCAAGGTAAACGAGATTCTCCTTCTCTTTTTCTCGTTCTAAGGACCCTAGGGTTAAATTAGGTTAAAATTTGAAATGTGATGATTTTTGCTGAAATTTTCTTGGGCAAATCAGTGTATTTGGGGTATTGTGATGTTTACACACACATGCATAGGATTCAAACCGAGAAATACCCCAAAATAACGAAAATTGAACTTGCCCTAAAACTGCCAGAAAATTCGGAACTACCGCCCGAGCGGGCGGAACTACCGGGGTTCCGGAAGTTCCGCATGTTGAATGCCGGAACTACCGTTTTTCCCGGAAGTTCCGCAGTTTTGCCGTCGGTACTTCCGATTTTTCTGACACAGCAAACCATCAATTGCTTTTCAAATCTAGCCTATTCCTTTTGCATCCTATCTCACTCCTTGCCATTGTATCGCTTGTTTGAAGATGCCGAGGATGAAGAACGCGTCCCAGAAGTCTTATGTGGGAACTACAGGGCAATCCTCTTCGAATCCTGCTCTTCCTGAACCAGCACACGAGGACAGGGGAAAAGGTCCCGCCTCCGACTCCGACCCTGAGTCTGAGTCTGTGGAATCTGAGGGGACCGAGGTTTCTCTAGAGCAGTCTGAGGACTCTGATGAGGAGTTGAATGCAGCAGCTGCGGATCAAGAGGTGGATTTGTCCAAGATCACCAGCGATGATTATGCCATCTTGCGCCGTCGCAGTCAGTATATTCTCCCATGCAACTCCGACAACCCGAAGTTCCAACCAAGTTTCAGGAGAAGGTGTATAGAGAGATGTATGGTCCTTCGCGTAAGTTTGCTCTGCACAAATTTGTGGACTGGGATCACTTGTCGCAGATTGACAAGTTCAATGGTGCATATCGACTTTTTCAGCAAGCCGGGATCCATCACCTAGTTGCCTTCCAGTGCAACTATATGGACGAGATGATACGGCAGTTCTACGCCACCCTGTATATCTCTCCAAATTATGAGCATATCTGTTGGATGACTAGACAGCAGGTCCTTGAGTGCACAAAACATGAGTTTGAGCTAGCACTTGGCACGGAGTCCAGTTCTTATGAGAAGATCCTCAGTAAGCCTGCACTTCCAATTGCTGCGTATACTGACTATTATGACCAGGTAGCTGAACGAGTGCCAGGGACTATAATTGGACTTCTACCTATTCCCAGTCTTGTCAACAGGATCATCAACCACACCATTCTTCCAAAGAGTGGGAATTATGACGCTATTCGCGGCCACGCCTGGAATGTGATAGACTACATTATGCGTGGTGAGAAATTCGATGTGGTGGATCTCATCATCCGGGAAATAGATGCCAATAAGAATGACAGGAACAGGCGAATCAACTTTGCACCATTTATTATGGCCTTGATCATTCGCAAGACCGGGTACCGAGGCGCACTTTGCACAGTGCACAAGCCCTACAAGCCTCGTGCCGAGCCTCCAGTTCCTGCTCCTGCTCGCCCTCGTGGTCAGCCTCAGCCTCAGGCAGCTGCTGATCCTCCTCCACAGAGCGAGGGTGATGTCTCCCTGTCCCAGATCTACTCTGCCATTCTCAGGCTTGAGGAGCGCCAGAATGTCCTGATCACCACTGTGTCTTCTCTTGGCGATCGCGTCTCGTCCTTGGAGAGTGCAGTGGCTCGTCCGCCTTCTCCAGTCCTTTCTCGTCGCACTCGTCGCCGCGGCCCTCCTTCTCCTAGTGCAGCTCAGGATTAGCTCTTCTTTTTGGTACCTTGATGCCAAAGGGGGAGAATTAAAGCAAGGAGAAGACTTTTATTTATCTATGTAATAAATTATGGTGTACTGAACCATGTGATGATTAAACTCTATGGATGTTTAGTATCTAAAATTCCTATGCATTGTAACGAACTATGTTTGGATCTTATGCAATGCTATTTACTATTTCTTGTGCTTAAATATTATGTGATGGCATGCTTGTTCAATTTTGATTTTATCAAAAGAACTCATGCAAAAATTGATGCACATGTTTAGGGGGAGTACTTGCCTTGTTTTTATTCCAATTAAACTCCCCATGTTTTTCATCGCCAAATCTCCATTCCTCTCAATATTGCTTATGTTGTCATCAATTACCAAAAAGGGGGAGATTGAAAGCATCTAGGCCCCTAAAAATATTGATTTTGGTAATTAATGACATTATGTGAATATGGGACTAATTTGTGTGTTAAGAATTTAAAAGGATTAGTCTCAACGGCAAAGAAAGAGGCACATAAAATGGTTTCACGAAGATTCAAAGATCTCAGGGCGTCAAGGTAAATAGTTTAGGGCTATTTTATTTTTACCGGTCTTGGAGATATGTTGGAAGACCGGATTATAGGATAGACGTCGTACTATTAAGAGGAATCATGGTGATTCGCTAAATCATATGCTAATGTGCCCTATGGATCAATTTAGGATCATGCATTAATTCAAAACTGTGCATTGTCAAAAAATTCGGTAGTTCCGGCGTTCAAACTGCGGAACTACCGCAAGTGCGGAAGTTCCGGGCAGCTGAGCGGAACTTTATTTCCAGAGAGCGCCCGGAGTTTAACTTGGTCTCTCGGAAAACGGAAGTACCGCGGGTTGAATGGCGGAACTACCGCTAGGCCGGAAGTTCCGGAAATCCAAGCGGAGCTTTATTTCCAGAGAGCGCCCAGAACCAGACTTGACCTCGCTGATATCGGAAGTACCGGGATGGAGAACGGAACTTCCGGGAAGTCCGGAAGTACCGCGTTTTTAACGGCGGTAGTTCCGCACTCATTGTCCAACGGTCACTTCTGACTGTCTGACATAGCCGTTCTGACCAGGCGGCGGAAATCCGGAAGTACCGCCCATATAACGGCGGTAGTTCCGTTTTCCCTGAATTTTCAGGATTATTTATTGCAACGGCTATTTGAGGTGGGTGAGGGTATAAATACAACCCCACCAGCATTTGTACATATAGTTGAACCCCCATTGAACACATTTGAGCTTAGAACAACATCTCACACCTCTCTTGCACTCTTGAGCATTCAATGGAGGTAGTTGAGCACAATTCAAGTGCATTGCATACTAGGTTGATCCAATTGGCACTTGAGTGTGATCTAGCCACCGTGGTTCATTCTCTTGGTGCTTACCGGCACCTAGACGGCTTGTTGGTGGCTCCGGTGATCTTCTCATGAAGATTGTGAGAAGGCTCGGAGGATTGTGAAGGTTTGGAGCTCGCCTACCCGGAGAGGGAAAGGGCTACCGATAGTGATCGAGGTGATTAGGCTCAAATTCGTGGAGCCGGTCCGATTCGTTCGGGCTTACCTCAACGTGGACTAGGGGAGACCGGCAAGTCTCCGATCACCACGGTAAAAAGTGATTGTGTCAAATTGTGATTTGCTCTCTCTTGTGCTTAATTTCATTCAAGCAATTTACGTGAATTGAATTACTTGATTGCTTGCATAGTTAGAATAGCAAATTGTGTCTTAGGCATTTTGATCTTGTTCTTAGTCAATTGCTTTCTCTTGTGATCACTTGAGCATTATCTAGGGTGTTTAGTTGTGCTATTGTCTACTTGCTCTATTCTACTCATTAAGTTTAAAATTGTTCATAGAAATTAGAAGAAAATTTTAAAACTGCCTATTCACCCCCCCCCCCCTCTAGTCGGCCTCCTTGATCTTACACATGACCAGGCAAGAAATGAGGACATAACCTTCAATGTCATTGATCGCCCATACACGTACAATGCAATTCTGGGAAGGGCCACACTCAACACTTTCGGAGTAGTACCACATCACAATTTCCTATGCATGAAGCTGTCGAATCCGCTAGCCTCGCGAGGTCCCCTCTGCAAGGTGCACGTCATTAGTGAGACCCTCACCAGACCCATACCATCAACTCCAGGGTGGACGCCCAAGCCTATGCCAGACTACGACGTCAAAAAGGTCCCTCTGAATGACACGAACGCTTTGCGACAAGTTTCCATCAGTGAGGGTCTCCCCTTGAAGGTCAAGCAGGAACTCCTTCGAGTACTTCACACCAACGCGGATGTCTTCGTGTGGTCATCAGCCGACATCACAGGGGTAGACCACTCCATCATTGAACACAATCTTGCGGTGCGCCCTGATGCCAAGCCGATCAAGCAAAAACTAAAACGCATATCCCTCGAGCGCCAGAAGGCTACCAAGATGGAGGTCGCCAAGCTACTTGAGTCTGGCTTTATCCATGAAGTGAACCATCCGGAATGGCTCACCAACTGGTGCTGGTCTCGATTTCATGAATATCAACAAGGCATGCCCGAAAGACAGCTACCCTCGTCCGCGGATCGACCAGCTGGTGGATGCCATGGCTGGGTGCGAGGTAATGAGCTTCCTAGATACATATTTCAGCTACCACCAAATTCATATGGCCAGAGAGGATGAGACCAAGACAAGTTTCTTAATCTCGGGAGGCACGTACTAGATCAAGACTGTTCTATGGGCAAACAATAAGGAGGCCGATGCCCTGGCCAAAGCTACTAGTCAGCGATCCCAACCACTGGCAGGGGCATTTATTGAGACCCTAGCTAGTGCGGCCATCCAACAGGATCAGCACGACCCCATGTTGGTCCATCAAATCGCCACCAAGGGTGACTAGAGGTAGCCCATATGCACGTTCCTCTAAGGAATGGCTAAACCAGATGACCTCCTTGAACTACAGTTACTACAACAGTGTGCCAGAACCTTCTATGTGCTTGACGGCATATTGTACAAGCGTGGGGTGTGTGCCCTTCTCCTCCGATGCCTTTCGCGCCATGAGGGATAGCACCTCCTATCTAAAATTCACGCCAGGCACTATGGCTCCCATATTGCTCCAAGAGCCCTTGTCGGCAAGGCATTCAGATAGGGCTTCTATTGACCCACTATGATCACTCACGATCTTGTTAGGTCATGTCAAGGATGCCAATGGATGGGAAGGACTATTCACAAGCCTCCCACTCACTTCCAACCTATCCCTCCGGTATGGCCGTTGGCACAATGGGGACTTGACGTCGTCGGCCTGCTGCCACACGCCCCGGGAGTCCTATGATTCATCGTAGTCACATTCGAGTACTTCTTCAAATGGCCTGAGGCTGTCGCCCTAGCCAAGGTCACCTTCATAATAGTTCAGTAGTTCCTCTGGCAAAATGTCATTTGCCGCTTCGGGGTCCCAAGGGAAATCACCATTGACAACGGCCTACAGTTTGATTCTGCAACATTCAAGGCATTCTACGAATGAATGGGCATTTAGATTTGCTATGCCTCTGTAGGACACCCATAGTCCAATGGGGCAGTCAAGAGGGCCAACGGCACCATCTCTACGGGTGTCAAGAAGCACCTTGTAGGTCTCCTGAAGGGCAGATGGCCGCAAGAGTTGCCGAGCGTACTCTGATCCATCCAAACCATGATGACATGCCTTACGGGCTTCACGCCATTCAAGCTTGTCTTTGGAGATGAGGCCGTCAAACCAAAGAAAATCAAGGCTGAGTCGAGGAGGGTCCTTGCACCAACTCTGACTGAAGAGCGAGCAGTGTCATTCGATGGGATGCAAGTCAAGGCAGCTGAGCACGTCATAAAGTATGTGCGGTTGACAACATGGTCGTATAACAAGAATGTGCGGCATCGGGAGCTCAAGGCAGGGGACCTCATCCTAAGAAAGGCGTCGCATGCTGCAACGGTCAACAAGCTGGAGTCCAAATGAGAAGGCTCCTACATTGTAACAATAGCCCTCTGACCAGGGGCATACCGCTTGGCAACCCTTGAGGGGGCGAACCTCAAGCACACATGGAATGCGGATCATCTACATCGATACTACGTATAGTATCAACGGGGTATGCAGCCCAAGTGTACTTCATGCTTGCATATTTGTAATAGCTCACCCGCGTAAACAGGAGGATATAAAAAAAGCACTATTTTTAGGTTCAATTCATTGTCTTGTTATCCACGATTCTCAAGTGCGTATAGTGCAGAGCTCATAGCCTCCGCGCGAACTCTATGGAATCTAAATCAAAGCACGGAGCCCATACGCTCTGTGCAAACTCTGCGGAATATAAAGTGCCCGAGACTTAGCCGCCCCGGATGACTCTACAGAGTACAAATAGCCGCACAGAGCACACCGCCACCACACGAACTCTACAGAGTACAAATAGCTATGTGGAGCATACTACCTCTGCGCAAACTCTACGGAGTATAAATAGCCACGCAAAGCATACTGCCTTCGCATGAACTCCATGGAGTATAAATCACCACGCAGAGCCCATAGCCTCTGTGCAAACTCTATGGAATCTAAATCAAAGCATGAAGCCCATACGCTCTGTGCAAACTCTGCAGAGTATAAAGCATTGGGGACTTAGTGACTGACAGGTGAGGCGAGAGCACAGTGAGGGCCCACATGCTAGTGGCTCAAAATTCAAATATGATTTTAATTAAATTTCTTAATTGGTTGGGCTCACACAAAGTGGCTAATCAATACTAATTAATGAGCGAGGCATGAGGGTGCTTTAGCCGAAAGGAATCAGATGGAGGTGCACCAGGTTGGCTTGGTGGCGTGGCGACTGGAGTTGGAGACGGTGACGGTGTCAATGAGCTAGGAAAAGAGGAGATCAAATTGGGTGAGGTGAGATGGAGAGGGGAATTAGGCGGTCACATTGGTGTGCTCAAAAAGCGATGAGGCTCATCGGAGTGATGGGGTGACGAGGCGAAGCACGGCAGTGACAACAGAGAGCGCAGCTCGATTTAAATTGAACCAAGGCGAAGTGATTGGAATGAGCTGCGAGGGATGAGAAGGCAAGAGAAACACTCGGTTGGCTTTTTATAGCCAATAGGGCGAGCTGCACAGCCCAACGGTGACACGACGACATGGGCAATGCTGGCATGGGCAGGGGCGTGACGCGGAGGAGCAATGGCGGCTGGTGTCACCATGGCGTGGGTACAACAGCTGTGATGAGATGGGGCGCGTGCGACGAGGTGAAGGGATAGGGCTGGCAGCGGCTGTGACAGAGACGCACTCACAACGCAGTCATCAACACAACTGTCAAAGTGATGCGACGGTGTGGCGGCGCCTTGCCGATGTGGTGCGTGGTGTCGTGTGCAATTCAATGTAGCAGGTGATGATGGGACAGCAACGATGCAAGTAGGGCGTGCACGAAGGCGAGCGACAACCGATCAACATTTGCAGCAATGAGCTGGCGTGGCCAAGAGGCAAGGCAAGGGAGAAGGGAAAAAGAAGGCTAGCCGGGCACAGCTGGGCCAAGGAAGAAAGGAAGAAAGAGGGGAGGCAATGTGGGCCATAGGCCAGTGGCGTCAAGCCCGGAAAAGAGGGAGAAAATGAAAAATGGGTCGATAGGCTGGTTGGGCCAGAGAAAGAGAGAAGGGAAGATAAAGAAAATTGGGTCGAGCCTAAAATCCGGTTTTTTTTTCAAAATTGTATTTCATTTTTATTTGAGTTTGAATTTAAATTACGGTTTAGAATTCGAATACAATTTGAACTATGCTAAAAAAAATTAATTATACTAAAAAATCAACCCAATTCCAAAAATTTCAAATCTCACGAAATTGAGGTGTTACAAGTAGCATGGCTATAGAATATACTATTCCCTACATCTATAGATTTTTTTTGAAAATTTTTCATAACTTCCAGACTGGGATGCATGAAAGATGCACCGTAAGGAGGGATACACCGGATATTCTCTCCAGAAACAATTGGCAGGAGCAGGTCAGCATACATGGCTGTCATCAACTGACAAAAAGTGTATCACCGGCAGCCTCGCTTCTTCAGTTCTTCAATCTACACCTGAAACTTCGTTCCAGTCTGAACGCTTACTACAGCTTGCACTGGAGTTCTCTCTTCTTCTTCTTCTTTTTTTTTTTTTTTTTTTGATGCCACAGCCATGTTACGACCTGCATGTGCTGCATCTGAACATTAGATTCAAATTTCAATCACATATACATGGAGCTGTATAATTCTAAGGTAAGTATTATTGCAGATGCATTCACATTAGGAAGGATGCCATTATGCTCTTTGACATTAGCATTGTTAAGACATCAGATAGTAATCTATGGTTTAAGTGAGACGTCCACGTGTGTCTTTGCAGTAATCTATTGTTTAAGTGAGATGTCCACGTGTGTCTTTGTTTACGGTATTTAACTTTTTACAAAGTGTGTTACTTGTACCTGAAGTATACGCTTAGACAACAGAGCGCTGCACTGGAAAAGTCATGCTTGAGATTTTTTAAAAATGGAACACTTCTCTTGATTGTCTCCTTCAGTTTCATGATTGTACGGCACTTACTCTTCCAAATGTCTTAAAGCAGACCTAACATGGATAGGAGCTTAAATCATAATGCTGTTCAGAACTTGTGGTTGGCTTTGGCAGTTGAACATCAGGTTTGGCGACGTGATTAGAACTCTAAGTATGAACCACTATGTTACACAAGTTCAATCTTTTTTTACATGCATGTATCGATTAAACGTCAAAACTTACAAGGTGGAGGTGAATTCAAATTTACCTCCTATCATGATGGGCCATGGAGCACTGCATCTTCTAGGACTAATTGTGGAGCCATTGATACCACAGAGGTCCACAGCTGTACCCTTCTCTCCACTATATTCAGACTGGCAGCAGTATTTTTTTCTGACAGTAGTGCATAGTAATTGATCGCCATATGCAGCAGAGGCCAGAAGCAACTTCACTGATGCTACTTCTAGACATATTATTGTCAACAAATTGAAATATTAACGTCGGTTCACATTTCCAGCAAACAAAATCCTCGGATCTTCTAACATTTCAAAAGCCTCTTCCCAAGATCAGAGAACTCACAAGTCATAAGAATACAATTTCGTGGAAGGTGAGGATGCGATATACTAATTGTTGCCTCTATATGTTGCTGTGACAAGTGGCAACTCACCAGAGTACCATGACAAATAAAACATAGCCGATCAACAGCAGTGCTCCAAGATCAATTCTCCTGGAAGAAAAACAAACATCCTTTAGTTTTATCACCTGCAATTCTGAATTACTTCAAACCCAATATGCATTTAGATTCTACTAAAGAAGTCATCAAAGCATTCTTTGAATAGAGATCTGTACAATTTCCAAGTAATCTGCATATTCTCAATGACTTCAAACGCAATATGAATTTGAATTCTACTAATGAAACCATCCAAGCATCCTTTGAATAGAGATTTGTACAATTGCCAAGAAATCTGCATATGCAGGTTTCTATCATTTAAAGTGAAATTCAATCATAGTGCATCCATATAAGAAGCTTTTGTTACGGAAAATCCCTTCGGAACAAGACAAAATATGAAATGGTAATATAGCCAATGCAAAGTGGGCTTTCTTCTTTTGACACCCCACCCTAAACATAAAAGTAGCATGCCCGGGGTTCTTATTCTTTCCCAAATGCAACTATTCAACGTTATCTGATGAAGAATAAGAACTCATTTGATGAAGTTGGTTGCATGTCAAGCGTTCATTGGTGTATGTTCCACTACTATCTATCAAGCTCTAAAGTGATTAGGCCTTAATTGCAAATCCGCCTTCTGCATTCTTCAATAATAAACTTATGACTGCAATACCAGACAAAGGAACTGAAGTAGTGCCTAACCAACAGTGCCCTGATTAGCAGCATATGAAATTAGGAATAACCTGACCAGCTCTCACAATATGTGCTGAATGAGATTGTACCAAATTCAGTGGCCAATAATTAAATGATTTTTGTAATGCAGGCTACGCTTGCAGCCAATTTTGATCACAAGGGCATCAATTAATTAAGGTCAGCTAGGGTTAAGAAGCTGGTTTTCTAATTCTTGTAAGCGTAACCAACTCTGGTCTTTCATTACGAATTACACCTTGGTATTGCAACTCCTGATTGATCTGAAGCAAAATTCATGCCTCCATTCTCGGAGCAACATGACAGATTTCATGGTGCCTACTAAGCATGTTCTCACATAATTATCCTTTTGGGTCCAATATGTTCCCTTTGCTGCATTAAACGGTTTAATCTGTCTGTTTCACCAATGAGAGGCAGCCATTCCATGAGAACATCCAAGGTCACATAATCAGAATGCACCTCTCATGCAGTTATCCTTTTGGGTGCAATATGTTCCCTTTGCTTACTAAGCATGTTCTCATGTAGTTATCCTTTTGGGTGCAATTTGCTCCATAAAACGCTTCAGTCTGTCTGTTTCACCAATGACAGGCAACCATTCCATGAGAACATCCATGGTCATCAGGAGTGCACCTCTCTTCCCTCATCCGGTCCATCAGTTCAAAAGCCTTTTCTGGCATATTCTTATCCCGAAGTCCCTTCAACAATGCACTGAAGGTTGTTACATTTGCAGGCACATGCTTCTCCCTCATCACATCAAACAGTTTAATAGCCAAATCAGCATCTCTGCTTTTGCAGAGAAAACCAATGAGAGAGTTGTATATCATGGTGTTGGACTGAATTCCGGACTCATCCATAGACCGGAAATCCTCAGTGCTTCATCAATTTTACCAACTTTGCAATATCCATGTACAAGTGTACCAAAGGTGACCACAGAAGGCAGGTAACCATCATCGATCATCTTCCCCAATAATTCATCCACGGCCAAGAAATCTCCTGCTTTGCACAAACCAGACAACAAGGTATTACAGGTGCACACATCTGGCTGAAGACCAGCTTCCTTCATCTCCCCAAGCAATTCATAAGCCTCATGCAACCTCTTCTTCCTGCAAAATCCACCGATCAAAATATTGTATGCCTTTGCATCCAGCTGAAAACCTGCCTTCTTCATCGATGATGCCATGGAGCAAGCATCCTCCAACCGCCCTGCTTGTGTCAATCCCAATATCATGGTGAAATACATTATTGCATCTGGTGAGTGCCCTTCATCCACCATCTCGTTAAACAACTCCACGGCCGTGCCCACATTGTTGGTGTAGGAAAGCCCAAACCAAAGTGTTGTAAGTCACCGCATTGCCCTTGGCTTCTGGCCAAGATGTTCTTGTTGGAAATTAGGTGGTTTCAGCAACATTTCCATTTTAATTCTAATTATAACTAAGCACAAGAAAGTATATATATAATAATATAAAAATGACATGAAAGTAAATATATTATCTCTCAAAACAGATAAATGATTCATATCATTAACATATGGCAACATGCTTAATAAAACACAAATGTGAGCATTTAAAATCTACATAATGCACAGATTAACAATTATAGTATTGCTCTCAGGGAGGAGTTGCACAAGTTATGAAAAACTTGGCCTTCTCAACTCTTGTCAACGGTTCACCAATCAAAGAGACTATTCTTTCAGTATTCTGCTAGTTTGATTCTAAAATTACCTCTGAATGTCACAGAATCAATTCTCAATTTCAAAGCACAAGCATGGATTATAAAATGCTACTGGAATATGAACAATAGTGATACAGCAATAGCAGGGAAATGCAATAGCTAAGTGCTTCTGCAGAATGAACTAAAATCAACAAGATTCAGTACTGAATAGTAGTAAACTACACAGAACCTAGCAGAATACTTCCTCAATAGTCACAATAATTTCAATTTGACAAACTATCCTCATCGAGCATTCATAAAAACCCACAGATTATCATGCATAAGTCCTCCCAGTGCTAGAACTTCCCACAAATTTCAAATATCAACAGTATGAACTAGCACGACTGACAAATGCACAATATAAGTAAGAGGAGTAGAGAGCATGCTCACAGAGCAGTGGCACTCCAAGCCACTGTGATGGCCAGAAGGGGCTAAGCTCGTCGGAGAGACGATGTCCTAGAAAACCAATCATCGGCGAATACCAAGATGTCACCGGAGAGGCAATCGGAGATACAAAGCCCTACTCCACAAATCAACACTCACTGATTCATGAAGCCGAGGTACAAGTCGATGCCGCACAAAGCTAACAAGGCAAGATTGCGCCGCACTCCACCCGGCCAAGACTGAGTCAAAGAGCTAGAAACTCACCGTGCGCAAGCGC
The DNA here is from genome assembly GCA_017311315.1 of Dendrocalamus latiflorus. Classification (NCBI taxonomy): domain Eukaryota; kingdom Viridiplantae; phylum Streptophyta; class Magnoliopsida; order Poales; family Poaceae; genus Dendrocalamus; species Dendrocalamus latiflorus. Next base: position 13,092,861 of record CM029632.1, on the reverse strand, counting down.
ACGGTTCAGGGAATGAGATCTGCGCATAAGAGGCAAGAGCACCACAGCTCGGCAACCGCACAAGTACGGCGTCACTGAACTCTCTCCAAGACCAAATCCCCAAGACCGATTTTCCATCGGGAGGCTTGATCTAGTGGTGAGCTTTTCCTCTCTACAGAGACTTCCTCTCCCATCTTCAATTTAAGGCTAAAGAGGCCAAGCCAATCGATGGCGGCGCCCACCAACGGAAGCCGTAGCTATTGCCGAAGAAGGGGAGGAGAGAGAATGAAGAGAATGTGTCGACCAGATCTGAATCAAGCCAAACCAATCGCCTCCCCTCTTATCTCTTTTCCCTCTCATAAATGTGGGCCCCATAGGCATTTCCTTTTCCTTTACCCGAAAATGAGGCAAATTATAAAATGGCCCAACAGTTCTTTTCTCCCCGAAGAACTCCAGCGCACCCCCAACCCTACCTACCCAGCAAAATCCATAGACAATTGTATTAAGAGTAACAACATTCGAGACCACGCCCTCCCTATGCATCCTCCCTACCACCTCACAAGCCATGCCAACATTTCCCACATGGCAAAATGCATCGGCCAAGCAGTTATAAGTAACCGTGTTGGGTGCGCAGGCGCACCCATGCATGCACCTCATCCTCTCCTCCGCAAAAACGACGACCTCCTCGACCCTCCTGCTCTTGCACAACCCATCGACGACAGTGTTCAACGTGACAACATCTGGGCAGACGTCTAAGTATGCCATAGGTGATGACGTCGGGCCGGACAGCGGCGACCTGCATGGAGGCGAAGAGCTAGGTCATGCTGGGGAGGTCACGGGCACGGGCAAGAGCAGCGAGGAGGGAGTTGAATGCAGAGGCACCTGGCGCTGGGGTGCCCGCGGTGAGGGAGGCCCGAAGGAAGAGGGAGGCGTGGGCGGGTGAGGAGGGGAAGCGCGTGAAGTGCTTGGAGAGGATGGCAACTAGGAGGGGCGTGGAGCTAGGCGGGAGGCAGTGGTGGGCGGGGAGGGAGAGGAGCGCGAGGGAGGCCAGGGTGAGGGCGTGGCCGCGTGGGAGGGCGCGGTGAGGAGGGAGTAGAGCGCGGCGATGAGGGAGGGCGTGGCACAATGGATGGAGAGGGCGGAGGCGGAGGGGTCGGCGGGGAAAGGAGGTCGGCGAGGAGGGAGGCTGGGGTCAGCGAGGTCAGGGTGGGGACAGGTGGAGAGCCAAGGGAGGAGAGGAGGCGGAGTCGGTAGTGGGCTCAGAGTTTTACAAGGGAGGACGCGAGCCATCAGGCTATGGACATGGTGGGCAACAGCGCAGGAGGGAAGGAGGCGGCGGCGATGAACTGCCGGGGAGCGGCTCGGCTCGCCACGAAGAAGGGATGCTCTCGTGGTACCGCGTTTGCCTCTTTTGGGTAGGATGGCAATTGTGTTCGTGGGTAAATGCCCTAATGGAGCCAGGCATGGGATGTTTTCTTTACCCACGGACATAAAAATGGGAGAAACTCTTTATCCGTTGGGTAAATAGGCACGGACATGGGTAAGCTCCACCCGTACCCATCTCGCTCGTTTACCCACGATATACACTGATAGATGGATCAACAGTCAACACTATCATTAAAACCCTAGTAGAGTTATTACTTATTAATTACTCGATCTCTAGTTGACATACTTTCAATTAAGTAGGCCTCTTCGTTCATGAGTTGACATACTTTTAGCTAACAGTTGAGGGTGGCTTTGTATTTCATTAGTTAACAATTGATGTGTGAATGTGAATATGTGATACATTGTTCGTGGGTACAGGACATACCCGCGGGCGATGATACCCGTGAGCAACGGGCATGAGTGAGGTTCTTCATCCGTTGTCCTTCGCGGCCATGCCCATGAGGGTAAATCAGGGTCGCAGGCGTAAGTATGAGCGAGCACTAGCTGTGTCCCCCACGCCCGATTACCATCCCTACTTCTGGGTCTTACCCCAAACTGGTTTCACGGGCTGTTTTGACAAGTTAGGCCTAGTTCTGTAAACGTCTTGAGTTCTTTTTTTTTCTACAGAAGATAACTTTTGTCTGCGTGTGAATAGTAATATGTCAACTCGAACGCCGCACATAATTTTATGCTTGAGAAGTCGTTTCGAGAATCCACTTAAAAACCGTACAGCTTATTTCAAATTTGAGAGAAGCCAAAACACAAAAGTCAAAAACCTAAAAAAACAGTGGCTTAACCATTTATGTTACATAATCAGAATGGGTTTGCTGATACGGGCCGTTATTAGGCTCAACCATATATGCTCTGCAATCCAGCTAGGCTCAAGAAACTCAGGCCCGGCCGGTCAAGACAGCGTTGTGCCACTAAAAAAGACTCAGCGTTGTACATTTAATTGGATTCATGTCCTTCGCGTGGCTCGTTACTCGTGCTTGAGTGGGAAAGGGGAAAAAAGCTACGACCCCTCAACAACTGGAGTGTGTATATTCTATCGCTGTAAAACCATCTAAGGGTACGTTCGGTTCTTTGCTGAGCTGGGCTATATCTCGGCTAGGCTAGCTAGGCCTGTGCATTCCGTTTGTTCAGGAAAACCGGTTCGATATATACAATATTTATGATAAATATGGTATAATTACTTAGGTAAAATACGGTAATTTGAAAATTACAGTTTAGTATCGGAAATCCTAATTTGTTTCGGTGCGATATCAGTAAATACCATATTTACCAAAGTTGACACGAATTGCAAACGATATAGCGAGACGACAATATACTATGAAGCAGGATTCAAAATCCCGGCGGTTACCGACCGGCCGGTAACCGCCGGTTACCGTTTTTACCGATGGAGACCGGTAACCGAAAAAACCGGCCGGTGTCAATTTTTTATTTTCGAATTTTGGCCGGTTTTTTCCGGTTACCGGCCGGTTTTTCCGGTTACCGGTTTCAAAACATCTCAAAATTCAAATTTTGATTTTTAAATTATGACCGGTTTTTACTGGTTTTTCCGGTAACCGGCCGGTAACTGCCCGATTACCGTTACCGGCCGTTGACCGGGATTTCTTCCGGTTCCGGTTTTTGGAACCTTGCTATGAAGTATGGAGATTTGACATTTCGACGGCATATTCACATATGCAATCAGGCATCAGCAATTATGCATTATCAATTTATCATTATGCAAGACTAACAAGTCTAACAGGTAACTGACTAACTGTAACTGAGGTAACCTCTGAGTAACAAATTAAGAAAGTGACAATGCAAGTATGCAAGTAAATAGTATGCAACTGCTGAACTGCCAACTATGCAAGTGCAACAAGCCAAGTAGAGTAGCCCAACAAGTGAAAAGAAGTACCAACCATTCAACCAAGGTGTGGCAACAGCCAACAACTAACAGTCCGCCAGACGCCCAGACTGAGACCAAAATGGTCTGGGGTCAGATTTCAGATCATGTAGGCTTTCGGCTATCTTGACTTCTTGAGCGCAATTACTCATCTTTGAACAACCAAAATGGGCATTAACCAATAACCATACCTTGGCTGGCATCAACATCAGCATGGAAGCCCTGTGCCTTGGTCCTGACTCCTGATGTTGAACCACTTCCTCATGAGGGACTTCAACAATGAAAGCTACACACATTCAGACATTCTTGGCAACTTGTCATACACAGTAACACAGACTCCCTTCTCAAAAATCTCCCAGGAAGCCAGCCACATACACATCACACAATCACACATGGACTCGTCAGTCGTCAATAATAATCATGGACTCATGGTCTCGCAGAGACACAGACACAGGCATAGACTCATAGTCATAGAATAGACAGTTAGACACAGTCATAGATTCATAGTCATATTCCTCGTCAATTTTTGACATGATGATTTGAAATGCACAGACACAGTCACAGATGATCCTATTGACTCCGTTGTTGCCTTGTTGGTACAAATCACAAATTCTACAGATCTGCTACAAAACAAACAAGTGTATCAATATAAACATAAAATGCTACCACAACCTGTGCAACTTTATCTTAGGAAGAACAAATTTCGTAATCTCAGCTACCACAACCTTCAGCATTCCAGACCAAATTAGTAGGTCATCTAATTTGTCTTAACGAATGGAGTATGATAATATGTAGAAATCAAATTTCAGGGTTGTTCATGCATGGGTTATTTCTACTGGCGACCTCTGATGTCCACAACTTCCAAGTATATAGGTTTTGTCCTACTCTTTTTGTACTAAAACTTGCTCCCATAAAAGAGCATGCTTTATTTAAGGATATTACCATTTTCTGAGACCAAATATAAGCGTTTGTTTATTAGCTCAAGTAAAATGACATGAATTTTCACTATATTTGTGATTTTGACCTCGTGATCTTCCAACTAATGCACACCTGAAGCCATCTCAAACTAATGAATCCCCTTAGCCTAAAAAACACTACGAGGAGGAAGTGCAAAATGTACTAGATAGTACAAGCATAAACAATGCATCACTTGATTCACTTCACAGTGCTTAACAATATACCTCATTACCTTGGATCTGGAATCTGAAATACTGGATGGTGGTGGTGGTGGTCTGGTGGATGCCGATGGAGGTAGTGCGCGGCTGAATAGGAGCCGGCAGGGGCGCCGCCGCTGGCCGAGCTTGAGAGCAGACGGCGGGCGAAGGCAATGAGCTGGTCGACGGCTCGGCGTGGCCGCGCGGCGCTCTCCTGCTCGGCTCCTCGAGCTCGCCGCTCCGACCTCCGAGGCTCTCCACTCCGTCTCCCAGGGTCGACGGCGGGCTAGGGTTACTCGCGTCGCTGGAGAAGTGGACTAATGGAGTGGAGTCGGGACCTGGATCTCGATGGAACTTGGAGAGTGAGACTGAGACCTAGACACCTGGTGCTTGGCTGGCTCAGGCTGCCTTCTCTACACATCTACGGGCCGAACCACCGAATAGGTATGGGGATGGCCAATGGGCTGCGCCTGCCGCGGTGCTTTTCTTCGGTTTTCAACCGTAAAAACCGAAAAAAATTAACACCAACAAGCCTAAAATCTACTAACCGTATCAAATACCGTAGCTACTATAAACTTTTTCAGTGTAATTAAATTTAAAAATTTTAAAAATAAAAAAACAGGTTTTCATGGACAACACAAAGAAATACGAGGAAAAAGACAAAAAAAACCTAAAAATGCCAAAAATCCAAAAAGACCAAATTAAGAAGTGAGAGGCTAAAAGTCAAAAGTTTAAGCCAAAATGAGCAGGGCTGCAAGCACCCTTATATCTTTGTTCTATATTTGTTCAGAAATAAAATGTAAATGTTAGTGCACCGAAGTATAACATGATACTTGCTGAAGAAAATAAATTGTAATAAGTTGGAGAGAACCCTCACATTGGCCACCCGGACAACTTCAGTCTCATTGTACAATATTCTTTTCTACACATCATCAAAGATGGCACCGCTTAAATTCTCTGCCTCCAGTATAAGCTTCCATTGAGCTTTCAGCTTGTGGAACTTGTGGTATACATGGTGCTGCGTGAAGTTTGTGAAATACTCTGTGAAGGATCATATGAGAGGATCGTGAATTTTATTGTGATGAACATTGGAAATATGGAGAGTTGAAATTTTGGATTTGAATTTTATTGGAAATTTGTTGCTATGCAGTATATGTTCTTGGTAGTGTCTGTCAAAAATTATTTGATCAGCCCATAGTCTGGAGCTTCTAATCATGGATGTATTCATAAGTCAATTGTTTTGACTTTGCATGCTCGCGTGAGGTTAGTGTTTAGTAATTAGTATTGCATGCAATGCATTGATAAGGTCAATCGCGAATGTCATTTAAATTGATCAGCATGCATGAGCAGTTGTATTGCTGGTTCAACAGGTGGCTGATAGCGGTTCAACCACAGTTAAGGACCGGTCTGACAGGGTGTGAATTCCAGCCAAACCAGCTGGTTCTTGAGCTCTCAGCTAGGGTTTGGGAAATGTGTATTTGAGTCGTAAATTGGGTTTCTGTATCCCGGGTCATTTCGTATATATTACATGAGACATATTATAGTTAACGTGGATCAATTATAGTTAACGGTGAGGATCGGAGGCTATACTTATGGATGAGCCGAGGCCCAGAATGATCGATGATTCTGGGTAAGATAGTGAGCTCAAGCATGGCATGAGAAAGACAGGAAATATTGAAGAAAATTTCGAATGGCGGGATTGCACCATGTGGCTTAGTCGGTCCAAGTGTGGTGTGGTTCGGTGGAACCAGAATAAGAGAGACTTTCCAACGCGTGGCAAGCCAATAATGCACCTACACGTAGCAAGCATGAAGATTATTTGCAATGAAAGATGAAGACCGGATCAAGGAATAGTATTTTGGTAGTTTGACCAAAATACCATAAACGACTTTACACTACCACACATGGGGTCATCACAAACGGTTCATAACCCTCATCAGATACAGTTTCTGAATCGTCTGATTTATTGCGTTAGTGATAATATGTGGTTATCACAGACGGCTCCCAAACTGTCTATGATAAGTCGCAACATATACAATTTTTTAAAATAACCGTCTGTGATATCTGACATATCACAGATGACTAATACAAAAAAAAACGTCTATGATGGTCTACATACGACAGACGGTTTTGTGTTAAAAAGCATATGTGATAGTTCTTTGTATAGCTAAATAATTTCTATTTTTCGACTAGCATCAGAAAATGCTAACCATACTCTCTGAAAATAAGCAAGCAGATTACAGATAAAATGACAGATAAGTGAATTGCAACTCAAAGTGATTTACAACTCAAAGTGAATTACAACTCAAAGTGAATTATAACTCAAAATCAATTAAAAAAGAATATTCATGTATTGTCGCCAAAGTTACAATTGAACTACAAGTCAAAGTGAATTACAATTGAATCAAATATTTGAACATGTATTAATTAATGTCGCTAGAGTGAAACTCTCCTTTCGAGTTAATGACCTTCGTCATCAAGAAGGTGGAGAGCCATCCTCAAACGTCCAAGAGTTCGTTCAGAATGAATATACTTGATTTGGTTATCATGACCTGTCGCCAGGAGAAGTAAAGTTGTCAATTTGATAGCACTTTGATAACAAGTCCATGAAGAAACTTGGTTTTGCTTTTTTTACCTCAACAAGTGATTTTGTAATCTGGGGGTTTTTGGCTTAATTTGTTTAGTATTCTTGCTTGCTATGATATATGAGAATATATCTAGAGTTATTTTGACCATTCTCTACCCACAATCAAGGCATATTCACTGGTTTGTATTTTGCTCAATTTTAGTGTAATCTTGTTTTAACCTCAAAAAGGTTAGAACTTTGATATGGATTTCTACAATCCCTAGATGGAATAGGTTCCTGAGACCTTAAACAAGGTGTGTGCGAAGTTTCACAACTTTTAGATCATCAAATCAAAAGATACATGGATCATCAGCTCGGTCAATCCACCGCTGGCCTCTCCTCTGTTTTGTGGCCTTCTCCTCTGTGTTGAGTGGATGAGGGATAAGTTCATTTCTAGAAGTAATTTTTTTGTTTAGTTTCTTATGCTTTTTCCTAAATTCTAGTTTGTTTTCTCTAATGAGTAAGTCAGATTTTTGTCAGACCGGTATGGCAACAAAAGAGGTGAATGGTGTCTTAAATAATTTTCCCAAGTATTCAACAATTATTCACTTTAGTAGCTACTAAGCTATAAAGATCAAGATTGGAAGCCAAAGCAATCAACTCAGAAGACGAAGAACTGAAACCCTACACCTAGATGGTCTGACTGAGTACCAAGAAGCGGTCTGAACGACCTCTAGTACGACTGGCTCAGAGAGAGGTATGACCGCTTCCCTATCTCCAGAACAGAAAATTAGTCCAAATCCAAACCACTTTTGGTGCAACTCCAAAAATCCATAGCCAAATGAGATGAGATTTTTGCACACACCTTGTTTTCATTCAAGAATCGCTTGAATCCTTGTCAAAAGTTCAAACATTTTTGAAGAATAAGCAATGTTGCACTAAAACAGGCAAAAATCAAAAACTCAGGATATGACTTGCTTGTTGGTAGAGGATGGCCAAGATGGTTCTAGATGTATTGTCATATACTACAACAAGCAAAAACTCACAAAGATTCAAGGCAAAAACTCTTGGATAAAGAAATCTCATAAAAAGGTCAAATCCAAGCAAAATCAGACAACTTGAGAACTTGTAAGACCTAATGTCTAGATTGATGAGGATTGATCTCCATAAGTTATTTCCATCACTTACCCTTTTCACAAAGTAAGGTCAAGAAGGGGAGAGAATAGATTAAAACCAACAAGAACAAGTGCAAATCAACCAAATCAAGAAGTCTCCATGAGTGAAGAACAAAATTTATCTATTGCTACTTGATGATAAATGTTTTATAACCACTTTACCCGGAGGACAAGAGAGCACACCACAACATTCATACTTCTTAAACCCTAACTCTAGAATACTTGGCTAGAACAATGAATGGTTGGATGTTCTCTTTCAAGTCTCTATCTCAACCCAGTAAATAGATGAGGCAAATAGTCCATATCTAACCCTAATGTATACTATCCACTAGCACATATGAAAAAGTCCGTTAACCCCACACAACACGGGTTTTACTGACATAATTAACTCATGCACGCTTTTGAAAGCACATGATCCCGAATCCGCTAAGCCTTCATCCTTTGATCCACTTGATCATCTCAGATTCTTCTTGACCTAAACCACTTTTTCAAGCGCCGAAGTTTTAATTTAACGCGATTTCCATTATTTTGCTTCCTTACCAAAATACCCATCCTTGACCCGATCTTCATCTTCCCTTGCAAGTAATCGTCATTCTTGCCACATGTAGGTGCACTACTGGCTTGCCACACATCGGTAACTCTCTCCTGTTCTAGTTCCACTGGACCACGCCTCACTTAAACCAACCAAGTCACTTAGTGCGACACATCAGTTCAACCTTCCGTTCAACATTTTTCGTTTTTAGCCATCTGCCATGCTTGAGCTCAACTATATTACCCGGCATCCTTGATCGTTTTTAGCCTCTGCTCCTCCATGAGCATAACTTTAATCCTCGCCATTGACCATGGTTGACTCCAAGCCTCTCTACATATCCAAAGACTAAAAAATTATTTTCGGACACAAGTTGTTCACAACTTAACCTATGTTAGTCAAAACATGCTTCATGTAACACGTGCATTGATCTAGGTCAAAACAAACCAAACTACAACCAAATTTCTCAAAACACACAAATTCTAACTGAAGCAACCTCTAGCCGATCAGATCACTGGCGTCAACCAGTCTAATCACTAACGGCAGTCGGTCAAACTGCTAGCACCGGCCGGTCTGACTGCCTCTTAAGCCAGTCAGACTATTAGGTCCGAAACAAATTCTAAAAAACTGAAAATCTTACAAAATTCAAAATCCAACTCCCCACAAAATGTTAATGATTCATCACAAAACAACTTGAACACTCTCACATGGTCTCTCAACTTTCTTTACTCGTGATGGATTTTATTGTACCGTCTCACTTGGACGACGAGCGACACCTACATTGGATATCAACATCAAGCCGAGCTAGGTATAAACAAATCTCCTTTGATTTTCTTTTACAACAATGCTACCAAGACGCAGGTTCTACACATCAATGAAGATTATTGACAATTTACTTCTCGCTATTGCAAGATCCGAAGTCTCTGTTGAGGAAGATAAAGGAGTCCAGTATATTTATCGACTCAAGGGCTTGATATTAATATGTTGTTCATTTAGAATCTTTAATGTAAAAGTTAGGAACCTTGTGTACTTTAACCCTGAGTTAATAATATAATTTGGTGGATCTTTTTAAAAAACGTGGGCTTTGAGTTTGGCAAAAAAAAAACAATGGTGCCTAGTGGCAAAACATCAAAGTTTTATGATCAAACTTAATTATATATTTTTTTCAAATAAAAAGATTCAATTGCATTTGAAGAAAAAATAAAGACGATTATTAGTTTCAATAGTCATTTGTTGTTTTTGGCACAACTGGTCTATTCCTTTTTTTCGTTTTCTCCCAAATGCAATTGGTGATGAAATTTTCTATTCCTTGTTTTCGTTTTCTCCCAAATGCAATTGATGATGAAATTTTACGGTCATAGAAGTTTCAATAGTCATTTGTTGTTTTGGCACAACTGGTCTATTCTTTTTTTTTCGTTTTCTCCCAAATGCAATTGATGATGAAATTGTACGGTCATAGAACATTATTCCCCCTACACCCACTAATGTTTTGAGGATTTTTAAAACTTTTACACAAAGTTTACACAAGGTTACACCGAATTGCTAATTCTCGGTAGATATGTCCCCTTTTTGAAAAACACTAAGTTACAACTTCTATTTTAGAGCCAAAAAAGAAATATAAGCAAATTTATATCTTTACTAGAATGGGTGAAGTCACAACAACAACAAACTGGCCATTAACAGATCAGGAGAAGTCATCACAGTGATCCACGCCATCTTCCACTAGCTTCAAGTTTAGTGTGGAATAAATTTGTGGATATCTCATTCACATTCCATTTCCAATTTACATCTTATTTCCATTACAATTTTAATCTGTACAGCATTGATAATCGATTCCTTTTTTTTTCTTGATTATATCTACATTGGTACAACAACCGGCATGCAAAGGTATAAAAGGCATGCAATGCTGGGGAGTGGGGAGGGGGAGTCTAATCCTACATAAATACCCAAGAGAAGAAACCAAAATTTTACTGCAAACAACATGATCTTATTTTCGCTCACTGTCACTGGCGCCCTTCTCGTCGCTCTGCTCCGTGCCCTCGCCTCCGACCAGGTACAGCTTTTGGCCGTCATTGACGGTGTCCACGTCCTGCACCCTCGCTCCATCCTCGCAGAGCAAGCGCAGGCATGAGCCGGACAAGTTGAGCTTCTCCTGGGCTGACCTGATGAGTCCCTCGATCGTGTGAGGAATCCACAGAACCACCCCTTCTTTCCGTTTGTCACCAGCGTCCCATGGATGGTAAGGGAACACCGAGCATCGTCTCGGGTGCATTTTGTCTGCAAATAGAAGTTAATTTCCGTCAAAAATGTATGATGTGCAGGTAACTTCGCAGAAATTCTGAGCTTCTGAACTTGCCTCTCACTTCTTCGCCGCGTGTGGGGAAATTGGAGAGCTCTTCGGCTTTCGCCTGTCCCAGCAGCAGCATCAGCGACTTGCTACCACACTTGCGCCCTTCGTCAAGTGGAGTGGTGCCCCATCTGCATACATCCATGGCAATGTCAAGCGAGCCTTCAAAGTTACAAACTTGATAGTCCCAAACCTGATGCATGCATAAAAGATGAAACATTCTTTTGCAGTACCTGTCTGTTGCGAACACGCTTGCGCCTGCGTCTACCAGCATCTTCGCGATCAGATACAAGCCCTCCGCAGCGGCTATGTGGAGAGGAGTGCGGTGGTCGTAGTCTTTCGAGTTTGGATCAACGCCGTAAGCTAGAGCCCTCCGAATGAAATCCGAGTCTCCCTTTGAAACTGCCGTACAGAGATGGCTGCCGGCATTCTTGAGGCTCAGTTTGGCTCCTTTGCTAAAGAGCAGTGCGGCCATCCGGTCGTGCCCCTGCTTGACTGCCTCCAACAAGGGTGTGTTCCCAAATTTATCTGGTTTAGGGGAAAAAAGGTAAATGCAAAAATGTGTGAGCATATACAATAGTACTATACAAGAAACAAGAAATGACAATAGGGATGGCACTGAATTGAGTGAACATACCGGTAAGATCGATATCAACCCCTTCGTGGATAAGGAACTGCACGACATCTTCATACCCTTTGGAAGCTGCAAGATGCTGCGAGGAAGGTGATGATTACGTCAGACATACATTATGTACCATGAAGAGAACAATGCTCCGAATTTCAGAAACAGATGTGCAACTAAGCATATCCTAGCTGTTCATACCAAAGGAGATCGCCCATCATAATCGGTGTTCTTTGGATCTGCTCCTGCCCGGATTAAACCTTTGAGCTGATGAAGGTCACCGTAATAAGCTGCACTATTTACTCTTAAGGTGAGCTCCGCCTCTCGCTTCCCTATATGGAATGTGATGTCGGAATCTAGTTGTTTGATCCGCCCACCATATTCATTGCTCTGCGGTCAGAGGAACACATCAAGAGATATCCACTAAGTTGTAGTTGTACAATTTGATAAAATAAGAACTGTCATGTTGACAGTTGACAGTTTATGCTGCGTACCTCAGAAAGGTTGCTCAAAATTTTTTGTCCATCAACGAAATAGATCTCCAATATGTTTGTGAAGGACTGTTTATCGAGCCGCAAGAGCCTACAAAGTTCGCAGACACGAACAGTGCAGGGCTGCGGAATATTGCAAAGAACAGCAATTTCTCCGAAAGAACTTTCAGGCTCCAACATTAAAATAGTCTCTTCTTGGCCATCTTCACCAATGCCAACACCTTCCTGAACAGCACAGGAACATAGAATAACTGAGTATCAATATATAACTAGTTATAAATGTGGAGCCACCGCAAGAAATTTTGCAGTATGTAATACTTCGATTAAGAAAGCATTCAATACCAAGCTAATCTGAATACAGAAAGAATAAAAAACAGCAATTATCCCAAGCCTGAACTCACCAGCACACCATGACAGACAAAGTACAACTGATCAACTGCGCTTCCTTGCTCCAAAATAACCTCTCCCGGTAGGAAGAACTCTTCTTGCAGCCTGATCACCTGCCAAGCGCAAGAACATGTTAGAGAAATCTTGGGAAATTTTTCCATAGTAAAATTTATACAGTAGATCAACATACATAATTTGGCCAGAAGAAAATGGTACTTACAATCTGTTGAATGAATTCTGTTGAACACCCTTTGAACAGTGGAACGCTTTCAATATATGGCTTGTACAGTGTTTGAGAAATCTGCAAAACAATACAATGTATCATCAGTCACAACTCACAACAGACAAGAACGCAGTTGATACAAAATATAAAGACGTAAAGACTTGTGAAGTACTAGTATTGTAAGCTGATAATTATAGAAAAGACAGTTTTCAGAACTGTATCGCAGGACTGCAAGATATTAGATATGCAAAATATGGCTCATCACCTTTGCACGAATAGAAATTGGGATATCCTGAAGTACGGAAGCTTCAGTGTAGCTGCTCTCGTACTGCAACCTCAAGTGTCCCTTGATCTGTTCTCTTATGTCCTTTCCAAGTTTATTTCTGTTCATATACCTGATAACTTCTTTCATTTTGTCCCTAAATCGCTCGGTTTTTGAGCCTTTGACAATAAGTGCAGTCATGTTACCGATGAGGTAAGCTCCAAGAATCATATCAAAGGAAACATAAATCATGACAAATATCATTTCCCTGACATTTACAGCACGAATGTCCCCATAACCTGCAGAGGAAAAAAAATATTTTTAGCATTTTAAAATATGCATGCTAAGTTTTTCAGATATCAGAGATGGAAATGCGAAAAGCTGTGTGTTGAAAATGAGACCATAACTTACCAACAGTTGCCATGGTGACAATAGCAAAGTACAATGATGTTATATAACGCTTGGCAAGATCAATCTCCCTGAAATGGGAATAGTTGTAGTCTCCCAACTGCAAACTCCCTATCCATGTGTACCCTTCCATTGATTCAGGAAGTGTCGTGGCCAGGTAATAGAAGATACATGCTGCTGTGTGTGTGCAGTAGAGCTCCACAACTATGAGTTTCACTATCCTTGTGAACAGGTAATTCACACGGATGTCCTTTTCCAAACTCTTGAAGAATTCTGTGACCTTCATAGCCCTTGTTAAGCGAATCCACAATAGGTATCTTACTTCCTCTTTACTTCCACAAGCCTGTTTTAGAAATCGTCATATAAAAAGGAAGACAAGGTAAATGTTAACCTCAGCATAAACACCACAACGTATGTTAACCAGTGAAAAAAAGTTAGCGAAAGTCAGTAACCTTGTAGATAAAATCCCATGGGAAGCAACCAAGAAGATCAAAAATGAAGCTTGATTTGCAATACCTGAATTCAGAGAGCACAGAAATCAGAAGGTCATATTTGAGTTATGGAATAACATATTTCATAAAGTACAAACGCCTAATAAGAAGCTCCCTTATATTCTTGCAAGGAAGAAAAATTAAATGTACAACTTGCAAATGCCCTTCCGCAAAAGCATTTCCATTTCAGCAACTTCCAAAGAATTGAGAGTTCCAACATATCACTTTTAAGGTCCACCAATTCCTATATCTATATATCTACAAACAATTGGTGATATTAAAGGTACCTCCTTCGTTTTAGAGATATAGAAAATCCCACAAAAATCCTTAAATCAGAAAAAAAGTAAATTTCCTAGAAATTCTCTCATTAATTATGAGAAAAAAGATCTATACCACTTAAAAAGAAGATCTATATCACTTAATTCGATGGGGCTAGATCAAGGTTCCAAAAACCGGAACCGGAAGAAATCCCGGTCGGCGGCCGGTAACGGTAACCGGACGGTTACCGGAAAAACCGGTCACAATCTAAAAATCAAAATTTGAATTTTGAGATGTTTTGAAACCGGTAACCGGAAAAACCGGCCGGTAAAAAAAAACCGGCCAAAATTCGAAAATCAAAAATTCATACCGGCCGGTTTTTTCGGTTACCGGTCTCCACCGGTAAAAATGGTAACAGGCGATTACCAGCCGGTAACCGCCGGGATTTTGATCCCTGGGCTGGATTATAATAGTCTAGATTAATCATATATAGATATTACAACGGTTACAACTATATAACAAATATAGCTATAATTTTCAAAGGTATTAGAGATATACAGCGAATACAATACATTGCAATATCTAGCCGCGCAATTACGTGAGACATTCCGGCAGTTTTTCAAAGGATAAGATGCAAATCTAACAAGTACTTAAAATATGCAAATATAAGGCAGTGCAAGTTCCACTTATTCTAGTCGTAAAATTCAAGCAAGCGATGAGGAAATATTACCGGAGAGCAATAGAGGTGGGATTGTATACGATTCGGTACGTGTCAGGGTCACGGTAGGCCACGAAAAACCTCACAACAATATCAATAAGGAAGGCAGTCTGGCCAGCTATGTCCAAGAAGAACAGGTTCCTAGGGAGCCCTCTGAAGAAGCCAAATTCCAAGGGCGTAAAGAAGGAACTATACACTGCCCAGACCAGTATGAACCTGGTCCATAACCGATACCACCTGCAGCGACACCATCCAAAAAGAAAAAAATCACAGTTCAGTAAATTAGCGCCCTAGTTAACATAGTTTACATTGAAACAGTGCAGAATATTCATTGTATGATTGGCTAAAAAGACATGGATAAGAAACAACATTCTCCAAGGCTCCAAGCTCGCAAAATATTCAACCTTAATTGACCAAAGTTGTTTATCAACAACCGTATAATTTTGTTGCCTAGGAAGGTTCAAATTGATTGAGAAAGTAGCTAGAACCACACACAGCCTTTGCTAATTAGGTCAAAAGAGGTAGCTAGGCTAAATGGGCCCTCTGTTTAAGCATTGCTGCACACAGCAGAGTTTATCAATTGTCCCAGGTGAATTCATACACGCATCCCATCATGCACATGCACATGTCTGGGATGATGTGGCCGTGAGTGGGTTCCTCTTGTGCACAGATCTAATGGTATTGACAATAAACTAATTGGAACGGAACCACTTGAAATGAAATAAATTAAGAAGATGCTAGGAATGCTGCAGAGCCACCTCATCTCCAAGAGGATCTGTCACAATCAGCAAGAAAGGATGATAAAAAGAACCAAAGGCATGCTCAGAAGATTTCACTTTTTTATCATGCGATTATTTAAATCCCGAGCATAAAAGCTAGCTCAACAGAAAAAATTACAGTTTTACATCTTAATGTTAAAAAATTGGCAATAAAGCCATTTAACCTGTGGTGCCATACTAATTAATCCTCCTGTAGAGTACACAGTTTATAACAATTGATCTAGTTTAAGTAGCCTGCTGAACTAAAAGTTTCAAAACCATCAAACACACCAATTCCACAAAGCATTGGCTTCATAATCTGCCAAACTGGATATAAAAGTGAAAAGTATGCATACTGTCACTTACTCAGTTTTGATTACAAGCGATTACTGCTAATCAAAACTAACACTGTCGACATCAAGCAAATACAATAGCTGTCAAGAGATCCCTACATGACCGAATAGATTGCCAGCCTACGTATCAACTTAATATTCCTTAAGATAATGATTCCAGCTATGGATTAGCGGCTTGCCCATAATAGTCCAAAAAATGCTTCGGCCATCCTGATCAATACTTAAGGTCACTCAAACCATCTATCCAAATCAATGAAGTAATGAAATCAAATTTGGAGTGCAGAACTATTACACCTGGTTGGCTGTGAAGAGGAAGGTTACTCGTATAAGCTATAGCTCAGTTGCCGTATTGTGATAAGCACACACACCTTGCCCATTACATATTGTATTGGTTGATTTGCGTGGTAACAACTACATACACATGTATGTGCAACCAATCCCTATGTTAATGTTCCTTGCCTTCAAAAAAATCTATGAACCTCAGTATTCAGCTATTTTACGCCATGAGAAAAATATCTCAAGTTGGAAGGTATTACAATATTTTGATGCTGCCTGAAGACAAAAAGAACCCAGAGAAAAAACAAAAGAAAAGAAAAGATGAAAGTAAAAACAATTTCTGGAATATTTGAATATTCATGTCATGCATACAATAGAAATAAAGCAAAAGGTACTGCTTTCTTAATTCTGTTGAGCTTCCTGAGAGAAAATGAAAGGAAAATTTTCGTTTTTCCCTATCCTTATCAAAAATCAATCCAGTTTCATTATCACCTTGAAACATGTTCTTCATCAATAGGCAACATCTTCTGTATCTATTGCGCTGCACATATTTCATTCCATTCCATTCCATCTAATTCTGCTCGTTCTGCTATCAAAACAATGCGTCCGCGGCAGACTTACAAACAGTTCAGTTCTCATTGCCAAATTAACCAAGCTATGCCATCGCTGCTAATATGTGGACTCTAACAAAACATGCCTCGCCTAATCTGACAAACTTAAGGAGCATCTGACTTATTTGGCTCCATGTAGCGATCGACTCTGTCAGTAAACCCGGATTACGAAAAAAGAAAAGGAAATAAAAAAGGAGAAAGTTCGTGCAACAACAGGTAGTAAAGTGAACGCAAGCTGATGTTTCTATGGCCGTCAAAGCCAATCCCGTGAACCAAGCGAAAGGTAAGCTACATGTTGCTGCTCAAGCAAGCTTGCCCATCTGGCGAGCTGATCAACCAACGAGCTTTTTTTATTTTTTGATGTGTGGCTCTGTACTGTGATGCACACTCTGTTCAGCATGGTAGAATAATTTCTTCAGAAACGATTGGATCGAAAATAAGACAGAAAATTCGGGGGAAATGCCTGCCGGTAGAGCTCCCTCGTAATAATTGGCAAAAACCAACAAAAATATACGAAAAATCCAAAAAAAGATTTTTTTTTTCTGTTGCTGCTTGCTTCATTATGCAACGTGCGCGCGGAAGCATCGAGAACGTACAAAATTGGGGAGCGGGAGGGAAGCTAGTGGCCGTACCTGTTGTCGGGGTGGATGACGAGGTCGTGGAAGAAGCCGTCCTCGCCGTCTCCGGCGGAGAGGCGGCGCCGGCGCCGGCGGAGGCGACCGAGGCGGAGGTCGGAGCCGAAGAGCGCGAGGCGGCTGCCCCGCGACGACTCGAGCCGGTCCGGCACCACGTCCACCTGGTACTCCTTCTCGTCCTCCTCCGCCTCATCCTCCTCCACCCTCCTCTTCGACCCCAGCCCCCTCCCCATCGTCGCGAGCGCACAGCACTACGCGGCACGACTCCCCGCGCGTGCGGTGGCTGCGCGGCTCACGAGGCGCGAGGTGGCGGTGGTGGGGCTTTGGTCGTGTGGTTTGAAGTCGAAGGTGGGAGGGAGGGGAGACGGGGCTATTTATAGAGTGAACAGTGGGAGCGGAGCACCGGGAAGTGAAGTGAAGGGGTTTACCATTATGACCACCGCGGTAGGGTGCGTTACGGTTGGTCGGCGATCGTGAGGTTACCACGAGTGACGGCGGCGGCAGGGGATTCCTGGATGCTGGGAGAGGAAGAAGTCGGCCTCCAAGAAATGGAAAAGGCAAAGAGAAAATTGGATACACACACACCCCATCGTAAAGCAAAAGTCATTTGGAACACCGTGTATTTTTCTCGGTTCCTGCGGAAATTAAACAGTTTTCTGTAAAATTTCTGGAATTTCTATGTCTCAAACCAGCCTAAGTAGAGTTTTTAAAATTTTTGCCGGAAATGAATTGTTCACTATCCAAACAGACCCTGTTGTTCTTTTTTATTTTGTTGAGCGTTTGGATTGACCTCAATTTTGAGTTTTTTCTTCGGAGCTATGGCTTTTTTTTGGGGGGAATTGCAAGCAGTAACACAGCTGCACCCGAGATTAAAATTTTGCAATATGTGTACTTCTCCAAGTCTGGATGAAACAACGGTTGAGATCAACTTCGAAAGGGACATCTGTAGAATATTGATGCGTTACATCATGACTCCATCGGCTATATAACAAAATCACTTCAGCAGTTTCTTTTCCGTCATGCAAAGTGCCCCGTTCATGCATGGTACCCATGGCAATCTTGATTTTTGTTTTTAATTTCGAAGGAGATTGCGGTCAGAAAATAGTGAAAGCCCTGCCATGTCACTGTATCAATTTGCAATAGCAGCAGCGAGCCAGCGACACATGTGCACGTAACACAATATGCAGAAGAATGATTGGTCAGCCATAATCATGCATGCTCTCGAACAGTAACTAACCATGTAGGCTATGTTTAAAAGTATTGAGGGAGTAAGGGTGTAACATCCCATTTTTGGGGAGTTTAAAAAGTGTTTGAACGAATTTGCTAACTTGATTTCAAATTGAAGTTCAAACTTAAAATTCAACCGGATTTCAAAATTTTTCAAACCCAAAGCCTCCCTTGGGCTTAGCCCGACTCGTTCCCCCCTCCCCTGGCTCAGTTGGCTTTCGCCCTGGCCCACGTCGGCCCAAGACACCCTCTCCTACGCTGTTCGCACACTGGAAGCACACCGCATGCATGCCAGCCGCACCGTGTGCACTCCCGATCCGCACCCGCCATGCACATAGTCAACACAGCCTCCTCCTGTGCGCTCCTGTGCGCCATAGTGCCGGCTAGGCTCCGCCCTCACCCCTCTCTCCCTCCCTTCTCCATGTGCTGTGCGCCATGCCCGCTTTCGCCACTCCTGTGCCATAACTACGCCGCATGCCCAGGATCTTTGCAATCGACCATTGTCTCTGCATGTCTCCTCCGTCTTAACTCTCCTCGCATGTGTCTGCCCCTCGCGCTGGCTTCTCCCCCTTGCCTTGTGCCTATGTCGTGCGTCGAGCTCTGCTACCCTCAGCTTTCGCCTTCCATAACGCCTTCAATGGCTGCCTTCACCCCTTCTCGGCCATAAAGCCTCCTTACCACCTCCACCTACCCTCAATTTCTCCCACTCAGCTCCAATCCACCACCTCTAAAGGGCCCTGAGCAAAGGTGGTGAGAGACGACGAGAGGCTTTAGGGGAGAGGAGAGGCCAACACCATCGGAGTTGAGCAGCGGATGGGTGGCGGCGCAAGAGCATTGGTGGCCATTGGGGGAGGGAAGAGGCCGCAGGAAGACAGTTGAGCCACGACGACAGTGGTCGATTGGAGTCGAGCGGTGGTGCCAGGGATTGATTGGAGTCGAGTAGCAGTGGCCGGAGTCAACCGTTGGCGGTGCCGATTATAGGATCAAGGATAACCAACTAGAGGGGTGAATAGGAGGTTTTAAAATAATTTTGGCTAAATCACGGTTTTTATGCAAGTATGAACTAAAATTCGTTTTGCACAATTCAAAACCTAAAAGTTCTATGTCTCATTATGGCACCAATAAACTAAGTCTAGGCAACATACAATTTTAGCTAAACAAATCAAGTAATTAATCACTAGAAATGTAAATACAAAAAGTAAAGGGCAAGAGAAATAAACCACACGATGAATACAAGAACTTTCCCTATGGTCTAGAAGACTTGTCGATCTTCCCTAATTTACATTGAGGGAGCTTGAATGAATCAAGCTAGCTCCTTGCGCAACTTGAGCATTTCCTCAATCTACTAAGGTAGCTCTTTCCCACTCTGGGAGGTGAGCTCTAACCTTCACAATCACATCGGGTCTCTTCATAAGTTTCTTGAAGAGATCACTGGGCCAACTCCAAGTTGTTTAGGTGTCAGTAACCACCAAGAGTAATAAACCAATGACGCTTGTTTGATGGTCTTCAAGTGCCACAAAGATCAAACTAAATGATGCAATATACTTGGATGATCTTAACAACCTCAAAATATGAAACTAATGCAAATGTATCTCTCTGAAAAATAGCTACCACCAACTAAAATATGGTCATACCGCAATACAGTCATACCGTTGAGGTACTACCGGTCAAGAACAGCGGTAATACCGTTTCGGTTGAAGTCCAAAATAACACATCTCTAAAATAATATACCGGCATGTAATACTCGGTAGTACTGATGCAGCGGTACTACTGCGGTTACAACGACAGTCATACCAGTTTTCAAAGAAAATTTAGAGAGCGTTAAAAAATTGAATTCAAATGTATGCGTGCACTAAGATTGATCAATGCAGCATATGATTATCGTTAAGCTACTAGTCATAATCTCTCTTAATAGTACGACATCTAACTTAACAATTTGGTCTTAAAACCACTATACGCTAAGACCAATAAAATCTATAAATATTTCTTTAGGCTAATTTATACCTTTACCTTGAGTCTTGTCTTAGTCATGTCGATCCCTAGTCATCTTTACATGTTTTTTCTATGATCTCATCCAAATCTAGGACTAAACATTTTAATCATCTTGATAAACACATTAATTCTTTAAGCATAGTCGTTATTAATTACTAAAACTATTTTTAAGAATCTAAATGCTTCAGTAATCAGCTAGAGTTGAGCGGCAGAGGGGAGACAGTGAGAGATCCTGAGCATAAGATGTGGTCGATGCTTCCATTTCAGGCAAATAACCGGTGAGAGCAAAGAATCCCTTCTAGTTCTAAATACCCTCTTGGAATTAGCTCTAGAATCGTCAAGTTCAAATCCGATGGCAGCCAAACAACTCAGTCCGTGGAATCGAATTCCAATTCCATGATTCTAGAGCCAATTTCTGACAACCAAATAAGGTATGAAATTTATTCATTCCAAACAAGACAACAAATATACAATGCCTTAATCTCAAAGAGTTCGATCCACACGCACGTGTAAAACACTGTCCTCTTTTGACTGGACACAGGACACAGGACACTGCCAATTCAAGATCGTTTTGCACCAACAAGCGGCCTGTGCTGTCCGTAATCCTCTCACAGGCCACCCCCATATTGGAACTAAGTTCTTTAGGGTCCCTAGGTTAGATCTAGCGGGGTCTTTTCTCTAGGGTTCGAGTTCTTGAGAGATACACTGAGAGGGGTTGGGGTACTAACCGTCGGACGGCGTGGAGGAGGAGGAGGCCATCTCAGGTTCGGCGGTGAAGATCTGCGCACGGGCAGCGACGGTCGGGGAAGAGGTGCTGGGCTCCTCTGCGGCGTGTCCCGGGCGGCGGCGTCTCCCTGGCGGCGGTGAACTGCGGCGGTGGTACTTCCCGTCGGCTCAGCGCCCCCTCAACAGATCGGGTCTTAGGGTTTGTCGGTGGGGTGACGGCGGCGCGGTCAACCTCGTGATACGTGCCGCCCGGCCCCCACCTCTGTATTTATAGCGCTGGCGACAGGGGCCCACCAGCCAAACGGGCTGGGCGCCCCCGATCAGGGCGCGGTCAAGGGATGGGCTTTGGCCGTTGGGCCAAAGCCCTGAGATCACTCTAACATTCTCCCCCTTGATCTCAGTCTATACTTTATCTTTAATTACTTTTGACTTTACACATTCCATCACAGATTAGTGCATAGAACATGTCTCATCGTCACGGTCAATCGCCAATAGATTCAACAGTTACAATACACCTCTCTGTTCTGAAACAGTTACTTTAATCTTTGGGCCATCTTTTAGTCCAGGAATCATAGGCTTTCCCTTAAACCCATGCCGGCTACATGTTCTCTGAACACGTTGGGTGGTAAGCCTTTGGTAAGCGGATCCGCTAACATCTTTGCGGTACTTATGTGCTCAAGACTTATAATTTGATCCCGAACTTTATCTTTCACAACATAGTACTTTATGTCAATGTGTTTGGCAGCACCACTTGACTTATTGTTGTGGACATACGTTACTGCGGGTTCATTATCGCAGTACAACTTAAGTGGTCTATTGATGTCGTCAACCACTTTTAAACCGGGTATGAACTTCTTTAGCCAGTTCACCTGCCCCGTGGCCTCATAACATGCTACAAACTCGGCATACATTGTGGACGATGTAGTGACGGTTTGCTTTGAGCTTTTCCACGATATAGCTCCTCCCGCGAGAGTGAATACATATCCGGATGTAGACTTTCTATCATCTCCCGCAAAATCAGAATCTGTATACCCCACTATATGGAGTAAATCTGATTTTCTGTATGTCATCATGAGGCCTTTTGTTCCTTGCAAATAACGCAAGACTTTCTTTATCAATTTCCAATGTTCTATTCCAGGATTGCTCTGGAATCTGCCAAGTAACCCGGTAACAAATGCTAAGTCAGGGCGTGTGCACACTTGAGCATACTGTAAGCTTCCGACAGCTGAAGCATATGGAACCGCTTTCATTTGATCGAGCTCGTACTGGTTCCTGGGGCATTGAAAATCCCCATATCTGTCGCCCTTGACTATAGGTGCAGGTGATGGACTACATTTATGCATACCAAATTTCTTTAAGACTTTCTCTATGTATGCCTTTTGTGACAGTCCCAATACCCCTTTGTTTCTATCTCGGTGAATTTCGATCCCTAGAACGAATGAAGCTTCACCAAGATCTTTCATATCGAAGTTTGAGGATAAAAACTTCTTTGTCTCCAGTAGCAGACTGACATCACTACTAGCCAGTAGGATATCATCCACATACAGGATTAGGAAGATAAACTTCCCATCTTTAAACTTTGCATAAACACAGTTGTCCTCCACATTCTCTTTAAACCCAAATTTTCTTATTGTACTGTCAAACTTCAAGTACCACTGTCTTGAAGCTTGCTTTAACCCATAAATCGATTTCTTTAGGCGGCATCCCATTCTTTCATTTCCTTCCACGACAAAACCTTTCGGTTGTGCCATGTAAACATTTTCCTCCAAATCCCCATTAAGAAATGCCGTCTTTACATCCATCTGATGTAGCTCTAAATCATAATGTGCTACTAATGCCATTATGATTCTGAAGGAATCTTTACATGAGACTGGAGAAAATGTCTCATTGTAATCAATCCCTTCTCTTTGCGTAAATCCTTTTGCCACAAGTCGCGCTTTATGTCTTTCTACATTCCCTTGGGAGTCATGTTTAGTCTTGTAGACCCATTTACAGCCTACTGTTTTGGCTCCTTTAGGAATAATTTCCAAGTCCCAGACTTTATTAGTCTTCATGGACCTCATCTCCTCTTCCATGGCCTCAAGCCATTTTGAGGAATTTTCGCTTCTCATGGCTTCTTCAAATGAGGTGGGATCATCCTCCATTTGAAATTCCTCTGTATGATAAATCTGATAATCATCAGAAATAGCTTATCTTCTTACTCTTTGAGACCTCCTCGGGGCCTCCTCATTTGGTACATCTACTGTTTGAGGCTGCTGTTGCTCCCCCTCATCTGTGGCAATAGGTTCTATATGATCCTGAAGAACAGGTTCTTCATTCTCATTCATTGTTGCCACGGGAGGAACAATAACAGGTGCTGGCACCACAGTGTCTCGCACCGTCGGTGCAGCGACAGCAGGTAGTGTGAAGAATGGCTCTTGAATCGTCGGAGTGGGCGCAAACACCCGCTTCTCTTCAAGGTCAATCTCTCGAGCTACCATGCTCCCCCTCATCAGTTCATCTTCTAAGAAGACAGCATGTCTCGTTTCTACAAACTTTGTGTATCTGTCTGGACAGTAGAAACGATAACCTTTTGACTTTTCAGGGTAGCCAATGAAATGGCAACTTACTGTTTTGGGATCAAGTTTCCCAAGGTTTGGGTTAAATACTTTAGCCTCAGCAGGACTCCCCCACACACGTAAGTGCTTTAGTGAGGGAACTCTTCCTGTCCACAACTCGTACGGTGTTTTGGGCACCGACTTACTAGGCACTCTGTTGAGAATATGAATGGCGGTTTTCAACGCCTCCATCCATAAACTCAATGGGAGTGTGGAGTAGCTCATCATACTTCGCACCATATCCATCAGGGTACGGTTGCGTCTTTCAGCTACTCCATTTTGCTGAGATTCGCCCGGCATAGAATACTGGGCCACTATTCCATTTTCCTGTAAAAACCTCGCAAAAGGTCCAGGAACTTGTCCATATGGGGTATGTCGACCGTAGTACTCCCCCCCACGATCAGATCGGACTATCTTAATCTTTAAATCGTGTTGGTTTTCAATTTCAGCCTTAAATATCTTGAATTTATCCAAGGCTTCATTTCTTTCTTTAATTGGATAAATATATCCATAACGGGAGTAATCATCTGTGAATGTTATGAACGAGTCATATCCATCCACACTTTTCACAGGAAAAGGACCACAAATATCTGTGTGAATAATTTGTAGAACTCCTGTGCTTCTTTTAGCGTCTTTTTTAATTTTCTTTACATATTTTCCTTTAATGCATTCTCTGCATTGTTCTAAGTCTGAGAACTCTAATGGAGGAAGAATATCATTCTTTACTAGTCTTTCTATTCTCCCCCTCGAAATATGGCCTAAACGACAGTGCCATAATTTCGACGACTCATCTAGAGTTCTCTTTCGTTTTCTGTTTACATTCGTAGACGAGGATTCAATCACTTTCTCGCACGCAACGTTCTCATTATCGCATACGACATTCACATCATCACACAATGATAACAAATAAAGCTCATTCTGTAATATGGCAATACCAACACATTCTTTATTAAACATTATTTCGCACTTGCCATTTCCAAAATTGCAATCATAACCATCTTTGTCCAAATTTGACACACTAATCAAATTCCTCTGTAAAGAGGGTACAAAAAGGACATCTCTAAGTAAAAGAGTGGAGCCATTAGCTAATTCTAATGAAAGATCGCCAACGGCTTCAACTTCAGCTTCGACTCCATTTGCAACTTTAATGCATCTTTCTTTTCTTTGCGTAGTCCTCGTCGAACGGAATCCCTGTAATGAATTAGCAACATGAACAGTTGCTCCTGAGTCAATCCACCAAGTGGATTTCGAATATTTCACATACAGGCATTCATTAATAAAGGTAATAATGTTCTCACCTTTCTTAGCCATTATCATCTTTAAGTAGTCAGGACAATCCTTCTTGTAGTGTCCCGTCTTCTTGCAGTGAAGGCACTGGTCTTTGTCTACAGCAAATTTATTCTGTTGAGGCTGATGTACAGAGGTTTTGCCCTTGTTCTTTGAGAAGGGGTTACTGTTGTAATTCTTTTTCTTGTTTTCCCTCACAAAGTTGATAGCACCACCATGTGAGGATTTGATTCTTTCCTCCTCTTGCACGCACATAGCTATGCACTTTTCCATGTCCTATTTCTCGGGCTGCATATTATAGTTGACAACAAAGGTGTCAAACTCTTTTGGCAAAGAAGCAAAAACCAAATGAATAAGGAACTCATCCTTGAGAGCCAAATCCATCGGTTTAAGTTTAGATGCCAAGTTGCTCATTCTAAGAATGTGCTCTCTTATGCCATTGCCACCGCCAGAATACCTCTCTGTTACCAGCTGCTTAATCAGCTGTGTAGCATAAGTCTTTGAAGAGCCAGTGAACTGACTCTTTATTTTATCGAGGTATTCAGTGACAGTGTCACACTCTGCAATTGAGCCCAGAATAGCAGGCTCAATTGTGTTCTTTATCACAGCCATACATTTCTTGTTGGCTGTGGTCCATTTCTTATGATCAAGGTCATAAGACATCTGTAAGGGAGCATGATCCCTCTGTCTGTTCTGCCATGCAGTGTCATCCTCATTCTGTTCCCTCACTGGCGCCAAAGGCTCAGTGGGACGTGCTGTAGTGAGGACCCAGTCCACCTCAGCCAAGATAAAAGCTAAATCTAACTTTTTCTTCCACTCTCCATAATTATCACCTTTGAGAGTGGGGATTTCTCTAATACAACTCATTAAGTTGTATCCTCCTGAAAAAATATTTCAAATACAGTGAGAACGTAACATCAAAATCATATGCCTTATTTCCAACGTTGGTCAAAAATACGACATACAATTTAAAAACAATTCTATCATACATTAAATCTACATCACCGTTGGGCAGAAATAGAAATAATGCATGAAATCAACATTAAAAATTTATAATACTGATATTAACAACGTTGGTCAGAAAATAACAGTATCATAAATCTCTGGGAATTTTAATATATTTTTCCAAAATTAAATTCTCCCGTTGGTTCGAATTTAATAATGAAAAACAATCAATATTAACTTTTGCAGCGGAAACTGTAATTATTCTAAAATTAATTCAATATTCAGAAGCATTAAACTGTGCACATTTAATCTCTGGAAAAATTAGCACGTTGGTGCAAAATTTACAGAGATTTTAGTTCAAATTTCATTGAAATTCATCAAAAAACACTTCTGAAAATCAATAAATAACAAAAATCGGTTTTTACTGTGCAAAACGGCCATTTGGCCCGTTCCACACGGCCGCAGCCCAGCCGGCCCGCTCGGCCTGCGCTCTCCCGCGCGCGGTCACGACGCGCCCGCGGCCCATGGCGGCCTTGCTCGGCCGGCTCCCACGCGCGCTCCACGGCCCGTGCTTGCCCAGCCTCTCTCGCGCGCCTCACGCGCCCACGCGCGCGGACGTCGCGCCGCTCCCGCGCCCGGCCACAACCTGGGCCTGGGCCGGCATTTCCCTCGCCCGCCTGGGCCGAAAGTCGCCCGCGCGGCTCGGCGCGATCTCAGCCGCCCGATGCCATCTGACGGCTGTGCGCTGATCTCGCCCGATCAAAACCGCGCGCGGCGGACGCCCCCTCAAAACCCTAATCAGTTCTCTCCTCTCCTCTCTCTCTCGCCCGCACCCGACCGAGCGAGCGAAGCGGCGGCGACGGCGACTGCGTCCACGCCGCCGGAGAAGGAGAAGACGGCGCCGCCGCGGGCCCTCTCGCCGGCGTGCGCGCTCCCCTGAGAGGGAGCGCGCCGCCGTCGAGCGGCTCCGTGTCGGCGCCCGTTCAAGCGCGCGTCGGCGATGGCCCGTACGTGGAGCGCCGGCGAGCCCGAGACTCGGCCGATCTCCTGCACGCCAGCGACGACGACGGCGACCCGGCGACCACGCCAGGTAAGACTCTTTTCAGATCTAGGGTTAGGGTTTCGCCCCGTTCCCCTTCTCTGTCCTTTTCCTTTTCTGTTTTTCTAGGGTTCGGGGGGTCGTCCTCTTTTCTTTCTTCGCTCCGTCTAGATCTAAAACTAGGAGGCTCTGATACCATTATTGGAACTAAGTTCTTTAGGGTCCCTAGGTTAGATCTAGCGGGGTCTTTTCTCTAGGGTTCGAGTTCTTGAGAGATACACTGAGAGGGGTTGGGGTACTAACCGTCGGACGGCGTGGAGGAGGAGGAGGCCATCTCAGGTTCGGCGGTGAAGATCTGCGCACGGGCAGCGACGGTCGGGGAAGAGGTGCTGGGCTCCTCTGCGGCGTGTCCCGGGCGGCGGCGTCTCCCTGGCGGCGGTGAACTGCGGCGGCGGTACTTCCCGTCGGCTCAGCGC